>JAJQKT010000004.1:7060000-7735714 GCA_030512225.1 Rauvolfia tetraphylla | reverse complement strand
AATCCTTGAAAGTTAAATTTCAAATGATTTTACAAAGTTTGAACATAATTCCAAGAAATTTGGTCGTCCGAATTTGGTAGCAAAAGTTTGCTACTATTCTTCGAGAGAAATTCGGAAGAAGATTCGGACGCATGAAGAAAAATTCGGTCGTCCAAATTTTTGGTCTTCAGCATGGTCACTGTTCTTCAAGAGAAATTCGGACGAAGATTCGAACGAAGCAGGAAGAATTCGGTCGTCCGAAAAATTCGGACGCAGAATTTGGTCGTCCGAATTTTCCTGAAAATAGCCGTTAACTAGCCGTTTTATAGCTGTTTCAACTAATTTTCAAATTCTATAAAAGCTATAAACGTGCAATCTTTTGTAAGTTTTGAATCTTTGAATACTCTAAGCTTTCTAAAGTCCATTACAAACATTTCTCAAGCTCTCTTATGTCTTGTGCATTCAATTGATCAATCCAAAGACATCAAAGTTTGAAGGTGCAACTTTGTGTAATTTCTACCAACAAGTGGTAACATCTGCACACTCATCTTTACTTATTCAATTATGTTGATCTACTAGCTCTAGCAAGGTTATCTTGATAACATAAAACCCTTTAGATAAGGGTGATCCTTGAAGTTGTGATTCAAGGTTGTTTGAGATATAAAACCATAGGTTGGTGAGCCTTGTTTGTAAAAATTACTAGAAGAGGTTGTAAGTGTAAAACCATAGTGTGGTGAGCCTCTCTTGTAATCTGTGAACTTGAGCACATAGTAGAGTTATTGAAATCCTTAAGTGTAGGCTTAAGGTAGTGGAGGTAGATCTTGAGGATCGAACCACTATAAATTGCTTGTGTTCATTTGTCTACATTTCTTATATTGCTTTGCCATAAATTGTTTCTCTCTTGTTCATATCATCTGTAATTGATCTATACATATAAAAGGTTTGAATTTGTAAAAATTAGCCAAATACCTAATTCACCCCCCCTCTTAGGTATTTCAATTGGTATCAGAGCTAGAACTTCTTTGTGTGGTTTTACAACCTAGAAGACAAAGATCCTATGGCTAATATTTCAAACCTACCATACCTAGAAGGATCTTCTACAAACAGAGCTCCATTGTTTGATGGAACAAATTACACTTTTTGGAAGTCTAGAGTTAAAATATATATTTGTTCTATCAATTTTGATTTATGGAACATAATTGAGAAAGGTCCCTATGTCCCAATGAAAATGAGAACAGATGGAGTAACCTCAGAACCCAAATCCACTGATGAATTTGATGAGCATGATTCAAGGAAAATGACATTAAATTATCAGGCCATGAATATATTAAGTTGTGCATTAGATGTTACTGAATATAATAGAGTTAGTGGGTGTGATTCTGCTCATGATATGTGGAGATTACTTCAAATTACACATGAAGGTACTAATCAAGTTAAAGAATCTAAACTTGCTATGCTTGTTAGAGATTATGAACTCATTTACTATGAAACAAGGTGAAAATATTAGTGATATGTTTACAAGGTTTACTAATATTTTCAATGGCTTGAAAAGCTTATGGTAAAGGCTATACTATGGGAGAGCAAAAGCAGAAAGATTTTGGATGCTCTACCAAAATCTTGACAGACCTAAGACGCTTGCTATTGAGGAGTCCAAAGATCTAAAAACTCTTCCTCTTGAAGAGCTTATTGGATCACTACTTACACATGAAATGAAGATGAAACGGTTGAATGATAAGGAAGATGAGGAAAAAGGGAAGAAAAGGGAGTAGTTCTTAATGCCTCAAATAACTTGAGTGAACAAAAACAATCTTCAAGTGAAGAAGAAGGAGGAAACAAGTGGAGAAGAAGAGATTGCAATGGCAAGTGAAGAAGTTCAAGAGATTCTACAAAAAAGGAATTTCTCAAGAAAGGAAGAAAGCCAGTCAAGAAGAGTGGACAATCCTCATCATATAAACCTCAATGCTTTGAATGCAAGAGTACGAGAGCATCTTATTGTTGATTTCGTCCCAAAGTGTTAGAGAGGGAAAGAGAAAGCAAAAACAGAAAGAAATCTGCCAAGAAAGGAAAAGGACTAGCTGGAACGTGGGATCAACAAGAAAGTGAGGATGAAAGTGAAGGGAAGGCCAACATATGCTTTATGGCCATTGATGATGAGGTACAATCTTCACCCTCTATTTCAAATTTGTGTGATGATGATATTGATTCTAGTGATTTAATTGTAGAATTGTATGAAGAACTGAAAAAGGCTTCAAGAAGAAATAAAGAAATGAAATCTAAAATTAATGATCTTTCAAATGAAAATTCAAAATTATGTATTGAAAATGATAGACATCTTGAGACCATTAATTATCTTACCATTGAAAAGGATGTTTTGAATACTACCATACAACATGTATCTTTTGAAAACAAAAAGCTTTGTTCAAGAATTACTTCTCTTGAATCAATGCTAAAAGATCATGAGCTTTTAAAAAGGAAAGTAAATGATCTTACTTTATGCATTGAGAGATTTACAAATGGAAGAGAAAATTTAAATAAATTACTTGGTTATCAAAGATCCTCATTTGTAAAGCATGGTCTCGGTTTTACACATGATTGTTTTGATCCAAAACCAAAATAGTTATTTGTTAAAGAATCTTCTCATTATAGGTCTCATACTTGTTGTACATATTGTGGTAAGCATGGACACAAAGTTTCTAAGTGCTTTATAAAAAGAAAGATAGAAAATGGAGTGAAGACCATTTGGAGAGTTAAAGGAGCTATTACTAACCCTCTTGGACCCAAGAAGATATGGGTACCAAAAATCACTCTTTCCAATTTGGTATAGGTACAATTTGCCTCAAGATCAAGTGCCAATAAATGGTTTCTTGATAGTGGCTGCTCAAGGCACATGACTGGGAATGCATCACTTGTTAGTGAGCTTCAAGCTACAAGTGAAGGTTTTGTCACTTTTGGAGATAAGAAGAAAGGGAAAATACTTGGAATAGGTAAGGTTCCTTCCCTCTTATCAAGCAAGTTCTACTTATTGATGGTTTAAAGTATAATTTACTTAGCATTAGTCAATTATGTGACAATGGTTGCAAAGTAGAGTTTAAATGTGATACTTGTACTATTCTTGATAGTGCAAGTAATAAAACTATTTTTGTAGCTAAAAGAGTTAGTAATGTATATGTGCTATATCTTGATGAGCTTATCACAAATGATATTAAATGTCTTGCCATTCATGACAATGATGGATTTTTATGGCATAGAAGATTAGGACATGTAAGCATGGATTTATTGAACAAACTTTCTACTCAAGAACTAGTTAGAGGATTACCAAAAATGCATTTTGATAAAACCCGTATTTGTGATGCTTGTCAATATGGAAAACAATCGAAAACATCTTTCAAACCAAAGAAACTGGTTTCTACCTCAAAGCCTCTTAAACTAGTTCACATGGACTTATTTGGACCTATGAGGACTACTAGTCTTGGTGGTAAAAGATATGCTTATGTGATTGTTGATGATTTTTCCAGATTTACATGGGTAATCTTTTTATCACAAAATGATGAAATATTTTATGAATTTTCAAAACTTTTCAAGAAGGTTCAAATTTCTCTTAATTGCAACTTAATCTCTATTAGAAGTGATAATGGAAGAGAGTTTTGCAACCAAGATTTTACAAAATTCTGTGATGAGTATGGTATCACTCATAATTTTTCAGCTGCCAAAACACCTCAACAAAATGGTGTTGTTGAGAGGAAAAACAGAACATTACAAGAAATGGCTAGATCAATGATTTGTGAAAATTCCTTACCTAAATACTTTTGGGCTGAAACTGTGAATACATCATGCTATGTAATGAATAGATTTTTGCTAAGACCTTTTATAAGAAAACCTTTTGAACTTCTATTTGATAAAACTCCATCAATTGTCTATTTTAAAGTGTTTGGTTGTAAGTGCTTTATTTTAAATACTAGTGACAATCTTGGTAAGTTTGATAGAAAATCTGATGAAGGCATATTTCTAGGCTACTCATCAAATAAAAAGGCATATAGAGTCTATAACAAAAGGACATTATGTGTTGAAGAAACTATTCATGTAACTTTTGATGAATCTAATATTTATCTTCAAAGAAGAAATGAAGATGATGCAGGTTCCTCAATGGTTGAAAATCAAACTCAACACCAAGTACCTACATTGGAAGATCATGCTAAAGAAGAAGAAATAATGGAGCAAGAACATGATGGTCAATCAAGCAATAATCAAGAGCTTCCAAAGGATCTCACATATGCAAGAAGTCATCCTAAGGAGCAAATCATTAGTGATGTCTCTCAAGGAGTCAAAACAAGACGGTACTTTATTGATAATTTTGCCCTTTTATCTCATATTGAACCTAAAAATATTGATGATGCATTGTGTGATAATTTCTGGATTATTGCTATGGAAGAAGACTTAAATTAGTTTGAGAGAAATAAAGTTTGGACTCTTGTTCCTAGACGTCATGATCATTCTGTTATTGGTACAAAATGGAGATTTAGAAATAAGTTAAATGAACTAGGAGAAGTTGTTAGAAATAAAGCTAGATTTGTTGCTCAAGGCTTCAATCAAGAAGAAGGTATTGATTATGATGAAACTTTTGCTCCAGTGGCCAGATTAGAGTCTATCAGAATACTCTTGGCATTTGCTTGTTTTAAAGACTTTAAACTATTTCAAATGGATGTCAAAAGTGCTTTTCTAAATGGTATTATTGAAGAAGAGGTTTATGTAGAACAACCTCCTGGCTTTATTCATGAAAAATTTTCAAATCATGTTTTCAAATTAACTAAAGCTCTATATGGACTGAAACAAGCTCTAAGATCTTGGTATGAAAGATTAAGTGGTTTTCTTCTTTCAAAAGGTTTTACTAAAGGAAAAGTAGATACAACTCTTTTTATAAAAACGTCTTCTAAAAATGATATTTTACTTGTACAAATCTATGTTGATGATATCATTTTTGGTGCTACTAATACTTCCCTTTGTGAAGAGTTTGCTAAAACTATGCAAAATGAATTTGAGATGAGCATGATGGGGGAACTAAGTTTCTTCCTTGGGCTGCAAATTAAGCAAACCAAGGATGGAGTCTTCATCAATCAAGCAAAGTATACTAAGGAGCTATTGAAAAGGTTTGGAATGGATCAAGCAAAAGGAATAAGTACTCCAAAGAGTTCATCAACTAAACTTGATAAAGATGAGAAAGGTAAGAGTATTGATGAAAAATTATATAGAGGTATGATTGGAAGCTTACTCTATCTCACAGCTAGTAGATCAGATATTATGTTTGTTGTATGCTTATGTGCTAGATTCCAATCATGTCCTAAAGAATCTCATCTAATTTCTGTCAAACGAATTTTTCGTTATTTGATTGATACTCATGACTATGGCCTTTGGTTTTCAAAAACTTCATCTTTTGAACTTATTGGATATTCTGATGCGGATTATGCTGGTTGTAAAGTTGAACGTAAAAGCACAAGTGATCATTGTCAATTTCTTGGTAGTTGTCTTGTATCTTGGTTTAGTAAAAAGCATGCTTGTGTGTCTTTATCCACTGCAGAAGCTGAATACATAGCTGCAGAAAGTTGTTGTGCACAATTGTTATGAATGCAGCATACCTTACTTGATTATGGTCTTAAATTCAATTGTGTGCCCATACTATGTGATAATACTAGTGCCATTAACTTGAGCATAAATCCCATTCAACATTCTAGGACTAAGCATATAGAGATAAAACATCATTTCATTCGTGATCATGTGATTAAGAAAGATATACGCTTAGAATATATAAATACAAATGATCAAATTGCTGACATATTTACAAAGCCTTTGGCTGAGGAAAGGTTCAATCACCTAAGAAGACTCTTAGGAATTTCAAGATTCAATGACTAATGTGTGTATTGAAGTTTTGGTGAATACAATTTTCAATTCAAAATTCGGATGCACTGCAGAAAATTCGGTCGACCGAATTTTCTGAGTGACAAGAAACAGAGACTTTTGATCAAGAATTCGGACGCAGACCTGAAAAATCGGTCGTCCGAATTTTACGGACGTGACCCTTTAAATGAAGATTAAACAATCTTCTCAACACTTCAACTTCCGAATTTCACATCCTTGTTAAACCTCTCACACCCATTCACATCCGAATCAAAATCCCTTCAAAATCACACATTCTCATCCCGATTTTTCTTCATTTTTAAACTTCTATGCCCTAATTTCATATAGAAAACCAATCCTTCTCAAGAGAAAACATCATGGTGAGAACAAAGAAGCCAAATGTTGAGAAAGGAAAAGGAAAGGCTAAGGAAGGAAATGGAGACTCAATCCTCAATCAGCCAAGAAGAATTCGTATTCCTCAAACACAATCTGGGGTTGACAGGTTTATCTCTATTAAATCTACTCATGAATTTGATGAACGGAATAAGAGTAGTAGAAAAATCATTCCTGGATATAAGGTGGATATTGATAAACTGTCAAACATGGATATTGTCCTATCTCATTTCAATGATATTGGTTGGAGTAGTTTGCTGTTCATTGATGAAGAATACTATCCTACTTTGATATATGAATTCTATGTAAACTTGAAAGAGGAGAGAATTGAGATGATAGGAGACAATGTGATACAATGGTATTCATCTATAGTATCACAAATAGACATTGAATTCAATGAAGGATTGATAAATAGAATTTGTGGAGTGGGTGACGATGGAGCTAGATATTATTCACCATCCATGCATTGCTATGATCGTGAACTCTTCACACATGTTAGATTTGAAGAAGCATTTACCAATGGAAGAGAGTTTAGAGCCATAGAGGAAAGGGAAATTAAGAATTTGGATGCTAGAGGTAGAGTTTTGCATCACATGGTGACTACAATGATTGTTCCTAATTTTGGACACAAGTCATCAGTTGGAAATATGCATATGGTAATCATGTTAGCCCTGCATGAGCATAGAAGAATGAACTTTGGGTATATAGCCTTGAAACACATGATTGCAGCCAGAAAAACAGTAACCAAGGCATTCCCATTTGGAAGATTATTAACTAGAATCTTTAAGCATTTTAAGATCAAACTTCCTGGAAGAGGGCAAGCCTTTAAGAGTGGTGAAATTTACACAAATGAAACTCTTAAGAGAATGCAATTAGTTCATGATGAGGATAATGTATGGAGGACAAAAAGAGAAACCCCTCCGAAAAGAATAGAAAGAGAGAGAATCATAGAAAGTGAAGAGGAAGAAGAAGAAGAGGATGAAAAGGAAACCCTTGCTAGGGAAATGAAAACAAAAAGAAAGCATGACACCTCAAGTGAGGGGGAGCAACCTCCAACAAAAAGGAGACTATTTGTGGAATTGGATCTAGTGGTAAAGGAGTAACTAGAGGTGACACCATTATAGCCAAAGCATTCCAAGAAGCCTTGAACAATCATGTCAAGGAAATGGAGAAAATGTATAAGTTCTTTGAGTCATTTGCTCCAATGGTTCTTGGAAAATTAGATGGACTGGAGAATAGAGTAAAACACATTGAAGAAATCCTTATGAGAAACACTCAAAGTGGTGAAGGACCCTCTAAGCCTCAAGATGGAAATGAGGAAGAAAGAGATAGAGAAGCAGAGGAAGGAGACAATGAGGATAGCAGTAATGAAGAGGATGATCAGGGTGGAAATGATGAGACTATAGCAGAAGAAGAAGAGCAAGAACATGCTCATGAAGATCCACTAATGGTAGGAAGTCAAGTAGCTCAAGCTGCAATTGTATCTCCAGCAACAATCTCTTTCAGTCAAGGAAGAGTTAAGCACTTGGCCATCAAGAAAGGAGTGAGCCGAGCCTCCCCATCAACCTCACAATCACAAGACTAAGCCTTCTTTTCTAATCTCTTTACTGTATTTTGTTCAAGTTTTCTTATTAAGCATGTTGCTGCATTTTCTAGTCTGAACTTGTTAAGTATTTTGCTGCATTTTATGTAATAGTGAAGCTCAATGATGAAATCCCAGTGATGAGAGCTTCTTTTATATGCTAACTTGAACATCTCATTTTCATTGATCCCTTTATTTTTTTTAATGATGACAAAAGGGGGAGAAAACTATGATGCAATATATGTGAAAACTTAGTCTTATGTGAACTTAGTCTTTAATGATGCTGTATGTTGCATCTGCTGCAATATGAATTTTTATGCATTAAAATTCGGATGCAAGGTTTAAAGAATTGGATGCATTCATATTTATGGTCAAAATGTATTCTTTTGTTGTTCAAATTGATTCAAATCTGTCTTAATCTCTTCCATTATGTTTGAACAACATTATGAAACCTTTATGTCACTTTAAACTTCAATTATATTGAATCTATTGCAGTTTGGACATAAGCTTAAAAATTAGGACGCATGTGGCTCAAAATTCGGTTGCATGCTATAAAATTCGGATGCATTCAAATTTCACTGTCAAAATGTGCTCTTTTGTTGTTCAAATTAATTCAAATATGTTTTAATCTCTTCTAATATGTTTGAACAACCTTAGGAAAGCTTATTTACAAAATTTGCAGCTTTCATTTTACTTATGTTAAAGTTTGGACTTGCTATGCAAAAAAAATTCGGATGCATGATACCTCTAGTCCAAATGTGTTGAAAAATGAGCACAATCTAAGGGGGAGCATTGTTAAACTTTTACAACCTTAAAACCTCTCTTAGAACTTTTTCTAAATGCTTAAATGCTATATCTTCTATCCTAATTGTTGGAAGGAAGGAGGTAAATGGAGGTTGGTTGGGTCATAGGCTCATATTGAGCTTTTTACATGTCAATGTGCTAAATTGGTTGTTTTCTATCATTGACATGAATACTTCTGTGTACTACATTGTTTAAATCCATCACATATTGCATCAAAGTTTGTCATCATCAAAAAGCGGGAGATTGTTAGCCCTAAGGGCAAATCATGTAATTTTGATGAATGACAAATATTGATGAGAACTAATATGTTTATATTGTGTGATAGGATTTGTGAAGAAAGAAGTTTGAAGTCTCATTGGCTTCAAGCCAAAGAGCAAGAACAACCTCAATAAGCTATGAGTCTTTTGAGGTTTATCCAAAGATGAACTCAAGGCATTGAAGACTTCAAGTGTAGAGTAGGTATGATGATAGGTAATATCTATGTAAACTCTACACTTGTATGTCTTGGAGTCTATTGAATGCATAAGAGAGCATAAAATTGGTTTCTTAAGTTTAAAAGGCTTTGAATGAATTCTTAGTAAATGTGGTTTTGTGTCCTAAAAGTTTTTAAGTAAACTTTATATGATCAAAGGAATTTGATTTTGGTTTTCAAACTGATATTTGTCTAAATAAGTCTTCTATATATAGCAAATGTATTTCAAATCCTTGGAAGTTAAATTTCAAATGATTTTACAAAGTTTGAACATAATTTCAAGAAATTCGGTCGTCCGAATTTGGTAGCAAAAGTTTGTGAAAGACCTAAGAGGGGGGGGTGAATTAGGTCTTTGGCTAATTAGCGAAAATCTTTTCCCTTTTTGCAAATCCTTTGCCTTAATAAAAGCTCTTCTTTAAATTCACAAACTTCAAGTTTATATGTGATTTGATGGTTAAGACAAGATTATTAAACTATAAGGCCACAACCAATCAATCAACAACTATAAACAATAATAATAACACAAGTATGTAAAACAAGTAAAGCTATAAAGAAATGAACACACGATTTATAGTGGTTCGATCTCTCCAAGATCTACATCCACTACCTTAAGTCCAAACTCAAGGATTTCAATCAATTCACTATATGCTTAATCCAAGCAATTACACAAGAGGTTCACCCTTCAATGGGTTTTACCACAACAACCTCTTTTCAATCTAATAAACAAGGTTCACTCTTATCACAAAGAGTTTTATGTCACTAGACAACCTAGACCAATCTAATCCAAGGCTCACCCTCACCAATGGGTTTTACACAACAACCTTGATTAATCTAGTCTATGGCTCACCCTCCATAAGGGTTTTATGTCTCTTGACAACCTTGTATTAATCACAACAATAGTGTAAAGATAGAGTTTAGATGTTACCAACATTTCTTGGTGGATGAATACAATTGCTAGCACCTCTTCACTTCTTGCATTTGGAATCTTGAATTTTAATCTTTGAGCACAAGGCAATTTGAGAGCTTTTGATATAATTTTGATGTAAAACAAGTTAGAGCTTCAAGGATTTCTTTTGTGCAAAAGTTCTTTCAAAAATCTAGAGTTTCTAGCCTTTATAGAATTTGAAAATCAGTTAAAACGGCCATAAAACGGCTAGTAACGGCTGTTCAATTACTGTTCACTATGCGGGGGAAAATTCGGACGACCGAATTTGTCCAAATTTCTCTGGAAAAATAGTGTCACTGTTCATGTGAATAGTGTTGCTGTTCACGTGAATAGTATTGCTGTTTGCCATGCAAGAAAAATTCGGACGACCGAATTTTTCATGCTGCGTCCGAATCTTGCATCCGAATTTTTCAAACTTTGTCAAAACATGTTCAAATCAATTCTAACAAGTTGGAAAACCTTCTAGCCTAAAAGATAAGTCATTAAAGACCTTTTAAGTGCAAAAACCATTTTTGAAAACTTGATAATTTAGATAAGTTGAAAACCATTGAAACCATTTAAATCAAGTTTTGTGCTCTCAATTGCAAATCATAGATTCCAAGGCTTAAGAGTGTAGGGTTTACAAAGTTTACCTATTAAGCACATGCAACCTACACTTCATGTCTTCAAAGCCTTCTAACATCTTGAACAAACTCTTCAATCTTCAATCACTTTGACATATTGGAGTTGTTCTTGTATTTTAGCTTCAAGGCAATGAGACTTCATACTTCTTAATCCACAAAACCTATCACACAACATACAAGCATATTAGTCCTCATCAATATTTGTCATTAATCAAAACTATATGATTTGCCCTTAGGGCTAACAGTTTGCTACTATTCTTCCAAAGAAATTCGGAAGAAGATTCGGACGCATGAAGAAAAATTCGCTCGTCCGAATTTTTTGTCTTCAGCATGGTCACTATTCTTCCAGAGAAATTCGGATGAAGCTTCGGACGAAGTAGGAAGAATTCGGTCGTCCGAAAAATTAGGACGCAGAATTCGATCGTCTGAATTTCCTAAAAATAGCCGTTAACTAGCCGTTTTATAGCTGTTTCAACTAATTTTTAAATTCTATAAAAGCTATAAACGTGCAATCTTTTGTAAGTTTTGAATCTTTGAATACTCTAAGCTTTCTAAAGTCCATTACAAACATTTCTCAAGCTCTCTTATGTCTTGTGCATTCAATTGATCAATCCAAAGACATCAAACTATGAAGGTGCAACTTTGTGTAATTTCTACCAACAAGTGGTAACATCTACACACTCATCTTTACTTATTCAATTGTGTTGATCTACTAGCTCTAGCAAGGTTATCTTGATAACATAAAACCCTTTAGATAAGGGTGATCCTTGAAGTTGTGATTCAAGGTTATTTGAGATATAAAACCATAGGTTGGTGAGCCTTGTTTGTAAAAATTACTAGAAGAGGTTGTAAGTGTAAAACCATAGTGTGGTGAGCCTCTCTTGTAATCTGTGAACTTGAGCACATAGTAGAGTTATTGAAATCCTTAAGTGTAGGTTTAAGGTAGTGGAGGTAGATCTTGAGGATCGAACCACTATAAATTGCTTGTGTTCATTTGTCTACATTTCTTATATTGCTTTGCCATAAATTGTTTCTCTCTTGTTCATATCATCTGTAATTGATCTATACATATAAAAGGTTTGAATTTGCAAAAATTAGCCAAATACCTAATTCACCCCCCCCCCTCTTAGGTATTTCAACTGGGATTAAATAAACAATCATTTAAGCATTTAGAAAAGCTTCTAAGAGAGGTTTTAAGGTTGTAAAAGTTTAACAAAGCTCCCCCTTAGATTGTGCTCATTTTTCAACACATTTGGAGTATAAATATCATGCATCCGAATTTTAGCATAGCAAGTCCAAACTTTAAGATAAGATAAATAAAAGCTTTAAAATCTGTAAACAAGCTTTCCTAATATTGTTCAAACATATTATGAGAGATTAAAACATATTTGAATTAATTTGAACAACAAATGAGCACATTTTGGCAACAAAATATGGATGCATCCGAATTTTTAGTCCAAAGTTTTGGCAACAGGTTTGAAAAGGTGATGTTGCATTCAAAATTAAATATGTATGACCACAAAAGTACTTAGTTTATCTTTGCAAAACCACAAAACTTATGCATCCACACTTTAAGTCACATAAGCAATAAGCAGTCCTAGCATAATAAACCGCAAAGTAAGTAGTCCTAGCATAATAAACCACAAACAACACAAGTAGTACATTTTGTCATCGCAATTTTCTCCCCCTTTTCTCATCACTCAAAAAAAATGGGATCAAAGAAAATGAGACTAATTAATGTAGCATATATAACAATTTAAATAAAGCTCTCATCACTGAGATTTCATCATTGAGCTTCACTATTACACCAAATGTAGCATAAAAGCAAATAGCATAGATGAGTATTTAAAACATATAAGATAAAGCTTAGTACAAATAAGTAAGTAAAAGCAATAAAAATGATGAGAGTAAAGAAATGCTTAGTCTTGTGAAGTTGATGGAGAAGCTGTGCTAAATCCTTTCTTGATAGCCAAATGCTTTACTCTTCCTTTGCTGAAAGATATTGTTGAAGGTGAGACAATGTTTGCCTTTTTGATTTGACTTCCACCTTCTTGGGGCTCACTTCCTTCTTCTTGAGGCTCTTCATGAACTGGTTCACTTTCTTCTTCTTCTTGCCTTGCCACATTCTCTTCATCGCCTCCTTGATCATCATCTCCATCATCATTGTTATCATTTTCATCTTCTGTCTTGCCTTGCTTATCTTCATCATCCTCATCTTTATCTTCATGCCTAGAGGCTCCTTCACCACTTTATGTATTCCTTATTAGAATTTCTTCAATATTCTTCACTCTACTCTCTAATCCATCGAGCTTTCCAAGAACCATTGGAGCAAAAGATTCGAAGAACTTATACATCTTCTCCATTTCCTTGACATGATTATTTAAGGCTTCTTGGAATGCCTTAGCTACTATGGTGTCACCTCTAGTTACTTCTTCACTTCTTGGATCAGTCTCAACATTTGGTTGAGGGATTTCTTCAAATAATCTTCTTTTTGTAGGAGGTTGCTCCCCCTCACTTGAGGTATCATGATTTCTCTGTCTTCATCTCTCTAGCAAGAGTTTCTTCTTCATTTTCTTCTTCCTCAGTTTCTTCACCTTCTTTAATCTCTTCTCTTCTTGGAGTGGTATCTCTTTTAGTTCTCCATATACCATCATCATCAAGAACTAACTGCATTCTCCTAAGAGTTTCATTAGTATAAATCTCCCCACTCTTAAATGCTTGCCCTCTCCCTGGAAATTTAACCCGAAAATGCTTAAAAATCCTTGTCAACATCCTTCCAAATGGGAATGCCTTGGTTCAATCTTTCTTGCAGTGATCATGTGCTTCAAGGCTATATATCCAAAATTCAATCTCCTATGTTCATGCAGTGCTAACATGATTACCATGTGCATATTACCAACAGATGACTTATGCCCAAAGTTTGAAACAATCATAGTAGTAACCATGTGATGCAATACCCTACCTCTAGCATCTAACTTCCTGTTTTCCCTCTCTTTAATGGACCTAAATTCCCTTCCATTAGTGAATGCCTCTTCAAATCTTTCATTTGTGAAGAGTTCACGATTATAACAATGCATGGAAGGTGAGTAATATCTTGCTCCACTATCACCTACTCCACAAATTCTGTTAATCAAAGCATCACTAAATTCAAGGTCCACTTGGGATACTCTAGATGAATATCATTGAATCAAATCATCCCCTACTAGTTCAGTTCTTTCTTCCTTGAGGTTTGTATAGAATTCATATATGAGGGTGGGATAGAATTCTTCATCAATGAACAATAAGCTACTCCAACCAATATCACCAAAGAATGACAAAACATTATCCATATTTGACAGTTTATCAACAACCACCTTATAACCAGGGATAATTTTTCTGTTATTTTTGTTCCATTGATCAAATTCGTGAGTAGCTTTGATTGAAACAAACCTGTTAACTCTAGATAATGTTTGAGGGATTCGAACTTTTCTTGGTTGATTGATCATTGAGTCTCCATCTCCTTCCTTTGCTTTCCCTTTCCCTTTTTCTACATTTGGCCTCTTTGTTCTCACCATGATGTGAATGTGTGAAAACTAGTGAATTTTAGAATAAATCTAGGGCTTGAAATTCGAAAATGAAGACAAATCGAAGTAAATATGGTGAAATCTTTGAGAGATTTTGATTCGGACGTGAATGGGTATGAGTGGATTTAAAATGGGAGAGAAATTCGGAAGTTGAAATATCAAGGAAACCGTTTGATTCTTATTTAAATTGCTGTATGTGCAAAATTCGGATGACCGATTTTTCAGGTCTGCGTCCGAATTTTCGATCGAAAGCCTCTGTTTCTTCAACTCAGAAAATTCGGTAGATAGAAACTTTCGATCGAAAATTCGGACGCACTACAGAAAATTCGGTCGACCGGATTTTCTGTGTTGCATCCGAATTCTGCGTCCGAAACTTTCTGTTTTCACAAAACTTCAGCAAACACATTAGTAATTGAATTTAGAAATTCCTAAGAGCCTTCTTAGGTGATTAAAACTTTCCTCAGCCAAAGGCTTTGTAAATATATTAGCAATTTGATCATTTGTACATATATATTAGCCACATGATCACGAATAAAATGATGCTTAATCTCTATATGCTTTGTTCTAGAATGTTGTATGGGATTTATGCTCAAATTGATAGCACTAGTATTATCACATAGTATAGGCACACAATTGAATTTAAGACCATAATCAAGTAATGTATGCTGCATCCATAACAATTGTGCACAACAACTACCCGCAGCTATGTATTCAGCTTCAGCAGTAGATAATGACACACAAGCTTGCTTTTTACTATACCAAGAAACAAGGCAACTACCAAGAAACTGACAATGACCACTTGTACTTTTACATTCAACCTTGCACCCAGCATAATCAGCATCTGAATACCCAACAAGCTCAAAAGATGTAGATTTTGAAAACAAAAGACCATAATCATGAGTATCGATTAAATAACGAATGATACATTTAATAGAAATTAGATGAGATTCTTTAGGGCAAGATTGAAATCTAGCACATAAGCACACAGCAAACATAATATCTTGTCTACTTGCTGTGAGATAGAGTAAATTTCCAATCATACCTCTATAGGATTTCTCATCAACATTTTTACCTTTTTCATCTTTGTCAAGTTTAGTTGATGAGCTCATTGGAGTACCTATTCCTTTTGCTTGATCCATTCCAAATCCTTTCAAGAGCTCCTTGGTATATTTTGCTTGATTGATGAAAACTCCATCTTTGGTTTGCTTAATTTGCAGCCTAAGAAAGAAATTCAGTTCTCCCATCATGCTCATTTCAAATTCATTTTGCATAGATTTGGCAAATTCCTCACAAAGAAATGTGATAGTAGCACCAAAGATAATATCATCAACATAAATTTGCACAAGTAAAATATCATTGTTATTAGATGTTCTTATGAAGAGAGTTGCGTCCACTTTTCTTTTTGCAAAACCTTTTGACAGAAGAAAACCACTCAATCTTTCATAACAGGCTCTTGGAGCTTGTTTCAATCCATATAGAGCTTTTGTTAATTTAAACACATGATTTGGAAATTTTTCATGAATAAAACCAGGAGGTTATTCTGCATAAACCTCTTCTTCAATAAAACCATTTAGAAAAGCACTTTTGACATCCATTTGAAATAATTTAAAACCTTTAAAGCAAGCAAAAGCCAAAAGCATTCTTATAGACTCTAATCTGGCCACTGGAGCAAAAGTCTCATCATAGTCAATGCCTTCTTCTTGGTTAAACCCTTGAGCAACAAGTCTAGCTTTATTTCTAACAACTTCTCCTAGTTCATTTAATTTATTCCGAAAAACCCATTTTGTACCGATAATAGTATGATCACTAGGTCTTGGAATAGGAGTCCAAACTTTATTTCTTTCAAACTGATTTAACTCTTCTTCCATAGCAATGATCCAAAAATTATCACACAAAGCATCATCAATATTTTTAGGTTCAATATGAGATAAAAGGGCAAAATTATCAATAAAGTACCACCTTGTTATGACTCCTTGGGAGACATCACCAATGATTTGTTCCTTAGGATGGCCCCTTGCATATGTTAGATCCTTTGGAAGTTCTTGATCATTACTTGGTTGACCATCTTGTTCTTGCTCCATTATTTCTTCTTCCTTGGCATGTTCTTCCAAAGTAGGTACTTGATGATAAGTTTGATTTTCAACCATTGAGGAACCTGCATCATCTTCACTTCTTCTTTGAAGATAAATGTTAGATTTATCAAAGGTTACATGTATGGTTTCTTCAACACATAATGTTCTTTTATTATAGACTCTATATGTTTTTTTATTTGAAGAATAGCCAGGAAATATACCTTCATCAGATTTTGTCAAACTTACCAAGATTATCACTAGTGTTTAAGATAAAACACTTACAACCAAAAACTTTAAAATAGACAATTGAAGGAGTTTTATCAAATAAAAGTTCAAAAGGTGTTTTTCTTATGAAAGGTCTTAATAAAACTCTATTCATTATATAGCAGGCATTATTTACAGCTTCAGCCCAAAAGTATTTTGGTAAAGAATTTTCACAAAGCATTGATCTAGCCATTTCTTGTAAAGTTCTGTTTTTCCTCTCAACAACACCATTTTGTTGAGGTGTTTTGGCAGCAGAAAAATTATGAGTTATACCATACTCATCACAAAATTTTGTAAAATCTTGGTTACAAAACTCCCTTCCATTGTCACTTCTAATATAAATCAGTTTATATTCAAGAGATGTTTGAACCTTTTTGAAAAGTTTTGCAAATTCATGAAATGTTTCATCCTTTTGGGCTAGAAAAAGCACCCCAAGTAAATCTTGAAAAATCATCTACAATCACATAAGCATATCTTTTACCCCCAAGACTAGTAGTTCTCATTGGTCCAAATAAGTCCATGTGAACAAGTTCAAGAGGTTTTGAAGTAGAAACCATTTTCTTTGGTTTAAAAGATGTTTTTGATTTTTTTCCATATTGACAAGCATCGCAAAAACGTGTTTTGTCAAAATGCATTTTAGGTAATCCTCTAACTAGCTCTTGTGTAGAAAATTTGTTCAATAAATCCATGCTCACATGTCCTAATCTTCTATGCCACAAAAATCCATCATTATCATGAATGGCAAGACATTTTATATCATTAGTAATAAGTTCATCAAGATATAAAACATATACATTACCAACTCTTTTAGCAACAAAAATGGTTTTGCTACTTTCACTATCAAGAACAGTACAAGTATCACATTTTAATTCTACTTTACATCCATTGTCACATAATTGACTAATGCTAAGTAAATTATACTTCAAACCATCAATAAGCAATACTTGCTTAATAAGAGGAAAGGAGCCTTCACCAATGTTACCTATACCAAGGATTTTTCCTTTCTTCTTATCACCAAATGTGACAAAGCCTTCACTTGTTGCTTGAAGCTCACTAACAAGTGAGGCATTTCCTGTCATATGTCTTGAGCACCCACTATCAAGAAACCATTTTGTGGCACTTGATCTTGAAGCAAATTGAACCTACACCAAATTAGAAATAGTGATTTTTGGTACCCATATTTTATTGGGTCCAAGGGGGTTAGTGATAGTTCCTTTGACTTTCCAAATGGTCTTAACACCATTTTCTATCTTTCTTTTTACAAAATATTTTGAAACCTTGTGTCCATGCTTGCCACAATAGGTACAACAAATATGATGCCTAGAATTAAGAGTTTCTTTAGCAAAAGTGTTTTGTATTTAGGAACATAGCTATCATGAGTGAAACCAAGACCGTGTTTTGTAAATGAAGATCTTTGATAACCAAGTAATTTATTTAAATTATCTCTTCCATTTGTAAATTTTTCAATGCATGAAGTAAGATCATTAACTTTTCTTTTCAAAATCTCATGATCAATGAGCATTTTTTCAAGAGAAGTAACTTTTATGCAAAGCTCTTTGTTTTCAAAAGATGTGTTTTGTATGGTTGCATTTAAAACTTCTTTTTCAATATTAAGACAATTAATGGTCTCAAGAAGTTTACAATTTTCAGCACATAATTTCGAATACTCATTTGACAAATCATTTATTTTTGATTTCATATCTTTATTTCTTTTTGAAGCCTTTTTCAACTCTTCATACATTTCTATAAGCAATTCACTAGGATCAACATCATCATCCTAAAGATTAGAGATAGAAGGAGAAGAATGTACCTCATCATCAATAGCCATAAAACATATGTTGGCCTTTCCTTCACTTTCAACTTCACTTTTTTGTTGATCCCACGTTCCAGCCAGTCCTTTTCCTTTCTTGGCAGATTTCTTTTTGTTCTTGCTGTCTCTTTCGCTTTCCAAAACTTTGGAATAATCAGCAACAAGATGCTCTGTACTCTTGCATTCAAAATATTGAGGTTTGAATGAGGAAGACTGTCCACTCTTCTTGGTTGGCTTTCTCCCCTTTTTGAGAAACTTCTTTTTGTAGAATCTCTTGAACTTCCTAACTGCCGTAGCAATTTCCTCTTCACCACTGTTACATTCTTCTTCTTCACTTGAAGATTTTTCTTGTTCACTCAAATGATTAGAAGCCTTGAGTACAACTCATTTTCTTCCCTTTTCTTCATCTTCTTTGTCATTTAACCTCTTCTTCTTCATTTCATGTGTGAGCAGAGATCCAATGAGCTCTTCAAGTGGAAGAGTTTTTAAATCCTTGGACTCCTCAATAGCAAGTGTCTTCGGCTGCCAAGATTTTGGTAGAGTATCCAAAATCTTCCTGTTTTGCTCTCCCATAGTATAACTTTTACCATAAGCTTTTAAACCATTAAAAATGTTAGTAAACCCTGTAAACATATCACTAATATTTTCACTTTGTTTCATGGTAAACAGCTCATAATCTCTGACAAGCATAGTAAGTTTAGATTCTTTAACTTGATTCGTGCCTTCAAGAGTTATTTTGAGTAATCTCCACATATCATGAGTAGAGTCACAACCACTAACTCTATTATATTCAGTAATATCTAAAGCACAACTCAAGATGTTTATAACTTGATAATTTAAAGTCATTTTCTTTGAATCATGCTCATCAAATTCGTCAGTAGATTTTGGTTCTAAGGTCACACCATCTGCTTTCATTTTCATAGGAACATACGGACCTTTTTCAATAATATTCTACAAATCAAAATTGATAGAACAGATGTATATTTTAACTCTAGATTTCCAAAAAGTGTAATTTATTCCATCAAACAAAGGTGGTCTATTTGTGGAAGATCCTTCTTGATAAGGTAAGTTTGAGATATTAGCCATAAGATCTTTAACTTCTAGGTTGTAAAACCACACAAAGAAGTTCCTACTCTGATACCAATTGAAATACCTAAGAGGGGGGTGAATTAGGTATTTAGCTAATTTTCGCAAACAAAAACCTTTTATTAATCTAAGAAAAGATGAAATTCTATATATCAAGTTAAATACAGTTGATAGCAAAGCAATAAGGAATGTAAGAGCACAGAACTCAAGCAATTTATAGTGGTTCGATCGTCAAGATCTACGTACATTACCTTAAGCCTATGCTTAAGGATTTCAACCAATCTACTATATGCTCAAGGTCACAAATTACATGAGAGGCGCACCACATTATGGTTTTATACTCACAACCTCTTCTAGTAACTTTTACAAACAAGGCTCACCACACAATGGTTTTATATCTACAAACAACCTTGAATCACAACTTCAAGGATCACCCTTAACTAAAGGATTTTATATTAATAAGATAACCTTGCAAGAGCTAGTAGAAAAAACACAATTTGATAAGAAGAAAAGAGTGTGTAGTTGTTACCGCTTGTCGGTAGATGTTTTACACAAAATTGCACCTTCACACTTTGATGTCTTTGGATTGATCAATTGAATGCACAAGACACAAGAGAGCTCAAGAAATGTTTTCTAAAGACTTCGAAACGCTTAGAGTTCACTTAGATTCAAAACTTACAAAAGATTTCAAGTTTCTAGCTTTTATAGAATTTGAAAATCAGTTTTAACAGCTATAAAACGGCTAGTAACGGCTAGTTTCAGAAAATTTGTATGACCGAATTTTGCATCCAAATTTTTCGGACGTTGCTGTTACTTATTCTGGAAAAATTCGGACGACCGAATTTTTTTTCTCTTCATCCGAATCTTCGTCCGAATTTCTTTGGAAAAATAGTAACTATGCTGAAGACAGAAAATTCGAACGACCGAATTTTTCTTCATGAGTCCGAATCTTCGTCCAAATTTCTCTGGAAAAACAGTAATGATTTTTTTTTACAAAAAGCGGACGACCGAATTTTTTGGAAGCATTTTCAAACTTTGTAAAATCATTTGAGACAACTTCAATAAGTTTGAAAACATCTTATATGTCTAGATAACTTATTTAGACATATATAAGATTGAAAACCATAACCAAATTTCTTTGATAATGCAAAGTTTATTCAAAATATTTTAAGATACAAAATCACATTCTTCAAAAAGTTCATTCCAAGTCATTTAAAATTAAGAAACTTATTTTATACTCTCTTATGCATTCAATAGACTCCAAAACATACAAGTGTAGAGTTTACATAGAGATTTACCTATTAGCATATCTATTCTACAGTTCAAGTCTTCAATGCCTTGAGTTCATCTTTGAATAACCTTCATAACACTTCATGGTTTATTGAAGTTGTTCTTTCACTTTGGCTTGAAGGCAATGAGACTCCATACTTCTTAGATCACAAATCCTATCACACAATATATAAACATATTAGTCCTCATCAATATTTGTCATTAATCAAAGCTACATGATTTGCCCTTAGGGCTAACAAATTTAATGACAGATATCCAATCATACAACCTTAAGTAACTTACACTAACATACTCTCAAGTTGTATATACAAATTTTATAAATAGATCTAATAACTATATCACCATTCGTTTTCAGTAGATCTAACAACTATTTTTCACTAATTTTGAATAGATGTAGCAACTATTTCCCACCCAAGAATCTCTTTAGCCTTAGTGGCACAAGTTTGAATCGGTATTTCTGAACCCTAATGTGATTAGGATAAAAAGATTGCAACTTTTGCTTGCTTCAAATTTCAACTCACACTTTGCACATTTTCTTCTCGCAGCCTCAGACATGTTTCTCTCTTTGTTTCAATTTTTTACTCTCATCTCTTAAAAGACTCTTGTGCAAATGATTATATAAATAAAAATATACAAAGCCTATGAATAGATGAGAGATAGTGTGAAAAGATGTCTCTTTTTCCAACTTAAAGTCCCCAGAAAAATCTAATTTTGTTTCTTTTGTAAAGCCAAAATGTCCATTTTGTCAGAACCAATATGAAGATGCAACATTTCTTTCTTGTCAAATCTTCTTTTTACAAGACGAAGGTTTCCAACTAGTTATTGTCCATGAAAAAGTCTATATATCCTTTGGGTAAATCTCCTTTCCAGAAGACTAAGTTTCCAGTTGATCATTCCCATGTGAAACTCTAGAAATCTTTTGGGTCATTATTCTTTTTACAAGTTCAAGAAAAAGGTATATCATTTTTTACTTTGGACAAAAAAGATTTGTTTCATGAAATAGTTAAATGCTTTTTGAGTTCAAATGTTTTGAAGGAGCTACCAAATGAACTTTTAAAAAAGAAAGAAAAAAATACAATTGAGAAGAGAATTTTGATTGGTATAAGACACATAAATCTCACATTATCTCTCATACTATTCTTAAAATAAGTATCTAAGATTTGACTGAAAATAAAAAATCTAGTCTTGAACCTTGCATTTGGGTGACTTGATTATGATCATTTCTTCATGATATATACTAAAACCACTTGGTAAATTTCATTAGATTGCTTAAACACATTTTTTTAATGTTATGACATGGAGCACTTAGTTGTGGAAAGTTTCTTGGCAACAAAGATTTCATGTGATATTATTTGCCAAGAAGACCTTTATGGCATTAAGGAGTCTATTTTAGAAGTTCTCATTATTTGAGCAAAACTCCATTATGGCCATAAGAAAATATTTGATATCTCCTGAAGAACTTAGGATTTGGAGGATCTCATGAAAATCTATCTATACAAAATACCAAGGAGATTAATATCCTAATATTTAGGGATTTGTTATTGCATTCTTTGGATATCAATCTTGGAGAAGAAGAAGCTCAAAACTCTGTAACAATTATATAAAGAGAGCTTCAAGGCAAAGCAAATCAACTCTTGAGGAAGTCGTAGTCTCTTATCAACTCTCATTGAACCTCTCGAAATTCTCAAGCAAATCCTTACGAGAGAACTCTCCGCATCGTAAGAAATGCTCTTGAGAGAGTTGTTTATTGAACTCATGATATAAAAGTTTCATCTGGAGAGAGTTCAGCAACATACTTTATCTTTCTGTTACACTACTCATGTATTAATGTGTGTTGTTTCTGTTTAAGCACTGGAAATTGATCTTCAGCAAACACTGTGTGTGCTTAACAAAATTTTGTTCAAAGCACCTCATAGAGAAGACGGGTGTTGTGACTAACCAAAAATAGTTGAAAACAATAAGTGCAAGTGTGATCTTGCTAAATCCTGTCAAAAAGAGTTCGACACATCCTGCTGAGGAGAGTTCAACAAAAACGAGTTGTGGCTAGATAAAAATTCAACAATCGTGGAGGCAAGAGTTGTGATTGGTGTGTTTACAAATCGAGAAGGCAACACTATGATTATTGGATTTTTGGCTGTTGATGCAGTTGTGGCAAAGAATGTTTTGCCAACTCCACTAGGGAATCATTAGAGGAGATTGGCAACATGTTCCTATAATTTTGAAATATAAAGTTTAGTAGATTTGCACTTATTGTTTTCAACTGCCTTCTCGATACAATTTCATTGTATTAAACTTTATTATTCTGCTTACGTACTTTGTGTTAAATTGCACAAAATCTATTACAACACACGAAGTTTGACAAAAGCGAAAATGTTGTATAAACTTAACCATACAATTAATCATCAAAATCGAGATAGTGTAACCCTGAATGAACATCATCTCTCCAGCCAACTCGACCAACTCCAACGCATACAATCAATCAATAAAAGTAAAGTCATTTCTAATATTTCAGAATTCGCAATTCTGCATCCATTTCAGGGGAATCTAGTGGGAATAGATAAATTAAGTTTGTCTAGTATGTTTGAGTGCTAGTAAACAAATGGCACTTCCCATTTCGTTCTTGAATTGGGAGCTGAGGAAAATAACAATGCAATAAAATAGAAAAAAGACTAATTCTCCATTAGGAATGTGGTTTCAAAGATGTATGCAAACAAGGTGTGTTAGCTCTAAGGGCAAATCATGTAGCTATGATTAGTTTTGATTAATGACAAACATTGAGAAGGACTAATATGCTTGTATGTTGTCTGATAGGATTTGTGAATTAAGAAGTATGAAGTCTCATTGACTTGAAGCCATAATGCAAGAACAACTCCAATATGTCAAAGTGATTGAAGATTGAAGAGTTTGTTCAAGATGATTGAAGGCTTTGAAGACATGAAGTGTAGGTTACATGTGCTTAATAGGTAAACTTTGTAAACCCTACACTCTTAAGCCTTGGAATCTATGAGTTGCAAATTGAGAGCACAAAACTTAATTTAAATGGTTTCAATGGTTTTGAACTTACCTTAATTATCAAGTTTTCATCAATAGTTTTTGCACTTAAAAGGTCTTTGATGACTTATCTTTTAGGCTAGAAGGTTTTCCAACTTGTTTGAATTGATTTGAATATGTTTTGACAAAGTTTAAAAAGTTCGGACGCACCTTGAAAAAATTCGGTCGTCCGAATTTTTTTCTACATTAGTGGACAGTACCACTATTTTCCCGGAGAAATTCGGACGCAAATTCGGGACGCGGGATGAAAATTCGGTCGTCCGTATTTTCCCTATATTGTGGACAATACCGTGAACAATAATGAACAGTACTTGTTGTACTTATTGTGAAAAACATGGACATAAAGTCACCAAATGTTATGTTAAAAGAAAAGTAGAGAATGGTGTAAAAACCATTTGGAGAGTTAAGGGAACTATTACTAACCCCCACGGACCTAAGAAAGTATGGGTGCCAAAGGATACTTCCTCTCCTTTATTGCAGGTACACTACAATTCAAACTCAAGCACCACTAAGAGGTATATTGATAATGTTGGCTTAAAGAATAACGGAAAACACCTCATTTATAATCAAGGTCAAAGCAACCAAAGAAGGATTTGTTTTTGAGGCAAGAAGAAAGGAGGAATTCTTGGAGTAATCAATGTTGGTAAAGGTTTCTCTCTTTTTTTTAAACAAATGTTGCTTAGTGCTGATTTGTACTATAACTTGCTTAGCATTAGTCAATTGTGTGACAATGAATAAGAAGTTAAATGCCAACATGCAAAGTTTCAGTTAAGAATCCCTTTTGTTAAAATTTGAAAATTTGCCAACCATGACTTGTCAATTGATTCTATGAAGTTGATTAGGTAACATTGATGATATGAGATTGAATTCATGTTTGATATGTTCTTGAAATTTATTGTATGTCATGATAAAATGATTAAAATAGCTATGATTGAATGTCTATGCATTTGCCTGGCCAATAACATCTTCATGAAACTTTAAAAAATGTTCGGACTTGAAGTTTGAATGTAGACCATAAGTTTGGTCGCCCGAACTTGTATGACAAAATGATATTTTGTGTTTTTGATCAATTACTCACAAAATGTTTCAATGTGTGTTTTATCTTGATAATCTTGAATGTCTTGTTGCTTATGATAATGATTGATTTTCTTGACATAGAAGATTTGGTCATGACATAGAACAAACTTTCCTCTCAAGATTTAGTTGGAGGATTGCTAAAAATGTTTTTTGAGAAAATTGTTTTTGGGATACTTGTCAATATGGAAAACAAACAAAAGAATCTTCCAAACCTAAGAAAATGATTTTCACTTCAAAACCTCTTAAAAATTGTTTATATGGATTGCTTAGACCAATGAGGATCACTAGTCTTGATGGTAAGAGGTATTCATATATGATTGATGATGATTTCTCTAGATTTACATGGGTGATCTTTCTAGCTCAAAAGGATGAAGTTCTTTTCATGGATTTGTAAGACTTTTCAAAAGGGTCCAAATCTCTCTTGAGTGCAAATTGATTTCTATTAGAAGTCACAATGGGAGAGAATTTTACAATCAAGATTTTACAAAACTTTGTGATAAGAATGGGATTGCTCACAAACTTTTTTGGCTGCCAAAACACCTCAACAAAATGGAGTTATTGAAAAGAAAATTTGTACCTCACAAGAAATGGTTAAGTCTATACTTGGAGAAAATTCTTTACCAAAACATTTTTGGGACAAAGCTGAAAACACTGCATTGTTATATTTTTTAATAGAGTTCTTTTGAAGTCATTTTAATATATATATATATATATATATATATATATATATATATATATATCTTTTGAACTTCTATTTGATAGAATACTGTAGAATTTAAATATACATGACAGGTTGTATCAAATATACATGAATATGCATAACAAAGTTCTTTATATTGAATACTACTAGTTTGTATTGCCTATTTCAAAATATTTGGTTGCAAGTGCCTTATATTGAATATGTGTGATAACTTGAAAATTTGATAGAAAATCGAATGACAAGATATTTCCTTGGTTATTCCTCTAACAACAAGGCTTATAGAGTTTATAACAAAAAAAAAGGGGAACCTTACATGATGAAGAAACTATTCATGTTAGTTTTGATGAATCTTACATTTACTTGGAAAGAAAAGATGAAGATGATGTAGGTACATCTATGAATGACTATCAAACCCATCTTCAAGCACCAACTTTGGAGGATCATACCAATGAGGAAGAAATGATTGAACAAAATCAAGATGACCAACCTAGTGGTGACCAAGTGCTCCCAAAGAACTTAAGATATCCAAGAGGCCACCCTAAGGAGCAAATCATTGTTGATATCTCCCAACGAATAAAAATAAGGCGGTACTTTATCAATAACTTTATTCTTTTATTGCATATGAGCCTAAAATTATTAATGATGTATTGTGTGATGATTTTTGGATTATTACTATGCAAGAGGAATTAAAACAATTTGAAAGATACAAAATTTGGAAATTCCTAAATCTCATGATCATTCCATTATTGGAACTAAATGATTTTTTAGAAATAAACTTATTGAATCTGGAGAAGTTATTAGAAATAAGGTTAAACTTGTCACCCAAGGATTCAATCAAAAAGAGGGCATTGATTATAATGAGACTTTAGTTCCGGTTAGTAGATTTAAATCAATTAGAATGCTTTTGGCATTTGCATGTTTTAAAGGTTGAACTCCTTCAAATGAATGTCAAAAGTGCTTTTCTAAATAGTTCTATTGAGGAAAAAGTTTATGTGGAATAACCACCCGGTTTTGATCATGAAAAGTTTCCTAACCATGTTTTCAAATTATCCAAAGCTTTGTATGATTTAAAACAAGCTCCTAGAGCTTGGTATGAAAAATTGAGTGGTTTTCTTCTTTCAAAAGGATTTTCAAGAGGAGAGGTTAACACTACTATTTTCATAAAAAACCTCTTGTAACAATGATCTATAAGTTGTCCAAATATATGATACAATTTTTGGTGCTTCTAATACTTCACTTTGTGATGTGTTTTCCAAGTTAATGAAAAGTAAATTTGAAATGAGCATGATAGGAAAACTCAATTTCTATCTTGGCCCACAAATCAAGCAAACCAAGGATGGCACTTTCATAAATCAAGTTAAGGTATAAGCACTTCCATAAGTTTATCAACCATGCTTGACAAGAATGAAAAGGTTTCATAGGAGTAGTCAACTCTATTTGATAGCAAGTAAAGCCGATATTATGTTTGCCATGTGCTTGTGTGTTAGATTTCATCTTGTCCTAAAGAGTCTCATTTGATTACTGTTAAACACATTATCTATTACCTTATTGATACTCTAAGTGATTATGGTATATATTTCAAATGTATGGCTATGTTATGTGATAACACTAATGCAACAAATTTGACCATCATACCATTCAATAAACTAGGACAAAGCATATAGAGATCAAACTTCATCTCATTAGATATCATTCTACTACGGGGAATATTTGTTTAAAGCATGTTTGCACTAATGAAAAAAATTAATGATATTTTTACTAAGCCATTAGCTGAAGAAAGGTTTGACCAGTCTTAGAAGAAGCTTAGGGATTTAAATTCAATAACTAATGAGTGTATTCAAGTGTTGTAGCTCCAGGTGAGGACAAAGAAGCCTAGCAAGAGAAAAGGAAAGGGAAAAGCCAAAGAAAGAGGAGGACCAGCGATCAATCAACCAAGGAAGGTTTATGTTCATCAAAGTATGTCATGGCTGGATAGATTTGTCACAGTGGAGGCTGCTACTGAATTTGATGATTGGACAAAAATGAGCCATAAGATAAATCCAAGCTACAAGGTGGATGCGGATGTCATCAAACTATCCGAAATGGGTAATATACTCTCATTTTGAAATGATGTGAGCTGGACAAGTATGCTTGTGCTTGATAAATGCTATTACCTTCCTTAGTTTATAAAGTTTATGCAAATCTTTAAAAAAAAAATGGAGAAAAGTGAACATGAGGGAAAATAATGTAGTAAATGGTATTCCTCTAGAGTATATCAAGTGGATTTTGAGTTCAATGATGCCTTAGTGAACATAATTTGTGGGGTAGATGATAATGAGGTAAGGTATTACTCATTGGGACAGCATTGCTTTATTCATGAATTGTTCACAAATGAAAGATTTGAAGAGGCTTTCACAAATGGTAGACAATTTAGGTCAATTAGGGAAAAGGAAATCAAAGCCTTTGATGCTAGAGGAAGGGTTATGCATTACATGATTACCACTCTGCATATGGTGATTATGCATGCCTTGCATGAGCATAGAAGACTAAACTTTGGATTCATAGCATTGAAGCATATGATTAGTGCAAGAAAACTAGCCAACAAAGCCTTATCATATGGGAGACTATTAACAAGAAAGTGAGGAGGTTGAGGAAGAAGAAAATGAAGAACAAGAAGAGGATGAAGAGGAAATCCGTGCTGAAGAAAGGAAAACCAAAATGAGGCATGAGTTATCTAGTGAGGGAGAGTAACCTTCCACAAAAGAAGAGTATATGATGAGGTACCCTCTATTGAAGGAAAAGAAGTTGAAGGTAATAATCTCACTAGAAGTGATACCATAGTTGCCAAGGTGTTTCAAGAGACATTGAACAACCATGTAAAGGAAATGACGAAAATGGAGAAATTCTTCAAGTCCTTTGCTCCAATGATTCTTGGCAAATTTGATGGTTTAGAAGCTAGAGTCAAGAATACAGAAGAAGACTTGAGCAAGATTTCTCAAGTGATGGTGCAAGTTCCTATAAAGCCAAAGAAGAAGACAAAGATGAAGGAAAAGGCAGAGAAGCACCCCAAGAAGGAGAAGAGCATGAGAATGAAAAATAAAGAGGTAAAGCCCAAGAGAACAAGCAAGAAGAAGGAGGTGAAGGAAGTTTAACAAAGTCAAATCACAAATCCATCACCAATTTCCTTCGGCCAAGAGATCAAGGGAAACATGGCCATCATAACAAACAGATTTGGAAGTGAAGACCATGAAGCGAATCCAAGACTAAGCCTTTCTATCCCTAAACTCTATTTTGTTGCTTATTTTAGTTTATGCCTTGATGCACATGTTATGCCTTAACATTGAATGTGAAATCTTTGTGATAAGAGCTTCTTTTGTTTCACTTTTATTGTCCAAGTACTCTTACCCCATCTTTGATTGATGACAAAAGGGGGAGAAGAAATGTTATGACAAAATGTGTGAAAATGTGAAATAGTAGTGAAATTTCTCATGCATGAATAGAAAATGTGTGAATTTTCTGAAAAATCCATGCATATGTCAAGGGGGAGAAAGAATGATGGCTGCAATGTGCTATATGTAAATGTGCTACGTATGTGTGCTATAGGTCGAAATGTAAAATGAATGTGTACTGTGAAAATATTTGGCTGCATTTAGAATTTAAATTGAAAGTGTTATAATATGTGAGGTTTTAGTTGTTTTCTGAGATTTTGGAATATGGTTAAGTTAAGATTGCAATCTTGAACTTGGTTCTTGACTTGACCTATGATTTTGAATTACTTCAAGAAAACAATTGAATGCATGAATTTTGTGGTTTTGCAAAGCTAAATTGAGTGCCATTGCGGACATACATATTTGAGTACTTCAACATTTCATTTGAAAATGCAAAATCACCTTTTCAAACTTGTTGCAAAAATTTGGACTTGAAATTCGGATGCATCCATATTTGTTGCCAAAAAGTGCTCTTTGTTGTCCAAATTGATTTAAATATGTTTTAATCTCTTCCATTATGTTTGAACAACCTTATGAAAGCTTTATTTAACTTTAAACGTTCATTATATTGAATTTATTACAGTTTCGATTTGAAATCTCAAAAATCGGATGCATGATCAAAAAATTCGGATGCATGTTCTAAAATTCCGATGCATCCATATTTCATTGTCAAAAAGTGTTCCTTTGTTGTTCAAATTGATTCAAATATGTTTTAATCTCTTCTAATATGTTTGAACAACCTTAGAAAAGCTGATTTACAAAATTTGCAACTTTCATTTCACTTATTTTACAGTTCGGACTTGATATGTCAAAATTTGAATTCACAACATCTCAACTCCAAACTTGTTGAAAAATGAGCACAATCTAAGGGGGAGCATTGTTAAACTTTTACAACCTTAAAACCTCTCTTAGAACTTTTTCTAAATGCTTAAATGTTATATCTTCTATCCTAGTTGTTGGAAGGAAGGAGGTTAATGGAGGTTGGTTGGGTCATAGGTTCATATTGAGACTTTTATATGTCATTGTGCTAAATTGGTCATTTCTGTCATTGACATCAATACTTCTTTGTGCTACATTGCTTAAATCCATCACATTTTGCATCAAAGTTTGTCATCATCAAAAAGGGGGAGATTGTTAGCTCTAAGGGCAAATCATGTAGTTATGATTAGTTTTGATTAATGGCAAACATTGATAAGGACTAATATGCTTGTATGTTGTGTGATAGGATTTGTGAATTAAGAAGTATGAAGTCTCATTGCCTTGAAGCCATAATGCAAGAACAACTCCAATATGTCAATGTGATTGAAGATTGAAGAGTTTGTTCAAGATGATTGAAGGCTTTGAAGACATGAAATGTAGGTTACATGTGCTTAATAGGTAAACTTTGTAAACCCTACACTCTTAAGCCTTGGAATCTATGAGTTGCAAATTGAGAACACAAAACGTGATTTAAATGGTTTCAAGGGTTTTGAACTTACCTTAATTATCAAGTTTTCATCAAAGGTTTTTTCACTTAAAAGGTCTTTGATGACTTATCTATTAGGCTGGAAGGTTTTCCAACTTGTTTGAATTGATTTAAATATGTTTTGACAAAGTTTAAAAAGTTCGGACGCACCTGGAAAAATTCGGTCGTCCGAATTTTTTCTATATTGTGAACAGTAACAGTGTTCATATGAACAGTGCCGACTATTTTTCCAGAGAAATTCATATGCACTTGGAAAAATTCAGTACTGTGAACATTCAGACGCAAATTCGGACGCGGGATGAAAATTCGATCGTCCGAATTTTCCCTTTATTGCGAACAGTAACGTCCGAAAAATTCGACCAAAAATTCGGTCGTCCGAATTTTCTGAAACTAGCCGTTACTAGCCGTTTTATAACTGTTAAAGCCAATTTTTCAAATCTATAAAAGCCACAAACTCCAAATTTTTGAAAGAACTTTTGAACATTCAAAATCCTTCAAGCTCTAACTTGTTTTACATCAAAATTATTTGAAAAGCTCTCAAATTGCCTTGTGCGCAAAGGTTAAAATTCAAGATTCTAAAGGCAAGAAGTGTAGTGGTGCTAGCAATTGTTTTCATCCACCAAGAAGTATTGGTAACATTCAAATTCTCTCTTTACATTTTTGTTGTGATTGATACAAGGTTGTCAAGAGACTTAAAACCCTTGTGGAGGGTGAGCCATAGACTAGATTAATCAAGGTTGTTGTGTAAAACCCATTGGTGAGGGTGAGCCTTGGATTAGATTGGTCTAGGTTGTCTAGTGACATAAAACTCTTAGTGACAAGAGTGAACCTTGTTTATTAGATTGAATAGAGGTTATTATGGTAAAACCCATTGAAGTGTGGACTCAAGGTAGTGGATGTAGATCTTGGAGAGATCGAACCACTATAAATCGTGTGTTCAATTTTCGTAAAGCTTTACTTGTTTACATTCTTGTATTATTATTATTATAGTTCTTAGTTGTTGATTGATTGGTTGTAGTCTTATTATTTGATCACCTTGTCTCAACCATCAAATCACATATAAACTTGAAGTTTATGAATTTAAGGAAGAGCTTTTATAAAGGCAAATGATTTGCAAAAAGGGAAAAAATTTTTGAAAATTAGCCAAAGACCTAATTCACCCCCCCCCCTCCCCCTCTTAGGTCTTACAAGGTGGTTCTGTCATATTAGGCTGGGACGAAATAGAGTCTTGTTTGAGATGATTGGTCTTAGAATTTGTAAAAATAAATTGTTTGTGATATAAAAAATGGATATTCGAATAAAAGTTATATTTGACTTTGAAAAAAAACTCAATCCAAACACACTTATTATTTTCACACAACTTGTTCAAATGGTTATCAGGAATCGCTGAGTACGAACCTCAGTTATCTCCCACAACTTAAACTGTCTGCAATGAGATAGAGAGATGGTGCAAACATGAGGAGATGAGTCTAGCTTCAGGTTCAGCGTCTAATCCATCTAAGTAGACGTTCCTTTGCTTTATTTTGTGCCAGCCGTAAAATGCTTGCCGTTTGTGGTTTCAATTGTCCATTCCCGCTCAGCATTACGAGTTATCACTCTCCTTTCTCCATCCCATGTATTAGCTCTACCTAATACTCCGCTTGCAGTTTTCGAACAAATTAAAAATTCTTTAAAATCTATAAAAATTTAAAATAAAAAGCTGAGTTTTTATATATTTTTTTTTTTGGCGTATAGGACACGTTAAAGACATATTTTTGAAAATTAATATAGTAGTAGTTAAAGACATAATTTTTATTTGTCAATTTTTTGAAGCTTGGCTAGTTAAGTTCTAAATATACTCTTAATTAATTATTCCATCCGTTTCAAAATAGAAGTCTTATAAAAGTTGAAGAAGAACTTCAAAACATAAGTTCTTTTACGAAATTGTATTAGTATTAATTACTTATATTCCAATGTTATCTTTACTAGCATTTTTTATTTCAATTTCCTAGATGATTTGATTGAGGGGTTGTGGGGTTTAACTTAAAAAAAATGCATTACTTTTTTAATTCTATGAGTGTCAAAATTTGAAAATACTTATATTTTGAAAGTGAGGGAGTGACATTTTAAATGACGCGAATGAAGAGTGAAATACCTAAGGGGGGGGGGGTGAATTAGGTATTTAGCTAATTTTTCAACAAACAAAAAACCTTTTATTAATCTAAGCAAAGAACAAATTCTATATATCAAGTTAAAGACAGTTGATAGCAAAGCAATAAGGAATGTAAGAGCACAGAACTCAAGCAATTTATAGTGGTTCGATCGTCAAGATCTACGTCCACTACCTTAAGCCTATGCTTAAGGATTTCAACCAATCTACTATATGCTCAAGGTCACAAATTAAAAGAGAGGCGTACCACACTATGGTTTTACACTCACAACCTCTTCTAGTAACTTTTACAAACAAGGCTCACCACACAATGGTTTTATATCTACAAACAACCTTGAATCACAACTTCAAGGATCACCCTTGACTAAAGGGTTTTATGTTATTAAGATAACCTTGCAAGAGCTAGTAGAAAAACACAATTTGATAAGAAGAAAAGAGTGTGTAGATGTTACCACTTGTTGGTAGATGTTTTACACAAAATTCCACCTTCACACTTTGATGTCTTTGGATTAATCAATTGAATGCGCAAGACACAAGAGAGCTCAAGAAATGTTTGCTAAAGACTTTGGAATGCTTAGAGTTCACCTTGATTCAAAAACTTGCAAAGGATTTCAAGTTTCTAGCTTTTATAGAATTTGAAAATCAGTTTTAACAGCTATAAAACGGCTAGTTTCAGAAAATTCGGATGACCGAATTTTGCATCCGAATTTTTCGGACGTTGCTGTTACTCATTCTGGAAAAATTTAGACGACCGAATTTCTTCATGCATCCGAATTTTCGTCCAAATTTCTCAGGAAAAACAGTAACTATGCTGAAGACAGAAAATTCGGACGACCGAATTTTTTCTTCATTCATCTGAATCTTCGTTCGAATTTCTCTGAAAAAACAGTAATGATTTTTTTTTACAAAAAGCAGACGACCGAATTTTTTGGAAGCATTTTCAAACTTTGTAAAATCATTTGAGACTTAACTTCAATAAGTTTGAAAACATCTCATACGTCTAGATAACTTATTTAGACATATAAGTTTGAAAACCATAACCAAATTTCTTTGATCATACAAAGTTTATTCAAAATCTTTTAAGATACAAAAGCACATTAATCAAAAAGTTCATTCCAAGTCATTTGAAATTAAGAAACTTATTTTATGCTCTCTTATGCATTCAATAGACTCCAAGACATACAAGTGTAAAGTTTACATAGAGATTTACCTATTAGCATAGATACTCTACACTTCAAGTCTTCAATGCCTTGAGTTCATCTTTGAATAACCTTCATAAGACTTCATGGCTTATTGAGGTTGTTCTTGCACTTTGGATTGAAGGCAATGGGACTCCATACTTCTTAGATCACAAATCCTATCACACAATATATAAACATATTAGTCCTCATCAATATTTGTCATTAATCAAAACTACATGATTTGCCCTTAGGGCTAACAATCTCCCCTTTTTGATGATGACAAACTTTGATGCAAAATGTGATGGATTTAAAAAATGTAACACAAAGAAGTATTGATGTCAATGATAAAAATAACCCATTTAGCACAACGACATATAAAAGGCTCAATATGAGCCAATTACCCAACCAACCTCCATGAACCTCCTTCCTTCCAACTTCTAGGATTGAATAAACAATCATTTAAGCATTTAGAAAAGCTTCTAAGAGAGGTTTTAAGGTTGTAAAAGTTTAACAATGCTCCCCTTAGATTGTGCTCATTTTTCAACATATTTGGACTAGAGATATCATGCATCCGAATTTTTTGCATAGCAAGTCCAAACTTTAAAAATAAGGTGCATAAAAGCTCCAAATTCTGTAAATGAGCTTTCCTAGGATTTTTCAAACATATTGTGAGAGATTAAAACATATTTGAATCAATTTGAACAACAAAAGAGCACATTTTGGTAACAAAATATGGATGCATCCGACTTTTAGAACATGCATCCAAATTTTTGACAACAAGTTTGAAAAGGTGATTTTGCATTCAAATGTAAATATGTATGAGTTTTCAAAACCACAAAACTTATGCATCCAAACTGTAAGGCATATAAACAGTCATAGCATAATAAACCACAAACAGACACAACAAGTAGTACATTTTGCACACAAACAGTCATCCAAATTTCTCCCCCTTTTGTCATCACTCAAAGAATGGGATCAAAGAAAATGAGACTAATAATGTAGCATATATAACAATTTAAATGAAGCTCTCATCACTGAGATTTCATCATTGAGCTTCACTATTACACCAAATTTAGCATAAAAGCAAATAGCATAGATGAGTATTTAAAACATATAAGATAAAGCTTAGTACAAATAAGTAAGTAAAAAGCAAGTAAAAAAGGATGAGAGTAAAGAAATGCTCGGTCTTGTGAAGTTGATGGAGAAGCTTTGCTAAATCCTTTCTTGATATCCAAATGCTTTACTCTTCCTTTGCTGAAGGATATAGTTGAAGGTGAGATTCTTAGGGCTCACTTCCTCCTTCTTGAGGCTCTTTATGAACTGGTTCACTTTCTTCTTCTTCTTGCCTTGCCACATTCTCTTCATCGCCTCCTTGATCATCATCTTCATAATCACTGTCATCATCTTCATCTTTTGTCATGCCTTTCTTATCTTCATCATCCTCATCTTTATCTTGATGCCTAGAGGGTCCTTCACCACTTTGTGTATTCCTTATTAGAATTTCTTCAATATTCTTCACTCTACTCTCTAATCCATCCAGTTTTCCCAGAACCATTGGAGCAAAGGATTCGAAGAACTTATACATCTTCTCCATTTCCTTGACATGATTATTCAAAGCTTCTTGGAATGCCTTAGCTACTATGGTGTCACCTCTAGTTACTTCTTCACTTCTTGGATCAGTCCCAACATTTGGTTGAGGAACTTCTTCAAATAATCTTCTTTTTGTGGGAGGTTGCTCCCCCTCACTTGAAGTATCATGCTTTCTCTTTGTCTTCATCTCTCTAGCAAGAGTTTCTTCTTCATCTTCATCTTCCTCAGTTTCTTCACTTTCTTTAATCTCCTCTCTTCTTGGAGTGGTATCTTTTTTAGTTCTCCATATACCATCATCATCAAGAACTAACTGCATTCTCCTAAGAGTTTCATTAGTATAAATCTCTCCACTCTTAAATGGTTGCCCTCTCCCTGGAAGTTTAACCCGAAAATGCTTAAAAATCCTTGTCAACATCCTTCCAAATGAGAATGTCTTGGTTACAACCTTTCTTGTAGTGATCATGTGCTTTAAGGCTATATCCAAAATTCAATCTCCTATGTTCATGCAGGGGCTAACATGATTACCATGTGCATATTACCAACGGATGACTTATGCCCAAAGTTTGGAACAATCATAGTAGTAACCATGTGATGCAATACCCTACCTCTAGCATCTAAGTTCCTGATTTCCCTCTCTTTAATGGACCTAAATTCCCTTCCATTAGTGAATGCCTCTTCAAATCTTTCATTTATGAAGAGTTCACGATTATAACAATGCATGGAAGGTGAGTAATATCTTGCTCCACTATCACCTACTCCACAAATTCCCGTTAATCAAAGCATCACTAAATTCAAGGTCCACTTGGGATACTCTAGATGAATATCATTGAATCAAATCATCCCCTACTAGTTCAGTTCTTTCTTCCTTGAGGTTTGTATAGAATTCATATATGAGGGTGGGATAGAATTCTTCATCAATGAACAATAAGCTACTCCAACCAATATCACCAAAGAATGACGTAACATTATCCATATTTGACGGTTTCTCAACATCCACCTTATAACCAGGGGATAATTTTTTCGTTATTTTTGTTCCATTCATCAAATTCATGAGTAGCTTTGATTGAAACAAACCCTGTTAACTCCGGACAATGTTTGAGGGATTCAAACGTTTCTTGGTTGATTGATGATTGAGTCTCCATATCCTTCCTTTGCTTTCCCATTCCCCTTTTCAACATTTGGCCTCTTTGTTCTCACCATGATGTGAATGTGTGAAAACTAGTGAATTTTAGAATAAATCTAGGGCTCGGGAATTTGAAAATGAAGACAAATCGAAAGTAAATATGGTGAAATCTTTGAGAGATTTTGATTCGGACGTGAATGTGTATGAGTGGATTTAAAATGGGAGAGAAATTCAGAAGTTGAAATGTCAAGAAAACCATTTGATTCTTATTTAAATCGCTGTATCCGCAAAATTTGGACGACCGATTTTTCAGGTCTGCGTCCGAATTTTCGATTGAAAGTCTCTGTTTCTTCACTCGGAAAAATTTTGTCGACCGAATTTTATGTAGTGCGTCCAAATTTCCGATCGAAAGTTTCGTCTCTTTAACTCGCGACTGAATTTTTACGTGTTGCTTTCGAATTCTTCGTCCGAAACTTTCTATTTTCACAAAAAAATCAACAAACACATTAGTAATTGAATTTAGAAATTCCTAAGAGCCTTCTTAGGTGATTAAACCTTTCCTCGACCAAAGGTTTGGTAAAAATATCAACAATTTGATCATTTGTACTTATATATTCCAAACATATATCCTTTTTAGCCACATGATCACGAATAAAATGATGCTTAATCTTTATATGCTTTGTTCTAGGACGTTGTATGGGATTTATGCTCAAATTGATAGCACTAGTATTATCACATAATATAAGCACACAATTGAATTTAAGACCATAATCAAGTAATGTATGCTGCATCCATAACAATTGTGCACAACGACTACCCGCGGCTATGTATTCAGCTTCAACAGTAGATAATGACACACAAGCTTGCTTTTTACTATACCAAGACACAAGGCAACTACCAACAAACTGACAATGACCACTTGTACTTTTACGTTCAACCTTGCATCCAGCATAATCAGCATCTGAATATCCAACAAGCTCAAAAGATGTAGATTTTGAAAACCAAAGACCATAATCATGAGTATCGATTAAATAACGAAAGATACGTTTAACAGAAATTAGATGAGATTCTTTAGGGCAAGATTGAAATCTAGCACATAAGCACACAGACAAACATAATATCCGGTCTACTTGCTGTGAGATAGAGTAAACTTTCAATCATACTTCTATAGGATTTCTCATCAACATTTTTACCTTTTTCATCTTTGTCGAGTTTAGTTGATGAGCTCATTGGAGTACCTATTCCTTTTGCTTGATCCATTCCAAATCTTTTCAAGAGCTCCTTGGTATATTTTGCTTGATTGCTGAAAACTCCATCTTTGGTTTGCTTAATTTGCAGCCCAAGAAAGAAATTCAGTTCTCCCATCATGCTCATTTCAAATTCATTTTGCATAGATTTGGAAAATTCCTCACAAAAAAATGTGTTAGTAGCACCAAAGATAATATCATCAACATAAATTTGCACAAGTAAAATATCATTATTACTAGATGTTCTTATAAAGAGGGTTGTATCGACTTTTCCTTTTGCAAAACCTTTTGACAAAAGAAAACCACTCAATCTTTCATACCAGGCTCTTAGAGCTTGTTTCAATCCATATAGAGCTTTTGTTAATTTAAACACATGATTTGGAAATTTTTCATGAATAAAACCAGGAGGTTGTTCTCATAAACCTCTTCTTCAATAAAACAATTTAGAAAAGCACTTTTGACATCCATTTGAAATAATTTAAAACCTTTAAAGCAAGCAAAAGCCAAAAGCATTCTTATAGACTCTAATCTGGCCACTGGAGCAAAAGTCTCATCATAATCAATGCCTTCTTCTTGGTTGAACCCTTGAGCAACAAGTCTAGCCTTATTTCTAACAACTTCTCCTAGTTCATTTAATTTATTCCTAAAAACCCATTTTGTACCGATAATGGAATGATCACTAGGTCTTGGAACAAGAGTCCAAACTTTATTTCTTTCAAACTGATTTAACTCTTCTTCCATAGCAATAGATCCAAAAATTATCACACAAGGCATCATCAATATTTTTAGGTTTAATATGAGATAAAAGGGCAAAATTATCAATAAAGTACCGCCTTGTTTTGACTCCTTGGGAGACATCACCAATGATTTGCTCTTAGGATGGCCCCTTGCATATGTTAGATCCTTTGGAAGTTCTTGATCATTACTTGGTTGACCATCTTGTTCTTGCTCCATTATTTCTTCTTCCTTGGCATGTTCTTCCAAAGAGGTACTTGATGATAAGTTTGATTTTCAACCATTGAGGAACTTGCATCATCTTCACTTCTTCTTTGAAGGTCAATGTTAGATTTATCAAAGGTTACATGTATGTTTTCTTCAACACATAATGTTCTTTTATTATAGACTCTATATGCCTTTTTTATTTGAAGAATAGCCAAGAAATATACCTTCATCGATTTTATGTCAAACCTACCTAGATTATCACTAGTGTTTAAGATAAAACACTTACAATCAAAAACTTTAAAATAGACAATTGAAGGAGTTTTATCAAATAAAAGTTCAAAAAGTGTTTTTCTTATGAAGGTCTTAATAAAACTCTATTCATTACATAGCAAGCAGTATTTACAGCTTCAGCCCAAAAGTATTTTAGCAAAGAATTTTCACAAAGCATTGATCTAGCCATCTCTTGTAAAGTTCTGTTTTTCCTCTCAACAACACCATTTTGTTGAGGTGTTTTGGCAGCTGAAAAATTATGAGTAATACCATATTCATCACAATATTTTGTAAAATCTTGATTCCAAAATTCTCTTCCATTGTCACTTCTAATAGAAATTAGTTTAAATTCAAGAGATGTTTGAACCCTTTTAAAAAGTTTTGCAAATTCATGAAATGTTTCATCCTTTTGAGCTAAGAAGCGCATCCAAGTAAATCTTGAAAAATCATCTACAATCACATAAGCATATCTTTTACCTCCAGGACTAGTGGTCCTTATTGGTCCAAATAAGTCCATGTGAACTAGTTCAAGAGGTTTTGAAGTAGAGACCATTTTCTTTGTTTTAAAAGATGTTTTTGATTGTTTTCCATATTGACAAGCATCACAAAGACGTGTTTTATCAAAATGCATTTTGGGTAATCCTCTAACTAGCTCTTGGGTAGACATTTTATTCAATAAGTCCATGCTTTCATGTCCTAATCTTCTATGCCACAAAAATCCATCGTTATCATGAATGGCAAGACATTTGATATCGTTTGTGATCAGTTCATCAAGATATAGCACATATACGTTTCCAACTCTTTTAGCACTACCAAAAATAGTACAAGTATCACATTTGAATTCTACTTTACATCCATTGTCACATAATTGACTAATGCTAAGTAAATTATACTTTAAATCATCAATGAGCAATACTTGTTTAATAAGAGGAAAGGAACCTTTACCAATGTTACCTATTCCAAGTATTTTTCCTTTCTTCTTATCACCAAATGTGACAAAGCCTTCACTTGTTGCTTGAAGCTCACTAACAAGTGAGGCATTTCCAATCATATGTCTTGAACACCCACTGTCAAGGAACCATTTTGTGGCACTTGATCTAGAAGCAAATTGAGCCTACACCAAATTGGAAAGAGTGATTTTTGGTACCCATATTTTCTTGGGTCCAAGGGGGTTAGTGAAAGTTCCTTTGACTTTCCAAATAGTCTTAACACCATTTTCTATTTTTCTTTTTACAAAACATCTAGAAACCTTGTGTCCATGCTTGCCACAGTATGTACAACATATATGAGACCTAGAATTAAAAGTCTCTTTAACAAAAGAGTTTTTATACTTTGGAATATAGCTATCATGAGAAAAACCAAGACCATGTTTTGTAAATGAAGATCTTTGATAACCAAGTAATTTATTTAAATTTTCTCTTCCATTTGTAAATTTTTCAATGCATGAAGTAAGATCATTAACTTTTCTTTTCAAAATCTCATGATCAATGAGCATTTTTTCAAGAGAAGTAACTTTTATGCAAAGCTCTTTGTTTTCAAAAGATGTGTTTTGTATGGTTGCATTTAAAACTTCTTTTTCAATATTAAGACAATTAATGGTCTCAAGAAGTTTACCATTTTCAACATATGAATTCGAATTCTCATTTGACAAATCATTTATTTTTGATTTCATATCTTTATTTCTTTTTGAAGCCTTTTTCAACTCTTCATACATTTCTATAAGCAATTCACTAGGATCAACATCATCATCATAAAGATTAGAAATAGAGGGAGAAGAATGTACCTCATCATCAATAGCCATAAAACATATGTTGGCTTTTCCTTCACTGTCAACTTTGCTTTCTTGTTGATCCCACGTTCCAGCCAGTCCTTTTCCTTTCTTGGCAGATTTCTTTTTGTTCTTGCTGTCTCTTTCCCTTTCCAAAACTCTGGGACAATCAGCAACAAGATGCTCTGTGCTCTTGCATTCAAAACATTGAGGTTTGAATGAGGAAGACTGTCCACTCTTCTTGGTTGGCTTTCTCCCCTTTTTGAGAAACTCCTTTTTGTAGAATCTCTTAAACTTCCTAACTTCCATAGCAATTTCCTCTTCACCACTGTTACATTCTTCTTCTTCACTTGAAGATTTTTCTTGTTCACTCAAATGATTAGAAGCCTTGAGTACAACTCCTTTTCTTCCCTTTTTCTTCATCTTCTTTGTCATTTAATCTCTTCATCTTCATTTCATGTGTGAGCAGAGATCCAATAAGCTCTTCAAGTGGAAGAGTTTTTAAATTCTTGGACTCCTCAATAGCAAGTGTCTTCTAGCTGCCAAGATTTTGGTAGACCATCCAAAATCTTCCCTGTTTTGCTCTCCCATAGTATAGCTTTTACCATAAGCTTTTAGACCTTAAAAATGTTAGTAAACCGAGTATACATATCACTAACATTTTCACCTTGTTTCATGGTAAACAGCTCATAATCTCTAACAAGCATAGCAAGTTTAGATTCTTTAACTTGATTTGTGCCTTCATGAGTTATTTTCGAGTAATCTCCACATATCATGAGCAGAGTCACAACCACTAACTCTATTATATTCAGTAACATCTAATGCACAACTCAAGATGTTCATGGCTTGATAATTTAAAGTCATTTTCTTTGAATCATACTCATCAAATTCATCAGTAGATTTTGGCTCTAAGGTCACACCATCTGCTTTCATTTTCATAGGAATATAAGGACCTTTTTCAATAATATTCCACAAATCAAAATTGATAGAACAAATGTATATCTGAACTCTAAATTTTCAAAAAGTGTAATTTGTTCCATCAAACAAAGGTGGTCTATTTGTGGAAGATCCTTCTTGATAAGGTAAGTTTGAGATATTAGCCATAAAATCTTTAACTTCTAGGTTGTAAAACCACACAAAGAAGTTCCTGCTCTGATACCAATTGAAATACCTAAGGGGGGGGGGGGTGAATTAGGTATTTAGCTAATTTTTCAACAAACAAAAACCTTTTATTAATCTAAGCAAAGAAAAAATTATATATATCAAGCTAAAGACAGTTGATAGCAAAGCAATAAGGAATGTAAGAGCACGGAACTCAAGCAATTTATAGCGGTTCGATCGTCAAGATCTACGTCCACTACCTTAAGCCTATGCTTAAGGATTTCAACCAATCTACTATATGCTCAAGGTCACAAATTACATGAGAGGCGCACCACACGATGGTTTTACACTCACAACCTCTTCTAGTAACTTTTACAAACAAGGCTCACCACACAATGGTTTTATATCTACAAACAACCTTGAATCACAACTTCAAGGATCACCTTTGACTAAAGGGTTTTATGTTATTAAGATAACCTTGCAAGAGCTAGTAGAAAAACACAATTTGATAAGAAGAAAAGAGTGTGTAGATGTTACCACTTGTTGGTAGATGTTTTACACAAAATTCCACTTTCACACTTTGATGTCTTTGGATTAATCAATTGAATGTGCAAGACACAAGAGAGCTCAAGAAATGTTTGCTAAAGACTTTGGAATGCTTAGAGTTCACCTTGATTCAAAAACTTGCAAAGGATTTCAAGTTTCTAGCTTTTATAGAATTTGAAAATCAGTTTTAACAGCCAAAAAACGGCTAGTTTCAGAAAATTCGGATGACCGAATTTTGCATCCGAATTTTTCGGACGTTGTTGTTACTCATTCTGGAAAAATTCGGACGACCGAATTTTTGCACTTCGTCCGAATTTCTCTGGAAAGACAGGAACTATGCTGAAGACAGAAAATTCGAACGACCGAATTTTTCTTCATGCATCCGAATCTTCGTCTGAATTTCTCTGGAAAAACAGTAATGATTTTTGCTACTAAAATCAGACGACCGAATTTTTTGGAAGCATTTTCAAACTTTGTAAAATCATTTGAGATTTAACTTCAATAAGTTTGAAAACATCTTATACGTCTAGATAACTTATTTAGACATATATAAGCTTGAAAACTATAACCAAATTTCTTTGATCATACAAAGTTTATTCAAAATCTTTTAAGATACAAAAGCACATTAATCAAAAAGTTCATTCCAAGTCATTTAAAATTAAGAAACTTATTTTATGCTCTCTTATGCATTCAATAGACTCCAAGACATACAAGTGTAGAGTTTACATAGAGATTTACCTATTAGCATATATACTCTACACTTCAAGTCTTCAATGCCTTGAGTTCATCTTTGAATAATCTTCATAAGACTTCATGGCTTATTGAGGTTGCTCTTGCACTTTGGCTTGAAGGCAATGAGACTCCATACTTCTTAGATCACAAATCCTATCACACAATATATAAACATATTAGTCCTCATCAATATTTGTCATTAATCAAAACTACGTGATTTGCCCTTAGGGTTAACAAAGAGGGAGAAATTTATTTTATAATTAAATAAGTGAAAAGGATAAAACTATCTTTTAAGTTCTAATTCATATATGCAAATGCTTGGTTTGTGTGTTTTAGTCTTTTTTTTTAACAATAAAAGTGAATAAGGAAAGCATTAAATCACTATTTGTATTACAAATACGACAAATATTATAGGACAACGAAGAGTGTAAATGACGCTAATTATATTTTGCGGCAGAAGGATTATTGCATTGAGCCTTTTTAGATATTATCATGCCAATTAAATGTTTTCGAAGTAGCACTTTCTCATTCTGATTTGTGTTGAAATTTTTATTAATATTGGGAGCATTCCAAAATATTTAACAATTTTTATTAAAAAAAATACTTTCCCATATTACAAACTATAAGGCAAAAAACATTGTCTATATTATGCTTTCTGATTTTTTTATAATTTAATATTTTGCATAAAACTTTTGTCTCTGAATGAGTAACTATTTTGTTAAATATACTCCATTAGTCAATATACTCATCGTCTATCTATCTATCAATAAACTACTATTTTATACTACGTTTTCGAAAGTGTAGTTGGTTTTGTACTTCTAGTGTTTCTTCATGTATTAAAGACAAGTACAAATTTTATGTAAAAAATAAATAATAAAAAAATTACGACACACGCATAATTCAATTGATTTACTTTTAAGAATTACATAATGATTGTATGTGCTGTAAAATTAATAAAATTTAAAAATATAACTAGGCAGGTACTGTTCGAGCGAAAGTGTTGTTGTCCAGATTTTTTTATTCAATAGTATACGTATGACAGTTTTACTAATAATTAATTTTTAAATAATTTTAATATTTTTATCACTCAAATACTATATAAGATTTATAAAATTATTTTATTTATTTTATTATTTTAAATTTATAAATTATATTAATAAAATTTATTTAATAGAATTTTCACCTTACTTTAATTTACATTAGGTACTTGACTTTTTAAATTTTTTTATAATTTCTAATTTGTCTTTTTTTACTTTTTTATTTACTTATATAATTATCCTAATTAATATAATTTAAATTTAATTTGTTATTACTTATGTAGTCACTTATTTGTTTTACTTAATTTTTTCATTATTGTATTTTATTTGTTTGTTTGTTTAATTTATTTATATTTTAGTTTAATTTTTTTATTTATTTAACATTTATTTATTTATAAATATTTATTACTTAATTATTTTATTATTATGTTTAATAATTTATGAATGTTATCAATATTTAAAGATATAATATAACTTTATCATCTATCTTCCCGCTAAGATACAGATATCTATCATTGATATTGGATTATATCTCTTTGATATCAGAGACAACCACAATTATATTAATTTCATAACATTTTCCCTTGGATGTCCATTACATAAAAAACATGCTTTGTTAAAACTTTACTAGATAAAAACTCAATGGAAAAAAATCCAGTGAAAAAAAAAGAGTGCACTATTTTTTATGTCATTATTACTCCCCCTGATGAGATAATCTTTTGAGATTTATGAACCGATACTTTCCAATCAAATACTACTATCGGTAAGGCCTTAGTGAATAAAATTGTCAAATCATCAAATGATTGAATTTGTTGTACATGAATATCAGATCTCTTCTAAAGTTCATGAGTAAAAAGAATCTTATTAAAATATAATTTATCATATCTGCTTTTATATTCCAACTTTATTATCATCTAACAATGAAGTTGGAATTCTTTTTTAGAGGATATAAATTTATCTCAGATACATTAATCATGATCACACATATTCTCAATCAACGTTATGAATTTCTATTTCTTCAACATGAATTGAAAATGCAGTTGTTATAATCAACATATGCCTACAAATACATGGTTTATATGGATCATATAGGTAACTTATACCTTACATATCTATGTCAGCAGAAGTTGAATTTTCTCAATATTCGAGATAAAATATCTCAATAAGATATCAAAAGGCAAGTTTAATGTCATCTCAAAATTCATTGGGTAGAGAAGAACTAGAATAATATCTACTTGCACATAGACAAGTGTATTCATGAACTAAATTACGGAGTTTTGGTACTTCCGACAAAAAGAGTTCTTCGATGATCCTTTAACAGATATAAAAGACCTTTATCACATATAATAACCCAATGACCATTGATGTGCTATGTCCATGTGAAACATCCTCACGATATTCGATCAAAACAAAATATTGATTTTTCAAAGTTTTGATCACAATACTTGCTTTTCGAAATTTTTGTAGGAAGAATATCTTGATCATTAAATTTTTTTTCTCTTTTGAGAATTTTATTTTCAAAAAACAAGAGATCAATCACGCTCAGAGTGTGCATATGGCTATAGAATTCATATATTTTTCCTGTTGGGACATCTATCGAAATAGGAACATCTATAGCAATAATATTATATTGACCAACTCTACAGAAGTAAGTCAAATAATTGATTTACAATTTTATACAAATAAGTAATATTTTGAACTTCCAGTTCATTCGTACTCGTGTATAGATCAAGATAATGAAAGTCATAAATGATATCATTTTTCGATTGATGATATTCTCCCCTACTAGGGAGAACAACATGTTAATCAACAAATTATATAATAAAATCTTCGGATAGAGAACCATATATAGATTTACTCATACATGGACATGCTTGATCATTCTTTCAATAAGAATTCCTAAGTTAATCTCATTATATTCTACAGGAACAATCCATTTATATACTTCCAGCATATCGAGTCCATTAGAGACTTCAAATATAAGTACCATTATAAAATGATAACAAAGTTAAACGCATATTAGTGTTATCATACACTATTATATCCACCACTAGAAATATATTTCTTCTTAATTAGTGATAGGTCTTATGAAGAATCACACGCCATACGTCATGAAAAATATTCAATCTTATAGTTCACATTTTATAAGCAAATATCCATTACTATCTCTTTGGGATTACACTTTAGGTGTATAATTCCTGCTGCGAATATATGTACACTTCAAGTGTACTTGTGAATAGTTTAAACTTTTTATATTTCTCATGTGAACTTTCTCATTTCGAGTTTACAGGCTTCAATTTAAAAATTCTTATTCTGAATCAATATATTATGCGCATTAATATCGTTGGTGTTATATACTTTATGGTTCCACTAGTTCCCAAAGGTACCTTTTATGAGGATGAAAATGAGACACAAAATAATTTTTTATCGGGTCTCATATTTTCTCCTCTTTATATTGGGACAACATATTCAAATTAACAAAGTACAAATCTCCCCTTTCAGATTTGCTCATAGTATATTTGATAATCTCTTTAGGAATCCATCTCATTACTTTATGGTAGCGCAATATACATAGTGCGCTTCTAAATTTTAGATGTGAAATATTTTGTTTCTGACCATAAACCAACTATTATGATGAGAATTTATAATACGTTGGCAAAATATGAAATAAGTACTAAAACAATATAGTTATAAACATTCTATAGGATGTTCATCATTTATCTCAATACAACCAATATTGTTACAACAAATTGTGTCATTGGGAGAATGTTAAATATGAGCTCATTATCAATGATTGCAAACTACGGGTTGCAAAAATCAACAATATAAATATGATTATTTTGGTGATGCATCAACTAATAATTCTCCATATTTATCCAAAAATAACACATTCAACCCCAAGTAATACTGGTAATATTTAAATAAAACAAATAGCACATATGGATTCGTCATATTAGGAAACTTCTGATTCCTTAATATTTTTATAAATTCATAATCATTCTTCGTATTTTAACTATCCGGGATAGTCCAATCATTATGTCAACTAATAAATTATCTATCAATAAACTTCATATTTACTCAATATTGCATCTTAATTTCATAATTCTATACAATATAAACCAACTAGAAGAGATGAATGGTAGTATCTATGATTGACATATATTTTAGGCCATAATGGTAATGCATATGTCTTAAAAGTTCATTCATCCAATATCTTGATATAATGATAATATAATCAAGGCTCAAAAGTTTTTACGAGACTATATGGAGAATGTTGCATTACAACAATTGACCATTAGGTGAAGATCTGGTAGCACTTCTAGAGTTTTTAATCAATTAACTCTTCTAGAAATATTGATAACCCAGTACTACCATTTATACTTTGGACATATATTTCAAATTTGTCCAAATAAACTATCAATATTGTTTAGACAAATTGTATCTTCACCATTTTGGATCTAAAACAAACTAAAATAATATACAAATATTAGAATATATAATATGAAAACTTTCAAGTAATAATCACAAAATGATAGAAAATAGAAAAGTAATAATTTGATAATTCAAAATTTTGATTAACATTCAAAATGCTAAAAACTCTTTCTGGATATTCAAAAGAATTGGTTACATTCACATATGTCGTATCAATATCATCGATACAAGTATCATTATTATCAATAGTATAGTTTAGGGAAGTAAAGCAATATCAATACTTAATAGAAATTCATAACATGCTTGACGTACTACAAGTACATGATAAACTTTCATATTGCATCAATAACATTTTGGAATTATTATTTCCCTCTTTTTTTTCTTCTTATTATTTTTTAACTTATAGTGAGCATCTATTCACTAGAATTAATTGGTCATTCTTAAGTATAAGAACAAAGTTCATTTCTACTAGCTACGACCAAAATCTCTTTCATAAATATATTATAAGTTCGAATGACATTCACTTCAAGGAATGATATAAAATCGATTGGTCGAGCGTCAAAATATTTTATGAATGACTCATTTAGTTTCAGAAGATATAAATTTAAAATACTTCTTAAAAGCTTTTTCTTGATATTGCCACTACAGGAGCATGTTAGAGATATGAGAAAGGAAAAATCTTTTATTCATCACATTACTAGTAATATTTCTCCTTATAACTTTAATTGAAGATAAATTTTAAATGTAATAAAATTTTGCATACTGATAAACATTCAATCTTTTAGGCATACTTATAACAAATCATAACTAACATTTATATAACAATCATCTTCTAGTAATTGTATGTTTCTTTCAGAATTTGCTAGTAATCAAGTAACTTTAATGCTTTGCATTTCTTAAATGGTGTCTTCAGTGCTCACTATATCCAGATGTATTTATTCTGATTGACATGATTATATGGATGATTCCTACCATGACCGTGCCCATGTCTATAGCTTCGACCATGATCACGACCTCCTCCAAGGCCATAACCATGGGGTCCTAATTGCATTCACTTCAGGGATTGAAGTAGAACCTGTGAGTCGAGCTTCATGATTTTTCATTAACATTTCATTGTTTTGCTCAGTCACAGAAAGATAAGAAATTAATTTAGTATATTTCTTGAAGCCTTTTTCTCGATATTGTTGCCGCAGACAATATTCGAGGCCTAAAATGTAGAGAATATTTTCTCAAACATATCAGCATCAATGATATTCTTTCCACATAATTCTAATATAGAGGTAATTTTAAATATTACGAAGTTATATTCACTTATAGATTTAAAATCTTATAGCCATAACATTACAAGAATGCACAATTAGATACGAAAAAATCCATTGCCAACTTGGCAACAATTTAGCGAGGGAAACATAAATTTGACCAATAAAACAATTCGTTGCTAATGATAGATAATTTTTAAATTTTAAAAAAATTTTGTTTCAGTCGCTAATCCCCCACAAATTTACGAGGGATTAGCGACGAACATCTAATTTTAAATTAATTTTTTTATTTTTGAAATATTAGTCATCTCTAATCCCTCACTAATTAGCTAGGGATTAGCAGTGAAATAGGGGTTTGCATGATTTAAAAGATTGGAATTCCAATTCAATAATCCGTCGCTAATCCCTTGCTAATTAGCGAGGTATTAGCGACAGACAACTAATTTTAAATTAAAACAAAAATTTTTAGTATGTTAAAACAAAAGTCATTGCTTTACTGGACGCTCGATATAATGTATGTAAGTTTACTATTGATATTTTAGGTTCTTGTATCTTTTGAAAAATAAGGTTAAGAATAAGGCAAGGGTTGAAGGATCTATTTGCAATGCTCACTTAATTGAAGAAGCTTCGACATTTTTCTCTTATTATTTTGAGCCTCACATGTAGACAAGATATACAAGCATTGCTCGAAATGATGAAGGTGTTAGCGAAACAAACTTGCATCGCCCTAGTTTGTCAATATGCAATATTTTAGGAAGGGTGATTGAGCAAATTCGAACCAGATATCTAACATTGGAGGAACTTAAGGAAGCTACAATTTATATCTTTCTCAATTGCAAGGAGCTGCAACTGTTTGTTAGGTAAGTTTGCATATTATACTGCTACATAAGTCACATGGTACCTTAATTCTTATACACTGATTCAAGCCGGAATGATTACTATACAGTAAATTCAAGGTCAAATTACAAGTCATTGTACCAAGAGAAGAATTACAAAAGTTTTGCACCACATGGTACAAAACTTTTGTAATTCTTCTCTTGCCTTACTTTTGAGTGTTTTTTAATTACCATCCACATTTTCTAACTAACATGTAGTTTTGTTATAGGTTCACCATCCTGAGAATCATGTGATTGACAAAAATCTTAAAAGCTTGGCTTGGGCCCTTTCGAGGCAGGTGAAGTCTTTTCATGAGTACCTCATAAATGAATTTAGATTCCACACGTACGATTGTGGAATGGGAAAGAAAACCGTCAATAGTGGAGTTTGCATCAAAGCCAGAGAAGAAAATATGGGAGACTATTATGGAATCTTGAAGGAGATTATAGAGGTGCAATTCCCTGGGACTTCCTATCAAAAGGTTGTCTTGTTCAAGTGCGATTGGTTTGATCCAACTGTTAATAGGGGAGTGAAAGTGCATTCATAATTAAAATTATAGACATTAACTACAAGAGGAAATACCCAAAATATGACCCATTTATGTTAGCTCAGCAAGCCAATCAAGTATATTATGCATCCTACCCAGGCTATAAAAAAGAACAAGTATGATTGGGTAACCGTCTACAAATCGAAGCCTCGTCACATAATTGATGCACCCGCAATTGATCGACCATATCAAGGAGGTCGATGACTCCACGGCTATTAATGTAACCATTGAAGATGAGATGATTGGTGGACTTGCAAATGAATCTGGAGAAGGTGAGATAGTAGATATTTAAGAATTAAGAGCACAAGAGGATGTGGATGTGGATATGGATGTAGAAGAAGCTAATTTGGATACAGATTCTCTTACGGATGATGATATGGATGATGATTTGTTAGATGATGAAGAAAAAGAATATGATTAGTTTCTTTCAAGCATGAGCTCTAATTTTACAATTTGGCAAATAATTTATTTTGTATTCATTAATTCAGAGTCTAACTTGTTTACTTTTATGTGTATTTAGATCATGTCTACGAGACGAGCACTACCAGAGTAGACTGAGATTGGGGATGATCATACTCCGTCTCGAAGTTCAGGTTTGTGATTACACAGTTTTCTACCAATGCCCTCTCCAGACTCGTCAGGACAACAACAGTCCCCTATACCGATACTTTCCACAGTTGCATCTGTGCTTCGAATAGAGATCTCAGAGACACGCATTTTGATTGCGCCTGATGGTGATATCTAAGTACTATCTATTTAATTTTTTTTTATTTGGTAGACATTGAAGCTATCTTTGAGAAGGGTATTTTTACACCCTTAAAAGTTTTTGATCATCTTTGAAATTGTGTTTAAGAAGGCTCTTTGTCAAAACATGTAATGGTTAACAAGGCTAAAGGTATTAGAATATCAACTTGTACTCATATTATGCATAACATCCTATTTTCTTCAATTGAATATGTTTAATTGAATGTTCATTTTATTGAAATAGTTTCTCCCCATCGGTGGATGCTGTTATAGAGATATTACTAATATTTCAATGACACTATACCACACCATAGGCCAAATTTGTAAATATTCCTATAGTTGTGCAGAACATGTGGTTTGACTTATTGACTGTAAGTACAAAAATATATAAATTTTATTCTTTTTATATTGTAGACATAGATGTTAATATAATTTTAATAGCAAATATGTAATGTGGTTTTTTTATCTAATTGTTTTGCATAGTCGTTTTAGGTGGCTCCCATAGCATAGCGATCGAGATACGGAGATTTGGAATAAGAAGTGTCGTGAGTAACTTTCTAACCAGACTATGCAAGGCCCTAGAGCTAATTAAGCAAAAACCTCCGAATTGGATTTTACTAGATTTTTGGGAGCGGATGTTACAAGAGTGGAGAACTGAGATCAACGTATTTCTTCTGTTACTAAGTGAAATAGAGCTACCGCTAGTGGCACATCTCATATGGGTGGGTCTATATCTTTTACGGAGTATGAGAATAGGATGGTACGTTTCATTAGTTTACACTTTTTAAACTAGTTCTTAAATATTTTCTACAAAAATAACATTTAGTATTTTTTATACTTAAATTATAGCGAAAAGGAAAAGGTGATGACTTTTGTTTTGTAGAATTGTTTAAGAAACTTCACACTTTCCAAAGAGGGTCAAAGCAGGGCAAGTTTTTCAATAAGAAGTCACGAAAAACTTTGGTACGAATTAATCGTCTTTTTACGCTTATAAAATAACTATTATAATTATTAATATTTATATAGAGTTTTTATTTTCTATTTTTGCAGGATAATGTTCAGGCAATTAAAGAATGGTATTCTCAGCCAGAGTCATTCTTGTCAACAAGCTGATGAGAAGTTATTATTTTTTCAGGCTGGAAGAGGATTCAAGAAGAACCACGTCTTTGGATTGGGCTCTGAGGGATCGAAGGTCAAACGGAGGTTGGGATCATTCTTCTACTTGTGAGGGAGTAGCTATTTCCTCGACCTTTTAGGGCATACTTATTCATGTACAACATTTTAGGAGGTTTTAGTATTTGAATTTTTATAGGGCAATTGTATCTAATTATTTAAAATATATTTTTAAATTTTTTAAAATATTTGCAACAGAAAATTTTTAATTTTTTTTAAAAATAGTGATGCGCCGAAAATTATTTTAAAAAATTATAATGAAAAAAATCTGTAGCTAAGAGTTCGCAAATTAGCGACCAATTAGTGACAAATTAGCAACGGACGAAGTTGAGTAGAAAAAATTTTGAAATACTTTAAAAAATTAAATATCCGTCACTAATCAGACGCTAATTAGCGACATATTAGTGACAGCAAAATTAAATTAAGATTAAAAAATTTAAAATCGGTTGCTAATCCTTTGCAAATTAACGACGGATTTTGCAACGGATTGATAAGAAAATAAAATATTAATATATTAAAAAATCTGTCTCTAATTTGCTAGGAATTATCAATCGATTTTAAATTTTTAAAATTTTAATTTAATTTTTCCATCACTAATCCGTTGCTAAGAAGTTAGCGCTAAAGCTTTGACCAAATTTTTTCCCGACACAAATCCATCGCTAATTGCAAGTGAAATAGGTTTCCGTCGCATTTAGCGATAGCTGTTTTCACGACGAAATGATTCATCACTAATCAGGTTTAGTGATGGATTTGTCCGTCACTAATACCACATTTTCTTGTATTGTAAGTGCATCAATTCGTATCGTACTTTTAGTAGAATGACCATGTACTGGTGGCCAAATCTTTCTTTTAGATCCTTACACAAAACAAGTGAAACTTTCAAGGTAAGATATTCTACCTTTAGATCATTATTGTGATGATTGTAGAGAAAATCATGGCTTTTACGTGATCTTCAGATGATGATGCATTATTTTCAACAATTGTGTCTACCAGACCCATTGCATCTCAATCAATTTGAGCATCTAGTGTCCATTGCAGATAATTGTTTCTAGAAATGTCAAGAGTAAAAAAATCAAGTTTTGTAAGGTTCGCCATGGGAATTCAAAGGTAGAAAAAATTCTTCTTTTTTTTCTTGATTAAACTCTAAACTCCGGTGGCAAAGACTCGTGCTGATAATATGTTATGAATTTGCTGGTGTGCAGTAGTTTTCGGCACTACGAAATCGTAATAGTAATATAGAGAATTGAATAAGAAAACTATAATGAAGAAAATATAGAGAGAAATTAGAAAGAAAATAGAGAGAGGACACAAGAGCTTTTATTGATTCTCTGAGAGTAAATGAATGAATCAATGAGTATTCAATGCATTCGTCTAAAGCCCTGTTTATAGGGTTTAGGAATATATATCGATAAGAATAGATAGAGAGGAATCAGAAGATAAATCCTATCAATATTTAAAGATATGATAGAACTGTATCATCTATCTTCTGTTAAGATAGAATATCTCTTTGATATCAAGTAATGGATATCCATAATTATATTAACTTCATAACCATTGCCCTTTTTTTTTACCCTACTTGTTAGTTTTTAAATTTTAAGTAATTGTTGATATAGTTATTTTGCATAGTGGTATTTTATTTCTTTATTTATCTCATGTTGCAGTTCTTTTCTTTTTTTCCTTCTTTTATATGATTAGAGATTGAAGCCCAATTGAGAAAAAATGAATTTGAAGACAAGGGCATGTATTTTGACTTGATGTATTCTCCTTATAATGAAGACTTTGTAATGAACATTTGTTTTCCAGTCACCTAATAACGTCCTAGTATAATTGCTTAATTTGGCTCAAAACTTGATGTCTTTATTAGACAACGGATAGTAATTAAACTGGAGAGCTTTAAGTTGTAGATAAGCATAGTAATTGGAAAAAGACTTTCCCACAGCAAAATTGGCGGGAGTTGAAAAATGCTGGTGAAGACAAAGTAGTAGCAAAAGAGTTTCTTTTTCGTCATTTTCCTTGTTTGTGAAAGTCGACGCCTTTTGAGCGTATGTCATATTTGTCTTTGTGATTGAACTAATGTTCCTGTAATGTTTGCATATTTGCTAGAAATTTTAATTATTTACATAGACAGCAATTCATAAGTAGAAATTACATACCTTTTCATGGAAAATAAATAATCAATTGTAAAGCTTGTAAATTCACCAACCAAATCAGACGAATTCTTCTTTTCTTCTCTTCAATATAGTTCTGCTTCTCCAAAGACTCCCACACTTGAAGAAATTTACGAAGAAAAGGATACTGATGAACAACCTTGAGAGAAAGAAGCTCTGTGTTGATGATAATTTCATCTGTACAAGCAAGTCTTTTACATACTAACTACGCATCATGTGTACTAGAGCTAATGATTGATGCCAAAGAAAAACTGCTATAGAAAAGATCCACATTGCTTACAGAAGATAAAGAAAATTATCAATATTCTAAGCATATCAAGTCCTATGTGAATCTTCCACATGGTCAACAACACCTTTCCGATATATATATATATATATCTATATATATGTATATACATGTATACATATAAATAAATAAATAAATAAATATATATATATATATATATATATATATATATATATATATATATATATTTATTTATTTATAACAATTGTTTTATATATTTGTATACTTATACGAGTGTTAACTATAGATTACTTGTATTATATTTGATTATATTTGTATAATAATTAAAAATAAATATATATAAATAAACATATGTAGTATAAAAATAAATACATTATACAAGTGTTTATTCGATTATAGATAATTATATATATGCACAATCAAAATACATACATATACTAATTATAGTAATTCGTCTAAATTCATCAAAGATATAGGATGTCACATCATAAATATAATCTACAAATTTTAATTATTAAATATTATATTTAAAATGGATTAAAAATTTATTCAAAATCAACAATTATATTAGAAACCACATTACATTTAGCAATCAATTAGAAACCGACTAGGACCCGCTCTAGGGTATACAGATTAGAACTCGATTAGAAACTGATTATATTTGAAACCGATTAGAAACTAAATTTTGAAATTAATTTTAATCAGTTTTAAATTAGAAACCGATTAGAAACTAAATTTTAAAACCTATTTTAATCAGTTTCTAATTAGAAACCAATTGGAAATCGATTATAAAATTCGTCAAAAAGAAAAAAAAATATTTAGTTTCTAAATTTATTTGAAACAGATTTCTTAATTCATAATAAAATATTTAATTTAGAAATTGATTTTATTTGAAATTGATTAGAAATCAAATTTTGAAACCAATTTTAATCAGTTTCTAATTAGAAACTCATTATAAAATTCATCAAATAAGTAAAAAATATTTTGTTTAGAAATCAATTTCTTAATTCGTAAAAATTAAAAAATATTTAATTTTGAAATTGAGTATAATTGAAATTGATTTAAATCGATTTTAAATTTGAAACCGATTACAAATTCATCAGAAAATAAAAAATATTCAGTTTAGAAACCGATTTGAAACTGAATAGAAATTGACGAGGAACTAAATTTTTAAACCAATTTTAATCAGTTTCTAATTAGAAACTCATTTGAAACTAAATATAAAATTTATTAAAAAGTAAAAAATATTTAAAACATGTTCAAAGCAATCTGAAACTGATTTGAAACTATTTTTGTAGTAGTTTTAAATCGGTTTCTAATTAGAAATTGATTTTTACGGTTTTAAATTTCGATTTCAAATCTATTGTTTTATTGTAGTGTTAATAGAAGAAAGTATAATTAATATAGAGTTAGATACTTTAGAATATAAGTAAAAATTAATTAAAAAAAGCAATGTTTAAAACTCTATCACAAATTAAGGCTTAAGATAACTGAGAGCACTTAATTTTTAAATTAGTTTTTTTTTAATTTTTTTCACATGGCCATCGCTAATCCCTTGCTATAAAAATTTACGAGGGATTAGCGATGACCGCTTAATTTTTAAACTAGTATGTGCTTTTCTTATCCAAGCAATTGTCGCTAACTCGTCACAAATTACCAATGATCTCTTAATTTTAATTTTTTTACATGTGATTGTTGCTAATTTGTCACAAATTTGAGACAGATTAGCGATGACTGCCTAGATTAAAATAAAAAAAAATACTAATTTAAAAGTTTGATGTAATAATAATATAATTATACTATAATATAAATACACTATTAACATAATAATATATAACAACTAGCAAATAATGTTAATATATTATACGATCAAGTAAAACATAAGAAGTGACTTAGCCTAGTGGAGAGAAGCCATCCTCTAACTTTGCAACAATGTGGTTTGAATCTCACCTCCATCAAAATGAAGGATTTATGAGCATTATTGGTTCTCAATAAATTTGGGTGGCCGTGGGTGACTTGACTGATCCAAAATGGGTTGAGTAGGTCTGACTCCAATAATTTTTGAGTTTTATTTAAAAATTTTTAATAATGATTTTGAATTGGGTTAGTCCTACCCAATTTTTTTAAAACATTTTATTTTGAAATTATAATTGTAAGACCTAAGAGGGAGTGAATTAGGTCATAGGCTAATTATCAAAAGCTTTTCCTATTTTGGCAAAACCTTTGCCGTAATAAAAAATCTTCTTCAAATTTACAAACTCTAAGTTTATATGTGATTTAATGGTTGAGACAAGATGATCAAACAATAAAACCACAATCAATCAATCAACAATTATTAACAACTAATAATAACACACAAGTATGTAAACAAGTAAAGCTATAAAGAAATGAACACACGATTTATAGTGGTTCGATCTCTCCAAGATCTATATCCACTACATTGAGTCCACACTCAAGGATTTCAACCAATTCACTATATGCTCAATTTAGGCAATTACACAAGAGGCTTACCCAACAGGGGTTTTATACCAACAACCTCCTTTGCAATCCTACAAACAAGTCTCACCCTTCCACAAGGATTTTATATCTAAAGACAACCTAAAGACCAATCTAATCCAAGGCTCACCCACACACGGGTTTTACACCACAACCTTGATTAATCTAGTCTATAACTCACCCTTACCGAAAGGATTTTACGTCACAAGATAACCCTGTATCAATCACAACAATAATGTAATGATAGAGTTTGGATGTTACCAACACTTCTTGGTGGACGAATACAATTGCTAGCACCACTTCACTTGTTGCCTTTGGAATCTTGAATTTTAACCTTTGAGCACAAGGAAATTTGAGAGCTTTTCAAAAAATTTTGATGTAAAACAAGTTAGAGCTTTAAGCATTTTGAATGTTCAAAAGTTCTTTTGAAAATCTAGAGTTTGTGGCTTTTATATATTTTGAAAATCAGTTAAAACGGTCATAAAACGTCTAGTAACGGACAGTTTCAGAAAATTTAGATGATACTGCTCAAAATTCGGATGACCGAATTTTTCTTATGCGTCGGAACAGTGCGGCCGAATTTTTCTGGAAAATACTGTTCACTGGTATTGTTCAAAATTCGGACGACCGAACTTAACCAGCTGCGTCCAAATGTGCATCCGAATTTCTCTAGAAAATACTATTCATCTGAACAGTGTACTGTTCACTGGTACTGTTTAAATTCGAACGACCGGATTTTTGCAGGTCCGTCAGAACGTGCGTCCGAATTTCTCTGCAAAAATAGTCGGTACTGTTCACTTGAACAATGAGTACTTTCACCGAATCAGTAGTTACTGTTCATAGCGCAGGAAAAATCCGGACAATCGAATTTTCATCTTGTGTCTGAACTTGCATCCGAATTTTTCAAACTTTGTCAAAACATATTCAAATTAATTCAAACAAGTTGGAAAATGTTCTAGCCTCAAAGATAAGTCATTAAAGACCTTTTTAAGTAGAAAATCATTGATGAAAAACTTGATAATTCATGTAAGTTCAAAGCCATTGAAACCATTTAAATCAAGTTTTGTGCTCTCAATTGCAACTCATAAATTCCAAGGCTTAAGAGTCTAGGGTTTATAAAGTTTACCTATTAAGCATATGTAACCTACACTTCATGTCTTCAAAACCTTCAATCATCTTGAACAAACTTTTCAATCTTCAATCACTTTAACATATTGGAGTTGTTCTTGCATTTTTAGCTTCAAGGCAATGAGACTTCATACTTCTTAATCCAACAATCCTGTCACACAAATGACATAAAGATTAGTCCTCATCAATGTTTGTCCTTAATCATGACCTCATGATTTGCCCTTAGGGCTAACAACCTCCCCCTTTTTGATGATGACAAACTTTGATGCAAAATGTGATGGATTTAAGCAATGTAGTACAAAAGCATTGATGTCAATGATAAATAATAACCAATTTGATACAATGACATTCAAATGGCTCAATATGAGCTTATGACCCAACGAACCTCCATTAACCTCCTTCCTTCCAACACAACTAGGATAGAAGATATAGTATTTAAGCATTAAGAAAACTTTTAAGAGAGGTTTTAAAGGTCAAAAAAGATTAACAAAGATCCTCCTTAGATTGTGCTCATTTTTCAACAAGTTTGGACTTGAGATGTTGTGAATCCGAATTTTGACATATCAAATCCGAACTATAAAATAAGCAAAATGAAAGCTGCAATTTTTGAAAATAAGCTTTCTTAAGGTTGTTCAAATGTAGTAGAGGAGATTAAAACATATTTGAATCAATTTGAACAACAAAAGAGCACTTTTTTACAACAAAATATGGATGCATCCAAATTTCAGAACATGCATTTGAATTTTTGACTCATGCATCCGAATTTTTGAAATTTCAAGTCCAAAATTTAAAATATGTGAGATAAAGGCGGTAATATTTGAAAATAAGCCTTCCTAAGGTTGTTCAAATATGATAGGAAGGATTAAGACAGTTTTCAAACAATTTGAACAACAGAAAAACATTTTTGGCAAGAAGATTTTGATGTGTCCGAATTTTTTTTGTCTCGCATCCAAATTTCAAGTCCAAATTTTTTAGTAACAAGTTTGAAAATGTGTTTTTACATTTTCAAATGAATTGTAGAAGTACTCAAATATGTATGTCCACAAACGCACTCAATTTAGCTTTGCAAAACCACAAAACTCATGCATTTAATTGTTTTCATGAATCAATCCAAAATTATAGGTCAATTCAAGAACCAAGTGCAAGATTTCAATCTCAACTTAAGCATATTCCAAAATCTCAGAAAATAACCAAAACCTCACATAGTATAACATATTCAATTTAAATTTCAAATGCAGGCAAATATTTTGACAGTACACATTCATTTTATATTTCAATCTCTACCACATTTACAGCAAGCACATTCATATTACACAGCATAATTACATCAAGCAATTATAGTACAGCAAGCACATAGCACATTTTGCTGTCAACATTCTTTCTTCCCCTTGACATATGCATGATTTTTCAGAAAATTCACACATTTTCTATTCATGCATAAGGAATTCCACTGCTATTTCACATTTTCATACATTTTCACATATTTTGTCATCACATTCCTTCTTCCCCTTTTGTCATCAATCAAAGATGAGGTAAGAGTATTTGGACAACAAAAGTGTAACAAAAGAAGCTCTTATCACAATGACTAGAAAGGCACAAGTAAATTTCAATGTTAAAGCATAACATGTGCATCAAGGCATAAACTAAGATAAGCAACAAAATAGAGTTTAGGGATAGAAAGGCTTAGTCTTGGATGCGCTTCATGGTCTTCACTTCCAAATATGTTCATTGTGATGCCTAGGTTTTCCTGATCTCTATATGATGGGGTCCTTCATTTGCTGACTCCTTGCCCGTATAGTTCGACTTTGGAAAGTTACCAATCGAGAGGATCTTTGGATCTTCCTCCCTTGACTGAAGGAAATTGGTAATGAATTTTTTTTATTTGACTTTGTTAAACTCCCTTCACCTCCTTCTTCTTGCTTGTTCTCTTGGGCTTTACCTCTTTGTTCTTCATTCTCATGCTCTTCTTCTTGCTTGGGATGCTTCTCTACCTTTTCCTTCATCTTTGTCTTCTTCTTTAGCAACAAATTGATATCCATCTCAATTTTCACTGTCATCACTATCATCCTTATTGCTTCCATCTCCACCCATATTTTCTTCTTGATCTTATTCATTTTTCTCTTCACTGTCCTCTTTCTCATCTTCTTTTTTTTCTTCTTCTTTGGCTTTATAGGAACTTGCACCATTTAAAACCACTTGAGAAATCTTTCTCAAGTCTTCTTCCATATTCTTGACTCTAGCTTCTAAACCATCAAATTTGCCAAGAATCATTCGAGCAAAGGACTCGAAGAATTTGTCCATTTTCTTCATTTCCCTTACATGGTTGTTCAATGTCTCTTCAAACATCTTGGCAACTATGGTATCACGTCTAACGAGATTATCACTTTCAACTTCTTTTCATTCAATAGAGGGTACCTCTTCAAATAGTCTTATTTTGTGGAAGGTTGCTCCCCCTCACTAAATAACTCATGCGTTATTTTAGTTTTCCTTTCTCCAGCAGGGATTTTCCCTTCATCCTCTTCTTCTTCTGCATTTTCTTCTTCACCACTAGCACCTCTTCTATCACTCCTTAAAGGAGTTTCTCTTCTAGCTCTTCATACACTATCATCATCAAGTATCCAAAGCATTCTCTTTAGTGAGTTGTTGTTGTAGACTTATTTACTCTTTACTGGTAAACTACTATAAGACAATTGTACTTTGAAATACTTGAAAACTCAGTTAACAATCTACCATGTGGTTAAGCCTTACGTTTGGTTCTTCTAGCTGCCATTATATTCTTTAGCACTATATATCCAAAATTTATTTTTCTTTTCTTATGCATGGCTAGTATAATTACAGCATACATATTATCAACATAAGATTTGTTCCCAAAGTATGCTATAATGAAGGTAGTAATCATGTGATGCAAAATTCTTTCACTAGCATCAAAAGCTTTTATCTCTCTCTCTCTCCTTTTTAGTCTTGAGGGTTCTACCATTTGTAAAGGCATTCTCAATCCTTTCATGTGAGTATAACTTACTTATAAAACAATGTCCCCAGAAGAATAATGCCTAAACCTAACATCCTCAACATCACAAATTCTATTGAGCAATGCATTATCAATCTCAAAAAATCAACTTTTGTTATTCTTGAAGAATACCAATGAATAGCTTTATTACCAATTTGCTCAACTATTTTTCCTTAATATTTGCTTAAACTTCATAAACTAAGGTAGGTATTAGCATTCATCAAACACAAGCAATTAGTTATTGAATTTAAAAATGAGAGTATATTACCCATTTCGGATAGTTTGATAACATCCACCTTGTGGCTTGATTTATCTTATGGTTCCTTTTTATCCAATCATCAAATTCAGTAGCAGTCTCCACTGTGACAAATCTATCCAGCTATGACATGCTTTGCAGAACATGAACCTTCCTTGGTTAATTGATCACTGGTCCTCCTTCTCTTTCTTTGGCTTTTCCCTTTCCTTTTCCCATGCTAGGCTTCTTTGTCCTCACCTGGAGCTACAACACTTGAATACACTCATTAGTTATTGAATTTTGAAATCCCTAAGCTTCTTCTATGATTGGTCAAACCTTTCTTCGGCCAATGGCTTAGTAATGATATCATTAATTTGTTCATTAATGCAAACATGCTTTAAACAAGTATTTCCCTTAGTAGAGTGATCTCTAATGAGATGAAGTTTGATCTTTATATTCTTTGTCCTAGTTTGTTGAATAGTATGATGATCAAATTTATTGCATTAGTGTTATCACATAACATAGTCACACATTTGAAATATTGACCATAATCACTTAGAGTATCAATAAGGTAATAGAGAATGTGTTTAACAGCAATCAAATGAAACTCTTTAGGACAAGATGAAATCTAGCACACAAGCAGATGACAAACATAATATTGGCTCTACTTGCTGTCAAATAGAGTTGACCACTCCTATAAAACCTTTTTTATTCTTGTCAAGCATAGTTGATAAACTTATGGAAGTGCTGATACCTTAACTTGATTCATGAAAATGCCATCCTTGGTTTGCTTGATTTGTAGGCCAAGAAAGAAATTGAGTTTTCCTATCATGCTCATTTCAAATTTACTTTGCATTAACTTGGCAAACACATCACAAAGTAAAGTATTAGAATCACCAAAAATTGTATCATATATTTGGACAAGTTATAGATCATTGTTACAAGAGGTTTTAATGAAAAAATTTATGTCAAGTTTTCTTAAAAATAACTTTTGAAAGAGGAAAACTATTGAATATTTCATACCAAGCTCTAGTAACTTGTTTCAATCCATATAAGGCTTTTGAGTGTTTGAAAACATAATTAGAAAATTTTTCATGAGTGAAATCAGGAGGTTGTTTTACATAAAATTTCCTCATTAATAAACCCATTTGAGAAAGCACTGTTAACATCATTTGAAATAGTTTGAAACCTTTAAAACATGCAAATGCCCAAAGCATTCTAATTGATTTAAATCTACTAATCGGAGCTAAAGACTCATCATGTCAATGACCTATTCTTGATTGAATCCTTAGGCAACAAGTCTAACCTTGTTTCTAACTGTTAGCCCTAAGGGCAAATCATGAAGTTTTAATTGAGTTTTGAATAATGACAAACATTGTTGTGGACTAATCTTTATGTCAATTGTGTGATAGGATTATTGGATTAAAGAAGTATAAAGTCTTGTTGCTTTCAAGCCAACGTGCAAGAACAACTTCAATGAGTCAAAGTGATTGAAGATTGAAGAAGTTTGTTCAAAGATATTAAAAGGCATTGAAGATTTGAAGTGTAGGTCAAATATGCTTAATAGGCATATTCTTTTGTAAACCCTACACTTGTGTGTCTTGGAATCTATTGAATGCATAAGGGAGCATAAAATTATTTTTTTAATCCTAAATGGCTTTGAATGAACTTTTTATTAATAAATGTGTGTTTGTATCTTAAAAGATTCCGAGTAAACTTTGTATGATCAAAGAGATTTGATAATGGTTCTTAAGTTTAAAAAGTGTCTGAATAACTTATCTATACATACAAAATGTTTTCAAACTTATTGAAGCTAAATTTCAAATAATTTTACAAATTTTGAAAACCAAACTTTAAAAACGGCTCATGTTTTTCCAGAGAAATTGGACGTAAGTTCGGATGCATGAAAAAAATTCGGTTGTCCGAATTTTCCTTACGATATAGTTCATTTGTTTTTCCAGAAAAATTCGAATGTAAGTTCGGACGCATGAGAAAAAAATCGGTCGTCTCAATTTTTTGAGAAAACATACAACGATAAAAATTTGGACGATAAGTTCGGACGCATAAGAAAAAATTCGGTCGTCCGAATTTTTACAGAAACTAGTCGTTACTAGCTAGTTTTATGACTAGTTAAAACTAATTTTTGAATTCTATAAAAGCTATAAACTCAAGAATTTTTGTAAGTTTTGAATCTCTAAGAACTCTGAACATTCCAAAGTCTTTAGCAAACATTAAAGCCCTCTTTTGTCTTGTGCTTCCAATTGATCAATCAAGATTCCAAAGGCAACAAAGTGTGAAGGTGCAACATTGTGTAATTATCTACCAACAAAGTGGTAACATCTTACACATTCTCCTTTCTTCATTCAATTGTGTTTTCTACTAGCTCTTTGCAAGGTTTTCTTGAAAACATAAAATCCTTTAGATAAGGGTGATCCTTGAGACATTGATTCAAGGTTGTTTGTAGATATAAAATCCTTTGGTAGGGTGAACCTTGTTTGTAGAATTGCAAAAGAGGTTGTGAGTGTAAAACCGTTATGTGGTGAACTTCTTATGTAATTGTTGAACTAGAGCATATAGTAGATTGTTTGAAATCCTTGAATGTAGGTTCAAGGTAGTGGACGTAGATCTTGAAGTGATCGAACCACTATAAATTGCGTGTGTTTATTGATCTTAAATTGTTTATTGCTTTGACATTGATTTATATATTCTCTCATTGAAACAAGCACACATAATCTGGTCTAGCTTAAAATTGTAAAAGGAAATTATTTTTGAAAATTAGCCAAAGGGCTAATTCCCCCCCCCCCCCCCTTAGGTCTTTCAAATGGTATCAGAGCAAGGGCTTCTTTGCATGGTTTTGCAACCTCGAAGTTAAGACCTTATGGCTAATATTTCAACTTACCTTATCTAGAAGGATATTCCATAAATAGACCACCTTTGTTTGATGGAACAAACTATACTTTTTGGAAATCTAGAGTTAAAATATATATTTGTTCTATTAATTTTCATTTGTGGAATATTGTTGAGAAAGGTCCTTACATACCTATGAAAATGAGAGCTGATGGAGTGACTTTAGAACCTATGTCTATAGATGAATTTGATGAAAATGATTCAAACAAAATGACATTAAATTATCAGTCCATGAACATTTTAAATTGTGCATTAGATGTAACTGAATACAATAGAGTTAGTGGATGTGATACTGCTCACGATATGTAGAGACATGAAGGTACAAACCAGGTTAAAGAGTCAAAGCTTGCCATGCTAGTAAGGGACTATGAGCTATTTACCATGAAGCAAGGTGAGAATGTTAGTGATATGTTTACAAGATTTACTAACATTTTCAATGGTTTAAAAGCTTATGGGAAGAGCTATACAATTGGAGAGCAAAACAGAAAGATATTGGATTCTCTACCAAAATCTTGGCAACTGGAAACACTTGCTATTGAGGAATCAAATGATTTAAAAACTCTCCCACTTGAAGAACTCATTGGATCACTGCTTACGCATGAGATGAAGATGAAAAGACTAAATGACATAGAAGATGAAGAGAAGGGAAGAAAAGGAGTTGTACTCAAAACTTCAAATCACTTGAGTGAACCAGAAAAATCATCAAGTGAAGAAGATGGAAACAATGGAGAAGAGGAGATAGCCACGTGCTGTAAGAAAAAATTCAAACCTCAATGTTTTGAATGCAAAAGCACGGTAACATCTTGTTGCTAATTGTCCTTAGGTTTTCAAAAGGAAAAGAGACAACAAATTGAAAAAGAAATCTGCCAAGAAGGGAAAAAGGATCAGTTTGGAACTTGGGATCAACAAGAAAGTGAAGATGATAGTGAAGGAAAGGACAACATATGCTTCATGGCAATTGATGATGAGGTACAATCTACTCATTCTATTTCTAATTACTCTGATGATGATGTTGATCCTAGTGATTTACTTGTTGAAATGAATAAAAAACTGAAAAAGGCTTCTAAAAGGAATAAAGAAATGAAAATCAAAATCAATGAGTTATTAAAAGAGAATTCAAAGTTATGTTTTGAAAATGGGAAGCTTCTTGAGACCATTAATTGCCTAAACATTGAAAAAGAAGTTTTAAATGTAACCATACAAAACATATCTCTTGAAAATAAAGAGCTTTGCACAAAAGTCATTTCTCTTGAAACAACTCTTAATGATCATGAGATATTAAAAAAGAAAGTTAATGATCTTACATTATGCATTGAAAAATTTACGAATGGAAGAGAAAATTTAAATAAATTACTTGGTTATCAAAGATCTTCATATGTACAACATGGTCTTGGTTATACTCATGATAGTAATGCTCCAAAATATAAAAATTCCTTAGCTAAAGAAACTTTTAATTTTATGCCTCATATCTATTGTACATATTGTGGAAAGTATGGACACAAAGTGTCAAAATGTTATGTAAAAAGAAAAATAGAAAATAGTGTCAAAACTATCTAGAGAGTTAAAGGAACTTTCACTAACCCCCTTGGACCCAAGAAAATATGGGTACCAAAAATCACTCTCTCAAGTTTGGTGTAGGTTCATTTTGCTTCAAGATCAAGTGCTACAAAGTGGTTTCTTGACAGTGGTTCTTCAAGACATATGATAGGAAATGCCTTACTTGTTAGTGAGCTTCAAGCAACAAGTGAAGGATTTGTCACATTTGGAGATAAGAAGAAAGGAAAAATACGTGGAATAGGTAACATTGGTAAAGGTTCTCTCCCTCTAATTAAGCAAGTATTACTTATTGATGGTTTAAAATATAATTTACTTAGCATTATTCAACTACGTGATAATGGATGTAAAGTAGAATTTAAATGTGACACTTGTACTATTTTTGATAGTGCAAGTAGCAAAACCATCTTTGTTGCTAATAGAGTTGGAAATATATATGTATTATATCTTGATGAACTTATCACAGATGATATAAAGTGTCTTGCCATTCATGATAATGATGGATATTTATGGCATAGAAGATTAGGTCATGTGAGTATGGATTTATTGAATAAACTTTCCACACAAGAGCTAGATAGAGGATTACCCAAAATGCATTTTTATAAAACCCGTCTTTGTGATGCTTGTCAATATGGAAAATAATCAAAAACATCCTTTAAACCAGAGAAAATGGTTTCTACCTCGAAACCTCTGGAACTTGTTCATATGGACTTATTTGGTCCCTCGACCAATGAGGACCACTAGTTTTGGTGGTAAAAAGATATGCCTATGTGATTGTTGATGATTTTTGAAGATTTACATGGGTGATTTTCTTAGCTCAAAAGGATGAAACGTTTCATGAATTTGCAAAAATTTTTTCAAAAAGATTCAAACCTCTCTTGAATATAAAGTGATTTCTATTAGAAGTGACAATGGAAGAGAATTTTGCAATCAAGACTTTACAAAATTTTTGTGATGAATATGGTATTACTCACAATTTCTCAGCTGCTAAAACACCCCAACAAAAATGGTGTTGTTTAAAAGGAAAAATAGAACTTTACAAGAGTTGGCGAGATCAAAACTTTGTGAAAATTCTTTGCCAAAAACACTTTTGGGCTAAAGTGCAGAATACTGCTTCCTATCTAATGAATAGAGCTTTATTAAGACCCTTTTTTAAGAAAAACACCTTTTGAACTCCTATTTTATAAAAACTCCTTCAATTGTTTATTTTAAGGTGTTTAGTTGCAAATGTTTTATCTTAAATACTAGTGATAATCTGGGAAAGTTTGATAGAAAATCATATGAAGGTGGATTTCTTCTGTCAAAAGGATTTGCAAAAGGAAAAGTGGACACAACACTTTTTATAAAAACCTCTAGCAATAATAATATTTTACTTGTGCAAATTTATGTTGATGACATTATCTTTGGTACTACTAACACATCCCTTTGTGAAGAATTTGCCAAATCAATGCAAAATGAATTTGAAATGAGTATGATGGGAGAACTAAATTTCTTCCTTGGGCTGGAAATCAAGCAAACTAAGGATGGAGTCTTCATAAATCAAGCCAAGTATGCCAAGGAACTATTGAAAAGAGTTGGAATGGATCAAGCAAAAAGGATAGGTACTCCAATGAACTCATCAACTAAACTTGATAAAGATGAAAAACGTAAAAATGTTGATGAAAAGTCATATAGAGGTATGATTGGAAGTTTACTCTATCTCACAGCAAGTAGACCAGATATTATGTTTGTTGTATGCTTGTGTGCTAGATTTCAATCTTGTCCTAAAGAATCTCATCTAATTTCTGTCAAACGTATTTTTCGTTATTTGATTGATACACATGACTATGGTCTTTGGTTTTCAAAATCTTCATCTTTTGAACTTATTGAATATTCAAATGCTAATTATGCTGGATGCAAAGTTGAACGTAAGAGTACAAGTGGTCATTGTCAATTTCTTGGTAGTTGTCTTGTGTCTTGGTATAGTAAAAGACAAGCTGTCTTTGCCTACTACTGAAGCTGAATATATTGCTGCTGGTAGTTGTGCTCAAATATTATGGATGCAGCATACTCTACTTGATTATGGTCTTAAATTCAATTGTGTGCCTATACTATGTGATAATACTAGTGCTATCAATTTGAGCATAAATCCCATTCAACATTCTAGGACTAAACATATAGAAATTAAACATCATTTTATTCGTGATCATGTGGTCAAAAGAGATATATGCTTGGAATATATAAATACAAATGATCAAATTGCTGATATATTTACAAAGCCTTTGGCTGAGGAAAGGTTTAATCACCTAAGAAGTCTCTTAGGAATCTCAAAATTCAATTACTAATGTGTGTTGAAGTTTGATGAAAACAGGAAATTTTCAGACGCAGAATTCGGACGCATAACAGAAAATTCGGTCAACCGAATTTTCTGAGCTGAAGAAACAGAGATTTTTGGACGCACGTTCGAATACAGACCTGAAAAATTGGTCGTTTGAACTTTGCGGTTACAACTTTTTAAATGAAAACTGAACAGTTTTTCAAACATTTCAACTTCGAATTCTTTCTTATTTCAAAACCATTCTTACCCATATACGTCCGAATCACAATCTCTCTAAAAAACATCACCATTTTTACTTCGATTTGATTTTTATTTTTGAATTCCAAGCCCTAGATATATCCTAAAAATCACTAATAAACAAAAACATCAGAGTGAGGACAAAGAAGCCAAATGTTGAAAAGGGAAAGGAAAAGCCAAGGAGGGAGATGGAAGCTTAATCATCAATCAACCAAGAAGAGTTCGAATTCCTCAAGCCTTATGCAGAGTGGATAGGTTCGTATCCAATCAAGACTACTCTTGAATTTGATGAATGGAACAAGAAAAACAGAAAGATTATTCTTGGAAACAAGGTGAACTTTGATAAACTATCAAGTATGGATAATGTTCTATCTTTCTTTAGTGATATTGGATGGAGTAGCACTGTTAGTCATTGATGAGGCATTCTATCCTACTCTCATATATGAATTCTATGCAAATCTCAAAGAAGAAAGAACTGAACAAGTAGAGCTGATGTAGTTCAATGGTATTCATCTAAAGTATCCCAAGTGGATTTTGAATTCAATGATGCTTTGGTCAATAGAATTTGTGGAGTAGGTGATAGTGAGGCAACGTATTACTCACTTGGAATGCATTGTTATAATTGTGAACTCTTCACTAATGATAGATTTGAAGAGGCATTCACTAATGGCAAAGAATTTAGGTCCATTAGGGAGAGAGAAATTAAGGGATTAGATGCTAGAGGATGAGTCATCGCATCACGTGATTACTACTATGATTGTCCCCTAATTTTGGACATAAGTCATCTGTTGGTAACATGTACATGGTAATTATGTTAGCCTTGCATGAGCATAGAAGATTGAATTTTTGGATATATGGCTTTAAAGCACATGATTACTGCAAGGAAAACAGTAACCATGGCTTTTCCATATAGGACGATGTTAACAAGAATCTTTAAACATTTTCAAGTTAAACTTCCAGGGAGAGGACAAGCATTTAAGAATGGAGAGATTTATACAAATGACACTCTTAAGAGAATGCAATTAGTTCTTGATGAAGATAGCATATGGAGAACTAAAAGGGAAACTCCTCCAAGAAGAGAAGAGAGTGAAGAAAGTGAAGAAGTTGAGGAAAAGGAGGATGAAGAAGAAACTCTTGCTAGAGAGATGAAAACTAAGAGGAAGCATGACACTTCAAGTGAGCGGGAGCAACAAGATTATTTGAAGAAGTCCCTACACCCAAATCTCAAACAAATGTTGGAATTGATTCTAGTGGTGAAGGAATAACTAGAGATGACACCATAGTTGGTAAGGCATTCCAAGAAGCCTTGAATAATCATATCAAGGAAATGGAGAAAATGTATAAGTTCTTCGAATCTTTTGCTCCAATGGTTCTTGGAAAATTGGATGGATTAGATAATAGAGTGAAACACATTGAAGAACTTTTGATGAGGAATATACAAATTGGTGAAGGACCCTCTAGGCATCAAGATAGAGATGATGATGATGGTAGGGATGAGGAAGGTAAGAAAGAAGATGAAGATGATGACAATGATGATGGGGATGATGATCAAGGATGCAACAGTGAGCATGTGGCGAGACAAGAAGAAGAAGAAAATGAACCGAGTACATGAAGAGCCAGCAAGAAGGACGAAGTCAAATAGAAAGAACGAAAATGCGTCTCACTATCAACCATCTCCTTCAGACCAAGGAAGAGTGAAGCATTTGACAATCAAGGCAGGATTTAGCCAAGCCTCTCCATCAACATCACAAGACTGAGCATCTCTTCAACCTTATCATTTTACTACTTTTTAATTACTTATTTGTACTTAGTTTAACCTATGTGCTTTAAATTTCTAACTTGGCTTACTGAACTTGTTACGCTATTCTTTAAAAATGCTGTAATTTATGTAATAGTGAAGCTCAATGATGAAACTTACGTGTTGAGAGCTTCTTTTAAACTATTATATGTGCTAAAGCTGTTAGTCTAATTTTCATTAACACCATCTTTGAGTGATGACAAAAGGGGGAGAAAAATGATGACTATATGACTATGATATGTGTTGTATGTGCAAAATTGTGTGATGTATATTGTGCTATGACTGCAATGTGTGCATTTGAAGTTTGAGATCTTGGTTGTTTTCCGAGATTATTATGGAATTTGGTTAAGTTGTTGGTTCTTGACTTGTCCTATGATTTTAAATTACCCCATGAAAGCAATTGGATGCATGAGTTTTTGTGATTTTACAAAGCTAAAGCTGAAGTGCCATTGTGGACATACATATTTGAGTACTTCAACATTTCATTTGAAAATGCATCACCTTTTCAAACTTGTTGCAAAATAGTTGGACTTGAAATTCGCATGCAGACAAGAAATTCGGATGCATCAAGATCTTCTTGCCAAAAATGTTTTTTTGTTGTTCATATTGCTTGAAAACTGTTTTAATCTCTTCCATTATGTTTGAACAACCTTAGGAAAGATTTATTTAACTTTAAACATTCATTATATTGAATTTATTGTAGTTTGGATTTGAAATCTCAAAATTCGGATGCATGATCAAAAAATTCGGATGCATATCTCGAAATTGCGATGAATCAATATTTCATTGCCAAAAAGTGCTCTTTGTTGTTCAAATTAATTCAAATATGTTTTAATCTCTTCTAATATCTTGAACAACCTTAGGAAAGCATATTTACAAAATTTGCAGCTTTCATTTCACCTATTTTATAATTTGGACTTGATATGTCATAATTCGGATGCACGAGTATCTCAAGTCCAAATATGTTGAAAAAATGAGCATAATCTAAGAGTGAGGATTGTTAATCTTTACCTTTAAAACCTCTTTTAGAAGTTTTCTAAATACTTAATTACTATATCTTCTATCCTACTTGAGTTGGAAGGAAGGAGGTAAATGGAGGTTGGTTGAGTCATAGGCTCATATTGAGCCTTTTGAATGTCAATGTGCTAAATTAGTTATCATCTATCATTAACATCAATGCTTCTTTGTACTACATTGTTTAAATCCATCACATTTTGTATCAAAGTTTGTCATCATCAAAACGGGAGATTGTTAGCCCTAAGGGCAAATCCTCAAGTTTTAATTGAGTTTTGAATAATGACAAACATTGTTGTGGACTAATCTTTTGTCAATTGTGTGATAGGATTATTGGATTAAAGAAGTATGAAGTCTTGTTGCCTTCAAGCCAAAGTGCAAGAACAACTTAAATGAGTCAAAGTGATTGAAGATTGAAGAAGTTTGTTCAAAGATGATTAAAAGGGCATTGAAGACTTGAAGTGTAGGTGAAATATGCTAATAGTTATATTCTTTTTGTAAACTCTACACTTGTGTGTCTTGGAATCTATTGAATGCATAAGAGAGCATAAAATTATTTTTCTTAATCCTAAATGGCTTTGAATGAACTTTTTATTAATAAATGTGTGTTTGTATCTTAAAAGATTCTGAGTAAACTTTGTATGATCAAAGAGATTTGATAATGGTTCTTAAGTTCAAAAGTGTCTAAATAACTTATCTATACATACAAAATGTTTTCAAACTTATTGAAGCTAAATTTCAAATAATTTTACAAAGTTTGAAAACAAAACTTTAAAACAGCTACTGTTTTTCCAGAGAAATTCGGACGCAAGTTCGGATACATGAAAAAAATTAGGTCATTCGATTTTTTCCTTACGAGCATGGTTACTCTGCTTTTCCAAAGAAATTCAGACGCAAGTTCGAATGCATGAAAAAAATTCGGTCGTTCGAATTTTTCTAGAAAACATACAACAATAAAATTCAGACGATAAGTTCGGACGCATAAGAAAAATTTGGTCGTCCGAATTTTCTGAAACTAGCAATTTTATGACTTTTAAAACTCATTTTTGAATTCTATAAAAGCTATAAACTCAAGAATTTTTGTAAGTTTTGAATCTCTAAGAACTCTATACATTCCAAAGTCTTTAGCAAACATTAGAGCTTCTTTTGTCTTGTGCTTTCAATTGATCATTCAAGATTCCAAAGGCAACAAAGTGTGAAGGTGCAACATTGTGTAATTATCTACCAACAAAGTGGTAACATCTTACACATTCTCCTTTCTTCATTCAATTGTGTTTTTACTAGCTCTTTGCAAGGTTTTCTTGAAAACATAAAATCCTTTAGATAAGGGTGATCCTTGAGGCATTGATTCAAGGTTATTTGTAGATATAAAATCCATTGGTAGGGGTGAACCTTGTTTGTAGAATTTCAAAAGACGCTCTTCCTTAATTATCAAATTGTGTTGGTCTACTAGCTCTAGCAAGGTTATCTTGATAACATAAATCCTTTAGATATGTGATCCTTGAAGTTGTGATTCAAGGTTGTTTGAGATATAAAACCATTGTGTTTGGTGAGCCTTTGTATTGTAAAAGTTACTAGAAGAGGTTGTGAGTGTAAAACCATAAGCGTGGTGAGTCTCTCTGTAATTTGTAAACTTGAGCATATAGTAGAGTGATTGAAATCCTTGAGCAGAAGCTTAAGGTGTGGGAGAGTAGATCTTGAGGATCGAACCACTACAAATTGCTTGTGTTCTTTGATCTTACTTTCTTATATTGCTTTGCTATAAATTGACTCTATTTTGTTCATATAATCATGCTACTAGGTCTATACACATAAAAGGTTTGATTTTGCAAAAATTAGCCAAATACCTACTCACCCCCCCTCTAGGTATTTCAAGTAGATTGCTTGAAATCCTTAGAGTGTGGAGACTTTCTAAGGTAAAGTGGGACGTAGATCTTGAAGAGATCGAACCACCATATATTACTTGTGTTTATTGATCTTACATTGCTTTTACTGCTTTGCTATTAATCGACTTATTCTCTCATTAAACCAAGCACATACAATCTGATTTTGCTTAGAATTGTAAAAGGAATTTGTTTGTGAAAATTAGCCAAATACCTAATTCACCCCCTCCCTCTTAGGTATTTCAATTGGTATCATATCAAGGACTTCTTTGTGGGGTTTTATAACCTAGAAGTTAAAGATCTTATGGCTAATATCTCAAACTTATCTTACTGTTAGCCCTAAGGGCAAATCATGTAGTTTTTGATTAATGACAAATATTGATGAGGACTAATATGCTTATATATTGTGTGATAGGATTGGTGAACTAAGAAGTATGAAGTCTCATGCCTTCAGGCCAAAGTGCAAGAACAACTTCAATAAGCCAAAGTGATTGAGGTTTGAAGAAGGTTGTTCAAAGATTATCTAAAGGCATTGAAGACTTGAAGTGTAGGGTATATATGCTAAATAGGTAAATCTCTATGTAAACTCTACACTTGTATGTCTTGGAATCTATTGAATGCATAAGAGAGCATTGAAATACCTAAGAGTGAGTGGGGTGAATTAGTATTTGGCTAATTTTTCGCAAAAATCAAACCTTTTATGTGTATAGATCAATAACAGATTATATGGACAAGATAGAAACAATTTATGGCAAAGCAATATAAGAAATGTAGACCAAGGAACACAAGCAATTTAAAGTGGTTCGATCCTCAAGATCTACCTCCACTACCTTAAGCCTACACTTAAGGATTTCAATTACTCTACTATGTGCTCAAGTTCACAGATTACAAGAGAGGCTCACCACACTATGGTTTTACACTCACAACCTCTTCTAGTAACTTTTACAAACAAGGCTCACCACACACAATGGTTTTATATCTCAAACAACCTTGAATTACAACTTCAAGGATCACCCTTATCTAAAGGGTTTTATGTTATCAAGATAACCTTGCTAGAGCTAGTAGACCAACACAATTTAATAAGTAAAGATGAGTGTGTAGATGTTACCACTTGTTGGTAGATATTACACAAAGTTGTACCTTCACACTTTGATGTCTTTGGATTGATCAATTGAATGCACAAGACATAAGAGAGCTTGAGAAATGTTTGTAAAAGACTTTAGAAAGTTTAGAGTATTCAAGGATTCAAAACTTGCAAAAGATTGCACGTTTATAACTTTTATAGAATTTGAAAATCAGTTAGAACAGCTATAAAACGGCTAGTAAACGGCTATTTTCAGGAAATTCGGACGACCGAATTCTGTGTCTGAATTTTTCGGACGATCGAATTCTTCCTGCTGCGTCCGAATCTTCGTCCGAATTTCTCTGGAAGAACAGTGACCACGCTGAGGGCCAAAATTCGGACGACCGAAATTCTTCATGCGTCCGAATCTTCTTCCGAATTTCTTTGGAAGAACAGTAGCAAACTTTGCTACCAAATTTGGATGACGACCGAATTTCTTGGAATCATGTTCAAACTTTGTAAAATCATTTGAGATTTAACTTCCAATGATTTGAAACACATTTGGTATATATAGAAAACTTATTTAGACATATATAAGTTTGAAAACCAAAATCAAATTCCTTTGATCATATAAAGTTTACTTAAAAGCCTTTTAAAACCATATTCATTAAGAAATTTATTCAAAGCCGTTTAAAATTAAGAAACCTATTTTATGCTCTCTTATGCATTCAATAAACTCCAAGACATACAAGTGTAGAGTTTACATAGATATTACCTATCATCATACCTACTCTACACTTCAAGTCTTCAATGTCTTGAGTTCATCTTTGAATAAACCTCAAAAGACTCATAGTTTAATGAGGTTGTTCTTGCTCTTTGCCTTGAAGGCAATGAGACTCCAAACTTCTTAGTTCACAAATCCTATCACACAATATAAACATATTAGTTCTCATCAATATTTGTCATTAATCAAAATTACATGATTTGCCCTTAGGGCTAACAATCTCCCCCTTTTTGATGATGACAAACTTTGATACAAGATGTGATGGATTTAAACAGAGTAGCACATAGAAGTATTAATTTCAATGATAGAAAATAACCAATTTAGCACAATGACATATGAAAGGCTCAATATGAGCCTATGACCCAACCAACCTCCATTATCCTCCTTCCTTCCAACTCAACTAGGATAGAAGATATTGTAATTGAGCATTTAGAAAACTTCTTAAGAGAGGTTTTAAAGGTTAGAAAAGATTAACAATGCTCCCCCTTAGATTGTACGCATTTTTTAACATATTTGGACTTGAGATATTGTGAATCCAAATTTTGACACATCAAGCCCGATTTGTAAAATAAGTGAAATGAAAGCTGTAATTTTTGAAAATAAGTTTTCCTAAGGTCATTCAAACGTATTTGAATCAGTTTGAACAACAAAGGAGCACATTTTGACAATTAAACATGAATGCATCCGAATTTTTAAACTTATGCGTCTGAATTTTTAAACTCATGTACAAACTGCAATAGATTCAATATAATTGAAGTTTAAAGTGAAATAAAGCTTTCATAATGTTGTTCAAACATAATGGAAGAGATTAAGACAGATTTGAATCAATTTGAACAACAAAAGAGTACATTTTGACCATAGATATGGATGCATCCGAATCTTTAAACCTTGCATCCGAATTTTAATGCATAAAGACTCATATTGCAGCATCATTAAAGACTCAGCTCACATATTGCAGACATATTTTTCTCCCCTTTTGTCATCATTAAAAAATAGAGGGATCAATGAAAATGAGACTTTCAATTTAGCATATAAAAGAAGCTTTCCCATCACTGGGATTTCATCATTGAGCTTCACTATTACATAAAAATGCAGACAAAATACTTAACAAGTTCGAATTACAAAACAAATAAAGATAAGCAAATAAACAAAATACAAGAAAGAGAGTAGAAAAAGAAAGCTTAGTCTTGTGATGTTGAGGTTGATGTGGGAGGCTCAGCTCACTCCTTTCTTGATGGCCAAGTGCTTCACTCTTCCTTTGACTGAAAGAGATTGTTGCTGGAGAGACTATTTCAGCTTGAGCTACTTGACTTCTTGTTACTGGTGTATCTTCATGAGCATGTTCTTCCTCTTCTTCTTCTGCTACAGTCTCTTCATCTCCACCCTGATCATCATCTTCATCACTGCTGTCCTTATTATCTCCTTTCTTTGCTTCTCTATCTCTTTCTTCCTCATTTCCATCTTGAGGCTTAGAGGGTCCTTCACCACTTTGAGTGTTTCTAATAAGGATTTCTTCAATGTGCTTTACTCTATTCTCCAGTCCATCTAATTTTCCAAGAACCATTGGAGCAAATGATTCAAAGAACTTATACATTTTCTCCATTTCCTTGATATGATTGTTCAAGGCTTCTTGGAATGCTTTGGCTACTATGGTGTCACCTCTAGTTACTCCTTTACCACTTGACCCAATTCCAGTTTCTTCTTCAAACAGTCTCCTTTTTGTCGGAGGTTGCTCCCCCTCACTTGAGGTGTCATGCTTCCTTTTTGTTTTCATTTCCCTAGCAAGGGTTTCCTCTTCATCCTCTTCTTCTTCCTCCTCTTCACTTTCTATTATTTTCTCTCTTTCTATTCTTTTTGGAGGGGTTTCTCTTTTTGTCCTCCATACATTATCCTCATCATGAACTAATTGCATTCTCCTAAGAGTTTCATTAGTGTAAATTTCACCACTCTTAAAGGCTTGCCCTCTTCCCGAAAGTTTGATCTTAAAATACTTAAAGATTCTTGTTAATAACCTTCCAAATGGGAATGCCTTGGTTACTATTTTTCTTGTAGTAATCATGTGTTTCAAGGCTATATACCCAAAGTTCATTCTCTTATGCTCATGTAAGGCTAACATGATTACCATATGCATATTCCCAACTGATGACTTTTGTCCAAAATTAGGAACAATCATTGTAGTTACCATGTGATGCATCACTCTACCTCTAGCATCCAAGTTCTTGATTTCCCTCTCCTTTATAGATCTAAACTCTCTTCCATTGGTAAATGCTTCTTCAAATCTAACATGTGTAAAGAGTTCACGATCATAGCAATGCATGGATGGTGAATAATATCTAGATCCAATGTCACCCACTCCACAAATTCTGTTTATCAATCCTTCATTAAATTCAATGTCTACTTGTGATACTCTAGATGAATACCATTGTATCACATTATCCCCTATCATCTCAATTCTTTCCTCTTTCAAGTTTGCATAGAATTCATATATCAAAGTAGGATAGTATTCTTCATCAACGAATAGCAAACTACTCCAACCAATATCATTGAAATAAGATAGGACAATATCCATGCTTGACAGTTTATCAATATCCACCTTATATCCAGGAATGATTTTTCTACTATTCTTATTCCATTCATCAAATTCATGAGTAGCTTTAATTGAGACAAACATGTCAACCCTCTGGATAGTGTTTGAGGAATTCGAATTCTTCTTGGTTGATTGAGGATTGAGTCTCCATTTCCTTCCTTAGCCTTTCCTTTTCCTTTCTCAACATTTGGCTTCTTTGTTCTCACCATGATGTTTTCTTTTGAGAAGTATTTGGTTTTCTGTATGAAATTGGGGTTAGAAGTTTAAAAGTGAAAGAAAATCGGGATGAGAATGTGTGATTTTGAATGGATTTTGATTCGAATGTGAATGGGTATGAGAGTCTTTAAAAAGGATGTGAAATTCGGAAGTTGAAGTGTTGAGAAAGATCTGTTTAATCTTCATTTAAATGGTCACGTCAGTAAAATTGGACGACCGATTTTTCAGGTCTGCGTCCCGACTTTTCGATCGAAAGTTGCTTTCTTCAGCTCAGAAAATTCGGGTTGATCAATTTTCTCGACATGCGTCAAAAATTCTTGATCAAAAGTCTCGTTTCTTTCTCACTCGTAAAATTCGATCGATCGAATTTTCGAGTAGTATCCCAATTTTGGATCGAAAATTTCTGTTTTCATCAAAACTTCAACACACACATTAGTCATTGAATTTTGAAATTTCTAAAAGTCTTCTTGGGTGATTGAACCTTTCCTCAGCCAAAGGCTTTGTAAATATGTCAACAATTTGATCATTTGTATTTATATATTCTAAGCATATATCTTTCTTAATCACATGATCACGAATGAAATGATGTTTTATCTCTATATGCTTAGTCCTAGAATGTTGAATGGGATTTATGCTCAAGTTAATAGCACTAGTATTATCACATAGTATAGGCACACAATTAAATTTAAGACCATAATCAAGTAAAGTATGCCATGCATCCATACCAATTGTGCATAACAACTATCTCGCAGTGACTATGTATTCAGCTTTCCGCAGTGGATAAAGACAAACAAGCTTGCTTTTACTAAACCAAGATACAAGACAACTACCAAGAAATTGACAATGACCACTTGTGCTTTTCCGTTCAACTTTACAACCAGTATAGTTAGCATCAGAATATCTAATAAGTTCAAAAGATGAAGTTTTTGAAAACCAAAGGCCATAGTCACGTGTATCAATCAAATAACAAAAAATTCGTTTGATGAAATTAGATGAGATTCTTTTAGGACATGATTGGAATCTAGCACATAAGCATACAACAAACATAATATCTCGGTCTACTAGTCGTGAGATAGAGTAAGCTTCCGATCATACATCTATATAATTTCTCATCAATACTTTTACCTTTCTCATCTTTGTCAAGTTTAGTTGATGAACTCATTGGAGTACCTATTCCTTTTGCTTAATCCATTCCAAATCTTTTCAATAGCTCCTTGGTATACTTTGCTTGATTGATGAAGACTCCATCCTTGGTTTGCTTAATTTGCAGCCCAAGGAAGAAACTTAGTTCTCCCATCATGCTCATCTCAAATTCATTTCGCATGGTTTTAGTAAACTCTTCACAAAGGGAAGTATTAGTAGCACCAAAAATGATATCATCAACATAGATTTGCACAAGTAAAATATCATTTTTAGAAGACATTTTAATAAAAAGAGTTGTATCTACTTTTTCCTTTTGTAAAACCTTTTGAAAGAAGAAAACCACTTAATCTTTCATACCAAGATCTTGGAGCTTGTTTCAATCCATATAGAGCTTTAGTTAATTTGAAAACATGATTTGGAAATTTTTCATGAATAAAACCAGGAGGTTGTTCTACATACACCTCTTCTTCAATAAAACCATTTAGAAAAGCACTTTTGACATCCATTTGAAATAGTTTAAAGTCTTTAAAACAAGCAAATACCAAGAGTATTCTAATAGACTCTAATCTGGCCACTGGAGCAAAAGTTTCATCATAATCAATGCCTTCTTCTTAGTTGAAACCTTGAGCAACAAGTCTAGCTTTATTTCTAACAACTTCTCCTAGTTCATTTAACTTATTTCTAAAGATTTTGTACCAATAACAGAATGATCATGAGGTCTAGGAACAAGAGTCCAAACTTTATTTCTCTCAAACTGATTTAACTCTTCTTCCATAGCAATAATCCAGAAATTATCACGTAATGCATCATCAATATTTTTCGATTCAATATGAGATAAAAGAGCAAAATTATCAATAAAGTACCGTCTTGTTTTAACTCCTTGGGAGACATCACCAATGATTTGCTCCTTAGGATGACTTCTTGCATATGTGAGATCCTTTGGAAGTTCTTGATTATTGCTTGATTGACCATCATGTTCTTGCTCCATTATTTCTTCTTCTTTAGCATGATCTTCCAATGTAGGTACTAGGTGTTGAGTTTGATTTTCAACCATTGAGGAACCTGCATCATCTTCATTTCTTCTTTGAAGATAAATGTTAGATTCATCAAAAGTTACATGAATAGTTTCTTCAACACATAATGTCCTTTTGTTATAGACTCTATATGCCTTTTTATTTGATGAATAACCTAGAAATATGCCTTCATCTGATTTTCTATCAAACTTACCAAGATTGTCACTGGTGTTTAAAATAAAGCACTTACAACCAAAAACTTTAAAATAGACAATTGATGGAGTTTTATCAAATAGAAGTTCAAAAGGTGTTTTTCTTATAAAAGATCTTAGTAAAACTCTATTCATTACATAGCATGCTGTATTTACAGCTTCAGCTCAAAAGTATTTAGGTAAAGAATTTTCACAAAGCATTAATCTAGCCATTTCTTGTAATGTTCTGTTTTTCCTCTCAACAACACCATTTTGTTGAGGTGTTTTGGCAGCTGAAAAATTATGAGCGATGCCATACTCATCACAGAATTTTGTAAAATCTTGGTTACAAAACTCTCTTCCATGATCACTTCTAATAGAGATCAGTTTGCAATCAAGAGAAATTTGAACCTTCTTGAAAAGTTTGAAAATTCATAAAATGTTTCATCTTTTTGTGATAAAAAGATTACCCATGTAAATCTTGAAAAATCATCAACAATCACATAAGTATATCTTTTACCACCAAGACTAGTAGTCCTCATAGGTCCAAATAAGTCCATGTGAACTAGTTCAAGAGGCTTTGACGTAGAAACCATTTTCTTTGGTTTGAATGATGTTTTCGATTATTTTCCATATTGACAAGCATCAAAAAGACGGGTTTTATCAAAATGCATTTTTGGTAATCCTCTAACTAGTTCTTGAGTAGAAAGTTTGTTCAATAAATCCATGCTCACGTGTCCTAATCTTCTATGCCATAAAAATCCATCATTGTCATGAATGGCAAGACATTTAATATCATTAGTGATAAGCTCATCAAGATATAACACATATACATTACTAACTCTTTTTAGCAACAAAAATAGTTTTATTACTTGCACTATCAAGAATAGTACAAGTATCACATTTAAACTCTACTTTGCAACCATTGTCACATAATTGACTAATGCTAAGTAAATTGTACTTTAAACCATCAATAAGTAGAACTTGCTTGATAAGAGAGAAGGAACCTTTACCAATGTTACCTATTCCAAGTATTTTCCCTTTCTTCTTATCTCCAAATGTGACAAAACCTTCACTTGTAGCTTGAAGCTCACTAACAAGTGATGCATTTCCAGTCATGTGCCTTGAGTAGCCACTGTCAAGAAACCATTTAGTGGCACTTGATCTTGAGGCAAATTGTACCTATACCAAATTGGAAAGAGTGATTTTTGGTACCCATATCTTCTTGGGTCCAAGGGAGTTAGTAATAGTTCCTTTGACTTTCCAAATGGTCTTCACCCCATTTTCTATCTTTCTTTTTATAAAGCACTTAGAAACTTTGTGTCCATGCTTACCACAATATGTACAACAAGTATGAGACCTATAATGAGAAGATTCTTTAACAAATAACCCTTTTTGTTTTGGATCAAAACAATCATGTGTAAAACCGAGACCATGCTTTACAAATAAGGATCTTTGATAACCAAGTAATTTATTTAAATTTTCTCTTCCATTTGTAAATCTCTCAATGCATAAAGTAAGATCATTTACTTTCCTTTTTAAAAACTCATGATCTTTTAGCATTGATTCAAGAGAAATAATTCTTGAACAAAGTTTTTTGTTTTCAAAAGATACATTTTGTTTGGTAGTATTCAAAACTTCTTTTTCAATGGTAAGAGAATTAATGGTCTCAAGATGTCTATCATTTTCAACACATAATTTTGAATTTTCATTTGAAAAATTATTTATTTTGGATTTCATTTCTTTATTTCTTTTTGAAGCCTTTTTCAATTCTTCATACAGTTCTACAATTAAATCACTAGAATCAATATCATCATCACAAAAATTTGAAATAGAGGGTGAAGATTGTACCTCATCATCAATGGCCATAAAGTATATGTTGGCCTTCTCTTCACTGTCATCCTCACTTTCTTGTTGATCCCACATTCCAGCTAATCCTTTTCCTTTCTTGGCAGATTTCTTTCTGTTTTTGCTTTCTCTTTCCCTCTCTAACACTTGGGACAGTCAGCAATAATATGCTCTGTACTCTTGCATTCAAAACATTGAGGTTTATAGGATGAGGATTGTCCACTCTTCTTGACTGGCTTTCTTCTTTTCTTGAGAAATTCCTTTTTGTAGAATCTCTTGAACTTCTTCACTGCCGTTGCAATCTCTTCTTCTCCACTGTTTCCTCCTTCTTCTTCACTTGAAGATTGTTCTTGTTCACTCAAGTTATTTGAGGCATGAAGAACTACTCCTTTTCTTCCCTTTTCTTCATCTTCCTTATCATTCAACCGTTTCATCTTCATTTCTGTGTGAGTAGTGATCCAATAAGCTCTTCAAGAGGAAGAGTTTTTAGATCTTTGGACTCTTCAATAGCAAGCGTCTTTGGTCGCCGGGATTTTGGTAGAGCATCCAAAATCTTTCTGCTTTTTGCTCTCCCATAGTATAGCTTTTACCATAAGCTTTCAAGCCATTGAAAATATTAGTAAACCTTGTAAACATATCACTAATATTTTTCACCTTGTTTCATAGTAAACAGCTCATAATCTCTAACAAGCATAGCAAGTTTAGATTCTTTAACTTGATTAGTACCTTCATGTGTAATTTGGAGTAATCTCCACATATCATGAGCAGAATCACACCCACTAACTCTATTATATTCAGTAACATCTAATGCACAACTTAATATGTTCATGGCCCGATAATTTAATGTCATTTTCCTTGAATCATGCTCATCAAATTCATCGTGAATTTGGGGTTCCGAGGTTACTCCATCTCGCTCTCATTTTTCATTAGGACATAGGACCTTTCTCAACTATGTTCCATAAATCAAAATTGATAGAACAAATATATATTTTAACTCTAGACTTCCAAAAAGAGTAATTTGTTCCATCAAACAACGGAGGTCTGTTTGTAGAAGATCCTTCTAGGTAAGGTAGGTTTGAAATATTAGCCATAGGATCTTTGTCTTCTAGGTTGTAAAACCACACAAAGAAGTTCTAGCTCTGATACCAATTGAAATACCTAAGTGGGGGGGGGGTGAATTAGGTATTTGACTAATTTTTGCAAAATCAAACCTTTTATGTGTATAGATCAATAACAGATTATATGGACAAGATAGAAACAATTTATGGCAAAGCAATATAAGAAATGTAGACCAAAGAACACAAGCAATTTATAGTGGTTCGATTCTCAAGATCTACCTCCACTACCTTAAGCCTACACTTAAGGATTTTAATTACTCTACTATGTGCTCAAGTTCACAGATTACAAGAGAGGCTCACCACACTATGGTTTTACACTCACAACCTCTTCTAGTAACTTTTACAAACAAGGCTCACCACACACAATGGTTTTATATCTCAAACAACCTTGAATTACAACTTCAAGGATCACCCTTATCTAAAGGGTTTTATGTTATCAAGATAACCTTGCTAAAGCTAGTAGATCAACACAATTTAATAAGTAAAGATGAGTGTGTAGATGTTACCACTTGTTGGTAGATATTACACAAAGTTGCACCTTCACACTTTGATGTCTTTGGATTGATCAATTGAATGCACAAGACATAAGAGAGCTTGAGAAATGTTTGTAAAAGACTTTAGAAAGCTTAGAGTATTCGAGGATTCAAAACTTGCAAAGATTACACGTTTATAGCTTTTATAGAATTTGAAAATCGCTAGAACAGACTATAAAACTGCTATTTTCAGAAGATCGTGACGATCGAATTCTCGCAAGTCAGTTTTTTCTGGACGACCGAATTCTTCCTATCGCGTCCGAATCTTCGTCCAATTTCTCTCGGAAGAACAAAGTGACCATGCTGAGGGCCAAAATTCGGACGATCGAATGTTTCTTCATGCATCCGAATCTTCTTCCGAATTTCTCTGGAAGAATAGTGACCATGCTGAGGGCCAAAATTCGGACGATCGAATGTTTCTTCATGCATCCGAATCTTCTTCCGAATTTCTCTGAAAGAACAATGAGCAAACTTTTGCTACCAAATTTGGACGACTCGAATTTCTTGGAATCATGTTCAAACTTTGTAAAATCATTTGAGATTTAACTTCCAAAGATTTGAAACACATTTGGTATATATAGAAAACTTATTTAGACATATATAAGTTTGAAAACCAAAATCAAATTCCTTTGATCATATAAAGTTTACTTAAAAACTTTTAGGACACAAAACCATATTCATTAAGAAATTTATTCAAAGCCTTTTAAAATTAAGAAACCTATTTTTATGCTCTCTTATGCATTCAATAAACTCCAAGACATACAAGTGTGGAGTTTACATAGATATTACCTGTCATCATACCTACTCTACACTTCAAGTCTTCAATGCCTTGAGTTCATCTTTGAATAAACCTCAAAAGACTCATAGTTTAATGAGGTTGTTCTTGCTCTTTGGCTTGAAGGCAATGAGACTCCAAACTTCTTAGTTCACAAATCCTATCACACAATATAAACATATTAGTTCTCATCAATATTTGTCATTAATCAAAATTACATGATTTGCCCTTAGGGCTAACAAGCATAAAATTATTTTCTTAATCTTAAATGGCTTTGAATGAACTTTTTAATGAATGTGTTTTTGAATCTTAAAAGATTTTGGGTAAACTTTGCATGATCAAAGAAATTTGATTATGGTTCTCAAGCTTATATATGTCTAAATAACTTATCTATACATGCAAAATGTTTTCAAACTTATTGAAGTTAAATCTCAAATGATTTTACAAAGTTTGAAAGTGTTTCTAAAAAATTCGATCGTCCAATTTTTGTAGCCAAAAATGGTTACTATTTTTCCAGAGAAATTCGGACGCATGAAAAAAATTCGGTCGTCCGAATATTTGTCTTCAGCATGGTTACTGTTTTTCCAAAGAAATTCAGACGAAGATTCAGACGCAGGGAAAAAATTTGATCGTCTGAATTTTTCCAGAAACTTGCAATAGTAAAATTCGGACGATAAATTCGGACTCACAAGAAAAATTCGGTCGTCCGAATTTTCTGAAACTAGCCGTTACTAGCCATTTTATAGCTGTTAAAACTGATTTTCAAATTCTATAAAAGTTATAAACTTGAAATCTTTTGTAAGTTTTGAATCCTTGAGAACTCTAAATATTTAAAGCCTTTAGGAAACATTTTAAGCTGTCTTTCGTCTTGTGCTTTCAATTGATGATTCAAGATTCCGAAGATAACAAAGTGTGAAGGTGAAACATTGTGTAATCATCTACCAACAAGTGGTAACATCTACACATTCTCCTCTCTTTATTAAATTGTGTTTTCTACTAGCTCATTGCAAGGTTATCTTGATAACATAAAATCCTTTAGATAAGGGTGATCATTGAAATTGTGATTCAAGGTTATTTGTAGATATAAAATCCCTTGGTAGGGTGAATCTTGTTTATAGAATTGCTAAAGAGGTTTTGAGTGTAAAACCATTGTGTGCTGAGTCTCTTATGTAATTTGTGAACTTGAACATATAGTAGATTGTTTGAAATCCTTAAGTGTAGGTTTAAGGTAGTGGAAGTAGATCTTGAAGAAATTGAACCACCATGAATTGTTTGTGCTCATTGTTCTTACATTGTTTAACAGCTTTGCTATTAATTGTTTAATTCTCTTATTGAACCAAGCTCACACAATCTGTTTTTGCTTAGAATTATAAAAGGACTTTGTTTGGAAATAATTAGCCAAATACCTAATTCACCCCCTTTAGGTATTTCAATTGGTATCAGAGCAAGGACTTCTTGTGTGGTTTTACAACCTAGAAGTTAAAGATCTTATGGCTAATATTTCAAACTTACCTTACCTGGAAGGGTCTTCTACAAATAGACCACCTTTGTTTCATGGAACAAACTATACCTTTTGGAAATTTAGAGTTAAGATATATATTTGTTCTATCAATTTTGATTTTTGGAATATTTTAAAAAAGGTCCCTATATTCCTATGAAAATGAGAGTTGATGGAGTAACCTTAGAACCAAAGTCTACTGACGAATTTGATGAACATGATTCAAAGAAAATTACATTAAATTATCAGGCAATGAACATCTTAAGTTGTGCATTAGATGTAACTGAATATAATAGAGTTAGTGGTTGTGCATTAGATGAAACACATGAAGGTACAAACCAAGCTAAAGAGTCAAAGTTTACTAGATTTACTAACATTTTTAATGGTCTAAAAGCTTATGGGAAGAACCATACAATTGGAGAGTAAAACAGAAAAATCTTGGATGCTTTACCAAAATCTTGGCAACCAAAGACACTTGCAATTGAGGAATCAAAGGATTTGAAAACTCTTCCACTTGAAGAGCTCATTGGATCACTCCTCACGCATGAGATGAAGATGAAGAGATTAAATGACAAAGAAGATGAAGAAAAATGAAGAAAAGGAGTTGTGCTCAAAACTTAAATCACTTGAGTGAACAAGAAAAATCATCAAGTGAAGAAGAAGATGGAAACAGTGGAGAAGAGGAGATTGCCATGGCTGTTAGGAAATTCAAAAGATTCTACAAGAAGGAGTTTCTCAAGAAAGGAAGAAAGCCAACCAAGAAGAGTGGACAGTCTTCATCCTTCAAACCTCAATGTTTTGAATGCAAGAGTACAGAACATCTTGTTGCTGATTGTCCCAAAGTTTTGGAAAGAGAAAGAGACAACAAGAACAAAAAGAAATCTGTCAAGAAAGGAAAAGGACTGGCTGGAACATGGGATCAACAAGAAAGTGAAGATGATAGTGAAGAAAAGGCCAACATATGCTTTATGGCTGTTAGCCCTAAGGGCAAATTATGTAATTTTGATTAATGACAAATATTGATGAGAACTAATATGTTTATATTGTGTGATAGGATTTATGAACTAAGAAGTTTGGAGTCTCATTGCCTTCAAGCCAAAGAGCAAGAACAACCTCAATAAACTATGAGTCTTTTGAGGTTTATTCAAAGATGAACTCAAGGCATTGAAGACTTGAAGTGTAGAGTAGGTATGATGATAGGTAATATCTATGTAAACTCTACACTTGTATGTCTTGGAGTTTATTGAATGCATAAGAGAGCATAAAATAGGTTTCTTAATTTTAAAAGGCTTTGAATAAATTTCTTAATGAATGTGGTTTTGTGTCCTAAAAGCTTTTAAGTAAACTTTATATGATCAAAGGAATTTGATTTTGGTTTTCAAACTTATATATGTCTAAATAAGTTTTCTATATATACCAAATGTGTTTCAAATCTTTGGAAGTTAAATCTCAAATGATTTTACAAAGTTTGAACATGATTCCAAGAAATTTGGTCGTCCCAAATTTGGTAGCAAAAGTTTACTATCGTTTCTTCCGAGAGAAATTCGGAAGAAGATTCTGACGCATGAAGAAAAAAATTCGATCGTCCGAATTTTGGCTCTCAAAGCATGGTCACCGCTTTCTTCCGGAGAAATTCAGACGAAGATTCGGACGCGAGCAGAAGAATTTCGGTCGCAGAATCCGGTCGTCCGAATTTCCCGAAAATAGTCAGTTAACTCAGCCGCTTTATAGTTGTTTTAACTTATTTTCAAATTCTATAAAAGCTATAAACGTGCAATCTTTTGTAAGTTTTGAATCCTTGAATACTCTAAGCTTTCTAAAGTCTTTTACAAACATTTCTCAAGCTCTCTTATGTCTTGTGCATTCAATTGATCAATCCAAAGACATCAAAGTGTGAAGGTGCAACTTTGTGTAATATCTACCAACAAGTGGTAACATCTACACACTCATCTTTACTTATTAAATTGTGTTGGTCTACTAGCTCTAGCAAGGTTATCTTGATAACATAAAACCCTTTAGATAAGGGTGATCCTTGAAATTGTAATTCAAGGTTGTTTGAGATATAAAACCATTATGTGTGGTGAGCCTTGTGTGTAAAAGTTACTAGAAGAGGTTGTGAGTGTAAAACCATAGTGTGGTGAGCCTCTCTTGTAATCTGTGAACTTGAGCACATAGTAGAGTAATAGAAATCCTTAAGTGTAGGCTTAAGGTAGTGGAGGTAGATCTTGAGGATCGAACCACTATAAATTGTTTGTGTTCCTTGGTCTACATTTCTTATATTGCTTTGCCATAAATTGTTTCTATCTTGTCCATATAATATGTTATTGATCTATACACATAAAAGGTTTGATTTTGCAAAAATTAGCCAAATACCTAATTCACCCCCCCTCTTAGGTATTTCAATGGCAATTGATGATGAGGTACAATCTTCTCCTTCCATTTCTAATATCTATGATGATGATGTTGATCTTAGTGAATTACTTGTAGAAATGTAAGAAGAATTAAAAAAGGCTTCTAAAAGGAATAAAGAAATGAAATTTAAAATCAATGAGTTATTAAATGAGAATTCAAAGTTATGTGTTGAAAATGAAAAACTTCTTGAGACTATTAATTGCCTAAACATTGAAAAAGAAGTTTTAAATGTAACCATACAAAACATATCTTTTGAAAATAAAGAACTTTGCACAAAAGTTAATTTTCTTGAAACCATGCTTAATGATCATGAAATTTTGAAAAAGAAAGTTAATGATCTTACATTGTGCATTGAAAAATTTACAAATCGAAGAGAAAATTTAAATAAATTACTTGATTATCAAAGATCTTCATATGTTAAACGTGGTCTTGGTTACACTCATGATAGTTATGCTCCAAAATATAAAAACTCTTTTGCTAAAGAAACTTATAATACTAGGTATCATATTTGTTGTACATATTGTGGCAAGCATGGACACAAAATATCTAAATGTTATGTAAAGAGAAAAATAGAAAATGGTGTTAAGACTGTTTGGAAAGTTAAGGGAACTTTCACTAACTCCCTTGGACCCAGGAAAATATGGGTACCAAAAATCACTTTCTCAAATTTGGTGTAGGTTCGTTTTGTTTCAAGATCAAGTGCCACAAAGTGATTTAAGATTGAAGAGTATGTTCAAGATGATTGAAGGCATTGAAGACTTAGAGTGTAGAGTTCATATTGTGGATGGAATTTCAGCAATAGAGAAATCATACCTGCTACGAGTCTGAACGACTTGAGCTCCTTGTTGGTAATCGGGATCTATGTCAGGTGCTTTAGTGGAACATGGAGAAGGAATTGATTTCTTCTTCCTTCTTCGCAGGCCGGAATATCCACAAGTGCGTCTTTCGGATCAAGACCACATTCAAAGCAAAGCAGCTTCGACAAGATTCATAGGAAGTGCAACCACCCCAATAACAATGATTGGAGAATGGATCCGCTTTCAAGACGATCGGTCAGTGCATCCGGTGTATACCATTTTACGATGTCTCGGGAAAAGTATCCTTGTGGGAAACCAGAGGATGATCTGGTCTGAGTTTGGTAATCCGATCAAGATCTGCTTGATAGTATGGAGGAGGATTAGAGACAGGAAGACGAATCATAGCAATCCGTGGATAGTTTTGCTTGATAGACTGGAGATGCTTATGATCAAATCTGATGGAAACTGAACCATCAGAGTTTTGAGAGATCTGGGAAGAGGAAGATTCCAGAGGCTGATTTGCAGCTTCATGGACCTTTTCATATTCCGTGACCCAAGCGTCCGGAAGGAGACTGAGAAGTTCAGATTTGGGAATCTGTCTTGGGACATGGGTGCAAATAGCTGACTGTTTGTCATCTACCTTGATAAGAAGAGCATCTTCTCCACCAGGAAGGGAGAGATCTATGGTATGATTTTGGACTCGGTAGATCATTTGATAGTGTAAAGTTGCAGTGAGAGCATCATGTACTTGAGAGGCTCCTGCAATCTGGACTTGTACCTTGAGAGCATTTAGCAGATGTGGATCTGCCAGAGACATGTTGAAATTGGGGTACAAGGTGATGAATACCGTGCCAGCATTCAGTGTTGCTTCAACTGTGGCGATACAAGCATGCTGATATGCTAGAAAACGGGTATCCAAGAGGGCAACTCGGGCAACCATAGGTAAGCCCTTTCTGCCATGGAGAGTGAGAGCTATACGAACAGCTCCAAAGTGAAGATGAGTATAACCATGTTGCTTCCATTGACGGGGAAAGTCTTCTGGAATGTAAAGAGTAACGAATTGCTCTTTACCAGTAGCTATAATAGGATGTTGATCCATCTTTGAGCATTGGACATACTTCTCGGACGTAGGAAGGTGTTTGACTGATAAGAGACTTGAAGGATTTCCATGGGAAACTATGGACTTAGCATAATTAGTATAGGGGGTTCATGAAAGGGTGACTTTCGAGAGTAAACTCGGGAAGATGAATCTACAGATAACTTCATATAGGTAATCTAATTTTTTAGATGCAGCTTTGACTGAAGGAAGAGTGGTATCTAACGACATAGACGTAACGGGAAGTTTCTGGGATACATGAGTGGACAAGGCTTCTTCAACTCTAGCTTAATTTCGAGACACCAATGGCTCTGATACCAATATTAGTGATGACCTAGAAACTGGAAGTATTCGAAAGAGAATAATTTCAAAAACTCAAACCTGGAATATCTAAGAAGGTATGACTTGGATCAACACAACGGCCAACTCTTGGGCACTCAAAGGATCCTATCCTCTTATCTTTCAACAATCCAGGAAGGAATGAAATCAACCATTCTAAAAGGAATACTCACAATTTCTAAGTATCACCGAACAAGGATCTAAGCTAAAGCCATATCAGAAATAGAAGCAGAGAAGAAGAATAGAGGAAACTTAGAAAGACATAGTTAGAGTAAAACACACAAGAGAGATATTATTACTCCGGAACTAAGCTTGAGGAAATGTTACAACAATGGGCTCTTTATATAGAGCTCCAAGGAAGAACCTAGAAGGCTAAATTATTGGACTATGACGTCATTGCTTACATCATGGTAGCTAATGAGGTCATCGCTACATCATCAGCATATCATTGCTTACATCATCGCTACATCACACCACACTTAACATACTTATCAGCTTTAATCACTGGGAAATAAAGTTGAAATGACAAAGACACTCGAATAATAAAGACAAGAAAGTGCAGAGCACTAAAGATAAAAGTCTTCACAGCTGTAATGCTCGGAATCAGTCGGTGTTGAAACATCACTATCAGTGGAGTTTGGATCAGTGATATTGCGTTCAATAATGAGATCCTGATGCAGAGCATGTGCCTTTGCTTTTTTCTTTTTCTGCTTGTGTGTATCCTTTCTGAGTGAGGTGACACAAGTGGTTCGAGCAGTTTTATCAAAAGTCATACGTGGAAAGGTAAACCCATGTGATGACTCGAGAAGAGCTAGCCGGTCGAAGGTTAAAGTAATCAAAAGCGGGTTTTCGATGATCCGGTTGAGAATCGGGCAGGTGGTGAAGATACCATTCACGTGGCTATTTTGATGTTTATATCGTGATGATGGTAGGTAGGATAATTCCAAGAACCATAATCATCAGGCCAAATTTTTTGAGGCATAATTTTATTTTCAACAAACATGTATTTCTGGGCCTTAGAGTATTTTTGAGGGAGATCTAACACGTTGATGGAATTGACTCGGTAAAGATGGGAATACGGATGGATTGTGAAATCGGGGTCTATTGGACTGGTGGATGTCAAAGAGGAGGAAGTGTTTAGGAAATTGGAGGAGTAAGTTCTTCCATTCTCGCTAAAGGTTTAAACCAGAGTTAAGAACTCAAAGACACTTGGAATAAAACCTTTAAGAAATAATGCAGAGTCGATTTCAAGAAGAATGTGGTATCGTTGACAAAGGTACCGTAAGAACCATTTCAATGGAGGAGGGAAGTCATTAGGTCCGAGAATGAAAACCCCTGATCGAAAGGGAAAGACGGATTGACTCTGGATGGTTTTTAGGATGGATCCTCCAAATTCTTTAAAAGTTTGTAACTCATAAAAAATTTCTTTTTTGAATGATTGAGTCAATGTAATATGGAACCGGGTAATCTGGAGGAAAGTCCGGAGGAATATTAGGTGGGTTGGAATAACTCGGGTCGGATCATGGCTATAACGGGTTTGGTGGTAAAGGAATCAGTCGGGAAAGGAAATCGACCCACAACATTAGAGTTACCTTTGATGTGTTTGACTTCGAATGAATACTCGCACGAAACCACGTTGACCACCCGAGCGATTGAGGATGAGGAACTTGCTTCGTTTGAACCGCAACATTTTGGGGAATGAACTCATATCTGTTTCCACCAAAAACTTTGATCCGATGAGATAGAAACCGAACTTCTTTATTCCATTTTTTACGGTGAGGATTTCTTTGAAAGTGGAGTGGTAATGAATTTCTCGTCGACTTGAATCTTCCACTTGCAAATCCACAAAGATGTCGGGTGCCATCAGTTTCTTCTAGTAGTACTCGCACTCCAATACTTGTCACTTGCATCGATCTCAAGTATCTTTTGGCCATTTTTGTAGGGAGATGCAATTTCGAATTTTGAAACTTGTTCTTTCAGAGGCAACATGAAACTTTGAGTCCTGTAAGGATGTCCATGGAGATGGATTCTTCTTGAGCATCTTGGTGAGTGGATGGATATGCTCGGAGGCCTCGGGTAGGAAATCTCGGACATAGTTGACAACACCAAGGAATCTGTTGGACTTGTTTCGAGAAAGATTGGACTCAGAAACTTTTGTAATTCGTCGGAAATATGATTTCCGTGAGCTGTATGTACTGCAGAGAAATGCATTCCTAGGAAAGTAATTTCTGTGTAGCCAAGATCATTTTTTTTTCTCAAAGCATTACGCCATAATCTTTAACAATTTGAGCAAATTGACGTAAAAGGTTTATATGATCATCCTTAGTAGAACCGAAAAGTAGGATATCATCAATATAAACCAAGGTACAGTGTGTAATAGTGGTTCGAAAATCTTGTCCATGGCTTTTTGAAACAAAGATGGTGCGGGTTTTAATTCAAAAGGCATTACTTTCCACCGAAATGCTGGTTAGGAATACAAAAACTCGTTTTAGGACGTTCATCGTGATGAATGCCTAATTGCCAAAAACAGATTTCAAATCAAATTTGGAAAACCATTTTGCACCGTAAAGTCGTGATAACAGCAGTGTGCTCAGTGTGGTAATGGAAACTTATCATCTTGTAAAAAGTGGTTGAGAGAGTCGATAATTAATTACTAGTCTCATTTTCCCACTGGGACTTGTTCAGCCCTCGCTTTGTCAACATAGAATGCTTCACAAGACCATTGAGAATCAGATGTTCAATAAGATCGAATGAAGAAGGTCAAGGCATTCTCTTGTGGCTAACTCGAGATGATCGGGATTCATGCCCGTAATGACCGGCCTTGGTAGGGTTGATATCCTCATTTTTCTTGAAAGGGAGTTTGATGAAGAATTGAGGATTCTCGCCAAAGTGGATGGGAACATTTAGTAAGGAACTCAGTATGAGATTCAAAGACAAGATTGGGAGACAAGAAGTTTTTGAATCTCAAAGAATCGGATTGGGAGTGATTTGGTAAAGTCTTGGAATGGTACCATATTCTCTAAACTCGTTTTCCAAAACGAATACCATTAGGAAGAATCTAAAATTTGTGAAGTTTATCGTAAATGTCAAAACCAACAAGTAGATCCTTGTCAGCTTTTGTAATGCACCAACAAGATGTAAACGAACTTCACATTTAGGAAAGAACCGATGGTAATGGGTGTCTTAGTAATCGAGAGAGTAGTAGAATGTTTTACCATCGCAGTAATAAATTCCTTTTTATGCTCGTCCCAATGTTCGAGAGGTAGAGACATGATGGATTCATCATGGATACCGCAAAGCACTCGTGTCAAAAAAGGCTATGGCAGGAATGAGTTTATCATATTTGGAGGTTCGGATTTGAACAGGGGCTTGAGGATGTGTTTTTCGGGTCTGAATAGTAAGGATTGGAACAGAAGGTTTTTCTGGTGAGTTTTCTGAAAGTATTGGGTCTGGTTCTGGGGGAACTGGTTCTGAGGGAACTGGTTCTGCTATATGGTAAGACAAAGGAATTTCATCTTCTTCAATGGCGAAGAGGGTGTCTTCAGTTAGTTCATCTTGTTCAGAGAAAAGGGACTCAAGGTCATCATCATAGATAGGGCTAACCTGTTCAATTTGTGAGATGAGGTTTTGCCTTTTCTTCTTTTGAGGACATTGCTTGGCATAGTGACCCTTCTCGCTTGTGCACATAGCAGTGAGTCCCGACTTGCTTCCCGGGACTTCTGGAGGATTTGTGTTTCCTTCTGAAGTATCTCCATTTTTTCTTTGAAGATCGTCTGTCTGTGGTATGAATTCTGGAGAACTTCTTTCTCCTGGATGATTTCTTGCAAGAGGACTTGATGATTAAGTCTGAACGCTTGCATACTTGGTCAACTTCTTTATCTCCTTTGAGATATTGCTTGATTACTTGCCGTTTGTGGCAAAGATCTTCAAGACTTTGCAAGATGGCTTGTCTGATCTGACCAGGAGTCATACCAAGGATGGATTGGTATTTTTGTCTGATGTAGACATCAGCTCCTTGAGCTAAAGCTTGAGGGATTGAGCTGAGGAAAGCTTGCTTTACACTAACATCTCGCACTCAAGAAGATAAAATAATTGAGTCATGCGTTGCAAATGCTTATCTAAATCGGATCTTTGAAAAGAGTAACATTTCATTTGAAAAAACTCTTTTCTTTTTTAATTCTAAATCGAATCGAGTTCACCAAGAAAACAAGAATAAAGTAATGAAGCAACTTGATCTAATGAAGAGTTTAGGAATTGAGTTCTCTCAACATAGTTGAGAGTAGTAAACCAAAGGGCTTCAATGTGCCAATGAATCTGGAGGTGAACTCAGTGAGGATGTTTTCCGCTGTGATGCCAGATAGTTCTCTCGTTGTCATCCGTGCATGGAATTCTTGTAATCCGATCGCCCATTTCTGCCGGAGGGATATCATCGAGCTGAAATGTGAATGTGCCTCAAGTGAGTCAATTTCTTGGAAGATTGAGATGACTCGAGCTCATCGACAATAGGTGTGGCTTCAAATGTATCTCCCTGTATCTTCTTCTTCACGGGTCATGTTGATTTGTGGAATTTCGGGTTCAAATTCATCGTAGAAGGATCACGTAGAAGAGTCCCGAGACCGAAGAGGAGTTCGTGTCGAAATCGGAGACTCGGTTTCGACTCATGGAGAATAGTACTGGGTCTCGGGATGGAGTTTGTTCTTGAACAACAAAGCAATATGAGGAATGACCCGAGCGATGAGCCGCTTCTTGAAGCATAGGAGTCGAGGATTCAATCATAGCTTGCTTTTGAACTTCCTGAGGAGGAGGAGCAGAGCTTCGTTGTTGTTTCGGGCTTGTTTTGCTTTTTAACCATTGAGCAAAGATTGAAAGTGCTTGGAGAAGGTTTGGACATTTCATATCCCATGGTTCCAAATGCGGAGTATTGTGTTTTGGATGGTGGTTGGAAGGGATTTGTAAAAGGTGGAAATAAGCTGGAAGAGACTGGAGGGGGAGTAGTAACTGGCGGAGGAGAAGAGTAAGGAGTAGACTCAACTCCGTGCTTTGAGATAAGCTGATATAACCTTCAAGGTCTACTACTTCTTTCTCGCTTTTGTCGAATGACTTCAGCAGGGATTGACACCGTGCATAGGTAGATCGTAAGGGATCTCGCTTCAATCTTTTTTCCATATTGACGATGAACCTTTGGTGGCTTCCGTGTCTTGTACTTGAGAATCAACTTTTGTTTCAACAAGAATAAGACGGGAGTTTACCCGGGTAACTTTTCGATCAATTTGTGTCGAAGCTTGTTCCCGAGCTACAGCGCTTTCCGATTGCCGCTCAGATCGGTTTCAACCGGATTAGTGGATGCGACTCAGTCCACTAGGAAGTATGGTTGATGAGGAGTTCTGGATTTTATGAGAGTGTCGGGCATTGTCTTTGGTAAAAGGTGAGGTTTGCGGAAAGATAGGATTGAGAGGGGGAAATTCAGCTGGTTGAAACATGCATATAGCTGGGATAGGAGTTGGTGATGCAGGTGGCTTGTAAAATGGATTGATGGGTTGGCAAGTAGGAGGGACTGGTTTTTCTTTGGCAAGGATTTTGAGGCATTTTTAGTAATAAGGGTGAAGTGGTGGTTTTGGTTTAGGAGGCAACCATGTGGATGGAATTTCAGCAATAGAGGAATCATACCTGCTACTGCAGTCCGAACGACTTGAGCTCCTTGTTGGTAATCGGGATCTATGTCGTGTGCTTTAGTGGAACATGGAGAAGGAATTGATTTCTTCTTCCTTCTTCTGCGGCTGGAATATCCACAAGTGCAGTCTTCTGGATCAAGACCACATTCAAAGCAGCAGTTCTGACAAGATTCACAGGAAGTGCAACCACCCCAATAACAATGACTGAAGGATGAAAAGGGTATACTGGGCCTCCCTTGGACAAGGCCTTTTCCCGGGGTAATTGGTATCAGAGCCTAAAGTAATCTCGGAGGTCACGGGTTCGACTCCCAGTCATGGAATTTGGGAGCCCCGTTAAAACACGCGCGTCCGCCGGAGAGCCCGCAGTGGAGCGTGGTGGACTGAAGGATGAAAAGGGTATACTGGGCCTCCCTTGGACAAGGCCTTTTCCCGGGGTAATTGCTCTTGTTTTTGAAATGGTTTTGAATGAATTCCTTGATAACAAGTATGTTTTTTAAGTCTAAAATGATCTTAAGTAAACTCTGGATGATTAAAATGTTTTGGTAACGGTTTTTTTGTGTTTAAAAGTGCTTAAATGACTTATCTATTTATACAAAATGATTTCAATGTTATTAAGGATGATTTTTAAATGATTTGACAAAATTTGATAAGTTTGGATGCAAGTTTGGACGTCCAAACTTTTAAAATGATCACTGTGCTTCCAGAGAAATTCGGACGCATGGAGTAAAGTTCGGATGTCCAAACTTTCTCTGATAACATGGTCACTGTTTTTCTAGAGAATTTCGGATGAATGTTCGGACGCATAAGGAAAAGTTTGGACATCCGAACTTTTCCAGACAGCTTGGCACAGTGAAGTTCGGACGAAAGTTCGGACGCACGGCAGAAAGTTCGGACGTCCGAACTTCTCTGAATCTAGCCATTACTAGCCGTTTTATAGCTGTTGCATTTTATTTTTCAAATCTATAAAAGCTATAAACTTCAGATTTTTTGTAAGTTTTGAATCTCTAAGAACTCTAAACATTCCAAAGTCTTTAGAAAACATTAAAGCTCTCTTTTGTCTTGTGCTTTCAATTGATCATTCAAGATTCCAAAGACAACAAAGTGTAAAGGTACAACATTATGTAATCATCTACCATCTAAGTGGTAACATCTTACACATTCTCCTCTCCTTTTTCAATTGTGTTTTCTACTAGCTCATTGCAAGGTTATCTTGAGAACATAAAACCCTTTGGATAAGGGTGATCCTTGAGATATTGATTCAAGATTGTTTATAGATATAAAATCCTTTGGTAGCGTGAACCTTGCTTATAGAATTGCTAAAGAGGTTGTGAGTGTAAAACCATTGTGTGGTGAGCCTCTTATGTAATTTGTAAACTTGAGTATTTAGTAGATTGTTTGAAATCCTTAAGTGTAGACTTATTCTGAAACCACTATAAATTGCTTGTGTTTATTGATCTTATATTGCTTTACTGCTTTGCTATTAATTGACTTATTCTCTCATTAAATCAAGCGCATACAATCTAATTTTGCTTAGAATTGTAAAAGGAATTTATTTGTGAAAATTAGTCAAATACCTAATTCATCCCCCCTCTTAGGTATTTCAAACACATATCAAGGGAATAGGTTGTATGCTTTTCAACCAAGGCTCTTCACAACATTGCAACAAAAGTAACTTGTACAAAAGTTCTGTTCCCTTCACTGCATAAGTCATCTCATTAAAATGGAAGGAACGAACTGATTCAAGAAATGGGTCTTTAAATGGTAAATGGAAACGAAAACTTCCTTCAAGCACTTGCATAAATTTAAGCTCTTGAAGTATGTAAGGAGCAAATCCCAACATATCAATCCCATGGCAAACTTCATAAGTTCTTAGCAATTTAAACACCTCTTTGAAGGGTAAAAGAAACTCCCAAAGCCTTACACAAACAAAATTATGAGAATGTTTCTCTCCGATTGAAGACCATAACAAAAGTCCATTCTTCTCAAAACATGGTAAGTCCAATGCTTCTTCACAAGAATAGTTCAGCAAGAATTCATGCTTATAGTCTAGTGGTCTTCTAATGTCAATTTCTCTATACATGTATATCACAAGATCTTTCTTAACAAGCAATCCACGTGTAGAATCTTTTAACACAAGTAAACTTCTACTACAAATCAAACACTTTAGCACATGAATTTCACAATCAAGTATGCCACAAGTTGAGCAAGTAAAACCAAGAGTCACAAGATTATTCAAATGGAAGTAACAAACAAATAAGAATAGCTTATCCTCCTTAAGGAAAGAAGCTTATTGGTTGTTTATGATTTTCATGCCAAGCTTTCCTTCTATCATCTTACTTGAAGCTCCAAAATCCTGTGCACATGAATAAACACTAGGTAGAGATTGAGTTGGTTTGTAAGAAAATAAACTCAATTCCTCACTTGAAAGTGAGTTCATTGGTGGCTTTAGAATGAAAGCACTATCACACTCTTTTTCTTTTTCAAATTCACCCGTGCACTTTTCATCTCTCTTCTCAAGAATCTTTAAGCTCAACTTTTCTCCGGTGCACTCTTTTTCTTTTCCCATATAGTCACTCTCATTTTGTTGAAGCTCACACTCTCTACACTCCTTTCTTTCAAGCTCATGGTCCCTCTTTTCTTTTGTTCTCTCAACATCCTCAGTTTTCTTAACCAAAGTAGGACTAAAATCTTGTTTGCAATTATCCACTTCATTAGCTTCACATTCAACTTCGTCATCCTTCTTTGGCAGTTCTTCAACAACTTCATTGTCCTTTTGAGGTTCAAAAGTCTCTACCTTTCTTTCCTTTCCAAGTGCTATAGTAGCTCCGCCCTCACTCTTGTTCTTCTTTTTTTGCTCTATTCTCTTTAAAGCTTGACTCCAAAGTCCAACCTCATTACTTCCTTTAACTCACCCCATGACTTAACGGATTTCTTCCCCTTCTTCTTTCTAGATTTCTTATGCATATCCCACCATGTAATGGCAAAATGCGTAAAGGATAAAGGATCCCACAACCAAGCTCAACTTTTCTTCTTCGGTCAAGTTATAGCTTTTGAAGACCATGTCCACACTCCTTTCCCATTCCAAGTAGGGTTCTGGTTCAAATTTCCCTTGGAAACTAGGTAACTGGAACTTATCACAACTAGCACTAGCCCTTTCCACAAACCTCATAACCCATCCATTCTACTCTACCATTTCCACTCTTTCCTTCATGATGATTTTTCCCTCTACCTCCACCATCATAAATCCCTCTATACCTAGCATTCCTCATTCCTTCATCATACCATGAACTCCAATAACACTTCTCCTCATGTGGAACATTAGGATTTGCAATGGGGTTTCTTCTTGGCTAGCCTCTCGGCATGGTCGCTAAGATTTACTCATGGCCATTCAATCGATCCTTAATATCGTTCATCACCATGTGTAGCCTTCAAAATTCTTGTTGCATGGCCTGCATGACAAAAGAATCTTGTGCACTAGAAGAACTTTCCAAGTGATCCTTGGAAGCCATCATGTATGCTGCAATTTTAAAGCTTAGTGGAAAATAATTCTCACTTTCTCTCATGTATCTCTCTATTGTAGGCTTTTTCTTGTAATGATCTAACACTCAGCCTTTTACCACTCAACAAATTCTCTTTTAGTTCTTTCAGAACTAATCAATCAAATCAAGTAGTCAAGTTTGTAGCAATTCAACAACTGAATAGTGTAAATCAAATTATGGAAGTCAAAGAGAGTAAAAGGAACTAAATTACTAGAAATAAATCAGAATTTAATCAATTATAGCTCCTTCTTACTAAAAAGAATAGAAGAAATCAGAATAGGAAACAACCTTTTTGTGCTTTCCTAAAAGGAATTAGTTTCAAGGAATAGACATTGATTTCCTAAAAAGATTAGGGTCCAATGGGAGTATATTTAGGAAGTATATTTTGATTTCCTAAAGAGTTAGGAGATCTTAAAGGAAATTTGAAATAGATTTTGTAATAGAATTAGGAGAATCTTTAGGAGTGGTGCCCAATCCTTATGACTTTCGGAATCTTCTTTCATTTTCTTCTCCAATTGACCTTCTTTCTTTGGTCTTCTTTTTCTATTTTTTTTTGGGACGATTTTTTTCTTTTTTTGGGGAAGATTTTTTTTCTATTTTTTTTGTTGGACAATTTTTTTTTTGTGACTCACAAAGGCACGACTTTGACACTAGGAGCACAAACAAAAGAACAGAACTTTTGAGAAGGTAGGCTGACTAGAGAGAGACACGGATAATAGCAAGATCAATCAAAGAAATGAAAACGAAAGCTAGTAAAAACCTGATTCACAACCTTCGCTCTGATACCAAGATGATGCAAATCTTAGGTATAAAAACCTAAAACCCAATAGGAAACTTCCACAAACGCCCAAGGATGTGTGAAAAATGCTTCAAAAACCCTTAACCCGTTGGATATATGACCCAGGAACCAAAGGTATAAATCGAAACCTTAAACCCGTTATCAATAAAGATAAGAACTTAAGGTATAATTCAAAGATATGAACGCTACAAGTTGAATAACTTGATAAGTTCAAGAAGTTCTTTCAAGAACCAAAGAGAGTATGTATTCTTACTTAAAATATCAATGACATAATGTCCTTTTGAAATTTCTGAAAATATCCTATATAAATGGGCATCTCAAAACCCTAACCTAATTGGTTTTGGATTTGGAGTAGGTGGCTAAAATACAAGACCTTAATGGGCTTGGATTTGCAGCTATTTTTAACTAATTAAATATAACTAAGGATTAAAATAAAAAAATGGATATGGGCTTTAAAAGTTCTAAGCCCAAATAACTTAAAAACTAATTAAAAGACTCCTAAAATTTAGAAAATTTTGTCAAACCCTTAGGTTGAATTTTTGAGCCCATCAATTTTCTATGTTGGACATCAATTTGGCAGCCCAATGGACTCCAAAGTGGTTGGACAGCTTCTTGTTGTAAATTTATGATTACTGATCCATCTTATACATAATATAACCTTGAAAGCCCATCATATTTTGCTTGTTTATTCCACACACTTTCAAGCAATGCGATCAAGGCCTCTCTCATCCTCCAAGCCCAAGCTCTTGTGATTGAACTATCTTCAATGGATCTTGATCACTTGAGTTTGGTGCCTCTTGATTCTCATTAATTTAAGTGGCAATTTCTTATTTTCTCAAAATATTGTAACTTTAATGCTACTACATATTTATTTTTTCACCATTAACCTTTTTTAATTCCTTTATTTTTTTCACGATTAACCTTTTTAATTCTTTTAATTCTAATTTTAATTTATTAATCTCTATTTGCAAGTCTTGAATAGTTATTTCCTTTTGGGAGGTTTTAAACTAATCAAATACCTTTTCAACATCAAAAGCTATTATTTCTTTATTTGTTGTAGTATTTTAATAACTATGATAATCTAATGACATGCAGCTACTAATAAAATAGTAGAATCAACTATACCACCTTTGGAAGAAGTTAAGATAGCTTATGATGGAAGAGTAGTTCCAGAAAATACTGATAATCAAAGAGACCCAAAGAACAAAGATACTACTAATACTATACTCAAAATAATTATACAAATCAAATGTTGTTTACTTTAGCAAAATAATTACAAGAAACTTATATCAGGTCTAGTCTACGAAATATATCTATCAAAGAAAGTAAAGATAAAATCAATAAAAATTCAATATTTAAATTATACGAAGTATCAGAAGATAATCCTCCTAAATTACAAGGAAATTTTGAAGTTACTAATGAACTTCTAAATGAAATAAATATTAGACCAATGAACAAACTTAAAATTTTAAAGTCAGAACACAAATAATAGAAGAAGAAAATCATAAATCTTTACATATCAATAAAATAAATAATTGTGAATTTAAAAATCAAACTACAAGGAATTTGCATAGAACAACTACTAGAAATTATTATTCTCGACTTCATTTCCAAACATGCAACATGGAAAATGACATTTAACTATTTCTACTTCTTATAATGTTAAGAAATAGTCAAATAGAATATAGAAGGTATGCATGAACATCAGATATATAATATTATATGTAAAATACTTATGGCTATAGTAGCTTATCAATTACATGGTCAAAATAATGACCATAAAAATGCGTTATTATTTGTTATTGGCTTTATAATAATTTTAAAAGGCTGGTGGGATAATTATCTTTCTCCAAAACAACCTCACAATATTTTAATGCATATACATTTATTTCAATAATTAAATAAGAAGGAACTAGTGAATCCGTAGCTAATTATGAGCCATTTTATTATTTGCTATTACTAAACATTTTATTGGCATACCTCAACACTTTCAAGTTAGAAGCTTAGAAATATTAACTAATTTAACATTCCCAAAGAACATGACTTTAGATGGAATAAGATATTTTTTTATGTAAAATAATGCTTAGAAAAGACTCATCATGCTTTGCAGAAAGAAAGATTTATTGCTGGTATACTCTCTTTATTTGCAGATAAAATTAGAAATAAACATAGAAGTAATTTTTAAAATAGAGATACATTATGATGCATTAACCTATGGAGATCTAGTTAATTATGTAAATATGGTAGGATTAGAATCATGTAAAGATATAATATTAAAATCAAAACTTAAAAGAGAAAATAATATACGAGAAAAGAATTAGGAAATTTCTATCAAGATTTTAGATATCCTAAAGTTACTTCACCTTCCACCGAAGCTGCTAGAAAAACAAAAAAAAAATTAAAGGGAAAATAGTCAAATAAATGTTACAAGAAAACAAGATATAGAAAGAAAAGTTCACAACAATACCACCTGATGATGGTCCAAAATGCTATAGTTATGGTAAAAAAGGACATTTAGCTAAAGACTATGAGGTCAAAAGGAAAAAGAAAAAGAAAATAAAAGAGTTAGAATTAGATAAAGAAGTTAAATAAAGAAGTTAAATAAAGAATATTTGAAATCTTAGATCAAGATGGCAATAGTGTCTCAACTAGATTGCAATCTGTAACATTATAATATTCTTATAAATCTTATGTTACTAATGTATTTGAATCTTTAAAATTAGCTTCTAACAACATTGTAGACCTTGATTTACTGTAATTAATTGCTTTAGGACTTAAAGTAGTTTTTGTTAACTTGTAATAAACTTTGTAAATTAAAGCCATTGATTTAGCTCATTTTTCAGAGTTTAAGATTTTAGTTTGAATATTTAAATATTAAAGTTTATAATATATGATGATCATGTAAATCTATTGAAAATTTTGGCTTATAACTAGATCATAATAGATCTAATATTTAGTTTTGAAAATTTAGATGTCTAGTGTCTCTTAATAATAAAAATATTAGAATATTTAGTCTTAATATAAATATATATATATATATATATATATATATATATATATATATATATATATATATATATATATATATATATATATATATATATATATATATATATATATGGTCTGGTAGCAACTTGAACTAATCCTATATGTAGATATTCATATTTCTTTTTATGATCTTCTATTGCTTCTTTTGATGATAAACTAATTATTTCGTAAAATTTATTAATTGAAATAGTGGACTTTCTGGCTTTTATAATGTAATCATGGATAAAATCAAATCTACAAACTTCATAAACCTTATTAAACTTTTTTTTACGAATAGTCCACCTAAATAATTATTTTTTACATCACTTATAGTGGTAATAACTTCTAAGTCATTAATTGCTTCATTTTCATTATCTAGTTCACTTGGGTTCTTTATTCTTTATTCAGCTAAGCAGTTAATTTTATATAAATGACTATTGAAGTCTATTTGTTGTTTGATTGAAACAAAAACTTTCAAATTTATTTCATATAATTTTATTATGGACCTTCTCTTCTTTTTGTTAGTGTTTATCTTTAATTCCAATTATAATTCACTGATAGAGCTGAGCCCATGATTGGGCAAGTATATTGTTTACTCTACTTAGTTCTACTTTAGTTAATATTCTCTAAAACAAAATAAATTTATTGTCCTCCGGAATTTTGCTCCATTACCTCCTTCAAATACTGCTAAAACTTCTTCCTCTGGACTAAGTACACTCTCACCAAACCTCGAACTTCAATAAATACCAAAGTTTCTTCTTCAACTTCAAAGCCAACACAAGAAAATTTTGAATATCATACTGTATCCATTATTCATATTATTTCCATTGAAAAATCACAATTATATTACCTTTTGAATAATTTCTCCAAAATTATATTCACTGAAAACAATTATGTATCTGCCAATTAACCTTCAAAAACCGAAGAGTTTTAAATTCATCCTTGTTGATACTGATTTTATTACTATTGAAAACATATACAATAGTGAAGAAAATCCCAATATTGCCTACTCTAGATGCACCATTGACAAAATCTTAGGACTAGATTCCTGCCCTACATCAAATTATTTAATCCCTCTTTAATTTTATAAACCCTATAGACCACCCACCTGTAATTACAATGATTTCAAAGAAGTATGGTTCAATATATGCGTCCCTACTCTCAAAGTTAGTTTGTCAGATATGGAGAAAATATGTTAGATATTTCTCCTAAATGACTCTATCAATGGTGGAATCAATTTGATGGTAGTGATACAGTTCTATCAACTAGTTTCAAAGCTAACTTTAACAAACATGTGATGGAGAATCGTTTATAGCAGTTACCCAAGCATACACAATACTGCAAATACTTTTGTAAAAGAAGAATTTTTTATATCGTCAGATAGAATTTCTGCTTTCAAAGATCAGATGACGAGATAATATATTTTTGTAATGAAGTCAAGACAAAAGGCTGGGCACTAGAGCATAAGTCTCCCAGTAATCTTTCAAGCCCAGTTAAAATTATCTTTAGGTATAACCCAACTAAGCAATTGTTTTACTATATAACTTATAGTGATAGTAACTTCGAAGTCATTAACTGCTTCATTTTCAATATCCAATTAGCTTAGGTTCTTCATTTTTTTCTATCCTATTAATACAACTATTTTATACTTATCTAAAAACCTTCTATCACTGTAAATACCTCTAAATTGTATTTCTCTATAATGAGGATCTATTTAGTATCTTCTCTTATTCTTTTTTTATCTAAGTAATTAATTTTATAGAAATGATTATTGAAGTCTATTTGTTGTTTGATTGAAGCAAAAGCTTTCAAATTTATTTTGTATAATTTTATTATGCATCTTACTTCTCTTCTTTTTGCTATTGTTTGTCTTAATTCTAATTGTAATTCACTAATAGAGCTCATGATCAGGCAAGCATATTATTTAGTGTACTTTGCTCTACTTTTATTAATATTATCCTTTAATTAACATTTATTTTTGATCAAATCCTTAGAGAGCTACAAGAACACCCCAGATCCAGCCTAATCTCAGCTTCTAATGATTTTCTAACTAATCCAATGGTTCTAGGTTACCAATGTATGCATAGCTCTCACAACTACTGCCAAAATATCAAGAAAATGAAGACTAATTGAAAGAAAATATGAACGAAAGGAGAACTAAATAGATACAAACAACATCACTCGGTTCTAATACCAAAACGGGGCAGAATCATAAAATCATGAAATAAGATAATTGAAAAGTAAATGTAAATTAGAAGTGTATAAGAACCTTACAATAATTGAAAACCTTTATTGTCAATCAACTATACCACATTTAGAAGAAATTAAGGCGCCCTATGATGAAAGAGTAGTTACAACAACTCATTTCAAATTAGAGAACATTGATAATCAAGGAGACCCAAAGAACAAACATGTTAATAAAATTATAACTCAAAATAATTACACAAATCAATTGTTGTTTACGTTCACAAATCTTTTACAAGAATTTGATAACAAATCTAATATAAGAAATATACTTGTCAAAGAAAGTAAAACTAAAATCGATAAAAATTTAGTATTTAAATTATACGAAATACTATGAGACAATCCTCCTAAATTACAACGAAAATTTGAAGTTACTAATGAGCATTTAACTGAAATAAATGTTAGATTTAGTAACAAAGTTAAATTTTTAGAATCTAAATTACAAACAATACAAGAAGAAAGTTGAGAATCTTTACATATTGATAAAATAAATAATTATGAATGTAAAATCAAACTACAAGGAATTTCCATATATCAACTACTAAAAATTCTTATTCTCAACCTTCATTTCCAGAAGCGCAACATAAATAAAGACATTTACATGTTTTTACTTCTTACAGTAGCCAATAAATAGTTGAATGAAATATAGATGGTATGTCTGAAATCAAATATATAATACTCTCTCTGTTTATAATTGAATGCTCACATTTTTATTTTATAATATCCACAATTGAATGCCCACTTTCATAAAATAAGTATATATTTTATCTAAACTTCAGGAAGTAAGCTCCATTAACATATGGGCCTACTACTAACCTCTTAATTCCCTTGATTTAAGGAATTTAAACTCCACTAGCATGGGGTCCTACCACTAACTTTATTAATTAATAAGGATATCATGAAGTGAATAAGGGTAAAGTTGGCAAATCGAGTAAGTCAAAAAATCTCCTTAAATTTTATAGCAAGACAAAATGGTATATTCAATTGTAGACAGAGGGAGTATTCTACATGAAAGGGCTATGGCAAGAACAATTTTATCAATTACATGGTAAAAATAATGACCATCAAAATGCCTGATTATTAGTTACTTGCTTTACAGGAACTTTAAAAAGTTGGTCGAATAATTATCTTACTCCAATACAACATCACAATATTCTTACAGTATATATCTACAGTACAGTTTTTCAATACTACTATATCCATAGAAGGATTAATACCTACTAAATATATTTTATAGTGTATATATATATATATATATATATATATATATATATATATATATATATATGTATAAGATATATATTTGCCTTTAATTATATACTAAACAATATTATAAGTGTGTGTATAATGGATCTATATCATATTCACCTCAATTAGTTACATAAAAAAATTATTTGAGGATATCACAACAATATCTTTAACTCAGTGTTGAAGCTTGACGCCCTATAGAGGCCATCAAGGTTCAACTTCCATTTCAAGCATTCCCTAGCCTCAAACATGAGCCAATGCGAGTCCCGACTGGCGAGGAGGAATTTTTTCCCCATTGCCATCCATTTTAGTGGCAACATTATTTTTTGTCACTGAAAATCCATAGCCACAAGCTTTAGTGTCAACTTTTTTTGTTTTGTCATCGGTTCTTTTTGTTCTAAATTCTTTATTTCATTAATCTTTTTCCAGAATATGATTATTAGTGACAAGATAGGATTAATTAGTGACAAAAACTTTTTGTTTTGTGATAAAAATTGTTGCCACTAATGGTTTCGTATTTTGTGACAACACTACTCTTGTCACTAGAACTGAACGATTAGTGACAACTTCACAATGTTGTTCCAAGAGGGCTTAAGCGACAGTCTTTTAGTGTTAACCCTAAGACGACATGCTTTTTGTCACTAATTACCATTTAGTAACTACATTTTTGAATTTAGTGACAACTTTTCAATTATCACAAAATGTGATTTTTCCTATAGTGATCCTCTTGTAATTGATTGTTAATAAAGTGTGAGTATTTCTGATGGTCAATTGATTGGTGTTAAGATAAATGTATTATCGTTTTGATTATCATTAATTGAATGTGTTAGAGCTATCTCTAGTTTCTATCATACCATTCGTTAAATTGCTCTTCTAGGTGTTATACTTTCATTAGTAGTTGACATGGTTAACATTGTAAATCCTATACTTGCGTGTCCTTATATTAATTGTTGTGATTATTAAACTTATTTGGGGATTGTCCTCGATTGCTAATTTTTTTTATGTAGCTAAAAAATAAGTGCTATGAGAAAAGTGTTTCTAATAAAGAAATCACCATATTTGCCCTTAAACTATTTTTACTTTTTGCTTCTTAACTAAAATTTTTTATTTTATTTTTTTATGTACATGAACTTTTTTTGATCAATTATATCTATGAAATTATGAATATCCTGGCAGAATCCAACAATGAGAGTCATGCTATAGGCACACATCATAATTTTCAAAGCTTTATTCTTTTTAGATCCAAACCAAACCTTAATTCAATTTTAATTGGGGATTTTTTGAATCAAGAGGTTTAGTTATTTTTTATTTCAGGTGAATTCGAAATTGTTCTAATGGTGTAATCATCAACTACTGACATTGGTAACCTCCCAAAAGCAATTTGATTATAATTCAATTCATGACAATCATAACTTGAAAGTTCGTATTCTTTAGTCATCGATAAAGAATTTGTTGGACAATACTCAATGCAATTGCCACAAAATATATAGATTCTAAAATTAATATTGTAATTAAATAAATGTTTCTTTTGAATATGACTTTCCAATTTCCAGTCTACAATGAGTAGATCTATAGGACATACACAAACGCATACTTCACAAGCAATGAATTTATCAAATTCAAAGTGGATTCAGCCTCGAAGTCATTCCAGTGTGATTAGGTTTTCATTGGGGTATTGAATAGTTATAAGTAAATGATTTGCATGAAACAGGGTAATCGCGAAACCTTGACCAATGTACCTGGTAGCTCATATTGTTTGTTGACCATAATTAATGAACTCAGTTACCATAGGGAACATGTGGTGCATGTGTATAAATAATAGAATTGTAGGCTTGTTTTTTTCTCTTGTTTAACAAAAGTGGTGAATATAAAATATTGCAATCCTTTACAATGATAGAAGTTTGGGATGAAGTTGTTAACAATATATCACCTAAGAAATAGGTAAAGAAATTTTCGTTCAAGATTTAATAGTTTGTCTATTCTCAACCTTGGTAAAGTCTATCTTGTTGCAATATGAATGAACAAGAACAAAAGAGTTTTAGCTAATGTAATAGAGATATTGATTATTGCTTTAAAAACTTTACCTACTTTATTTATATTTATGTCAAAAATTTAAGGAACGAATATTCCAACCTTCCAAGTAAAGAACTGTTACAAATAATGCAATAACGAATAGATACAGATATGAAGAAGCGTAAAATAAACCAAATTTGATACCTAAACATCCGGTTTGATAACTTGCTACAAATTCTTCTTCTACTTCTGGTAAATCAAAAGGTAATCTCTCACACTCGGCTAGGGACAAAAATAGAAAAATGATAAACCCTATACGTTGATACCACAAATTTCACCACCCCCCCCCTCCCCAAAAAAAGCATATTTTTATTGCGTTTCAACTATATTAACTGTACTTGACCTATTAGATAATTATAGTCGATTAGGACATTGTTGTTCTCATTACTATTATAGAACCGTACTTGAGATTTTACTTCATACAACTCCTTGAAGATTACAAATAGATCTAATGGTATTTAATTAATATTTATTTTTATTTGATATTTTATTTTGTAGAATAGAATCAAAACTTATCCTACTTTCCAAATTAGACCAATGAAATTCTATTTGCTATATATGTTTCTTGCAAATCCACTTCTTCGAAAAAATCATACTGTGTTAACAAAATACAAATACATTGCAATCATGAACATTCTGCAGGATATTCAACACTTATTCCAATATAACTACTATTATTAGGAGATATTGTCTAGCTAGGAGAATGCAAAATTTGAACATTCTTTGTATTTCAATGATTTGGAATGGTACAACCATTCATGCCAACTAATAAATTATTTAAATCAGTAAATTTTAAGTTTATTTAATATTACATTTTAATTTCATAAACTTTATGCAATATAAATTAGAAGCGAGTAATGGTAATATCTACAATTGATATTTATTTTAGGTCATAATAGTAATACATATGTTTCAAAAATCCATTCACCCAATGTCTCAATATAACATTATTAATACTAAACTAATGAGACTATATTGACAATAATGCATTACAAAATTGATCATTAGATAAAGATCTACTAGCTCTTCTAGAGTTTTTAATCAATTAATTTTTCTAGAGTTCTTGATTAATTGATTCTTCAAAAACTTTGTACTACCGTTCATACTTTGGACATTTATTTCATATATGTCCCAATAAACCATTATTGATTTGGTACATTGTAGCTTCATCATTTTTTAATCTAAAACAAACTAAAATAATATGCTAATATTAGAATATAAATATATAGTATGAAAATTTTCAAATAATAATCACAAAATGATAGGAAATAGAAAAGCAATAAATCGATAATTCACAAAATTTTATCAACATTAGAAACCTAAAAAATTCCTTCTGGATATTTAAAGGAATTAGCTACACTCACATGTGTCATATCAATGTTAACGATACTAGTGTCATTACTATTAGTAGTATAATTTTGGGAAGTAAATTAATATTTTGCTTTCCTTTTTAATCGATAGTTAATAGAGATTTCCAATATGTTTCACGTACTACAGGTATGCTACAAAATTATTTCATATCGCATCTACAAAATGTTCAAACTATTACTTCTATTTTCCCTTCTCATTATTTTCTCTCTTTTGGTGAGCATCTATACATTGAAAATCGAATGAGTCATTCTTACCAACATAAGAACAAAGATTATTTCTATTACAATTGTGGTCGCGACCAAAATTTCTTTCATAAATAAATTATAAGTTCTAATGAAATCCACTTCAAGGAATGATATAAAATCAATTGGTCGGGCGTCAAAATATTTTATTAATAACTCATTTAATTGCAGAAGATATAAATTCAAAATATTTCTAAAAAATATTCTTCTCAATATTGCTATTACAGGATCATGTTTGAGATATGAGAAAGAAAAAATATTTTCTCACATAACCAGTTTATTTCTCCTTACAACATTGACGGAGAAAATTTCAAACGTTATAAAATTTTGTATACTAATAGACATATTTGTCGCCACACTTATAATAAATTATAACTAGCATTTATATAACAATTATCTTCTAGTGATTGTATATTTCCTTCAAAGTTTACTTGTAATCAAGTGGTTTTGATGCTTTAGCATTTCTTAAATGGTGTTTTTACGACCCATAGCAAAAGAGAGAACTCAAAAAATATAAAAACTAAAATTTTATTGAGAGTTTACACCATATATCAAACTTATGAACTATACTATACAATCCTATTTATAGAATTAGAAGTGACACTTACCTCAATATGTCATTAATAAGTTCTTCTATAACTTATATAACTTACCTCCCACGATCTCTCATGTTCTCTAAAATAATGGAGGTAATGAGGATAACGGTCTATAAAGAAGAAATTTTACAACCTTAATTATAACTCCAAACTTTTTATATTCTATAACTTCAAATATAAATTAATACATGGGATAATATATATCTACATAATTAATATATTCATAACAAGTTATAATTTATAATAACATTCTCTTACAATCAGCATGTAATAACTTTTATTAATTTTTAATTATAATAGAGTTTAATTTTTTAATTATAATAGAGTATAATTTTTTTAAATAATAAAAGTTAATACTTGATAACATAGTACTGGTGAGGAAAATGATCCTATTCATAGCACGAAGCCTAAGAAGAATAAGAACCAAAGAAGGTGGCACCACAAAGGCTGGGGAGAAGTTCCTCTTCAAGACAGAAAACCAGCATGTGAAAGTAAAGTTGATCTTGTTAGGATCAAGAATACACCACACAATCACTAATGAAGACAGCAAAAATGAAGAAGAAAAGAGAAAGAGAAATCTGAGGAGAAATAAAATACGTGGAAACTCCCGTAGGTAAACTCCACAGCGGTAGGATTATATATTGATGATTTTTAGTATATACAGTTACCGAGTACATACTATAAAAATAGCTACACGGAGAATAAAAGGTACAGCCTAAAATTTGGGTCAGGGCTACGCGTGACCAAGCAATATTAATCAAATATTAATCAGGCTCCACAACCTAACAATTCTCCCACTTGGAGACTGATCCAGTCACCAAAAAAAAAATGCATTCTAAAAAAAATATCTCTACATTATCAATATCTTCACTGCACCGCAACATCTGTAGAAGCTACAGAAGGCCAACCAAGGTTTTGCACAACCCAAATTTTCCAATATCAACACATTTTGTCAACATGTCTGATGGATTCTTTGCACCCTCTATCTTCTCCAAACACATATCACCATCTTCCACTGTCCTACGAGTGAAATGATATCGTCTTCTAATGTGTTTTTTTTTTGAATGATAGACTGGGTTCTTCACCAACTGTATGGTGCTTTGGCTATCTGTGTAAAGAATCTTCTCGCGCTGCTTCTTGCCCAACTCTTCTAGATAATTTGCCAGCCATATCATCTCCTTCCCAACTTCTGCTATTGCCACATACACAGCCTCAATAGGTGAAAGGGCAACACATTTCTAAAGCCTGTACATCCAGCTCACTGCTGTTTCATCTATAGAATAGATATGCCCGGATGTGCTCTTGCTCGAGTCCATATCCCCACTAAGATCAGCATTCACAAAACTCGATAGAATCACTTTGCTATTTCCATAACAAAATGAAGTACTAGATGTACCTCTCAGATATCTTAGAAGCCACTTCACAGCTTCCTAATGTTCTTTCCCCTAGTTTGACATGTACCTGCTAACAACTCCCACTGCATATGCTATATCTGGTCTAGTGCAGACCATAGCATACGTCAAGCTCCCAACTGCAGAAGCATATGGAACGAGTGTCATGTGTTCACGCTTCTCAGATGTCTTGGGCAACTGCTCCTTTGACAATTTGAGATGATTCGCCAATGGAGTAGTCCTGGGTTTAGCATCATTCATTCTGAATCTGGACAACACCTTCTCAATGTATTGTTCCTGAGATAGATTTAAAGTACCAGCAGATCTATCCCGAGAAATACTCATCCCAGGAATCTGCTCTACTGCACGCAAATCTTTCATCTTAAACACTGAAGACAAGCTTGCCTTTAGATATTTTATCTCCCTCATACTAGAACCGGCAATCAACATGTCATCCTCATACAAGAGTAGAAACACATAAAAATCATTGTATTTCTTGAAGTAACAACATTGATCCTTTTCACTCCTGTGAAAACCATTCTTGCTCATGAAGGAGTCAAACTTCTTGTACCACTGTCTAGGTGCTTGATTTAGTCCATACAAGCTCCTATTGAGCTTGCACACCATATGTTCTTTCCCTGGAATAACGAATCCTTTTGGTTGCTGCATATAGATCTTCTTATCTAAATCTTCATGTAAAAATGCTATTTTTACATGTATTTGCTCAAGGTACAAATTTTCTGATGCAACAATACTCTACAGAATTCAAATAGTAGTTAATTTTACCACATGAGCAAATATTTCAGCATAATCAATACCTTTCCTTTGTGAATATCCTTTAACCACTAACCGAGCCTTGAACCTCATTTTGCCATCTGGTTCAGCCTTGATTATGAATACCACTTGTTCAACAAAGCTCTCTTCCCTGTAGGTAACTCAGTCAACACCCACGTGTTATTCTTTTCAAGTGAGTACATCTCATCATCCATGGTTTGCTCCCACTTGATTGAATCCTCCACCTGTAGGGCCTCATCAAAAGACTCTGATTCCCCTTCATCGGTCAGCAACAAATAATGTAATGAATGTGAATACCTATCTGGTGCTCTACTGGTCTTTGATGATCTCCTCAACACTAGCTCAGGTGTCACTTGCTCCGCCTCTGGTTCTTCAGCAACAGTCTCCGAAGGTTCTTTAGATTTCGTTGCAACATCACTGGACAAAGTCTCTTATAACTCAATCTCAATTTCTACTTGTTTTGTAGTCTCCGAATCCTTCTTATCTTTGTCCTTGTACAACACATTTTCATCAAAAGTCATGTCACAGTGTCTCAAGATCTTTCTATTTTTGTCATCCCAAAACCTGTAGCCAAACGTGTCAAAACCATAGCCTATGAAGTAACACTTCAGAGCCTTAGCATCAAGCTTGTCTCTTTTCTCTGAATCAACATGAATATAAGCAGTGCAACCAAAAGTTCTCAAGTGAGAGTACTTGAGTTCATTTCCTGTCCATACCTCTTCTGGAATCTTGAATCCTTGATGAACTAATGGTCCTCTGTTAAGCAAGTATGCAGCCGTGCTCACAGCATCTGCCCAAAACGTCTTTGGCAATCCAGAATGTATTCTTATGCTCCTTGCACAGTCATTCAATATTCTTCATCCTCTCAGCAATTCCATTCTGCCTTGCCTTATCAGGAACTGTCCTCATCAATCTAATTCCCTCATCTGCACAGAATGCTTTGAATTCTGACTTGTCGTACTCTCCTCCATTGTCAGACCTTAGGCATTTGATCTTCAAACCAATATGATTCTCCACTTCAGCATTCCATCTCTTGAATGTGGCAAACACATCTAACTTGTGTTTCAAGAAATAAACCCATACCTTCCTGCTGAAATCATCAATGAAGGTGACATAGAACTTGGATCCACCAAGTGCTGAAGTTGGAGATGGTCCCCAAACATCAGTGTGAACCATTTCCAACTGCACTTTTTTCGATTCTCTGGGAACCTTCGTAAAGTTAACTCTTTTCTATTTGCCCATAACACAGCTTTCACAAAGATCCATATCAACAGATTTCACTCTCTAAAGCTCTTTTCCAACCAGCATCTTCATTCCTTTAGCACTCATGTGTCCAAGTCTGTTGTGCCACAAACTTGAACTGGAAACACATTCAGCAACTGCAACCATATTTATACACCTTGTAGTAGTGTATAAGGTTCCAGATTTTGTGCCACGAGCTACCACCATAGCACCTTTCACAATCTTCCACAACTCTTCCCAAACTCTGCTGCATAGCTTGTGCTGTCCAACTGACCAATAGAGATCAGATTCTTCTTGAGACCAGGAATATATCTGACATCCTCCCATGTCCACTGATTTTTTTCTAGAGTTTGTGTGCAAACATCCCCTTTTCCTTCAATGTCTAGGCTCTTATTATCAACAAGATACACCTTTTCAAAATTTTCAGACTTGAAATTTCGGAATAATTCCTTACTTGGAGACAAATGAAAAAATACACCCGAATCCAAAATCTAGGATTCAACCGGGTTGTCCACACTAAAGATTAGAGCATCCTCAATATCTTCTGCTGAATTTACAGAATTATTATCATCTCCATATTTGTGATTCTGCTTCTTCTTTGGTTTTGTACAGTCAGTCTGAAAGCGCTATTTTTCTCCACAGTTCCAATACGTTACGTTTAGTTTATTTGGAAATTTTCCTGTTCCTTGATTTTGATCGGTCATGTTTGATTTGCCCATTTGATCTGCTTCTCCCCCTTCGGTCAATACTGAGAGTACTACCGTTTCTCGTTTGCCAATACTTTCGCTGAGAACATCTCGAATTTCATCAAACTACAATTTCTCAGACCCCGAGAACTCCTAATCACAGCAACAACAATATCCCAAGACTTGGGTAAAGAAGATATCAAAATAATTGCTTTAATTTCATCTTCGAAATTAATGGCCACAGAACTCAGTTGACTCATAAGCATAGTGAATTCGTTGATATGATTCGCAATAGATCCACTTTCAGACATTTATAAATTGAACAATTTATGCATCAAATATACCTTGTTTATAGCCGACGATTTTTTGTACATATTCGCAAGCGCTTTCAACAAATCCACCATTGATTTCTTCTTAACGATGTTGAACGCCACGTTTCTGGACAACGTCAATCGAATCAACCCTAGAGCCTGCCGATCCTTGAGCTTTCACTGCTCCTCGGTCATAGAATCCGACTTCACCCTGAACAATGGTTCGTGAAGATCTTTCTGGTACAGATAATCTTCAATTTACATCTTCCAAAAACCAAAATCGGATCCATTAAACTTTTCGATTCTAATCTTTGTACTCTCTATCTGCGTAGATCGTGGTAAATTTCTCCTAACTCTGATACTAGTTGTTAGGATAAAAAACACACCACACAATTACTAATAAAGAAAGCAAAAACGAAGAAGAAAAGAGAGAAAATTTTGAGGAGAAATAAAATACGTAGTAACACCCGTAAGTAAACTACACGGCGGTAGGATTCTATATTGATAATTTTTAGTATGTACAATTACCGAGAATAGATATAATAAAAATAGCTACACAGAAAATAAAAGGTACAGCCGCATGACCAAGCAATATTAATCAAATGTTAATCAGACTCCACAACCTAACAGATCTCAACTATGCTTCAATGACCTATGATGCTGCTATATATTGTGAGAATATCACAGTAGCATATTAGAATTTCTCCTAACCACAGGGATGGTATAGGAGGGAGAGGGAGAAACAGAGATGAATCCAGGAAGGGTCATACAACAGAACCAAAAGGAGAAAATGAAACTGCAAGGTTTCCAGCACATAGGTGCAGACCTCCAGACTCTATTCTGTTCCTGAAGAACACCCTATCAAACAATAACCTCTCTAAACGGCCATGTAGATCGTACTCATCTTTGCGATAATTCGATCCCTTAACATCTGCATTGACGGTGTTTCTGTCCACAGCTCTCTCAAAATGCTTTATGTAACTCTTAATATCATTAAGTTTGAAATTCACTTTTGCTTTTTGAGCAAATGAAAACTGATGTGGCTCACTATTTCCCCTCCCATTATTCCTCTGATCCACTTGATCCATGGTAGGCTCATCATATCTGCTGCTATTTGCTGTCAAATTAGAGTCCCCTGAGCTATTCAAGCGCAGACCAATGCCACCTGGTAACACCTGTAATTGTAAATCCCATTAACACTGGTAAACTATTTTAATATATAAAATGGAACTCACATAAGAAAAATGGCTAGAGAGAACTTCTAAAAGTATGGCCTAATTCAAATTTTCAACTCTAATCACACTTTTTTTTGGGGGACGGTGGGGGGGAGGGGGGGAAAGGTTGGGGATTCATAATGCATGCCATGCATTTATCAGACAAAGAACAAGAAGGGAATGGGAAAAGGAGCTGAAATATCAGACCAAAAATGGAAAATTTATGAACTGCCATTTTCTCCCACTCTTTATCGTCTTGAAAATTCACCAACCCAAAAAGTAGAAGCACCAATCAGCAAGCAGGAAGAAAATATATCCAGCATTGAAAATTTCAGCAGCAGAAATTAATAACAAAAACTAGTAGCCAGACTTATGGATAGCAAATATTAAAAGAGAAAGATTTCAATTTCACATAGCTAATATTACAAGAAAAAGTTATCAATTTCACAATCTTGTCCTTGATAATTATCCCATGCACAGGTAAAAATACTTAATTGGCACTCAAATGTTAAATAAAATTTAGGTAAGCATTCACACTTGGCAACCTAAGGATTACTTGTTTGTATTAACTTCAATCCATGACAAACCTGCATAATAGAAGCTTTAGATCAAACTACCAAAGCGAAACAAATTACTAGTTCACTAATTTTGAAGTTGCAATTCTTCTAGGAAGAAATGCAAAGATTGGAAGTCTATGAAATGGTAAAGACTTCAAGATTGTAGACTGTTTGCTGATCAGCATATGCCATACTCATACAGTATAGCCTATTTATTAACAAAATTAGCAGGTCAAATGAATCTAAATTGTAAAAATTTGTTCTTCCATGTAGATTAGTTCATCTGCAAGCAAAGCAACCTGTGGGTTATTAGAACAGCTGTCTAACACGTCTAGGGGTAAATTACTGGTCGAACTTCCTCCTGTCACTGACAGAGTTCCACTGACTAGGTTAGGTGGTCCCGCTAAGCGACAAGGTAGATCTTCTGATGCTGAGAAGTCTGAACTGTCAAAAGTTGAAATTGACACACATTCATCAAAATAAGCCATAGCTTCTTCTGTAAGGCGTTTTGAGATCCTTTTTCTTTCATTGCTCCTCTGCAATCAAAATGTTAACGAAATCTCAAGGAGACATTATAATCGTTCCAGATTCCATCAATTTTTGGGTTATTATTCCTGCTTTGCCCATTAAGAGTTTAATAACGATCTGTGAAAAATCTACTAGTGGGAAAATAAGAACAGCCTACTTTTCTTCCCATACGAGATCTTTGGGGATTAGATGTCTTCAGATCAGGAAATTCCTGGAGGATTGTACTCAACTGCTGTCTGTGGTGCTCTTCTACAGCCAGATCAGCTCGAAGTTTCCTTGCTCGCTCTTCAGACTGCAGCATTTTAATATCACAAGTTAAACAAGTTCCGAACTCCTTATGTTCATCTCAAACATTATAGAAAGTGAGGAGACAAAGGAGAAAGGCTTCAAAGAAGAACCATAATAAAGTGGGGTAGAAATTTATTCAAGACCAAGAGAAGTAGGCCTTTGGCCGTAGCTAGAGAATTTGCTTTGAGCAAAACAGGCCAATGAACTCTGCCAGAGAATGTTTGAAGAATTAAAAGCTGGTAATATTATGTTTGCACATAATAAGCATTTGAATTCAATATACAACATATTAGGAAAACATGCGAAAGCTACATATGTTTCAAAATTCCAATCTAAGCTGAAAGATCGAAATCACCTCTTCAAGTTTACGGGCATATTGCTTTCTGATGTCGATCATGAATTCAACAGCCCCAGGATTCGTGAAATCGGAAGGAATATCACCAACACTAGTATTTGCAATAACATTTGCATTATTCCTTCGTACAACCTGAAGTTCATGCTATATAATATCAAGTTCTAGCTAAGAAAAGGCTGCTTAACTATGGTATTGGAATCCAGAAGTATGACGACAAAACTCACCATAATAGTATTAGCAAGTGTGTAAACCAATTAAGTTAACAATATGATTTGCTTCAGGTACATAGAGGCCGTTAAGTGGTTTTAGCTTGTATCATCCTTCCAGTGTCCCTGGGTTGGTCTCACAGGTAAAGCTTTCATTATGCTACAAAACTCAACTAGCTTAAAGCAATACCCCAAAAAAAATTGCTATAGAGAGCATTTTCAAACATTTCTACATTGCTATACTCCATATCTTTATTCAAAGAACGATTCCCGTTGCCTTGATATTCCAAAGGGTAAGGGAACCAAACAACTGGTTACTATTCCCATTCATACTGCAACGTACCATTGCCATTCTCATAATGATTCCAGAGCGGGAACCAAACAACTAGTTACTTCTCAGAAGCCATTCAGCAAAGAAAGTTTCTTGAGAAGCTAAGACACAAAACATCAATTGTTTTGGAAAATTCTCAGAAGTAGGGTGAAGTCAAGTCAGATGAAAATTTTTTGACAGAAGACAAAATTTCCAACAAAGTATTTCGCATTATAGATTGAACCTCATCTAATTTCAACCTGTTTACTTCCTTATTCTGTTCCTTGTTTAGCAAGCATTAGAGAACAAGAAATCTTCACAAGAATTTAGGTTCTGTGCTGGTGCCTTTATGATAATTACCATGTTGATAATGTTTTGGGCATTAGAAATTTACTGTGGGACACCCCTAGAAAGCTAGAAACCAAAACATTGAGAGCTGGAATAAACTATCATTTGGATCAAAATACATCAAACTATGGAATCATAGTTTACTTTCTGTAACATCAGCCAAAATATAAATGGGCAGCAGTGATGTTTACAGAACTTTGGAAGGACAATCTGAGTTGTGCAATTTTAGGTTAGGCAACAAAGACAAATCAGCAAGAACCGCATGTAAGAAGGAAACAGCAAGGAACAGCTAAAGAAAAGAATCTAAACCAATAAAGGACCAAACCAGTAGCCCTCAATTAAGGATTTCTTCTCAAGCAGCAAAGAGAAAAAGGAGCGAGAAAGGAGGAAAAAATACAAAATCATGATTCGAACCAGAGGGGCAACAATGCCACCACAAATAGTTAATACATACATCACATTTTAGAAGATCTTATCTGCTGTTCAGACAAACAAGATGGGGGCCGTAGAATGTGAAAGACTTTTCACTTGGCCTCAACTTGGATTTGCATAGATCTGCTTTTCTACCAATAGCTAGCATACAAAGGTAATTTCCAACTAGAAACAGTTCTCTAAGGATTCCCAAACAGGCCACGAAAGGTGCAATAAAACTGGTTTACAGAAATTCCTGAATGAGCATGTAAATACTTCTTTTATAGATGAGCTCAAATCATGATTCCATACTTCCCTTTACTAGAAGAATGGCCGGAAAGCTCAATTATCAAAAGAAGTAAATCCATGACAAGGGTATGCCTAAGGTGAATTTTTATATGGTATCAATGACTACAATGCATTTTGGGTAGTGTCATTCACACTCCACTTTTTGCTTTATTCACTCCCCTCCCACTCTTTTCATAAATAAAAAGACCTTAATGCTCGTAGTTAGTTTATTTGGATAGCGCTGGAGTTGAATTATTGGAGTCTTTTTAGGTATTAAGGTCTTTTAAATTATGAAAAGAGAAAAGGGGAGTGAAAGAATTTAAAATGAGAGTGTGAATATCACTTCCCTTTTCTTTTATCTTTATTTTCTCCTTAACCCAATTCCAAAAAATGAAATATACACAAAGTACTAGCAAGATATAAAGATTCTTATATATATTAACCATTGAATTGGAAATACAATTCAATTTGGACTAAAAAGAAGAAATTGAATAACTAATTCCACCTCCACCCAAAATTGAACATCTGCACTTCTATTCCAGGATGTTCGTAATGTCCACTTTACTAAGATAAACATATTTTCCCTCCAAATTTCAACAACCTCCCTCCTCAATGTAAAGGTTTTGAGTTCCACTGACACATAAGTCCCAACATTAACCACATTGATGTAAGCTAGTAACTTCCCTATTGTCAAATTCTCCATTAAATTTTTGTGCGAATATAAAATAGGACATCAATTTCATACAGAGAGATTTTCTTTTTTAAAAAAATATCAATGCATCCTCAAGATATACAAATCAAAAGAAAAAATAAAACTTACACTTTCTATGTCATTCTGAATATTCGCGATAGCACGTCTCACTTCGGACCTCACAGTTTCATATATTCCTTTTGCAGAAGTATCAGCACCCCATCTCTCCTCCTGAACCAACCGAAATGTACTAGGAACAAAAATCAGGCATTTGAAAACCCTAAGACACAGTAAGCAATGAAAAATTCAATCTTTTTCATTTACTCTTAGAACTGAGGTAAAGAAACAAGATATGGATATATATTTATAAGGTATACTCACCAAACAACACCAAAGGACTCACCTTCATTTGCTTACAAACAGTTTTTACAGTCTTCCCTTCAGCTTCTGATAATGAACATGTTGAAATTCCATCCTCCCAGTTTGAAATTTGTAAACTACACTGAAAACAAGGACCTTACTCTAATATTTGAGAAACAAAAAGTTAAATAGATATCTCTCAAATAGGTTAACTTCCAAATTTCACTAACAGCAGAATCATCTTCTGAACAGTCATTAGCTTGACAAAGGCTGTTCATGCTTTGTGAATCCCTGATCTGCTCCCGGATGTGATCCCCATCTGTAACAATATTATCATTTTTCATACAGTAAATAACTTGCCTCAAGTCACTGCTTCGTGAATTAGCCACATTGGCCAATTCTTGGTCCTTTTCACTCTGTAAAGTCAAATAACAATAGATCAGCAGCAACATTCTGAACAGCGGAGTCAATCTGTAGTCTGCACATGTATCCACAAACAGGTAATATGCAACAGAATCAAAGATTTTCTTCACTGTTTTATTTTGTTATATGACAACAAATGGATGAAAACATTGCTCTGGTATACAAGAGACAGATCAGTTATAAACAAAACCCTATTATGAAAACATAAATGAAATCTAATTTTGGTTCATTCCTTTGTTGCCTTATCTAATACAACCATTAACAAGTCATTAATAAATCCAGAATTGTATTGCAGCTGTTCTGTTACATGTTGAGACAGGTAGGAGGCCCTATTACTCCGTTAGTGTGCAAAACATAAGTATTCATGGAAATCATTGTTTGCCCATCCAACACAGTACTCTTTTGAAGGCTCCAAAAGAATAAAAGGTGCCATTGAAGTTCAAAAAGTAAACGCATAGCATGTAAAGGACAACTAATGGTCCTCTTTGCACATACCACTAACATCCAAATTCGTGTTTACTTTTGAGTTATCCAATTACAACTAACACAAGCATTCTTTCAAATTGAATACTTTTTCAAACGCATTAAAACTATAACCAATGTATTTATCTAAGTGACATTCAAAGTTGATTTGTTGTTTTAAGTTTTTATTTATTTCTAGCTTCTGAAAAGAATATATTCATATTGACGACCACACGAAATCCATTCTTTGGTTCATATAGCCAAACCCAATTTGGGATTAAGGGTTGGTTGTTGCTTTTTTTCCCGTAAACAAAATTAAAAGAAAAAAAATCAATGTCCACTTCCTTTTCTTACCCAAAGAATTCATCTTAAATTGAAAGAAATTTGCATTTAATAAAATCTTCCAACAAGTGCAAAAACCGAAAAGCAGCAAAAACAAATTAGAATCGATATTGTTCTACTGCATCAGTCAACCCATTAGTCATTATTTGAAAAATCATTCAGTGCAGCTTAATGAACACTCATAAAATTGATTGACTGGTTTGAATATGGAGAATCAGTATTATAACAATATTAAACTTAAACTAGAAAAGAAAATTGTTCTTACTAAAACCGATTGTCATCCAACAGAAAGAGTAGAAGAATCCAAGAAATAATACAGATTCAAAGAAGGTAAGACTGATGTTAAACTGAAATACCAAAATTACCTCATAAGCTCCATAATGTCCCCTGGACACATATCGCCCACGAACTCTAGATATGCTACGGCCGATACCATTTTTAACCCCAGAATTCCTTGTAACTGATCGTCCCCTCTGGTCCATCGCAGCTGTTTTACCGAACCCTTTCTTGGCAGTATTCTCAACACCGATTTTTCCCCTTTCCTTTTCCTTTTCCGTTCCTTTGACAGGAGCAGAAATTTCATTACTCTCCTTATCGGTGGGGGAAGAAACTGAGGCCCAGAAAAGCGGATTTTCTCTTTTGTTGGAAAAATCGGAGGATATATCGAGGGACTGCTTGGCTCTGGAGAATGCGCTCACGCTTAAAGATCTTTCCCTCACCGGAGGAGCAGTTTTCGGAGTGGAATTTGAATCATAATTGTTGTGGGTTGTTGAGGAATTCAGATTCCCTCGTTTAGAGGTGGATTTGAAAGCGGAACTAGCCATAGTTATAGTTTGATTTCCGGTTCTTTCGAGATTTCTGGTGTAAGCTTGAGAAAGCGGAGAAAATGCAAAGGAACAGTCGAATAGTGATGTTCTGATTCTTGACAATTGACATGTCTTGCAAGTTTCTCCCCACTTCTCCCCACCTTTACATGACTCGGTCGTGTTTTACTTCGACAGTTTATCTTTTCTTTGACTTTGTTACTCTCTTTTCTTTGAGAAGTTTTTGTCTCTTTTAGCATAAATAAAAAAGAATAAAATAAAGAGTTGTAAAATTTCAGTGAGAATAAACACCAAAGGCTTAAACTCTAACAAAAAGAGAAAAAATTCAAAAAATATAAAAATTATAATTTTATTGTGAGTTTTTGCAATATATTTGAAAGACTTAAGAGGGAGGGTGAATTAGGTCTTTCACTAATTATCAAAATCTTTTTTCGTTTTGCAAATCCTTTGCCGTAATAAAAACTCTTCTTTAAATTCATAAACTTCAAGTTTATATGTGATTTGATGGTTGAGACAAGATGATCAAACAATAAGACCACAACGAATCAATCAACAACTAAGAACAAACAATAATTACGTAAGTATGTAAACGAGTAAAGTTATAAGGAAATAAACAAACGATTTATAGTGGTTCGATCTCTCCAAAATTTACATCCACTACCTTGAGTCCACACCCAAGGATTTTAATCAATTCACTAAATGCTTAATCCAAAAAATTACACAAGAGGCTCACCCTTCAATGAGTTTTACCACAACAACCTCTATTCAATCTAATAAAAGGTTCACCCTTATCACTAAGAGTTTTATGTCACTAGGCAACCTAGACCAATCTAATCTAAGGCTCACCCTCACTAATGGGTTTTACACAACAACCTTGATTAATCTAGTCTATAACTCACCCTCCACAAGGATTTTAAGTCTCTTGACAACTTTGTATCAATCACAACAATAATGTAAAGAGAGAGTTTGGATGTTACCAACATTTCTTGGTGGATGAATACAATAGCTAGCACCACTTCACTTCTTTCCTTTGGAATCTTGAATTTCAACATTTGAGCACAAGGCAATTTGAGAGCTTTTCAAATAATTTTGATGTAAAACAAGTTAGAGCTTGAAGGATTATTGAAGTGTCAAAGTTCTACAAAAAATCTGGAGTTTATGTCTTTTATAGATTTAAAAATTTGGCTTTAACAGTCATAAAATGGCTAGTAACGGCTAGTTTCAGAGAAGTTTGGACATCCGAACTTTCTTTTCTGCGTTCGAACTTTTCTGAAAAATACTGTTCACATGAACAGTGTTACTGTTCACAAGTTTAGACGACCGAACTTGGCCTTCTGCGTCCGAACTTGTGTCCGAATTTCTCTGGAAAAATAATGGCACTGTTCACAGTGCAGGAAACGTTCGGACGTCCGAACTTTTTAAACTTTGTCAAAACATATTCAAATCAATTTAAACAAGTTGGAAAACCTTCTGGCCTATAAGATAAGTCTTTAAAGACCTTTTAAGTGAAAAAAACCCTTGATGAAAACTTGATAATTAAGGTAAGTTCGAAACCATTGAAACTTTTCAAATCAAGTTTTGTGCTCTCAAATGAAACTCATAGATTCTAAGGCTTAAGAGTGTAGAGTTTACAAAGTTTTCCTATTAAGCACATGTAACCTACACTTCATGTCTTCGAAACCTTCAATCATCCTGAACAAACTCTTCAATCTTCAATCACTTTGACATATTGGAGTTGTTCTTGCATTTTGGCTTCAAAGGCAATAAGACTTCATACTTCTTACTCCAACAATCCTATCACACAATTGACACAAAAAGATTAGTCCACATCAATGTTTGTCATTATTCAAAACTTAATTAAAGCTTCATGATTTGCCCTTAGGGCTAACAATCTCCCCCTTTTTTATGATGACAAACTTTGATGCAAAATGTGATGGATTTAAACAATGTAGTACAAAGAAGTATTAATGTCAATTATAGAAAATAACCAATTTAGCACATTGACATTTAAAAGGCTCAATATGAGCCTATGACCCAATCAACCTCCATTTACCTCATTCCTTCCAACAACTAGGATAGAAGATATAGCATTTAAGCATTAAGAAAACTTCTAAGTGAGGTATTTAAAGGTCAGAAAAGATTAACAATGCTCCCCCTTTAGATTATTCTCATTTTTTAACAAGTTTGGACTTGAGATGTTGTAAATCCGAATTATGATAGATCATGTCCGAACTGTAAAATAAGTGAAATGAAAGCCGCAAATTTTGAAAATAAGCTTTCCTAAGGCTGTTCAAATATAGTAGAAGAGATTAAAACATATTTGAATCAATTTGAACAATAAAAGAGCACTTTTTGGCAAAAAAATATGGATGCATCTGAATTTCTGAAACATGCATCTGAACTTTTGAATCATGTATCCGAATTTTGAAATTTCAAGTCCAAACTGTAAAATATGTGAGATAAAGGCTTTATTTTTTAAAATAAGCTTTTCTAAGATTGTTCAAATATATCAGAGGTGATTAAAATAGATTTGGATCACTTTAAATAACAAAAGAGCACATTTTGACAACACAATATGAATGCATCTGAATTTCTAAAACATGCATCCGAATTTTGAGATTTTAAGTCCAAACTTCAAAACATGTGAGATGAAAGCTGTAATATTTGAAAATAAGCCTTCCTAAGGTTGTTCAAATATGATAAGAAGGATTAAAAGAGTTTTCAAACAATTTGAACAACAGAAAAATAAATTTTGGCAAGAAATTTTGGATTCGTCCGAACTTTTGGTTTGCATCCAAATTTCATGTCCGAACTTTTGGTCATAAGTTTGAAATGATGATTTTGCACTTTTAAAAGAACTATAGAAGTACTCAAATATGTATGTCCACATAGACACTCAGTTTAGCTTTGTAAAATCACAAAACTCATGTATTCAATTGTTTTCATGAATCAATCCAAAATTATAGGACAAGTCAAGAACCAAGTTCAAGATTTCAATCTCAACCTATCTAAATTCTAGAATCTCAGAAAACAACTAAAATCTCACATATTATAACATCGGCACATTTATAGCACACATTGCAGCATGATTCTCATCAGCACATTCATATCACACACATTGCAGCATCGTTATTAACACATATATAACACACTTACAGCAAGCACATAGCACACATTTTCCAGTCATCATTCTTTCTCCCCCTTAACATATGCATGGATTTTCAAAAAATTCACACATTTTCTATTCATGCATGAGGAATTCCACTGCTATTTCACATTTTCACACATTTTGACATCACATTTCTTCTCCCCCTTTTGTCATCAATCAAAGGTGGTGTAAGAGTACTTGGACAACAAAAGTGAAACAAAAGAAGCTCTTATCACAAGGATTTCATATATTGAGCTTCAAAACATTATAATGACTAGAAAGGCACAAGTAAATTTCAATGTTAAAGCAAAAAATGTGCATCAAGGTATAAACTAAGATAAGCAACAAAATAGAGTTTAGGGATAGAAAGGCTTAGTCTTGGATGCACTTCATGGTCTTCACTTCCAAATCTGTTTGTTATGATGGCCATGTTTCCCTTGATCTCTATATGATGGGGTCCTTCATTTGTTGACTCCCATACGATAAGGCTTGGTTGGTTGATTTTCTTGCACTAATCATATGTTTCAATGCCATGAATCCAAAGTTTAGTCTTCTATGCTCATGCAAGGCAAGCATAATCACCATATGCATAGTGGTAATCATGTGATGCATAACCCTTCCTCTAGCATCAAAGGCTTTGATTTCCTTTTCCCTAATTGACCTAAATTGTCTACCATTTGTGAAAGCCTCTTCAAATCTTTCATTTGTGAACAATTCATGACAGCAATGTTGTCCCAATGAGTAATACCTTGCCTCATTATCATCTACCCCACAAATTATGTTCACTAAGGCATCATTGAACTCAAAATCCACTTGATATACTCTAGAGGAATACCATTGAACTACACTATTTTCCCTCATGTTCACTTCTCTCCTTTTTTTTTAAGATTTGCATAAAACTCATATATAAGGACAGGATAAAATTCTTCATCAACTACTAGTAAATTGCTCCAATCAATATCATCAAATAGAGATAGAAGATTACCCATATTGGTAAGTTTATCCAAGTTTACTTTGTTTTCAAGAATAATTTTTCTGTTCTTCTTGCTCTATTATATATAATTTAGCAATATATATCCAAACTTCATTTTTCGTTTCTTATGCATGGCTAGCATAATTACAGCATACATATTATCAATAGAAGATTTGTGCCTAAAGTGTGCTATAATCAAGGTAGTAAGCATGTGATGCAAGATTCTTTCACTAGCATCAAAAGCTTTTATCTCTCTCTCTTGTATAGTCTTGAGCTTCTACCATTTGTACATGCATTTTCAATCCTTTCATGTGAGTATAATTTACTTATAAAACAATGTCACTTGGAAGCATAATGCCTAAACCCAACATCCTCAACATCACAAATTCTATTGAGCAATGGATTATCAATATCAAAAATCAACTTGTGATATTCTTGAAGAAGACCACTGAATAGTTTTATTACCAATTTGCTCAAAATTGTTTTTTAATATTTGCATAAAATTTATAAACTAAGGAGGGTAATGGCATTCATCAAGTACAAGCATACTAGTCCAGCTCACATCATTGAAAAATGAGAGTATATTACCTATTTCGGATAGTTTGATGACATCCATCTTGTAGCTTGGATTTATCCTATGGTTCCTTTTTGTCCAATTATCAATTCATTAGCAGCCTTCCATGTGAAAAATCTATCAAGCCTTGACATGCTTTGCAGAACATCAACCTTCCTTGGTTCATTGATCACTGGTCCTCCTTCTCTTTCTTTGGCTTTTCACTTTCCTTTTCCCATGCTAGGCTTCTTTGTCCTTACCTGGAGCTACAACACTTGAATACACTCATTGAATTTTGAAATCCCTAAGCTTCTTCTAAGATTGGTCAAACCTTTCTTCGGCCAATGGCTTAGTAACGATATCATTAATTTGTTCATTAATGCAAACATGCTTTAAATAAGTATTTCCCTTAGTAGAATGATCTCTAATGAGATGAAGTTTGATTACTATATGCTTTGCCCTAGTTTGTTGAATAGTATGATGGTCAAATTTATTGCATTAGTGTTATCACATAACGTAGCCACACATTTGAAATATAGACCATAATCACTTCGAGTATCAATAAGGTAATAGAGAATGTGTTTAACAGTAATCAAATGAGACTCTTTAGGACAAGATGAAATCTAGCACACAAGCATATGGCAAACATAATATTGGCTTTACTTGCTATCAAATAGAGTTGACTACTCCTATGAAACCTTTTTATTCTTGTTAAGCATAGTTAATAAACTTATGGAAGTGCTTATACCTTAACTTGATTCATTAAAGTGCCATCCTTGGTTTGCTTGATTTGTAGGCCAAGAAAGAAATTGAGTTTTCCTATCATGCTTATTTCAAATTTACTTTGCATTAACTTGGCAAACACATCACAAAGTGAAGTATTAAAAGCACCAAAAATTGTATCATATATTTGGACAACTTATAGATCATTGTTACAAGAGGTTTTTATGAAAAGAGTAGTATCAACCTTTCATCTTGAAAATCCTTTTTAAAGAAGAAAACCACTCAATTTTTCATACCAAGCTCTAAGAGCTTGTTTTAAATCATACAACATTTTGGATAATTTGAAAACATGGTTAGGAAACCTCTTTCTCAACAGAACCATTTAGAAAAGTACTTTTGACATTCATTTGAAAGAGTTTGAAACCTTCAAAACATGCAAATGCCAAAAGCATTCTAATTGATTTAAATCTACCAACCGGAACTAAAGTCTCATTATAATCAATGCCATCTTTTTGATTGAATCCTTAGGCGACAAGTCTAACTTTATTTCTAATAACTTCTCCGGATTCATTGAATTTATTTCTAAAAACCATTTAGTTCCAATAATGGAATGATCATGAGATTTAGGAATTCTCAAATTTTGTATCTTTCAAATTGATTTAATTCTTCTTGCATAGTAATAATCCAAAAATCATCACACAATGCATCATCAATACTTTTAGGCTAATATGAGATAAAAAAAATTATATATCACCAATGATTTGCTCCTTAGGGTGGCCTTTTTGGATATCCTAAGTTCTTTGAGAGCTCTTGGTCACCACTAGGTTGGTCATCTTGATTTTGTTCAATCATTTCTTCCTCATTGGTATGATCCTCCAAAGTTGGTGCTTGAAGATGGGTTTGATAGTCATTCATAAATGTATCCACATCATCTTCATCTTTTCTTTCCAAGTAAATGAAAGATTCATCAAAGCTAACATGAATAGTTTCCTCATCATGTAAGGTTCTTTTTGTTATAAACTCTATAAGCCTTGTTTTTAGAGGAATAACCAAGGAATATCCTGTCATTCGATTTTCTATCAAAATTTTCAAGTTATCGCACATATTCAATAGAAGGTACTTGCAACCAAATACTTTGAAATAGGCAATACAGTCAATATAAAGTACTTTGTTACGCATATTCATGTATATTTGATACAACCTGTCATGTATGTTTAAATTCTAGAGTATTCTATCAAATAGAATTTCAAAAGATATTTTTCTAAAAAAAATGGTTTCAAAAGAACTCTATCCAAAAACATAACAAAGCAGTGTTTTCAGCTTTGTCCCAAAAATATTTTGGTAAAGAATTTTCTCCAAGTATAGACTACCATTTCTTGTGAGGTACAATTTTCTTTTCAATAACTCCATTTTGTTGAGGTGATTTGGCAGCCAAAAAGTTTGTGAGCAATCCCATTCTCATCACAAAGTTTTGTAAAATCTTGATTGTAAAATTCTCTCCCATTGTGACTTCTAATAGAAATCAATTTGCACTCAAGAGAGATTTGGACCCTTTTGAAAAGTCTTACAAATTCATGAAAAGAACTTCGTCCTTTTGAGCTAGAAAGATCACCCATGTAAATGTAGAAAAATTATCAACAATCATATATGAATACCTCTTACCATCAAGATTAGTGATCCTCATTGATCCAAACAATCCATATAAACAATTTTTAAGAGGTTTTGAAGTGAAAATCATTTTCTTAGGTTTGGAAGATTCTTTTGTTTGTTTTCCATATTGACAAGTATTTCAAAGACAATTTTCTCAAAACACATTTTTAGCAATCCTCCAACTAAATGTTGAGAGGAAAGGTTGTTCAACAAATCCATGCTCACGTGACCAAATCTTCTATGTCAAGAGAATCAATCATTATCATAAGCGACATTCAAGCTTATCAAGATAAAACACACATTGAAACATTTTGTGAGTAATTGATCAAAATCAAAAATATCATTTTGTCATACAAGTTCGGGCGACCGAACTTATGGTCTACATTCAAACTTCAAGTCCGAACATTTTGTAAAGTTTCATAAAGATGTTTTTGGCCAAGCAAATGCATAGATATTCAATCATAGCTATTTTAATCATTTTATCATGACATATAATCAATTTCAAAAACATATCAACCATGAATTCAATCTCATATCATCAATCTTACCTAATCAACTTCATAGAAGCAATTGACAAGTCATGGTTGGCAAATTTTCAAATCTTAACCAAAAGGATTTTCAACTGAAACTTCGGATGTTGTCATTTAACTTTTTATTTATTGTCACACAATTGACTAATGCTAAGTAAGTTATAGTTCAAATCAGCACTAAGCAACATTTGTTTAGAAGGAAGAGAGGAACTTTTACCAACATTGGTTACTCCAAGAATTCTTCCTTTCTTCTTGTCCCAAAAGAAAATCCTTCATTGGTTGCTTCGACCTTGATTATGAATGAGGAGTTTTCTGTTATTCTTTAAGCCAACATCATCAATATACCGCTTAGTGGTGCTTGAGTTTGAATTAAAGTACCTGCAATGAAGGAGAGGAAGTATCCTTTGGTACCCATACTTTCTTAGGTCCTTGGGGGTTAGTAATAATCCTCTTAACTCTCCAAATGGTTTTTACACCATTCTCTACTTTTCTTTTAACATAACATTTGGTGACTTTATGTCCATGTTTTCCACAATAAGTACAACAAGTATGATGCATGGAAGTAGAAGTATCTCTAACAAAGAAGTTGTTATATTTAGGCACATTGTTTACATAATTATAACTAAGACCATTTTTTTGAGCTCCAAGAATTTTATCAAGATTGTCCCTTCCTTTTGTAAATTTTTCTATACATGATGAAAGGTCATCAACATTCTTTTTCAAAGTCTCATGATCAACAAGCATTCTTTCAAGAGACAAAATCTTTTCACAAAGAATCTTATTTTCAAGGGACATGTTTTGTAAAGAGACATTTAAAACTTCTTTTTCAATATTCAAACAATCAATAGATTCAAGAAGTCTTTTGTTTTCACAATATAATTTTGAATTTTCATTCAATAACTCATTAATTTTGAATTTCATTTCTTTATTTCTTTTTGAAGTCTTTTTTAATTTTTCATACATTTCAATAAATAATTCACTAGGATCATCAATATCATAATCACAACAAGTAGTTTGATCATAAGCATCTCCAGTCTATCAAGCAAAACTATCCGAGGATTGCTATGATTCGTCTATTGGCTCTTTCCTCATGTGTTATTTGAAGAAGTCTCCACATATCGTGAGCGGTCTCGCATTCACTCACTCGATGGTATTCATTCATGTCCAATGCACAACTCAAGTGTTCATTGTTTGGTAGTTTAAAGTTATCTTTCTTGAGTCGTTCTCATCAAGTTCCTCCATAGGCTTTAATTCTCTTGTAATTCCATCAGCTTTTATTCTCATAGGCACATAGGGACCTTTCTCAATGATACTCCACAAATCAAAGTTAATAGAACAAATAAAAATTCTAATTCTAGATTTTCAAAATGTATAATTAGAACCATCAAACAAAGGAGGTCTATTTGTAGAGGAACCTTCCACACAAGGCAAATTTGATAAACTAGCCATATAATTCTAGGTTGTTAGACCTTAAAAAGAAGACCTTGCTCTGATACCAATTGAAAGACCTAAGAGGGGGTTGAATTAGGTCTTTGGCTAATTATCAAAATCTTTTCCTGTTTTGCAAATCATTTGCCGTAATAAAAACTCTTCTTTAAATTCATAAACTTCAAGTTTATATGTGATTTGATGGTTAGACAAGATGATCAAACAGTAAGACCACAACCAATCAATCAACAACTAAGAACAAACAATAATTACGCAAGTATGTAAACGAGTAAAGTTATAAGGAAATGAACAAACGATTTATAGTGGTTCGATCTCTCCAAGATCTACATCCACTACCTTGAGTCCACACTCAAGGATTTTAATCAATTCACTAAATGCTCAATCCAAGAAATTACACAAGAGGCTCACCCTTCAATGAGTTTTACCACAACAACCTCTATTCAATCTAATAAACAAGGTTCACCATTATCACTAAGAGTTTTGTCACTAGGCAACCTAGACCAATCTAATCCAAGGCTCACCCTCACCAATGGGTTTTACACAATAACCTTGATTAATCTAGTCTATAGCTCACCCTCCACAAGGGTTTTAAGTCTTTTGACAACCTTGTATCAATCACAACAATAATGTAAAGAGAGAGTTTGGATGTTACCAACACTTCTTGGTGGCATATTAGTGACGACCTAGAAACTGGAAGTATTCAAAAGAGAATAATTTCAGAAACTCAATCCTGGACTGTCTAAGAAGGTATGACTTGGATCAACACAACGGCCAACTCTTGGGCACTCAAAGGATCCTATCCTCTTATCTTTCAACAATTTAAGAAGGAATGAAATCAACTATTCAGGAAGGAATACTCACAATTTCGTATCACCAAACAAGGATTTAAGCTAAAGCCATATCAGAAATAGAAGCAGAGAAGAAGAATAGAGAAAACTTAGAAAGACATGTTTAGAGTAGAACACATGAGAGAGATATTATTACTCGGGAACTAAGCTTAAGGAAATGTTACAACAATGGGCTCTTTATATAGAGCTCCAAGGAAGAACCTAGAAGACTAAATTATTGAGCTATGACATCATTGCTTACATCATGGTAGCTAATGAGGCCATCGCTTACATCACACCACACCTATCAACTTTAATCAGCTGGAAAATAAAGTTGACACGACAACACACTGAATAATGAAGACAACAAAGTGCAGAGCACTAAATATAAAAGTCTTCACAGCTGTAATGATCGGAATCAGTCGGTGTGGAAACATCATATTATCAGTGGAGCCAGGGTCAGTGATATTGCGTTCAATAATGAGGTCCTGATGCAGAGCATGTGCTTTTGCTTTTTTCTTTCTCTGCATGAGTGCGTCCTTTCTGAGTGAGGTAATACAAGTGGTTCGAGCAGTTTCATCGAAGACCATACGTGGAAAGGTAAACCCATGTGATGACTGAGAAGAGCTAGCTGGCTGAAGGTTAAAGGAATCAAAAGGGGTTTCAGTGTCTAGTTGGGAATCAGGCAGGTGGTGAAGGTACCATTAACGAGCTATTTTAAGGTTTATCTCATGATAATGGTTGGTAGGATAATTCCAAGAACCATAATCATCAGGCCAAATTTCTTGAGGCATAATCTTATTTTCAACAGTAACAAGACGGAAATTTACCTAGGTAACTTTTTGATCCATCTGGGTCAGAAGCTTGTTCTGAGCAACAACGTTCTCAGATTGCCAGTTTAGGACAGTTTCAACAGGATTAGTGGATGCAGTGTGTCAACTAGGAAGTATGGTTGATGAAGAGTTTTAGATTTTATGAGAGTGTCGGGCATTATCCTTGGTAAAGGGTTTGGTTTGAGGAAAGATAGGGTTAAGCGGAGGTAATTCTGTTGGTTGAAACATACAGATAGCCGAAATAGGAGTTGGTGGTGTAGGAGGTTTGTATAATGGATTGATGGGTTGACAAGTAGGAGGTACCGGTTTTTCTTTGGCAAGAAGTTTGAGGCATTTTTGGTAATAAGGGTGGAGTGGTGGTTTTGGTTTAGGAGGCAACCATGTGGATGGGATTTCTGCAATAGAGGAATCATACATGCTGCTAGTTTGGATAACTTGAGCTCCTTGTTGGTAATCCGAATCTATGTCAGGTGTTTTAGTGGAACATGCAGAAGGAATTTGTTTCTTCTTCCTTCTTCTTCGACTGCAATATCCGCAGGTGCAGTCTTCTGGATCAAGACCACATTCAAAGCAGCAATTGTGACAAGATTCACAGGAAGTGCAACCACCCCAATAACAATGATTGGAGAATGGATCTGTCTCAAAGATAACTGGTTTTGGATCTGGTGTGTACCATTTTATGATGTCTGGGAAGGTATCTCTGTGGGAGACCAGAGGATGATCTTGGCCAAGTTTGGTAATTCGGTCAAGATCAGCTTGATGATCTGGAGGAGGATTAGAGACAGGAATGCGAATCATAGCAATTCTCGGATAGTTTTGTTTGATAGATTGGAGATGCTTATGATCAAATCTGATGGAAACAGAACCATCAGAGTTTTGGGAGATCTGGGAGGAGGAAGATTCCAGAGGCTGGTTTGCAGCTTCATGGACTTTTTCATATTCTGTGACCCAAGCATCAGGAAGGAGACTGAGAAGTTCAGATTTGGGAATCTGTCTTGGGACATGGGTGCAAACAGCTGACTGTTTGTTATCTACCTTAATAAGAAGAGCATCTTCTCCACGAGGAAGGGAGAGATCTATGGCATGATTTTGAACTCGATAGATCATTTCATAGTGTAAAGTTGCAGTAAGAGCATCATGTACCTGAGAAGCTCTTGCAATCTGGACTTGTACCTTTAGAGCATTTAGCAGATGTGGATCTGCCAGAGACATATTGAAGTTGGGGTACAAGGTAAAGAATACCATGCCAACATTCAACTAATATTGGTATCAGAGCCTTTGGTGTATCAGAAATTAAGCTAGAGTTGAAGAAGCCTTGTCCACTCATGCATCCAGAAACTTCTCGTTCATCTATTTCTTTAGATCCTACTCCTTCTTTCCGTCAAACTGCATCTAAAAAATTAGATTACTTATTTGAAGTCACTGTAGATTCATCTTCTCAGTTTTCTCCTGAAAGTCATCCTTTCATGAACCCTTATACTAATTATGCTAAGTCCATAGTCTCCCCTTGGAAATCTTTTAAGTCTCTTATCCGCCAAACACCTTCCTCTGTCCGAGAGTATGTCCAATGCTCAAAGATGGACTAGCATCCCATTATAGCCACTGGTAAAGAGCAATTTGTTACTCTTTACATTCCAGAAGACTTTCCCCGTCAATGGAAGCAACATGGTTACACTCATCTTCACTTCGGTACTGTTCGTATAGCTCTCACCCTCCATGCCAGAAAGGGTCTATCTATGGTTGCCCGAGTTGCCCTCTTGGATACCCGCTTTCTAGCATATCAGCATGCTTGTATCGAGACAGTTGAAGCAACACTGAATGCTGGCACGGTATTCATTACCTTGTACCCCAACTTCAATATGTCTCTGGCAGATCCACATCTGCTAAATGCTCTAAAGGTACAAGTCCAGATTGCAGGAGCTTATCAGGTACATGATGCTCTTACTGCAACTTTACACTATCAAATGATCTACCGAGTTCAAAATCACGCCATAGATCTCTCCCTTCCTCGTGGAGAAGATGCTCTTCTTATTAAGGTAGATAACAAACAGTCAGCTGTTTGCACCCATGTCCCAAGACAGATTCCCAAATCTGAACTTCTCAGTCTCCTTCCTGATGCTTGGGTCACAGAATATGAAAAAGTCCATGAAGCTGCAAACCAGCCTCTGGAATCTTCCTCCTCCCAGATCTCCCAGAACTCTGATGGTTCTGTTTCCATCAGATTTGATCATAAGCATCTCCAATCTATCATACAAAACTATCCGAGAATTGCTATGATTCGCATTCTTGTCTCTAATCCTCCTCCAGATCATCAAGCTAATCTTGACCGAATTACCAAACTTGGCCTAGATTATCCTCTGGTCTCCCACAGAGATACCTTCCCAGACATCATAAAATGGTACACACCAGATCCAAAACCAGTTATCTTTGAGACAGATCCATTCTCCAATCATTGTTATTGGGGTGGTTGCACTTCCTGTGAATCTTGTCACAATTGCTGCTTTGAATGTGGTCTTGATCCAGAAGACTGCACCTGCGGATATTGCAGTCGAAGAAGAAGGAAGAAGAAACAAATTCCTTCTGCATGTTCCACTAAAACACCTGACATAGATTCGGATTACCAACAAGGAGCTCAAGTTATCCAAACTAGCAGCATGTATGATTCCTCTATTGCAGAAATCCCATCCACATGGTTGCCTCCTAAACCAAAACTACCACTCCACCCTTATTACCAAAAATGCCTCAAACTTCTTGCCAAAGAAAAACCGGTACCTCCTACTTGTCAACCCATCAATCCATTATACAAACCTCCTACACCACCAACTCCTATTTCGGCTATCTGTATGTTTCAACCAACAGAATTACCTCCGCTTAACCCTATCTTTCCTCAAACCAAACCCTTTACCAAGGATAATGCCCGACACTCTCATAAAATCCAGAACTCTTCACCAACCATACTTCCTAGTGGACAGACTGCATCCACTAATCCTATTGAAACTGTCCTAAAATGGCAATCTGAGAACGCTGTTGCTCAGAACAAGCTTCTGACCCAGATTGATCAAAAAGTTACCCAGGTAAATTCCCGTCTTGTTACTGTTGAAACTAAGGTTGATTCTCAAGTACAAGATCTGGAAGCCACCAAAAGGTTGATCGTCAATATGGAGAAAAGATTGAAGCAGATCCCTTACGGTCTACCCATGCCTGGTGTTAATCCTGCTGAAGTCATTCGACAAAAACAGAAAGAAGTAGCAGAACTTGAAGGTTATATTGCTTATCTCAAAGTACAGGTTGAGTCTACTCCTTACTCTTCTCCTTCACTAGTTACTACTGCCCCTCCAGTCTCTTCTAGCTTCTTTCCACCTTTCACCAATCCCTTCCAGTCACCATCCAAAACACAATACTCCGCTTTTGGAACCATGTGATATGAAATGTCTAAACCTTCTCCAAGCACTTTCAACGCTGCTCAATGGTTGAAAGCAAAGCAAGCCCAGAAACAACAACAAAAGCCTGCTCCCCCTCCTCCGAAAGTTCAAAAACAAGCTATGATTCAGAATCCACTGACCCCTATGCTTCAGCAAACTCTACTGTTCAAGAACAAACTCTATCTGAGACCCAGTACTCTTCTCCAACAGAGTCAGATTCAGCTTATGATTCAGACACATATTCCCTTTTAGTCTCAGACTCTTCTACACAGTCCTTCTCTGATGAACTTGAACCAGAAATTCCACAAATCAACATGACTCGTGAGGAAGAAGATACAGGAGATACATTTGAAGCCACACCTATTGTCGATGAGCCTGAGTCATCTTAAACTTCCAAGAAACTGACTACTTTAGGCACATTCACATTTCAAATCGATGATATTCCTCCAACAAAATGGGTAGTCAGACTTCAGGAATTCCACGCCTGGATGACGACTAGAGAACTATCTGGCATCACAGCAGAAAACATCCTTACTGGGTTCACCTCCAGATTCACCGGCACATTGAAGCACTGGTTTACTACTCTCAATTATGTTGAGAGAACTCAATTTTTAAACTCTTCATTAGATCAAGCTGCTTCATTACTTTATTACTGTTTTCTTGGTGAACCTGATTCTGATTTTGAATTTACTTTACATCATCTTAGTAAAATCATCACAAAGAGATATGTTAGTAGCACTAAAACTAATATCATTATGTACAAGAAGGAGATCATTGATATAAGAGGTTTTATAAAAAGCGTTGTTCAACCTTTTCTGTTGAAAATCCTTTTGAAAGTAAAAATCTACTTAGTCTTTGATGCCAAGCTCTAAGAGCTTGTTTCAAGCCATATGAAGCTTTAAGAGTTTGAAAACATGATTTGCAAAATTTTCATGAGTAAAATTGGGAGGCTGTTCTACAAATACTTCTTCATCAATAAAACCGTTTAGAAAGACACATTTGACATACTTTTGAAATATTTTAAAACCTTTAAAATAAGAAAATGCCAGAAGCATTCTTATGGATTCAAGTCTAGCTACCAGAGTAAAAGTTTCATGATAATCAATGCCCTCTTCTTGATTGAATCCTTGGGCTACAAGTATAGCTTTATTTCTCACAACTTCTCTTGACTCATTCAATTTGTTTCTAAAAGCCCATTTTGTACCAATTACAGCTTTTTGGTGCAAAATGGTTTTCCAAATTTGATTTGAAATCTGGATTTTGGCAATTAGGCATTCATCTTGATGAACGCCTTAAAATAGGTTTTTGTATCCCTAACCAACATTTCCAGTGGAAAGTAATGCCTTTTGGATTAAAACCTGCACCATCCTTGTTTCAAAAAGCTATGGTCAAGATTTTCAAACCACTCTTACATACTGCACTGGTTTATATTGATGATATCCTACTTTTCAGTTCTACTAAGGATGATCATATAAACCTTTTACACCAATTTGCTCAAATTGTTAAAGATTATGGCGTAATGCTTTCTAAAAAGAAAATGATCTTGGCTACACAAGAAATTACTTTCCTAGGAATGCATTTCTCTGCAAGTACATACACTCCTGGAAATCATATTTCCGACGAGTTACAGAAGTTTCCTGAGTTCGATCTTTCTCAGAAACAAGTCCACAGTTCCTTGGCGTAGTTAGCTATGTCCGAGATTTCCTGCCAAGAGCTTCAGAGCACATACATCCTCTCACTAAAATGCTCAAGAAGAATCCATCTCCCTGGACATTCTTACAAACTCAAGCTGTAGCTGCACTAAAAGAACAAGTATCCAAAATTCAGAAGTTGCATCTCCCGACAAATGGCCAAAAGATACTTCAGACAGATGCAAGTGACAAATATTGGAGTGCAGTGCTACTTGAAGAAATTGATGGCACCTGACATCTTTGTGGATTTGCAAGTGGAAGATTCAAGACAGTAGAAATTCATTACCACTCCACTTTCAAAGAAATCCTCGTAGTCAAAAATGGAATAAAGAAGTTCAGCTTCTATCTCATCGGATCAAAGTTTTTGGTGGAAACAGATATGAGTTCGTCCCCCAAAATGTTGCAGTTCAAGCAGAAGCAAGTTCCTCATCCTCAACTGCTCAGGTGGTCAATGTGGTTTGCACAGTATTCATTCGAGGTCAAACATATCAAAGGTAAATCTAATGTTGTGACTGATTTCCTTTCCCGACCTGATTCCTTTATCACCAAACCCGTTATAGCTATGATCCGACCCGGTTGTTCCAACCCACCTAATATTCCTCCAGGTTTTTCCCCAGATTATCCGGTTCCATATTCTGTTGACTCAATAATACAAAAAAGAAATTTTTATGAGTTACAGATTTTTAAAGAATTTGGAGGATCCATCCTTAAACCTTCCAAAGTAAATCCATATTTCCCTTTCAGTCAGGTTTTCATTCTCCGACCTAATGACTTCCCTCCTCCATTTAAATGGTTCTTCTGGTACATCTGTCAACAGTAGCACATTCTTCTTGAAATCGACTCTGCATTATTTTTTAAAGGGTTTATTCCAAGTATACTTGAGTTCTTAACCTGGTTTAAACCTTTAGCAGAATGGAAGAACTTACTCCTCATTTTTCCTAAACACTTCCTTCTCTTTGACATCCACCGCCCAATAGATCCTGATTTCACAATCCATCCATATTCCCATCTTTACCAGGTCAATTCCATCACTGTGCTAGATCTTCCTCAAAAATACTCTGAGGTCCAAAAATACATGTTTGTTGAAAATAAAATTATGCCTCAAGAAATTTGGCCTGATGATTATGATTCTTGGAATTATCCTACCAAACATCATCACGAGATAAACCTCCGAATAGCTCGTGAATGGTACCTTCACCACCTGCCTGATTCCCAGCCAGACATTGAAACCCCTTTTGATTACTTTAACCTTCAGCCAGCTAGCTCTTCTCAGTCATCACATGGGTTTACCTTTCCACGTATGGTCTTTGATGAAATTGTTCGAACCACTTGTGTCACCTCACTCAAAAAGGATGCACTCAAGCAGAGAAAGAAAAAAGCAAAGGCACATGCTCTGCATCAGGACCTCATTATTGAACGCAATATCACTGACCCTGGCTCCACTGATAGTGATGTTTCCACACCGACTGATTCCGAGCATTACAGCTGTGAAGACTTTTATCTTTAGCGCTCTGCACTTTGTTGTCTTTATTGTTCAGTGTGCTGTCGTGTCAACTTTATTTCCCAACTGATTAAAGCTGATAAGTGTGGTGTGATGTAAGTAATAACCTCATTAGCTATAATGATGTAAGTAATGACTTCATAGCTCTCAAAGGATCTGGAAGTATTCGAAAGAGAATAATTTCAAAAACTCAAACCTGGACTGTCTAAGAAGGTATGACTTGGATCAACACAACAGCCAACTCTTGGGCACTCAAAGGATCCTGTCCTCTTATCTTTCAACAATCCAAGAAGGAATGAAATCAACCATTCAAGAAGGAATACTCACAATTTCTAAGTATCACCAAACAAGGATCTAAGCTAAAGCCATATCAAAAATAGAATCTGAGAAGAAGAATAGAGGAAACTTAGAAAGACATGTTTGGAGTAGAACACGAGAGATATTATTACTCGGAAACTAAGCTTGTGAAAATGTTACAACAATGGGCTCTTTATATAGAGCTCCAAGGAAGAACCTAGAAGACTAAATTATTGAGCTATAACGTCACTGCTTACATCATGATAGCTAATGAGGTCATTGCTTGCATCACACCACACTTATCAGCTTTAATCAGATGGGAAATAAAGTTGACACGACAGCACACTGAACAATAAAGACAACAAAGTGCAGAGCGCTAAAGATAAAAGTCTTCACAACTGTAATGCTCAGAATCAGTCGGTGTGGAAACATCACTATCAGTGGAGCCAGGGTTAGTGATATTGCGTTCAATAATGAGGTCTTGATTGGCATAATCTTCCAATGTTCATCATCATCACTAGGTTGGCTTTCTTGTTCTTGTTCAATTATTTCCTCCTCATTGGCATAATCTTCCAATGTTGGTCTTGAAGACGAACATGATAATCATTTATTAAGGTACCTATACCTTCTTCATCCCTTCTTTTAATATAGATGTTAGATTCATCAAAGCTCACATGAATAGTTTCTTCAACACATAACATTCTTTTATTATAGACTTCATAAGCATTTTTTGTTTGAAGAATAGCCAAGAAAGATGCCTTCTTCTGATTTTATATGAAATTTACCTAAGTTATCGGGAGTATTTAAGAAAAAGTATTTTCAACCAAACACTTTAAAGTATGCAATTGAAGGATTTCTACAAAAGAGAAGTTCAAAGGGCGTTCTTCTTAGAAATGGTCTTAAAAGAGCTCTATTCATCACATAGCATGCAGTGTTTATAGCTTTGGCCCAAAAATATTTTGTAAAAAGCTTCATAAAGGATAAACCTAGCCATTTCTTGCAAGGTTCAATTTTTTCTTTCAACAAAACCATTTTGTTTTGGTGTTTTGGTAGCCAAAAAGTTATGTGAAACACCATTTTCATCACAAATTTTTGTTAAGTCTTGATTGGTTCTTCATAGGTAACCTCAAGTTTGTCTCGCACTTCTTTAGTAGATTCATAGGTAGAAATTTGTTATATTGATTCACATCAAGTGCACAGTGAAGAATGTTCAAACATTGGCATTAATTTGGATGTTTCTCCAGTCAGCTTCAAAATATTCAGATTCTAACTTGACAATCTAGACATACTCAACAATGTTTGTTGGAATTGTTAGCCCTAAGGGCAAATCATGAAGTTCTAATTAAGTTTTGAATAATGACAAACATTGATGTGGACTAATTTGTGTGTCAATTGTGTGATAGGACTGTTGGAGTAAGAAGTATGAAGTCTTATTGCCCTTGAAGCTACAATGCAATTACAACTTCAATGAGTCAAAGTGATTGAAGATTGAAGAATTTTGTTCAAAGATGATTTAAGGAATTAAAGACTTAAAGTGTAGGTCAAATATGCTAAATAGATATATTCTTTTGTAAGCCCTACACTTGTGTGTCTTGGAATCTATTGAATGCATAAGAGATCAACAAAAACTTGTTTTGAATCTTATATGGCTTTGAATGAACTTTTGAATGACAAGTATGTTTTTGAACCTCAAATAATCTTGAGTAAACTTTGTATGATCAAAGTGTTTTAGTAATGGTTTTTGAGTTTGAAAATGTTCAAATGACTTATCTATTTATACAAAATGTTTTCAAAGTTATTAAGGTTGACTTTCAAATGATTTGACAAAGTTTGATGAGTTCTGACGCAAGTTCAGACGTCCAAACTTTGAAAATGGTTACTGTGCTTCCAGAGAAATTCGGACGCAAGTTCGGACGCATGGAGTAAAGTTCGAAGGTCCAAACTTTCTCTGATAGCATGGTTACTGTTTTTCTAGAGAATTTCGGACGAATGTTCGGACGCATAAGGAAATATTCGGACGTCCGAACTTTTCCAGAGAACTTGGCACAGTAAAGTTCGAACGCATAGCAGAAAGTTCAGACGTCCGAACTTCTCTAAAACTAGCTGTTACTAGCCGTTTTATAGTTGTTGAAACTGATTTTTTGAAATCTATAAAAGCTATAAACTCAAAATTTTTTGTAAGTTTTGAATCTTTAAGAACTCCAAACATTCCAAAATCTTTAGCAATCATTAAAGCTCTCTTTTTTCTTGTGCTTTCAATTGATAATTCAAGATTCCAAAGACAACAAAGTGCGAAGGTGCACATTGTGTAATCATCTACCAATAAAGTGGTAACATCTTACACATTCTCCTTTCTTCATTCAATTGTGTTTTCTACTAGCTCATGGCAAGGTTATCTTGAAAACATAAAATCCTTTAGATAAGGGTGATCCTTGAGACATTGACTCAAGGTTGTTAGTAGATATAAAATCCTTTGGTAGGGTGAACCTTGTTTGTAAAATTGCAAAAGAGGTTGTGAGTGTAAAACCATTGTGTGGTGAGCCTCTTATGTAATTGTTGAACTTGAGCATTTGGTAGATTGTTTAAAATCCTTGAGTGTAGGCTCAAGGTGGTAGGCGTAGATTTTGAAGAGATCGAACCACTATAAATTGTTTGTGTTTATTGATATTAAACTGTTTATTGCTTTGACATTGATTGATATATTATTTTATTGAAACAATATGTGGAGATTACTCCAAATAACACATGAAGGTACAAACCAGGTTAAAGAGTCAAAGCTTGCCATGCTAGCAAGGGATTATGAGCTATTTACCATGAAGCAAGGTGAGAATGTTAGTGATATGTTTACAAGATTTACTAATATTTTCAATGGTTTAAAAGCTTATGGGAAGAGCTATACAATTGGAGAACAAAACAGAAAGATATTGGATGCTCTACCAAAGTCTTGGCAACCAAAAACACTTGCTATTGAGGAATCAAAGGATTTAAAAACTCTCCCACTTGAAGAGCTCATTGGATCACTGCTCACGTATGAGATAAAGATGAAAAGACTAAATGACAAAGAAGATGAAGAGAAGGGAAGAAAAGGAGTTGTACTCAAAACTTCAAATCACTTGAGTGAACAAGAAAAATCATCAAGTGAAGAAGATGGAAATAGTGGAGAAAAGGAGATAGCCATGGCTGTAAGAAAATTCAAAAAATTCTACAAGAAGGAATTTCTCAAGAAAGGGAGAAAGCCAACTAAGAAGAGTGGACAATCATCATCTTTCAAACCTCAATGTTTTGAATGCAAAAGCACAGAACATCTTATTGCTAATTGTCCTAAGCTTTTGGAAAGGGAAAGAGACAACAAATTGAAAAAGAAATCTGCCAAGAAGAGAAAAGGACTGGCTGGAACTTGGGATCAACAAGAAAGTGAAGGAAAGGCTAACATATTCTTTATAGCAATTGATGATGATGAGGTACAATCTACTCCTTCTATTTCAAATTACTATGATGATGATGTTGATCCTAGTGAGTTACTTGTTAAAATGTATGAAGAACTGAAAAAGGCTTCTAAAAGGAATAAAGAAATGAAAACTAAAATCAATGAGTTGTTAAATGAGAATTCAAAGTTATGTGTTGAAAAGTAGAAACTTCTTGAAACTATTAATTGCTTAAACATTGAAAAAGAAGTTTTAAATGTAACCATACAAAACATATCCTTTGAAAATAAAGAGCTTTGCACAAAAGTTATTTCTCCTAAAACAATGCTTAATGATCATGAGATATTGAAAAAGAAAGTTAATGATCTTACATTATGCATTGAAAAATTTACAAATGGAAGAGAAAATTTAAATAAATTACTTGATTATCAAAGATCTTCATATGTAAAACATGGTCTTGGTTACATTCATGATAATTATACTTCAAAATATAAAAACTCCTTAGCTAAAGAAACTTTTAATTCTAGGCCTCATATCTGTTGTACATATTGTGGCAAGCATGGACACAAAGTGTCAAAATGTTATGTAAAAAGAAAATAGAAAATGGTGTCAAGACTATTTGGAAAGTTAAAGGAACTTTCACTAACCCCCTTGGACCCAAGAAAATATGGGTATCAAAAATCAATCTCTCAAATTTGGTGTAGGTTCGTTTTACTTCAAGATCAAGTGCCACAAAATGGTTTCTTGATAGTGGCTGTTCAAGACACATGACAGGAAATGCCTCACTTGTTAGTGAGCTTCAAGCAACAAGTGAAGGTTTTGTCACATTTGGTGATAAGAAGAAAGGAAAAATACTTAGACTAGGTAACATTGGTAAAGGTTCTTGCCCTCTTATTAAGCAAGTATTACTTATTGATGGTTTGAAGTATAATTTACTTAGCATTACTCAACTTGTTGATAATGGATGTAAAGTAGAATTTAAATGTGACATTTGTACTATTCTTGATAGTGCAAGTAGCAAAACCATCTTTGTTGCTAATAGAGTTGGAAATGTATATGTATTATATCTTGATGAACTTATCACAAATGATATAAAGTGCCTTGCCATTCATGATAATTGAAAGACCTAAGAGGGGGGTGAATTAGGTTTTTGGCTAATTATCGAAAATCTTTTCCCTTTTTGCAAACCCTTTGCCTTAATGAAAGCTCTTCTTTAAATTCACAAACTTCTAGTTTATATGTGATTTGATGGTTAAGACAAGATTATCAAACTATAAGATTACAACCAATCAATCAACAACTATGAACAAATAATAATAACACAAGTATGTAACAAGTAAAGCTATAAAGAAATGAACACACGATTTATAGTGGTTCGATCTCTCCAAGATCTACATCCACTACCTTGAGTCCACACTCAAGGATTTCAACCAATTCACTATATGCTCAATTTAGACAATTACACAAGAGGCTCATCGAACAAGGATTTTACACCAACAACCTCCTTTGTAATCCTACAAACAAGGCTCACCCTTCCACAAGGATTTTATATCTAAAGACAACCTAAAGACCAATCTAATCCAAGGCTCACAACCTTGATTAATCTAGTCTATGGCTCACCCTTACCAAAAAGGTTTTACGTCACAAGATAACCTTGTCAGAGCTAGTAAAAAAACACAATTTGATAAAAAGATAAAAGTGTCTAGATGTTACCACTTGTTGGTAGATTTTTACACAAACTTGCACCTTCACACTTTGATGTCTTTGGATTGATCAATTGAATGCACAAGACATAAGAGAGCTTAAGAAATGTTTGTAAAAGGCTTTAGAATGCTTAGAGTTTTCAAGAATTCAAACCTCACAAAAGATTACATGTTTATAGCTTTTATAGAATTTGAAAATCGGTTTTAACAGCTATAAAACGACTAGTTAACGGCTATTTTCAGAAAATTCGGACGACCGAATTCTGTGTCCGAATTTTTCGGACGACCAAATTCTTCCTGCTGCGTTTGAATCTTTGTCCGAATTTCTCTGGAAAAACAGTGACCATGCTGAAGGCCAAAATTCGGATGACCGAATTTTTCTTCATGCGTCCGAATCTTCTTCCGAATTTCTCTGGAAGAACAGTAGCAAACTTTTGCTACAAAATTCGAACGACCGAATTTTTTGGAAGCATATTCAAACTTTGTAAAATCATTTGAGATTTAACTTCAATAAGTTTGAAAAATATTTGGTATGTATAGAAACTTATTTAGACATATATAAATTTAAAAATCAAAATCAAATTCCTTTGATTGTATAAAGTTTACTTAAAAACTTTTAGGACACAAAACCACATTCATCAAAAAATTCATTCAAAGCCTTTTAAGATCATAAGACTCATTTTATGCTCTCTTATGCATTCAATGATAACCAAGACATACAAGTGTAGAGTTTACATAGAGATTTACCTTCTAAGTATATACACTCTACACTTCAAGTCTGCAATGCCTTTAGATCATCTAAGAACAACCTTCTTCAAACTTCAATCACTTTGCTTTACTGAAGTTGTTCTTGCACTTTGGCTTCAAAGCAATGAGATTTCATACTTCTTAGTTCACAAAACCTATCACACAACATACAAGCATATTAGTCCTCATCAATATTTGTCATTAATCAAAACTACATGATTTGCCCTTAGGGCTAACAATCTCTCCCTTTTTGATGATGACAAACTTTGATGCAAAATGTGATAGATTAAAACAATGTAGTACATAGAAGTATTAATGCCAATGATAGAAAATAACCAATTTACCACATTGACATACAAAAGGCTCAATATGAGCCTATGACCCAACCAACCTCCATTTACCTCCTCCCTTCCAACAAAGATAGAAGATATAGCATTTAAGCATTTAGAAAAAGTTCTAAGAGAGGTTTTAAGGTTGTAAAAGCTTAACAATGCTCCCCCTTAGATTGTGCTCATTTTTCAACAAGTTTGGACTTGTGATGCTAAGCATCCGAATCTGACACATCAAGTCCAAATAATAAAATAGGAGAAATGAAAGCAGCAATTTTTGAAAATAAGCTTTCCTAAGGTTGTTCAAACATATTAGAAGAGATTAAAACATATTTGAATCAATTTGAACAACAAAGGAGCACATTTTGACAACACAATATGGATGCATCCGAATTTCAAAATATTTTAAATTTTAAGTCCAAACTTTAAAATATGTGAGATGAAGGCTGTAATATTTGAAAATAAGCCTTCCTAAGATTTTTCTAATATTATAAGAAGTATTAAAATAGTTTTCAAACAATTTGAACAACAGAAAAATAATTTTTGGCAAGAAAGTTTGGATGCGTCCGAACTTTTGGTTTGCATCCGAATTTCAAGTCCAAATTTTTGGCAACAAGTTTGAAAAGGTGATTTTGCATTCTCAAATGAAATGTTGAAGTACTCAAATATGTATGTCCACAATGGCACTCAGTTTAGCTTTGCAAAACCACAAAATTCTTACATTCAATTGTTTTCATGAAGTAATTCAAAATCATTGGTCAAGTCAAGAATCAAGTTCAAGATTTCAATCTCAACTTAACCATATTCCAAAATCTCAAAAAACAACTAAAACCTCACATATTATAACATTTTCAATTTAAATTTCAAATGCAGCCAAATATTTTCACAGTACACATTCATTTTACATTTCGACCTATAGTACACATACGTAGCACATTTACAGCAAGCGCGTTCACATTACATAGCACATTGCAGCCATCATTCTTCTCCCCCTTGACATATGCATGGATTTACAGAAAATTTACACATTTTCTATTCATGCATGAGAAATTCCACTGCTATTACACATTTTCACACATTTCCACACATTTTGTCATCACGTTTCTTCTCCCTCTTTTGTCATCAATCAAAGATGGGGTAAGAGTACTTGGACAACAAAAGTGAAGGATTTCACATATTGAGCTTCAAAACATTATAAGGACTAGAAAGGCACAAGTAAATTTCAATGTCAAAGCATAATATGTGCATCAAGACATAAACTAAAATAAGCAACAAAATAGAGTTTAGGGATAGAAAGGCTTAGTCTTGGATGCGCTTCACGGTCTTCACTTCCAAATTTGTTTGTTGTGATGGCCATGTTTCCTTGATCTCTATATGATGGGGTCCTTTATTTGCTGACTCCTTGCCCGTATAGTTCGACTTTGGAAAGTTACTAATCGAGAGGATCTTTGGATCTTCTTCCTTTGAACCACATTTTCCTTCTCTCTTGGCTGAAGGAAATTGGTGATGGATTTGTGATTTGACTTTGTTAAACTCCCTTCACCTTCTTCTTCTTGCTTGTTCTCTTGGGCTTTACCTCTTTGTTCTTCATTCTCATGCTCTTCTTTCTCTTGGGGTGCTTCACTACTTTTTTCTTCATCTTCTTTCTTCTTTAGCAACAAATTAATAGCCATCTCAATTTTCACTGTCATAACTATCATCCTTATTGCTGCCATTTTCACCCATATTATCCTCTTGATCTTCTTCATTTGGCTTTATAGGAACTTGCACCATTTAAAACCACTTGAGATATCTTTCTCAAGTCTTCTTCCATACTCTTGACTCTAGCTTATAAACCATCAAATTTGCCAAGAATCATTGGAGAAAAGAACTCGAAGAATTTGTCCATCTTTTTCATTTCCTTTACATGGTTGTTCAATGCCTCTTGAATTACCTTGGCAACTATGGTATTAACTCTAGTGAGATTATCACCTTCAACTTATTTTCCTTCAATGGAGGATACCTCTTCAAATGGTCTTCTTTTTGTGGGGAGTTGCTCCCCCTCACTTGGTGACTCATGCTTCCTTTTTATATTTCTTTATCTAGCAAGGATTTCCTCTTCATCCTCTTCTTCTTGTTCATTTTCTTCTTCCTTCTCTTCATTATCACTAGCATCTCTTCTATCACCCCTTAGAGGAGTTTCCCTTCTAGTCCTTCATACATTATCATCATCAAGTGTCCAAGGAATTCTCTTTAGTGAGTTGTTGGTGTAGACTTCTTCACTCTTTATTGGTAGACCACTAGAAGACAATTGCACTTGGAGATACTTGAAAATTCCTGTTAATAACCTTTCATACGACAATGCCTTATGCTTGGTTCTTCTAGCTGCCATTATATTCTTTAGCACTATATATCCAAAATTCAATTTTCTTTTCTTAAGCATGACTAGCATAATTACAGCATACATATTATCAACAGAAGATTTGTGCCCAAAGTATGCTATAATGAAGGTAGTAAGCATGTGATGCAAAATTCCTTTACTAGCATCAAAAAGCTTTTATCTCTCTCTCCTTTCTAGTCTTGAGGCTTCTACCATTTATATAGGCATTCTCAATTTTTTCATGTGAGTATAACTCACTTATAAAACTATGTCCCCCGGAAGAATAATGCCTAAACCCAACATCCTCAACATCACAAATTCTATTGAGCAATGCATAATCAATCTCAAAAATCAACTTGTGATATTCTTGAAGAATACCACTGAATAGCTTTATTATCAACTTGCTCAACTCTTTCTTCCTTAATATTTGCTTAAACTTCATAAACTAAGGAAGGTAATAGCATTCATCAAACACAAGCAAACTAGTCCATCTCACATCATTTAAAAATGAGAGTATATTACCCATTTCGGATAGTTTGATGACATCCACCTTGTGGCTTGGATTTGTCTTATGGTTCCTTTTTGTCCAATCATCAAATTCAGTAGCAGCCTCCACTGTGACAAATCTATCCAGCCATGACATGCTTTGAGGAACATGAACCTTCCTTGGTTCATTGATCACTGGTCCTCCTTCTCACATCTTTTGCTTTCCCTTTCCTTTTCTCATGCTAGGCTTCTTTGTCCTCACCTGGAGCTACAATACTTGAATACACTCATTAGTTATTGAATTTTGAAATCCCTAAGCTTCTTCTAAGATTGGTCAAACCTTTCTTCGGCCAATGGCTTAGTAATGATATCATTAATTTGCTCATTAATGCAAACATGCTTTAAACAAGTATTACTCTTAGTAGAGTGATCTCTAATGGGATGAAGTTTGATCTCTATATGCTTTGTCCTAGTTTGTTGAATAGTATGATGATCAAATTTGTTGCATTAGTGTTATCATATAACATAGTCACAAATTTAAAATATAGATCATAATCACTTAGAGTATCAATAAGGTAATAGAGAATGTATTTAACAGCAATCAAATGAGACTCTTTAGGACATGATGAAATCTAGTACAAAAGCACATGACAAACATAATATTGGCTCTACTTGCTGTCAAATAGAATTGACTACTCCTATGGAACCTTTTTATTCTTGTCAAGCATAGTTGATAAACTTATGGAAGTGCTTATTCCTTAACTTGATTCATGAAAGTGCCATCCTTGGTTTTCTTGATTTGTAGGCCAAGAAAGAAATTGAGTTTTCCTATCATGCTCATTTCAAATTTACTTTGCATCAACTTGGCAAACACATCACAAAGTGAAGTATTAGAAGCACCATAAATTGTATCATATATTTGGACAAGTTATAGATCATTGTTACAAGAGGTTTTTTTTTTTAATAAAAAAATAGTTTCAACCTTTTCCCTTGAAAATTCTTTTGAAAGAAGAAAAACACTCAATTTTTTTATACCAAGCTCTAGAAGCTTGTTTTAAATCATACAAAGCTTTGGATAATTTGAAAACATGGTTAGGAAACTTTTCATGATCAAAACCAGTGATTGTTCCACATAAATCTCTTCCTCAATAGAACCATTTAGAAAAGCACTTTTGACATTCATTTGAAATAACTTAAAACCTTTAAAACAAGTAAAAGTCAAAATGCATTCTTATGGACTTAAGTCTAGCATTCGGAGCAAAGGTTTCATCATAATCAATTCACTCTTCTTTATTGAATCCTTGGGTGACAAATCTAACCTTGTTTTTAACAACTTCTCCAGATTCAATAAGTTTATTTCTAAAAAAGAAATTTAGTTCCAATAATGGAATGATCATGAGATTTAGGAATATCCAAATTTTGTATCTTTCAAATTTACTTAATTCCACTTGCATAGCAATAATCCAAAAATCATCACACAATGTATCATTAATACTAGCTCATATGAGATAAAAGAATAAAGTAATCGATAAAATACCATCTTATGTTTACTCCTTGGGAGATATCACCAATGATTTGCTCCTTATGGTGGCCTTTTTGGATATCCTAAGTTGATGGGGAGCTCTTGGTCACCACTAGGTTTGTCATCTTGATTTTGTTCAATCATTTCTTCCTCATTGGTATGATCCTCCAAAGTTGGTGCTTGAAGATGGGTTTGATAGTCATTCATAGATGTACCTACATCATTTTCATCTTTTCTTTCCAAGCAAATGTAAGATTCATCAAAATAAACATGAATGGTTTCCTCATCGTATAAGGTTCTCTTTTTTTTTTTTTTATAAACTCTATATGCCTTTTTGTTAGAAGAATAGCTAAGAGATATACTTATATTTGTCTTTCTATCAAATTTAAGTAAGTTATCACAAGTATTCAAGATAAGACATTTATAACCAAACACTTTAAAATATGCAATTTGAGGAGTTATATAAAAGAGCACTACAAATGATGTTTTTCTTCAAAATGATCTTAAAAGAATTCTATTCATCATAGAATGTGTTGTTTATGGCTTCGGCTCAAAAAGAAATTTTTGAAGAATTTTCACAAAGCATAGATCTAACCAATTTTTGCAAAGTTCAAATTTTCCTTTCAATAACACCATTTTGTTGTAGGGTTTTTGTAGTTAAAAAAAAATATATGAAATTCAATTTTCATCACAAATTTTGTAAAGACTTGGTTGTAAAATTCTCCCATTGTCACTTCTAATGGAAATCAATTTTGCACTCAAGAGATGTTTGAACCTTTTTAAATAGTTTTACAAACTTATGAAACACTTCATCTTTTTGAGCAAAGAAGACTACTAAAGTAAATATTGAGAAATCATAAACTACTACTAAGGCATACTTCATGTCATCAATACTAGAGTTCCTCATAAGTCCAAATCAATCCATATGAACAAGCTCAAGATGTTTTGAGGTATAAAAGCATTTCATGGGTTTGAAAAAATTCTTTTGTTTGTTTTCCATATTAACAAGTATGTCAAAGATAATTTTCTCAAAACACATTTTTAGCAATCCTCCAACTAAATCTTGAGAGAAAAGCTTGTTCAACAAATCCATGCTCACGTGATCAAATCTCCTATGTCAAGAAAATCAATCATTATCATAAGCAACAAGACATTCAAGCTTATCAAGATAAAACACAAATTGAAATATTTTGTGAGTAATTGATCAAAATCACAAAATATCATTTTGTCATACAAGTTCGACGATCGAACTTATGGTCTACATTTAAACTTCAAATCCGAACATTTTGTAAAGTTTCATAAAGATATTTTTGGCCAAGTAAATGCATAGATATTCAATCATAGCTATTTTAATTATTTTATCATGACATATAACCAATTTCAAGAACATATCAACCATGAATTCAATCTCATATCCTCAATGTTACCTAATCAACTTCATAGAAGCAATTGACAAGTCATGGTTGGCAAATTTTCAAATTTTAACAAAGGGATTCTTAACTGAAACTTTGCATGTTGGCATTTAATATCACACAATTGACTAATGCTAAGCAAGTTATAGTTCAAATCAGGACTAAGCAACATTTGTTTAAAAAGAAGAGAGGAACCTTTACCAGCATTGGTTACTCCAAGAATTCCTCCTTTCTTCTTGCCTAAAAAACAAATCCTTCTTTGGTTGCTTTGACCTTGATTATAAATGAGCTGTTTTCCGTTATTCTTTAAGCCAACATCATCAATATACCTCTTAGTTGTGCTTGAGTTTGAATTGAAGTGTACCTACAATAAAGGAGAGGAAGTATCCTTTGGTACCCATACTTTCTTGGGTCCGTGGGGGTTAGTAATAGTTTCCTTAACTCTCCAAATGGTTTTTATACCATTCTCTACTTTTCTTTTAACGTAACATTTGGTGACTTTATGACCATATTTTCCACAATAAGTACAACAAGTATGATGCATGGAAGTAGAAGTAGCTTTAACAAAGAATTTGTTATATTTTGGCACATTGTTTACATAATTATAACCAAGACCATTTTTGACAAGAGGAGATCTTTGAGCTCCAAGAATTTTATCAAGATTGTCCCTTCCTTTTGTAAATTTTTCTATACATGATGTAAGGTCATTAACCTTCTTTTTCAAAATCTCATGATCAACAAGCATTCTTTCAAGAGACAAAATCTTTTCACAAAGAATCTTATTTTCAAGGGACATGTTTTGTAAAGAGACATTTAAAACTTCTTTTTCAATATTCAAACAATCAATAGATTCAAGAAGTCTTTTGGTTTCACAATATAATTTTGAATTTTCATTCAATAACTCATTAATTTTGAATTTCATTTCCTTATTTCTTTTTGAAGCCTTTTTTAATTCTTCATACATTTCAACAAATAATTCATTAGGATTATCAATATCACCATCACAACAAGTAGAAGTAGAAGAAGTGGATTGTACCTCATCATTTATTGCCATAAAGCACATATTGGCTCTTTCCTCATGTGTTACTTGAAGAAGTCTCCGCATATCGTGAGCGGTGTCGCATTCACTCACTCGATTGTATTCATTCACGTCCAATACACAACTCAAGATGTTCATTGCTTGGTAGTTTAAAGTTATCTTTCTTGAATCATTCTCATCAAGTTCCTCCATAGGCTTTACTTCCTTTGTAATTCCATCAGCCTTTATTCTCATAGGCATATAGGGACCTTTCTCAATGATACTCCACAAATCAAAGTTAATAGAACAAATAAAAATTTTAATTCTAGACTTCCAATGTGTATAATTAGAACCATCAAACAAAGGAGGTCTATTTGTAGATGAACCTTCCATATAAGGCAAATTTGATAAACTAGCCATATAATCTTTACTTCTAAGTTGTTAGACCTTAAAAAGAAGACCTAGCTCTGATACCAATTGAAAGACCTAAGAGAGGGGGGGGGGGGTGAATTAGGTCTTTGGCTAATTATCGAAAATCTTTTCCCTTTTTGCAAACCCTTTGCCTTAATGAAAGCTCTTCTTTAAATTCACAAACTTCTAGTTTATATGTGATTTGATGGTTAAGACAAGATTATCAAACTATAAGATCACAACCATGATAATCAACAACTATGAACAAATAATAATAACACAAGTATGTAACAAGTAAAGCTATAAAGAAATGAACACACGATTTATAGTGGTTCGATCTCTCCAAGATCTACATCCACTACCTTTGAGTCCACACTCAAGGATTTCAACCAATTCACTATATGCTCAATTTAGACAATTACACAAGAGGCTCATAAAACAAGGATTTTACACCAAGAACCTCCTTTGTAATACTACAAACAAGGCTCACCCTTCCACAAGGATTTTATATCTAAAGACAACCTAAAGACCAATCTAATCCAAGGCTCACCCATACACGGGTTTTACACCACAACCTTGATTAATCTAGTCTATGGCTCACCCTTACCAAAAGGGCTTTACGTCACAAGATAACCTTGTCAGAGCTAGTAAAAAAACACAATTTGATAAAAAGATAAAAGTGTCTAGATGTTACCACTTGTTGGTAGATTTTTACACAAACTTGCACCTTCACACTTTGATGTCTTTGGATTGATCAATTGAATGCACAAGACATAAGAGAGCTTAAGAAATGTTTGTAAAAGGCTTTAGAATGCTTAGAGTTTTCAAGAATTCAAACCTTACAAAAGATTACATGTTTATAGCTTTTATAGAATTTGAAAATCAGTTTTAACAGCTATAAAACGGCTAGTTAACGGCTATTTTCAGGAAATTAGGACGACCGAATTCTTCATGCTGCATCCGAATCTTTGTCCGAATTTCTCTGAAAAAATAGTGACCATGCTGAAGGCCAAAATTCGGACGACCGAATTTTTCTTTATGCATCCGAATCTTCTTCCGAATTTATCTGGAAGAACAGTAGCAAACTTTTGCTACAAAATTTGGACTACCGAATTTTTTGGAAGCATATTCAAACTTTGTAAAATCATTTGAGATTTAACTTCAATAAGTTTGAAAAACATTTGGTATGTATAGAAACTTATTTAGACATATATAAATTTGAAAATCAAAATCAAATTCCTTTGATTATATAAAGTTTACTTAAAAACTTTTAGGACACAAAACCACATTCATCGAAAAATTCATTCAAAGCCTTTTAAGATCATAAGACTCATTTTATGCTCTCTTATGCATTCAATGATAACCAAGACATACAAGTGTAGAGTTTACATAGAGATTTACCTACTAAGTATATACACTCTACACTTCAAGTCTGCAATGCCTTTAGATCATCTAAGAACAACCTTCTTCAAACTTCAATCACTTTGCTTTACTGAAGTTGTTCTTGCACTTTGGATTCAAAGCAATGAGACTTCATACTTCTTAGTTCACAAAACCTATCACATAACATACAAGCATATTAGTCCTCATCAATATTTTTCATTAATCAAAACTACATGATTTGCCCTTAGGGCTAATAATAATGATGGATATTTATGGCATAGAAGATTAGGTCATGTGAGCATGGATTTATTAAATAAACTTTCCTCACAAGAGCTAGTTAGAGGATTACCTAAAATGCATTTTGATAAAACTCGTCTTTGTGATGCTTGTCAATATGGAAAACAATTTGATGCGAACCCTAGGTATAGAAACCTAGAACCCAACAACAAACTTCCACAAATGCCCAAGGATGTGTGAAAAAGGCTTCAAGAACCCTTAACCCGTTGGATATATGACCCAAGAACTAAAGGTATAAACAGAAACCCTAAACCCATTATCAATAAAGATAAGAACTTAAGGTATAATTCATAAATGAACCCACAAGTTGAATAACTTGATAAGTTCAAGAAGTTCTTTCAAGAACCAAAGAGAGAATGTATTCTCACAAAAATATTAATGACTTCATGTTCATCCCCTAAATTTCTAAAAAGATCCTATATAAATAGACATCTCAAAACCCTAACCTAATTGGTTTTGGATTTAGAGTTGGCTGAAACACAAGTCCTTAATGGGCTTGGATTTGCAGCTAATTAAATCCAACTAAGGACTGAAATACAAAAATAGATATGGGCTTCAATAATTAAAAGTTCTTAGCCCAAACAAACTTAAAAACTAATTAAAAGACTCCTAGAATTTAGGAAATTTCGTCCAAGCCTTGGGCTGAATTTTTGAGCCCATCAATTTGGCTGCCCAATGGACTCCAAAGTAGTTGGACAGCTTGTTTGTAGTAAATTAATGATTGTTGATCCATCTTGTACATAATATAGCCTTGAAAAACTCATTTGTTATTGGACTAGTGGACATCTTTAATGGATCTTGATCACCTAAGTTTGGCGCCTCTTGGTTCTCATCATTCCCTCTTTCCTCGAAAAGATTCGTCCTCGAATCTAGTCCTACATCATCAGAGCACGTAATAAGTTCAAAAGAAACAAACGCAAAAGAAAATTTGGCTTAATAAGCGCATGTATGGGAAGGGACGTACATAATTGGATCCAAGCAATATGCAACCTTTTGAACAAAGAATCTCATATAAAAATGAAACATTTTAACACATATCAAAGGAATAGTTTGCATGCTTTTCAACCAAGGCTCTTCACAAAATTGCAACAAAAGTAACTTATACAAAAGTTCTGTTCCCTTCATCGCATAACCCATCTCATTAAAATAGAAGGAACGAATTGGTTCAAGAAATGGGTCTATAAATGGTAAATGGAAACAAAAACTTCCTTCAAGCACATGCATAAATTTAAATTCATGAAGTATGCAAGTCGCAAATCCCAACATATCAATCCCATGGCAAACTTCATAAGTTCTTAGCATTTTAAACACCTCTTTGAAGGGTAAATGGTATTTCCAAAGCCTTCCATAACAAAAATCTTCATTATCAAGCAAGGAATAAGTATTAGTTAGACCATGCAAAATGTAGTTCTTCAACATTCCAGCCACATTTTCCCCAAAATCACACAAAGTTATTTGTCCAAAAATTTGCAATGATTCTAAACTACAAGATATCTCAAGATATGAAATAGGTTCGTGACCATTCGAAGCAACATAAGCTCTTTACATGAGTTGTTCAACAAGAAATCATGCATATTTCCTAGAATTCTCTCCATATCAAAATTTCTACAGATATTTTTCACATGATCATCTTCAACTAATGGGGCATATGTAGAGCTATTAAAATCAAGAGAACTTCTATGATCATTCAAGCACTTTTGCAAATGATTCCTATAAACAACAGAAACTCGATTTAAGCAAGTAAAATCAAGAGTCATAAGACAATTCACAAGATAATAGCAAGTAGTTAGGAACAATTTATCCTCCTTAAAGAAAAATTCAAAGCATGGACTACGAAAATAAAGAAAAAAACTTATTGGTTGTTTTATGATTTTCATGCCAAGCTTTCCTTCTATCATCTTACTTGAAGCTCCAAAATCCTGCACACATGAATAAATACTAGGCAGAAAGTGAGTTAGTTTGTTAGAAAATAAGCTCAACTCTTCACTTGAATGTGAGTTCATAAGTGGCTTTAGAACGAAAGTACTAACACACTCTCTTTCTTTTTCAAATTCACTCATGCTCTTTTCATCTCTCTTCTCAAGAATCTTCAAGCTCAACTTTTCTCTTGTGCACTCTTTTTCTTTTCCCTCAAATTTACTCTCATTTTGTTGAAGCTCACACTCTCTACACTCCTTTCTTTCAAGCTCATAGTCCCTCTTTTCTTTTGATCTCTCAACATCCTCACTTTTTGTAATCAAAGTAGGACTAACTTCTTGTTTGCAATAGCTAGCACTACTCTTTCCCTTTCCATAAACCTGATAACCCTTCCATTCTTCTCTATCATTTCCATTCTTTCCTTCATAATGATTTTTCCTTCTACCTCCACCATCATAAATCCCAATATACTTAGTATTCCTCATTCCTTCATCATACCTTGAACCCTCATAACACTTCTCCTCTTGTTCAACTCGTGTAGCTCTCCTTGCAACTCGTGGTACATTAGGAGCTACAATGGGATTTCTTCTTGGTTGGCCTCTCGACATGCTCGCTAAGATTTGCTCGCGGCCATTCAATTGATCTTTAATATCCTCCATCACCATGTGTAGCCTTCGGAATTCTTGTTGCATGGCCTGCATGAAAAAAGACTCTTGTGCACTAGAAGAACTTTCCAATTGTTCCTTGGAAGCCATCATGTATGCTGCAACTTTAAAGATTAGTAGAAAATAGTCCTCACTTTCTCTCGTGTATCTCTCTATTATAGGCTTTTTCTTGTAATGATCTAACACTCAGCCTTTTACCACTCAACAAACTCTCTTTTAGTTCTTTGAGAACTAATCAATCAAATCAAGTAGTCAAGTTTGTAGCAATTCAACAAACGAATAGTGCAGATCAAATTATGGAAGTCAAAGAAAGTAAAAGGAACTAAATTACTAGAAAGAAATTAGAATTTAGTCAATTAGAGCTCATACTTACTAAAAAGAATAGAAGAAATCAGAATAGGAAACTACTTTTTTTTTTTTGGCTTTCCTAAAAGGAATTAGGAAGAATTCAGAATAGGAAACTACCCTTTTTTTTTTTTTTTTTTGCTTTCCTAAAAGGAATTAGGAAGAATTCAGAATAGGAAACTACCTTTTTTTTTTTTTTTTTGCTTTCCTAAAAGGAATTAGGAAACTCTAGGAGAATCTTTTGGAGTGGTGCCCAATCTTTATGACTCTAGGAATCTTCCTTCCTTTTCTTCTCCAACTGACCTTCTTTTTGTGGTCTTCTTTTTCTGTTTTTTTTTTTTGGACGAATTTTTTTTCTTCTTCTTTTTTTTTGGACGATTTTTTTTTTCTTTTTTCTCTTTTTTTTTGGACAATTTTTTTTTTAATAACTCACAAAAGGCACAACTTTGACACCAAGAACGCAAACAAAAGAATAGAACTTCTGATAAAGTAGGCTGACTATAGAGAGACACGGATAACAACAAGATCAACAATGAAAATCAAAGAAAGGAAAACGAAAGATAGTAAAAACCTGATTCACAGCCTTCGCTCTGATACCAAGATGATGCGAACCCTAGGTATAGAAACCTAGAACCCAACAACAAACTTCCACAAATGCCCAAGGATGTGTGAAAAAGGCTTCAAGAACCCTTAACCCGTTGGATATATGACCCAAGAACTAAAGGTATAAACAGAAACCCTAAACCCATTATCAATAAAGATAAGAACTTAAGGTATAATTCATAAATGAACCCACAAGTTGAATAACTTGATAAGTTCAAGAAGTTCTTTCAAGAACCAAAGAGAGAATGTATTCTCACAAAAATATTAATGACATCATGTTCATCCCCTAAATTTCTAAAAAGATCCTATATAAATAGACATCTCAAAACCCTAACCTAATTGGTTTTGGATTTAGAGTTGACTGAAACACAAGTCCTTAATGGGCTTGGATTTGCAGCTAATTAAATTCAACTAAGGACTAAAATACAAAAATAGATATGGGCTTCAATAATTAAAAGTTCTTAGCCCAAACAAACTTAAAAACTAATTAAAAGACTCCTAGAATTTAGGAAATTTCGTCCAAGCCTTGGGCTGAATTTTTGAGCCCATCAATTTGGCTGCCCAATGGACTCCAAAGTAGTTGGACAGCTTGCTTGTAGTAAATTAATGATTGTTGATCCATCTTGTACATAATATAGCCTTGAAAAACTCATTTGTTATTGGACTAGTGGACATCTTTAATGGATATTGATCACCTAAGTTTGGCGCCTCTTGGTTCTCATCACAATCTAAAACATCTTTTAAATCAAAGAAAATGGTTTCTACCTCAAAACCTCTTGAACTTGTTCATATGGACAAACCACTAGTCATGGTGGTAAAAGATATGCTTATGTGATTGTTGATGATTTTTCAAGATTTACATGCGTGATTTTCTTAGCTCAAAAGGATGAAACATTTCATGAATTTGCAAAACTTTTCAAAAAGGTTCAAACTTCTCTTGAGTATAAATAGATTTCTATTAGAAGTGACAATGGAAGAGAATTTTGTAATCAAGACTTTACAAAATTTTGGATGACTATGGTGTAACTCATAATTTCTCAACTGCTAAAACACCCCAACAAATTGGTGTTGTTGAAAGAAAAAATAGAACCTTACAAGAGATGGCTAGATCAATGCTTTGTAAAAACTCTTTGCCAAAATATTTTTGGGCTGAAGCTGTCAATACTGCTTGCTATGTAATGAATAGAGTTCTATTAAGACCTTTCATAAGAAAAACACCTTTTGAACTCCTATTTGATAAAACTCCTTCAATTGTTTATTTTAAGGTTTTTGGTTGTAAGTGTTTTATCTTAAATACTAGTGATAATCTGGGAAAGTTTGATAGAAATCAGATGAAGGTGTATTTTTTGGCTATTCATCAAACAAAAAGGCCTATAGAGTTTATAACAAAAGAACATTATGTGTTGAAGAAACCATACATGTAACGTTTGATGAATCTAACATTTACCTTGAAAGAAGAAATGAAGATGATGTAGGTTCTTCAATGATTTATAATCAAACACATCATCAAGCACCTACATTAGAAGAACATGTCAAAGAAGAAGAAATAATAGAGCAAGAACAAGATGGTCAACCTAGCAATGATCAAGAGCTTCCAAAGGATCTAAGATATGCAAGAGGTCATCCTAAGGAGCAAATCATTGGTGATGTCTCCCAAGGAATTAAAACAAGGTGGTATTTTATTGACAACTTTGCTCTTTTATCTCATATTGAACCTAAAAACATTGATGATACATTGTGTGATGATTTTTGGATTATTGCTATGGAAGAGGAGTTAAATCAGTTTGAAAGAAATAAAGTTTGGACTCTTGTCCCAAGACCTCATGATCATTCTATTATTGGTAAAAAATGAGTATTTAGGAATAAATTAAATGAACTAGAAGAAGTTCTTAGAAATAAGGCTAGGCTTGTTGCTCAAGGTTTCAACCAAGAAGAAGGCATTGATTATGATGAATCTTTTGCTTCGGTAGCTAGAATAGAATCCATACGAATACTTTTGGCTTTTGCTTGTTTTAAAGGTTTTAAACTATTTCAAATAGATGTTAAAAGTGCATTTCTAAATATTGAAGAAGAGGTTTATGTAGAACAACCACCTGGTTTTATTCATGAAAAGTTTCCTAATTATGTTTTCAAGTTAACCAAGGCTCTATATCGATTGAAACAAGCTCCAAGAGCTTGGTATAAAAGGTTAAGTGGTTTTCTTCTTTCAAAAAGATTTGCAAAAGGAAAAGTGGACACAACACTTTTTATAAAAACCTCTAGCAATAATGATATTTTACTTGTGCAAATTTATGTTGATGACATTATTTTTGGTGCTACTAACATATCCCTTTGTAAAGAATTTACCAAATCAATGCAAAATGAATTTGAAATGAGTATGATGGGAGAACTAAATTTCTTTCTTGGGCTGCAAATTAAGCAAACTAAGGATGGAGACTTCATAAATCAAGTAAAGTATACAAAGGAGCTATTGAAAAGATTTGGAATGGATCAAGCAAAAGGGATAGGTACTCCAATGAGCTCATCAACTAAACTTGATAAAGATGAAAAAGGTAAAAATGTTGATGAGCGGTCATATAGAGGTATGATTGAAAGTTTACTCTATCTCACAGCAAGTAGACCATATATTATGTTTGCTGTGTGCTTATGTGCTAGATTTCAATTTTCTTTTGATCTTATTGGATATTCAGATGCTAATTTTGCCGGATGCAAAGTTGAACGTAAGAGTACTAGTGGTCACTGTCAATTTCTTGGTAGTTGTCTTGTGTCTTAGTACAGTAAAAAACAAGAATGTGTATCTTTGTCTACTGCTGAAGCTGAATATATTGTTGCTAGTAGTTGTTGTGCACAAATATTATGGATGCAGCATACTCTACTTGATTATGGTCTTAAGTTCAATTGTGTGCCTATACTATGTGATAATACTACTGCTATCACAATTTGAGCATAAATCTCATTCAACATTCTAGAACAAAGCATATAGAGATTAAGCATCATTTTATTCGTGATCATGTTGCTTAAAAGGACATATGCTTGGATTATGTGCATACAAATGAAAAAACTGCTGATATATTTACCAAGCCTTTAGCTAAGGAAAGGTTTAACTATTTAAGAAGACTCTTAGGAATTTCCAAATTCAATTACTAATGTGTTTATTTGAGTGTGACAAAAGCAGGAAAAATTCGGATGCACAATTTGGATGCATTAAGTGAAAATGGAATGTCCAAAGTTCGGACATATGTTCGGACGCATGACAGAAAGTTCGGACGTCCGAACTTTCTAAAACTAGAGAAATAGAAAAGTTTAGACGCATGTTCGGACGCAGACCAAAAAGTTTGGTCGTCCAAACTTTACAGTTACAGTGGTTTTAAAGAGACCAAAATAGCCGTTACTCACATTTTTAAAATTCCAAACCCTAAACACTTCTCAGATTTCACTGCTTTTCTATTAGAAATACATCATGGTGAGAACTAAGTGAGCAAATATTGAGAAAGGAAAAGGGAAAGCAAAGGACAGAGAAGGAGGATGAATTTTAAATTAACCAAAGAGAATTAGGGTTCCTCAATCATCATCTGGAGCAGACAAATTTGTCTCTGTCAAGGCTGCATCAGAATTCAAAGATTGGAACAAGAAATCAAGAAAAATCATCCCTGGAAGCAAAGTGGATTTTGACAAACTCACAAATATGGGTAATGTCCTATCTTTATTTGATGATATTGGCTGGAGTAATTTATTGGTTATTGATGAAGAGTATTATCCCTCTCTCATATATGAATTCTATGCAAATCTTAAAGAAGAAAGAATTGAACATGAGGGGGACAATGTTAATCAATGGTATTCTTCTAGAGTGTCTCAAATAGACTTTGAATTCAATGATGCATTAATGAATAGAATCTGTGGAGTGAGTGATAGTGGAGCAAAGTATTTTTGTATCGGACAACACTGCTATATTAGAGAGTTATTTACAAATGAAAGATTTGAAGAGGCTTTCATCAATGGTAGAGAGTTTAGGACCATTAGAGAAAGGGAAATTAAAGCTTTTGATGCTAGGGGAAGAGATATGCATCGTATGATAACAACCATGATTATCCCTAACTTTGGCCATAAATTATTTGTTGGAAATATACATATGGTGATTATGCTTGCTTTGCACGAGCATAGGAGACTGATCTTTGGGTATATGGCACTGAAACATATGTTTGGGGCTAGGAAAACTAACAATAAAGCTTTATCATATGGAAGACTTTGACAAGAATTTTCAAACATTTTCGAGTTAAACTTCCTGTTAGGGACAATCTTTCAAAAGGGGACAAATCTATACCAATGACTCTTTAAAGAGAATGCAATTAACTCTTGATGATAAGGGAGTATGGAGAACTAGAAGAGAAACTCCTCCAAAAAGAATAGAAGCTGAGGAAAGTGAGGAAACTGAGGAAGAAGAAGATGACGCAGAAATATGGGCAAGAGAGATGAAAACTAAGAGGAGGCATGACTCAACAAGTGAGGGGGAGCAACCTTCCTCCAAAAGAAGACTCTTTGAAGAAGAGACAACCCTTCAACCACATCTTAATGTTGGAGAAGGGCCTAGTGCTGAAGGGATTTCAAAAGGAGATATAATTCACGAAGCATTAAACAACCACATCAAGGAGATGGAGAAAATGTACAAATTCTTTGAAACTTTTGCTCCTATGGTTCTTGGAAAACTGGACAGTTTAGAGAATAGAATCAAGCACATTGAGGAAATATTGATGAGAAATCCTCAAAATGGTGAAGGGCCTTCTAGAACTCAAGAAGCAACGGATGATGATAAGAATGGTGAAGATGACAAGAAAAATGAAGAAGGCAGTGATGATGATAATGATAGTGACCAAGGGGATGGCAATGAGCAGGTCATAGAGTCACAAAGAGGAGATCAAGGAATGCAGCAAGCTGGAATTAGTCAAGAAAGAGGTCAAATTGCAAGAGCTAAAATAACAACACCATCTAATCCAACATTCAGCCAAGGAAGAGTCAAGCATGTTGCAGTCAAGAAGAAACCTAGAAAGGACTCTCCATCAATATCAAAAGACTGAGCATATCTACACTCTCATCTCTATTTACTGCTTTTATTTATTTGAGATAAGCTTAGTATGACTTATGAACACTTACTAGCTTGGTTTATGCAATTTATCTGTTTTTGTTCCTTAAATTTCTGCATTTTATTACTATTTTCCATGTGGCTTATGTAATAGTTTCTTCAACGATGAAGCTCAATGATGAAACCTCAGTGTTGAGAGCTTCTTCTTATGATACTTGACCCCCCCCCTCAAGTTTAATTACTGTTATAAAAAGGGGAGAAAAAGTAAATTTACAGAATTATGCTATTGTTGCATATCAGTCTCATTTTCATATCCCCATCTTTGAGTGATGACAAAAGGGGGAGAAAGATGTGTGCATGAACGTGTGGCATTGTGTGCTTATGCTGCTATGTATGTGGGAATATGTGTGTTGCATGTGGCATTGTGTGCTGATAATGTGAAAATTTGGCACATTGTGGCATATTTGCCGCATCCAAAACTTTTTGCCAAAAATATTTTTTGTTGTTCAAATTGTTTGAAAACTGTTTTAATCCTTCCCATCATATTTGAACAACCTTAGAAAGGCTTATTTTCTGTGAAAATTTGGCACATTGTGGCATATTTGCCGCATCCAAAACTTTTTGCCAAAAATATTTTTTGTTGTTCAAATTGTTTGAAAACTGTTTTAATCCTTTATCATATTTGAACAACCTTAGAAAGGCTTATTTTCAAATATTACACCTTTCATCTCACATATCATATTCGGATGCATTCACATTTTGTTGCCAAAAAGTACTCTTTTGTTGTTCAAATTGGTTCAAATATGTTTTAATCTCTTCTAATATGTTTGAACAACCTTAGGAAAGCTTATTTACAAAATTTGTAGCTTTCATTTCACTTATTTTATTGTTTGGACTTGATATGTCAGAATTTGGATGCTTAGTATTTCAAGTCCAAATTTGTTGAAAAATGGGCACAATCTAAGGGGGAGCATTGTTAATCTTTTCTGACCTTTAATACCTCTCTTGGAAGTTTTCTAAATGCTTAAATTCTATATCTTCTATCCTAGTTGTTTGTTGAAAGGAAGGAGGTAAATAGAGGTTGGTTGGGTCATAGGCTCATATTGAGCCTTTTGAATGTCAATGTGCTAAATTGGTTATTATCTATCATTGATATCAATGCTTCTTTGTGCTACATTGTTTAAATCCATCACATTTTGCATCAAAGTTTGTCATCATCAAAAAGGGGGAGATTGTTAGCCCTAAGGGCAAATCATGAAGTTCTAATTAAGTTTTGAATAATGACAGACATTGAAGTGGACTAATTTGTGTGTCAATTGTGTGATAGGATTGTTGGAGTAAGAAGTATGAAGTCTTATTGCCCTTGAAGCTACAATGCTAGAACAACTACAATGAGTCAAAGTGATTGAAGATTGAAGAATTTTGTTCAAAGATGATTTAAGGCATTGAAGACTTGAAGGGAGAGGGAATGATGAGAATCAAGAAGCATCTAGATCCAGTGATCAAGATTTCCGCTGGCCCAATCACAAGAGCTAAGGCTAAGAGGATGAAAGAGACCTTGAGTGCATTGCTTGAAAGTATAAGGAATAAACAACCAAAGAATGATGATCTTTCATGGGTGTATGCTGTGCAAGGAGGATCAATGATGGTGAATTTATTACATTCAAGCTGTCCAACCACTTTGGAGTCCATGGGGCAGCCAAATTGATGTCCAAGATAGTAAATTAATGGGCTCAAATATTCAATCTAAGGGCTGGACGAAATTTCCTTATTTTTAGGAGTCTTTTAATTAGTTTTTAAGTTTGTTTGGGCTAAGAACATTTAATTATTAAAGCCCATATCTATTGTTTTATGTTTACTCCTTAGTAGGATTTAATTAGCTACAAATCCAAGCCCGTTAAGGACTTGTGTTTCAGCCACTTACTCCAAATCCAAAACCAATTAGGTTAGGGTTTTGAGATATCTATTTATATAGGATTTTTTTTAGGAGAAGAGGAGGTCATTAATATTTTTGTGAGAATACATTCTCTCTTTGGTTCTTGAAAGAACTTCTTGAATTTATCAAGTTATTCAACTTGTGGGTTCATTTATTTGAATTATACCTTAAGTTCTTATCTTTATTGATAACGGGTTTAGGGTTTCTGTTTATACCTTTGGTTCTTGGGTCATATATCCAACGGGTTAAGGGTTCTTGAAGCCTTTTTCACACATCCTTGGGCATTTGTGGAAGTTTGTTGTTGGGTTCTAGGTTTCTATACCTAGGGTTCGCATCAGGTCAAATACGCTAAATAGGTATATTCTTTTGTAAACCCTACACTTGTGGGTCTTGGAATCTATTGAATGCATAAGAGAGTAACAAAAACTTGTTTTGAATCTTATATGGCTTTGAATGAACTTTTGAATGACAAGTATCTTTTTGAACCTCAAATAATCTTGAGTAAACTTTGTATGATCAAAGTGTTTTAGTAACGGTTTTTGAGTTTGAAAATGTTTAAATGACTTATCTATTTATATAAAATGTTTTCAAAGTTATTAAGGTTGACTTTCAAATGATTTGACAAAGTTTGATGAGTTCTGACGCAAGTTCGGACGTCCAAACTTTCAAAATGGTTACTGCGCTTCTAGAGAAATTCAGACACAAGTTCGGACGCATGGAGTAAAGTTTGGACGTCCAAACTTTCTCTGATTGCATGGTTACTGTTTTTCCAGAGAATTTCGGACGAATGTTCGGACGTCTGAACTTTCTGCTATGCATCCGAACTTTTCCAAAGAACTTGGCACAGTAAAGTTCGGACGCATAACAGAAAGTACAGACGTCCGAACTTCTCTAAAACTAGCCGTTACTAGCCGTTTTATAGCTGTTGAAACTGATTTTTTGAAATTTATAAAAGCTATAAATTCAAAAATTTTTGTAAGTTTTGAATCTTTAAGAACTCCAAACATTCCAAAGTCTTTAGCAATCATTAAAGCTCTCTTTTGTCTTGTGCTTTCAACTGATCATTCAGGATTCCAAAGACAACAAAGTGTGAAGGTGCAACATTGTGTAATCATCTACTAACAAAGTGGTAACATCTTACACATTCTCCTTTCTTCATTCAATTGTGTTTCTACTAGCTCATTGCAAGGTTATCTTGAAAACATAAAATTCTTTAGATAAGGGTGATCCTTGAGACATTGACTCAAGGTTGTTAGTAGATATAAAATCCTTTGGTAGGATGAACCTTGTTTGTATAATTGCAAAAGAGGTTGTGAGTGTAAAACCATTGTGTGGTGAGCCTCTTATGTAATTATTGAACTTCAGCATTTAGTAGATTGTTTAAAATCCTTGAGTGTAGGCTCATGGTAGTGGACATAGATCTTGAAGAGATCGAACCACTATGAATTGCTTGTGTTTATTGATCTTAAACTGTTTATTGCTTTGACATTGATTGATATATTCTTTTATTGAAACAAACACACTCCCCCCCCCCCACTCTTAGGTCTTTCAGGAATGAAAGGACCATTTACAATGACCTTTCAACATTCAATATCTGTGGACTGTATAAAATTTCTCATCCAAGTTTACTAGTAGGAATAGTTCAAACCACTAAAGAGTGGTGGAAAAGAAATGGACTGTCGTTCTGGTAAACCACAACCAACAACCCCGGACGTAAGAGCCATGGATCCTATCTAGGCTGTTAAACTTGTTAACTATAACAGACTAGTTCTGATACCAACTGTAGGCCCTAAACAATGTTCGAGAGATGGGTGATTTGAATTTTATCAGAAATTAATCTATTTAAAGCGGAACTAAAAAAATAACTTGAAGTGCTATTAGCTGGTTGGTAAAACAAAAGTTAAAGTCCAGAGTAAGTTATTTTTTTCAAGTTGAGCTAACTCAAAGTAATATTATGTTGAGTACCTTGTAAGAGCTTTGTTGGAGTCAATACGTAACTTTCTGTTATTTTGGAGGATGCATGAATACAAATAGCCAAACTAAACATTGCAGTACTAAAACAGCTTTAAAAGGTTATCAAGCTAATGTTTCTTAACAGAGAGTTCGAAAGACAATTTGTATGACATTGTATGAAGAACAATTTCAGTATGTCTTTCCATGGAGAGTATGCTTTCAACTTAATCATTCTTGCCTCAAAATATGTTTTCAATATAAATGAAGGTAAGGCGAGCAAACAATCAATGTGAAGTAAACCAAGAAATAAAATGGAAGCCAAAGATTTTTATAGTGGTTCGACAACATGCTTACATCCACTCCTTCAGAATCTCATCTCAAATATTTTCACTAAACACTATCTCTTTAATGGTAGAGATCAAACCATTCAACCTTAAGTATCTTACACCCAAGAAGTTCTCAAGTTGTACCCATTAGTTTTACAAAGAGATGTAGCAACTATCACCACTAGTTTTCGATAGATCTAGCAACTATTTTCCACCTAATAATCTCCTCAGCCTTGGTGGCACAAGTTTAAAACCAGTACTCGTAAACCTTAAAGAGATAAAGATGAAAAGATTAAAGCTTTCACTTGCTTGTAATATTAGGTCACACTTTGCACATTTTCTTCTTTTTTGTCCTGACGTGCTTCTCTCGCTGCTTTCAACTTTCAACTATCAACTCTTGAAGAACTCTCAACTCCTTTGAGAAACATAGTCATCTCTTAAAGATTTTCGAGTGCAACGGGGTATATTTATAAGAGCTATACAAACTCTATGAAAAGATAAGAGATAGTACAATCACATGGTGCTCTTGGTCAATTCTTTTCAAAGGGTCAAAGTACTTTTTTAGAAAAATTTTATTTTTGTAAAGTATAGGTGATCATGTGATCTTCCAATTGTCCCAGCTTGATTCTTTCGAGCAATGTCAGCTTGTTCCTTTTGTCTCAAAAAATAGTTCAAAACATTTTTTGCTATTTCTATGCAAGTTTAAAAGCTTGACTACTTTAGAAAAAGTGATTTTAGTTAACGATAAAATTGAAAAAGTCATTCTAGCTAACTGTAAAGTTGCGCTGACACACTCACATTGAGATTTTGCAATATGGTAAAAGTAGTTTGACACAAATGAATCTAGCTTGATAGTTTTGAAAGTTACTTGATACAAGAATCATAGCAAAAACATTTTGAGGTAAATTTTAAGGATTGAAAATTTTATTTTGACTAAGAAACATATGGAGACAGTATCTTAGATCAATTCTTAACAAGAATCTAAAAAATATACCAATGAAAGTACACTACTTGATTCTTGAACTTATGTGGATTGATGATGAGCACTCAAGGCACATCTTGAAATCATCTCAATAAAATTTCATTAGATTACTTAAAATATGTTTTGTTAGTCATCAAAAGTGGAACGTTGTTTCCTTGAGTCAATCGTATTTTGACTCTTGGAACAAGAATTGATTGAGGCACCATGTAACTGTATTATCTCCTATCTTTTCATAGGTTTTGTATATCTTATATGTGTAACCTTTGCACTCAAATTGGTCAAGAGATAAGAGCAGAAGGAAGAAATAGAGAGAAAATCTTCCAAGGCTGCAAGGAGCAAATTTGCAAAATATGAGATGAAACAAAAGGCAAGCAAACGTTGCAATATTTTCATCTTCTTCTCTTCAAGCTTCATAAGTATCAGTTCAAATTTGTGCCACCAAGGTTGAGGAGGTTCTTGGGTGAAAAATAGTAGCTAGATTTATTAAAAACTAGTGGTGAGATAGTTGTTAGATGTATTTTCAAAACTACTGTGCACAACTTGAGAGTTCTTAGTACAGAGATTCTTAGGGTTACATAATTTAATCTCTGCCGTTAAAGAGATTGTGTTTAGTAAAATAGTAAAATACTTTAGATGTTATTCTCAAGGAGTGCATGTACGCATGTTGCTGAACCACTATAAAAATTCTTGGTGCCATTTTATGCGAGAATGATTCAGTTCAAAGTATGCTCTCTACATAATGTAAAGTTGTGCTAAAACTGTAATCTAAATTGTGACATAAAACTTTCCCATAAACTGTTTGTTGGCTAAGACTAGCCTGACAATTCTAATTATTGTTTTTATGATAGTTGAGCTAAATCCTTTGAGTATTTACTTCTATGTTAAATAGTTTTTTTTTGAAGTCCAATTCACCCTTCTTGGACATTGTTTGGGACCTACACTCATCTGCTTGAACTTCATCTTTTCCACTGCCCACTTCTTCATCTCTGTATGTGAACACCAAGGCAAAGGAAATTCAAGAACCAATATAAGCCCAACGCAACAATGAAATATTCAAAATAGAGTATATAAATCATTGTGTGAATTATTCCTTGATAAGAGAAGAAAGAGAAATTCAAAAGATTGCATGAATTGTAAAAGCCAAAAGGAGATACAAATATATAGAATAGAGGTATGGTTATTCTGACTAGATTGAGTGAAGTTGGTGCCATACTGAGGCATGAAAATCTTTACTTAATTCTATGGGATAACTTTCAAATTGTGTTTCTATTTTTTCTATGGTCAAAAAGGAAGGTAAAAAGAAATGAAAACAGATGATTCTTCTTGTTTCAAAAGACAAAATTGTCCTTCTAAAGATGTAAACATGTTTGGCACCACCGATTCTGTTGTGTGGCCAATGGTAGAGACTGAAATCATTAAAATGGTCTAAATAGAAGACAAAAATTATTGAAATAAAATATCAAGAACTAAGTTGAAATTAGTAAAATAGTTGGAATATTCATTTCGCATATAGTGCTGTTACTTGAATCAAACGTTTGCAAACGAAGCTCGTTTATGTTCGTTTAACAATCGAATCAAGCTCGAATATGAAAATTGCTCAATTAATAATCGATCGAACACGAACAAGTTTGCAAACATAGTTGAACATTTGCTAACATATATATCAATATATCAAATATTATATAATATTATATAATATTTTATTTTGTATTAAATTTTTATTTGGTATTTTATACAAAAAATATTAAATATTCTATGTAATATTTATATAATATCTTATTAACTTCTTATTATTTACTACGTATTATTTACATTTTATTATTTTATTCAAATTTATTTGAACTTGGAACACTACTTGAACAATTCATAAAAGATTAAACAAGTTAAACACAAACAAATTTTGGACTTCACAAACAAATAAGCGAATGAATTCGAACAAGCTTTCAAACTTGACAAACTAATTGAATGATTGAACAATGTTCGAGTACTACACAACCAAGTTAAAAAATTAAATTATTCGTGTTCAACAACAACTCTATTTGCAAATTACTGGGAATTGAAATTGGAAAGTCATTGGCTTATTCATTTGGAAAATTAGCTCTAAAGGCCACTAAAGAAAAATTCTATTTTGTTTATGCCGCTAAATTTTACTTAAGAAAGATTCTATTTTGGTTTGCACTGCTAAATTTTATTTTATCTTTTCATGCTATTACACTATTTTTGTATCTCTTTTCATGCCATTTTGTCATTTTTTCACAGTAGAATCTCGTATAAAATGGTACATCCACTATAGGTGAATGACAACTATGTCCCTGATAAGTCATTTTAGATTGCCTTTAAGATCTCCTAACCTTTTTAGGAAATTAAAATATAGTTCCTAAATATACTTCTATCAGATTTTTTTCCCTAATCTTTTTAGGAAATCAAACTCTATTCCCATTAGAGTTTCCTAATTCCTTTAGGGAAGCAATTTTCTATTCTGATTTTTTTTCATTATTTTCATTAAATAGGAGCTATAATTGACTAAATTCTGACTTTGTTCTAGTAATTTAGTTCCTTTTACTCCCTTTGATTTCCATAGTTTGTGATCTACATTGTTCGGTTGTTGAATTGCTACAAACTTAACTACTTGATTTGATTGATTAGTTCTCAAAGAACTAAAAGAGAGTTTGTTGAGTAGTAAATGGTTGATTGTTATATTATTACAAGAAAAAGCCTAAAATAGAGAGATACACAAGAGAAAGTGAGGATTATTTTCCATTAATCTTTAAAATTGCAGCATACATGATGACTTCCAATGAACACTTGGAAAGTTCTTCTAGTGCACAAGACTCTTTTGTCATGAAGGTCATGCAACAAGAATTCCAAAGGCTACACAATAACGATGGATGATATTAATGATCAGTTGAATGCCCACAAGCAAATCTTAGCTACTATGCCGAGAGGCCTGCCAAGAAGGAACCCCATTGCATCTTTTAATGTGCCACAAGTTGCGAGGATAGCTACACGAGTTGAATATGAGGAGAAGTGTTATGAGAGTTCATGGTATGGTGAAGAAATAAGGAATGCTAGGTATAGAGGGATTTATGGTGGAGGTAGAGGGAAAAATCATCATGAAGGAAAGAGTGGAAATGGTAGAGTAGAATAGAAGGGTTATGAGGTTTATGGAAAGGGAAAGAGTAGTGCTAGTTGTGGCAAGTTGCAGTTACCTAGTTTCCAAGGGAAATTTGAACCAGAATCCTACTTGGAATGGGAAGGGAGTGTGGACATTGCCTTTAAAATCTATAACTAGAGCGAAGAAAAGAAGTTGAGCTTGGTTGTGGGATCCTTTACTCATTTTGCCATTTCATGGGGGTATATGTATAAGGAATCTAGAGAGAAGAAGGAGAAGAAATCCATTAAGTCATGTGGATGAGTTAAAGGAAGTAATGAAGTTGGACTTTGGAGTCAAGCATTTCAAATATTTAAAGAGAATAGAACAAAAAAAAGAAGAACAAGAGTGAGGACGGAGCTACTATAGCACTTAGAATGGAAAGAAAGGTAGAGACTATTGAAGTTCAAAAGGACAATGAAGTTGTTGAAGAACCACCAAAGAAGGATGAAGAAGTTGAATGTGAAGCTAATGAAGTGCATAATTGCAAACAGGAAGTTAGTCCTACTTTGGTTAAGAAAAGTGAGGATGTTGAGGGAACAAAATAAAAGAGTGACTATGAGCATGAAAGAAAGGAGTGTAGAGAGTGTGACCTACAACAAAATGAGAGTAACTATGAGGGAAAATAAAAAGAGTGCTCAAGAAAAATTGTGCTAGCCCTAAGGGCAAATCATGAGGTTTTGATTAAGTTTTGATTAATGACAAATATTGATGTGGATTGTTGGATTAAGAAGTATGAAGTATTGTTGCCTAAAAGCCAAAATGCAAGAACAACTCCAATATGTCAAAGTGATTGAAGATTGAAGAGTTTTGTTCAAAGATGATTAAAGGCATTGAAGACTTGAAGTGTAGGTTACATATTCTTAATAGGTATATTCTTTTGTAAACTCTACACTTGTGTGTCTTGGAATTTATTGAATGCATAAGAGAGCACAAAACTTGTTTTGAATCTTAAATGGCTTTGAATGAACTTCTGAATACAATTATGCTTTTGAGTCTCAAATAATTTTGAGTAAACTTTGTATGATCAAAGTGTGTTAGTAACGGTTTTTGAGTTTAAAAGTGTTTAAATGACTTACCTATTTATACAAAATGTTTTCAAAGTTATTAAGGTTGATTTTCAAATGATTTGACAAAGTTTGATCAGTTCGGATGCAAGTTCGGACATCCTTTGAAAATGGTTATTGTGCTTTCAGAGAAATTCGGACGCAAGTTCGGATGCAAAGGATAAAGTTCGGACGTCCGAACTTCCCCTGATAGCATGGTTACTGTTTTTTCAGAGAAATTCGGACGAATATTCGGGCGTAGAAGGAAAATTTCGGACGTTCGAACTTTTCCAAACAACTTGTCACAGTAAAGATCTTATGGCTAATATTTCAAACTTACCTTATCTAGAAGGATCTTCCACAAATAGACCACCATTGTTTGATGAAACAAATTATACATTTTGGAAATCTGGAGTTAAGATTTATATTTGTTCTATTAATTTTGATTTGTGGAACATTGTTGAGAGAGGTCCTTACATACCAATGAAAATGAGAGCTGATGGAGTGACTTTAGAACCAAAGTCTATAGACAAATTTGATAAAAATGATTCAAAGAAAATGACATTAAATTATCAGGCCATGAACATTTTAAGCTGTGCACTAGATATAACTGAAAATATAATCGAGTTAGTGGATATGACATTGCTCATGATATGTGGAGATTACTTCAAGTAACACATGAAGGTACAAAAAAAAGAGTCAAAGCTTGTCATGCTAGTAAGAGATTATGAGCTATTCACCATGAAGCAAGGTGAGAATGTTAGTGATATGTTTATAAGATTTACTAGCATTTTCAATGGTTTAAAAGCTTATAGGAAGAGCTATACAATTGGAGAGCAAAACAGAAAGATATTGGATACTCTACCAAAATCTTGGCAACTGAAAACACTTGCTATTGAGGAATCAAAGGATTTAAAAACTCTCCCACTTGAAGAGCTCATTGGATCACTGCTTACGCATGAGATGAAGATGAAAAGACTAAATGACATTGAAGACGAAGACAAGGGAAGCAAAGGAGTTGTACTTAAAACTTCAAATCATTTGAGTGAACAAGAAAAGTCATCAAGTGAAGAAGATGGAAACAGTGGAGAAGAAGAGATAGCTATGGCTGTAAGAAAATTCTAAAAATTCTACAAAAAGGAATTTCTCAAGAAAGGGAGAAAGCCAACCAAGAAGAGTGAACAGTCATCATCCTTAAAACCTCAATGTTTTGAATGCAAAAGCACAGAACATCTTGTTGCTGATTGTCTTAAAGTTCTGGAAAGGGAAAAAGACAACAAAATCAAAAAGAAATCTACCAAGAAGGGAAAAAGACTGGCTAGAACTTGGGATCAACAAGAAAGTGAAGATGGCAGTGAAGGAAAAGCCAACATATGCTTTATGGCAATTGATGATGAGGTACAATCTACCCCTTCTATTTCTAATTACTATGATGATGATGTTGATCCTAGTGATTTACTTGTTGAAATGTATGAAGAACTGAAAAAGGCTTCTAAAAAGAATAAAGAAATGAAACCAAAATCAATGAGTTATTAAATGAGAATTCAAAGTTATGTTTTGAAAATGGAAAACTTCTTGAGACCATTAATTGCCTAAACATTGAAAAAGAAGTTTTAAATGTAACTATACAAAACATATCTCTTGAAAATAAAGATCTTTGCACAAAAGTCATTTCTCTTGAAACAATGCTTAGTGATCATGAGATATTGAAAAAGAAAGTTAATGATCTTACATTATGCATTGAAAAATTTACAAATGGAAGAGAAAATTTAAATAAATTACTTGGTTATCAAAGATCTACATATGCAAAAAGTGGTCTTGGTTACACTCATGAAAGTTATAAAATGGTGTTAAAACTATTTGGAGAGTCAAAGGAACTTTTACTAACCCCCTTGGACCCAAGAAAGTGTGGGTACCAAAAGTTACTCTCTCAATTTTGGTGTAGGTTCGTTTTGCTTCAAGATCAAGTGCCACTAAGTGGTTTCTTAACAGTGGCTATTCAAGACACATGACTGGAAATACCTCCCTTGTTAGTGAGCTTCAAGCAACAAGTGAAGGTTTTGTCACATTTGGTGATAAGAAGGGAAGAATACTTGGAATTGATAACATTGGTAAAGGTTCTTTCCCTCTCATTAAGCAAGTATTACTTATTGATGGTTTAAAGTATAATTTACTCAGTATTAGTCAATTATGTGCTAATGGATGTAAAGTAGAATTTAAATGTGACAATTGTACTATTTTTGATAGTACAAGTAGCAAAACTATCTTTGTTGCTAATAGAGTTGGAAATGTGAATGTATTATATCTTGATGAACTTATTACAAATGATATAAAGTGTCTTGCCATTCATGATAATGATGGATATTTATGGCATAGAAGATTAGGTCACGTGAGCATGGGTTTATTGAATAAACTTTCCACACAAGAGTTAGTTAGAGGATTACCTAAAATGCATTTTGATAAAACTCGTCTTTGTGATGCTTGTCAATATGGAAAACAATCAAAAACATTTTTTAAACCAAAGAAAATAGTTTCTACCTCAAAACCTCTTGAACTTGTTCATATTGACTTGTTTGGACCAATGAGGACCACTGGTCTTGGTGGTAAAAGATATGCTTATGTGATTGTTGATGACTTCTCTAGATTTACATGGATGATTTTCTTAGCTCAAAAGGATGAAACATTTCATGAATTTGTAAACTTTTCAAAAAGATTCAAATCTCTTTTGAGTATAAACTAATTTCTATTAGAAGTGACAATGGAAGAGAATTTTGCAATCAAGACGTTACAAAATTTTGTGATGAATATGGTACAACTCATAATTTTTCAGCTGCTAAAACACCCCCAACAAAATAGATCCTTACAAGAGATGGCTAGATCAATGCTTTGTGAAAATTCTTTGCCAAAATATTTTTGGACTGAAGCTGTAAATACTGTTTGCTATGTAATGAATAGAGCTCTCTTAAGACCCTTCATAAGAAAAATACCTTTTGAACTCCTATTTGATAAAACTCCTTCAATTGTTTATTTTAAGGTATTTGGTTGTAAGTGTTTTATCTTAAATACTAATGATAATCTGGGAATGTTTGATAGAAAATCGGATGAAGGTGTATTTCTTGACTATTCATCAAATAAAAAGGCCTAAAGAGTTTATAATAAAAGAACATTTTGTGTTGAAGAAACTATACATGTAACCTTTGATGAATCTAACATTTATCTTGAAAGAAGAAATGAAGATGATGTGGGTTCCTCAATGATTGATTATCAAATTTATCATCAAGCACCCACTTTGCAAGAACATGCCAAAGAAGAAGAAATAATAGAGCAAGAACAAGATGGCCAGCGTAGCAATGATCAAGAGCTTTCAAAGGATCTAAGATATGCAAGAGGTCATCCTAAGGAGCAAATCATTGGTGATGTCTCCCAAGGAGTTAAAACAAGGCAGTACTTTATTGACAACTTTGCTCTTTTATCTCATATTGAGCCTAAAAACATTGATGATGCATTGTGTGATGATTTTTGGATTATTGCTATGCAAGAGGAGTTAAATCAGTTTGAAAGAAATAAAGTTTAGACTCTTGTCCCAAGACCTCATGATCATTCCATTATTGGTACAAAATGGATCTTTAGGAATAAATTAAATGAACTAGGAGAAGTTGTTAGAAATAAGGCCAGGCTTGTTGCTCAAGGTTTCAACCAAGATGAATGCATTGATTATGATGAAACTTTTGCTCTGGTAGCAACACTAGAATCCATAAGAATACTTTTGGCTTTTGCTTGTTTTAAAGTTTTAAACTATTTCAAATGAATGTTAAAAGTGCATTTCTAAATGGTTTTATTGAAGAAGAGATTTATGTAGAACAACCACCTGGTTTTATTCATGAAAAGTTTCCTAATCATGTATTCAAGTTAACCAAGGCTCTATATCGATTGAAACAATCTCCAAGAGCTTGGTATAAAAAGTTAAGTGGTTTTCTTCTTTCAAAATGATTTGCAAAAGAAAAAGTGGACACATCACTTTTTATAAAAACCTCTAGCAATAATGATATTTTACTTGTGCAAATTTATGTTGATGACATTATTTTTTGTGCTACTAACACATCCCTTTGTGAAGAATTTTCCAAATTAATGCAAAATGAATTTGAAATGAGTATGATGGGAGAACTAAATTTCTTTTTTGGACTGCAAATTAAGCAAACTAAGGATGGAGACTTCATAAATCAAGCAAAGTATACCAAGGAGCTATTGAAAAGATTTGGAATGGATCAAGCAAAAGGGATAGGTTCTCCAATGAGCTCGTCAACTAAACTTGATAAAGATGAAAAAGGTAAAAATGTTGATGAGAGGTCATATAGAGGTATGATTGGAAGTTTACTCTATCTCACAGCAAGTAGACCAGATATTATGTTTGCTGTGTGCTTATGTGCTAGATTTCAATCTTGTCCTAAAGAGTCTCATCTAATTTCTGTCAAACGTATTTTTCGTTATTTGATTGATACCTGACTATGGCCTTTGGTTTTCAAAATCTTCGTCTTTTGATCTTATTGGATATTCAGATGCTGATTTTGCCGGTTGTAAAGTTGAACGCAAAAGTACTAGTGGTCATTGTCAATTTTTTGGTAGTTGTCTTGTGTCTTGGTACAGTAAAAAACAAGCATATGTGTCTTTGTCTATTGCTGAAGCTGAACATATTGCTACTGGTAGTTGTTGTACTCGAATATTATGGATGCAGCATACTCTACTTGATTATGGTCTTAAATTCAATTGTGTGCCTATACTATGTGATAATACTAGTACTATCAATTTAAGTATAAATCCCATTCAACATTCTAGAACAAAGCTTATAGAGATTAAGCATCATTTTATTCGTGATCATGTTGCTAAAGGAGATATATGCTTGGATTATGTGAATAAAAATTATCAAATTGCTGATATATTTATCAAGCCTTTGGCTGAGGAAAGGTTTAGCTATCTAAGAAGACTTTTAGGAATTTCAAAATTTAATTACTAATGTGTTTATTTAAGTGCGACAAAGCAGGGAAAATTTGGATGCATGAGTGAAAATGGAACGTCCAAACTTTCTCCAGAAAATTTTGGACAAAAAAGTTCGGATGCATGATAGAAAGTTCGGACGTCCGAACTTTATAAAATTGAAGAAACAGAGAAGTTCGGACGCAAACCAAAAAATTCAGTCGTCCGAACTTTGCGATTACAGTGGTTTCAAAGAAACCAAACAACCATTACACACATTATTTATCATCCGAACTCTCTCTCTTTTCAAATTTCACTCTACCCATCTGCGACCAAACCAAAATCTATCTGCAATTTCACCATTTTCACATCAAACCACTTGGATTTTTGAGTTCCTGACCCTAAACACTTCTTAGATTTCACTGCATCTCAAATAGAAAAACACCATGGTGAGAACTAAGAGAGCAAATGTTGAGAAAGGAAAAGGCAAAGCAAAGGACAGAGATGGAGGACGGATTCTCAATGAACCTAGAAGAATTAGAGTTCCTCAATCATCATCTAGAGCGGACAGATTTGTCTCCATCAAAGCTGCATTAGAATTTGAAGAAGGGAACAAGAAATCCAGAAAGATCATTCCTAGAAACATAGTGGACATTGACAAACTCACAAACATGGGCAACGTTCTGTCTTTTTTTGGTGATATTGGCTGGAGCAATTTACTGGTTATTGATGAAGAATATTATCCTTCTCTCATATATGAGTTCTATGCGAATCTTAAAGAAGAAAGAGTTGAACAAGAGAGGGGGACAATGTAATTCAATGGTATTCTTCTAGAGTGTCTCAAGTAGACTTTGAATTCAATGATTGTTATATATATTAGCCTAAGACTTAGACAAATATATAAGAGAAATATTAGGGATGGAAGAAGAGGTAGAATGTGGCTGAATGGAAAAGAGAAGAGGGAAGGATAATCTAAGTTGATTTAAGAGATACAACACACTCTTATTTCACCTTAGGGCTGGTATCTATTGTACACGAAATTCTTCACAAAAGAGATATAAATTAGGAAATAGTTGAACAAGTGTCACACTTTATTCAAAGAGTATTACACAAGGTTTAAGCTCCAAAAATCTGATCTCTAAAACCAGAAACTTGAGGCTTATATAGGCCTTACAATACATATTTTATGCTCATAATGAAGTAAAAATAAAGGGAAAATACATGGGGGGAGAGAGGGCCAACATACTCATTACTTTGGAATAAAAACATGATTTTGTCCTCAATGCACTACCTTTCCATTTGGGTGAATTTGACCAAGGGTATGGGTAATTTGCAAAAGGGGTTTGTGTAGGTAGGATTACTTTTGACAATGGGGTAAAGAAAGTAGTCAAAAGTTGCCTAGGATGGAATAAGGTGAAAAGGGAAAGGCATACCTTTTGAAAAAGGGGAAGGGAATAACTTTTAAAAGGAAAAACTTGTAGCAATGGGATAAAGTGGAGGAATAACTTTTGACAATGGGGTAAAGAAAGTAGTCAAAAGTTTCCTAGGATGGAATAAGGATTTCCTCTCTTTTGGATGTAGAATTTCGTCCATGGGGCTTAATGGGCTAGGAAAGACTTTATTTATGGATTATTTTTGAAAGAAATTAAGGTTGAAGTGTTGTGGGCTTAGTTGGGTTCGGACCAAGAGAGGGTTTGGGCTAACAGGGTAGTCATATGAGCTTTAAATGTTTTGGGGTGAAGGAATTCAATCCAAAATGGATCATAGCATTTGGACATGAGGGACTTGACTTCTTTTAGCTCTTGAGGCGTGAGAGTGTGCTGTGTAGGATTACCCTGGGATATATCAATGATGCCTTAGTGAATAGAATTTGAGGAGTAAGTGATATTGGAGCAAGGTATTTCTCTTTGGGACAACACTATTATAATCGAAGTTATTTACAAATGAAAGATTTTAAGAGGCTTTCACAAACGGTAGAGAGTTTAGGTCCATTAGAGAAAGGGAAATCAAAGCTTTTGATGCTAGGGGAAGAGTTATGCATCATATGATAACAACCATGATTATCCCTAACTTTGGACATAAATCATTTGTTGGAAATAAACATATGGTGATTATGCTTGCTTTGCATGAGCATAGAAGATTAAATTTTGGGTATATGGCACTGAATCATATGATTAGTGCTAGAAAAATAGACAACAAAGCTTTATTATATGGGAGACTTTTAACAAGAATTTTCAAGCATTTTCAAGTTAAACTTCCTGTTAGGGGACAAGCTTTCAAGAGAGGACAAATCTATACTAATGACTATCTTAAAAGAATGCAATTAACTCTTGATGAAAAGGGAGTATGGAGAACAAAAAAGAAACTGCCCAAATAAGAGTAGAGGTTGAATAGAGTGAGGAAACTGAGGAAGACGAAGATGAAGCAGAAATGTGGGCAAGGGAAATGAAGACAAAGAGGAGGCATGATTCATCAAGTGAGGGGGAGCAACCTCCCTCCAAAGGAAGACTCTTTGAAGAAGTGCCTACACCACAATCACATCCTCATGTTGGAGAAGGTCCTAGTGTTGAAGGAATTTTAAGAGGAGACACAATTCAAGAAGCCTTGAACAACCACATCAAGGAGATGGAGAAAATGCATAAGTTCTTTGAAACATTTGCTCCTATGATTATTGGAAAATTAGACGGTTTAGAGAATAAAGTCAAGCACATTGAGGAAATATTGATAAGAAACACTTAAAGTGGTGAAGAGCCTTCTAGAACTCAAGAAGAAAAGGATGATGATAGGAATGATGAAGACAAGAAAAAGGAAAAAGATAGAGATGATGTTAGTGATGATGAAGATGATGATGATGATGGTGACAAAGGGGATGACAGTGAGCGAGTTGTGGAATCACAAAGAGGAGATCAAGGAATGCAACAAGCTGGAATTAGCCCAGCAGGAAGTCTAATTGCAAGAACTGAAGTGACAACACCATCCAATCCAACATTCAGCCAAGGAAGAGTTAAGCATGTAGCAATCAAGAAGAAGTCAAGAAAGGACCATCCATCAACATCAAAATACTGAGCATCTCTTTAATCTTATCTTTATTTATTGCTTTTATATGACTTATGAACAATTACTAGCTTGGTTTATGCAATTTCTCTGTTTTTCTCTTTAAATTTCTGCACTTTATTACTATTTTTAATGTGACTTATGTATCATTGTGTGAAGCTCAATGATGAAACCTCAGTGAGGAAGCCCAATCTTGTGCTGAATCTCACACAAAATTTCTTACTAAATGTTCTCATCCACTTTGGCAGAATCCTCAATTCTTCATTAAACTCCCTTTCAAGAAAAATGAGGATATCAACCATACCAAAGTCAGTCATTTTGGCATGAACCCTGATCATCTTCAATTAGCCACAAAAGATGCCTTGACCTTCTCCATTCTGATCTCATTGAACCTACAGATTCTCAATGGTCTTGTGAAGCATTCTATGTTGATAAACGGGCTGAACAAGTCCGTGGAAAAATGAGACTGGTAATTAATTATCAGTCTCTCAACCACTTTTTGCAAGATGACAAGTTTCCATTACCCGCAGACACATACTGTTGTCACAACTTTCTGGTACAAAATGGTTTTCCAAATTTGATTTGAAATCTGGTTTTTGGCAATTCGGCATTCATCCTGATGAACGTCCTAAAATAGCTTTTTGTATCCCTAACTAGCATTTCCAGTGGAAAGTAATACTTTTGGATTAAAACCTGCACCATCCTTGTTTCAAAAAGCCATGGTCAAGATTTTTGAACCACTCTTACGCACTGCACTGATTTATATTGATAATATCCTGCTTTTCAGTTCTATAAGGATGATCATATAAACCTTTTACACCAATTTGCTCAAATTGGTAAAGATTATGGCGTAATGCTTTCTCAAAAGAAAATGATCTCGGCTACACAGGAAATTACTTTCCTAGGAATGCATTTCACTGCAGGTACATACACTCCTAGAAATCATATTTTCGACGAGTTACAAAAGTTCCGTGAGTCCAATCTTTCGTAAAAATAAGTCCAAGAGTTTCTTGGAGTAGTCAACTATGTTCGAGATTTTCTACTAAGAGCTTCAGAGCACATCCATTCTCTCACTAAAATGCTCAAGAAGAATCCATCCCCCTGGACATCCTTACAGACTCAATCTGTAGCTGCACTAAAAGAACAAGTATCCAAAATTTAGAAGTTGCATCTACCGACAAATGACCAAAAAATACTTCAGACTGATGCAACTGACAAATATTGGAGTGCAGTGCTACTTGAAGAAATTAATGGCACCTGACATCTTTGTGGATTTGCAAGGGTTTATTCCAAGTATACTTGAGTTCTTAACCTGGTTTAAACCTTTGGCAGAATGGAAGAACTTACTCATCGTTAAAACGTTCTATACTTCTCTGATTACTAAGAAACCCATTACCGTCCAATTCTTCCCCAAATGTGAAGTTCGTTTACACCTTAGTGATGACCTAGAAACTAAAAGTATTCGAAAGAGAATAGTTTTAGAAACTCAAACCTGGACTGTCTAAGAAGGTATGACTTGGATCAACACAACGACCAACTCTTGAGCACTCAAAGGATCCTGTCCTCTTATCTTTCAACAATCCAAGAAGGAATGAAATCAACTATTCTAGAAGGAATACTCACAATTTCTAAGTATCACCGAACAAGGATCTGAGCTAAAGCCATTTCAGAAATAGAAGCAGAGAAGAAGAATAGAGGAAACTTAGAAAGACATGTTTATGGTAGAACACAAGAGAGATATTATTACTCGGGAACTAAGCTTGAGAAAATGTTACAACAATGGGGTCTTTATATAGAGCTCCAAGAAAAAACCTAAAAGACTAAATTATTGAGCTATGACGTCATTGCTTACATCATGGTAGCTAATGAGGTCATCGCTTACATCACACCACACTTATTAGCTGTAATCAGTTGGGAAATAAAGTTGACACGATAGCACACTGAACAATAAAGGCAACAAAATGCAAAGCACTAAATATAAAAGTCTTCATAGTTGTAATGCTCAGAATCATTCGGTGTAGAAACATCACTATCAGTGGAGCCAGGGTCAGTAATATTGCGTTCAATAATGAGGTCCTGATGAAGAGCATGTGCTTTTGCTTTTTTCTTTCTCTGCTTGAGTGCGTCCTTTCTGAGTGAGGTGACACAAGTGGTTCGAGTAGTTTTATCAAAGGCCATACATGGAAGGTAAACCCATGTGATGAATGAGAAGAGCTAGCTGGCTGAAGGTTAAAGTAATCAAACGGTGCTTTAGTGTCTGGCTGGGAATCAGGCAAGTGGTGAAGATACCATTCACGAGCTATTCGGAGGTTTATCTCGTGATGATGGTTGGTAGGATAATTCCAAGAACCATAATCATCAGGCCAAATTTCTTGAGGCATAATTTTATTTTCAACAAACATATATTTTTGGGCCTCAGAGTATTATTGAGGAAGATCTAGCACAGTGATGGAATTGACCTGGTAAAGATAGGAATATGGATGGATTGTGAAATCAGGGTCTATTGGGCGGTGGATGTCAAAGAGGAGGAAGTGTTTAGGAAAGGTGAGGAGTAAATTCTTCCATTCTGCTAAAGGTTTAAACTAGGTTAAGAACTCAAGTATACTTGGAATAAACCCTTTAAGAAATAATGCAGAGTCGATTTCAAGAAGAATGTGATACTGTTGACAGAGGTACCAGAAGAACCATTTCAATGGAGGAGGGAAGTCAGTAGGTATGAGAATGAAAACTTGGCTGAAAGGGAAATATAGATTGACTCTGGATGGTTTAAGGATGGATCCTCCAAATTCTTTAAAAATCTATAACTCATAAAAGTTTCTTTTTTGCATTATTGAGTTAACAGAACATGAAACTGGGTAATCTGGAGGAATATTAGGTGGGTTGGAATAACTGGGTCGGATCATGGCTATAACGGGTTTGGTGGTAAAGGAATCAGATCGAGAAAGGAAATCAGCCACAACATTAGATTTACCTTTGATGTGTTTGGCCTCGAATAAATACTGCGCAAACCACGTTGACCACCTGAACAGTTGAGGATGAGGAACTTGCTTTTGTTTGAACTGCAACATTTTAGGGAACGAACTCATATATGTTTTCACCAAAAACTTTGATCCAATGAGATAGAAGTTGAACTTCTTTATTCCATTTTTTACTGCTAGGATTTCTTTGAAAGTGGAGTGGTAATGAATCTCTGTTGTCTTGAATCTTCCACTTGCAAATCCACAAAGATATCAGGTGCCATCAATTTCTTCAAGTAGTACTGCACTCCAATATTTGTCACTTGCATTAGTCTGAAGTATTTTTTGGTCATTTGTCTGTAGATACAACCTCTAAATTTTGGATACTCGTTCTTTTAGTGCAGCTACAGATTGAGTCTGTAAGGATGTCCAGTGAGATGGATTCTTCTTGAGCATTTTAGTAAGAGGATGGATATGCTGTGAAGCTCTTGGCAGAAAATCTTAGACATAGTGGACTACGCCAAGAAACTGTTGGACTTGTTTCTGAGAAAGATTGGACTCAGGGAACTTCTGTAACTCGTCAGAAATATGATTTTCAGGAGTGTATGTACCTGCAGTGAAATGCATTCCTAGGAAAGTAATTTCCTGTGTAGCCAAGATCATTTTCTTTTGAGAAAGCATTACGCCATAATCTTTACCAATTTGAGCATATTGGTGTAAAAGGTTTATATGATCATCCTTAGTAGAACTGAAAAGCAGGATATTATCAATATAAACCAGTGCAGTGCGTAAGAGTGGTTCAAAAATCTTGACCATGGCTTTTTGAAACAAGGATGGTGCAGGTTTTAATCCAAAAGGTATTACTTTCCACTGTAAATGCTAGTTAGGGATACAAAAACCTATTTTAGAACGTTCATCAGGATGAATGCCTAATTGCCAAGGTCAAGGCATTCTTTTGTGGCTAACTGAAGATGATCAGGGTTCATGCTAGAATGACTGGCTTTGGTAGGGTTGATATCCTCATTTTTCTTGAAAGGGAGTTTTATGAAGAATTGAGGATTCTACCAAAGTGGATGAGAACATTTGGTAAGAAATTCTGTGTGGGATTCAGCACAAGATTGAGAGACAAGAAGTTTCTGAATCTCGGTAACAGGATTGGGAGTGATTTGGTAAAGTCTTGGTATGGCACCATATTCTCTAAACTGTTTTCCAAAATGAATACCATTGGGAAGGATTTGGAATTTGTGAAGTTTACTGTAAATGTCAAAACCAACAAGAAGATCTTTGTCAGTTTCAGCACATCCAACAAGATGTAAGCGAACTTCACATTTGGGGAAGAATTGGATGGTAATGGGTTTCTTGGTAATCAGAGAAGTATAGAACGTTTTACCATCAGCAGTTATGAATTCTTTCTTGTGTTCTGTCCAATGTTCAGGAGGTAGGACGGATGGATTCATCATGGATACTGCAGCACTTGTGTCAAAAAAGGCTATGGCAGGAATGGGTTTATCATATTTTGAGGTTCGGATTTGAACAGGGGCTTGAGGATGTGTTTTATGGCTTTGAATAGTGAGGATATGAACAGAAGAATTTCTGGTGATTTTTCTGGAGATGTTGGGTCTGGTTCTGAGGGAACTAGTTCTGAGATATGATAAGACAAAGGGATCTCATCTTCTTCAATTGCAAAGAGAGTGTGTTCATCTTGTTCAAAAAAAAGGAGCTCAAGGTCATTGTCATCATAGATAAGGCTAACCTGTTCGATTTGGGAGATAAGGTTTTGCCTTTTCTTCTTTTGAGGACACTATTTGGCATAATGACCTTTTTGTTTGCAGACATAGCAGTAGTCTGACTTGCTTCTAGGACTTTTGGAGGATTTGTTTTTCCATCTAAAGTATCTCCATTTTTTCTTTGAGGAGCGCATGTCCGTTGTATGGATTCTGGAGAATTGTTTTCTTCTGGATGATTTCTTGCAAGAGGATTTGTTGCAGCATGATTTGATGATCAAGTCTGAACGTTTGCATACTTGGTCAACTTCTTTATCTCCTTTGAGATATTGCTTGATTACTTTTCTTTTTAATTCTAAATCAGAATCAGATTCACGAAGAAAATAGTATTAAAGTAATGAAGCACCTTGATCTAATGAAGAATTTAGAAATTGAGTTCTCTCAACATAATTGAGAGTAGTAAACCAGTGTTTCAATGTGCCAGTGAATCTGGAGGTGAACTCAGTAAGGATGTTTTCTGCTGTGATGCCAGATAATTCTCGAGTTGTCATCCAAGTATGGAATTCTTGAAGTTTGACTGCCCATTTTGCTGGAGGGATGTCATCGAGCTGAAATGTGAAAGTGTCTGAAGTAGTTAGCTTTTTTTGGAGGCTTGAGATGATTCAGGCTCATCAACAATAGGAGTGGCTTCAGATGTATCTCCTGTATCTTCTTCTTCACGAGTCATCTTGATTCATGGAATTTCTGGTTCACGTTCATCAGAAGAGAACTGTGTAGAAGAGTCTGAGACTGAAAGGGAGTCAGTGTCGGAATCAAAAGCTGGGTCTGACTCTGTTGGAGAAGAGTACTGGGTCTCAGATGGAGTTTGTTCTTGAACAACAGCAATATGAGGAATGATCTGAGATGTAGCGGCTTGCTGAAGCATAGGAGTCAGTGGATTCTGAATCATAGCTTATTTTTGAACTTTCGGAGGAGGAGGAGTAGGCTTCTGTTGTTGTTTCTGGGCTTTCTTTGCTTTCAACCATTGAACAGCGTTGAAAGTGCTTGGAGAAGATTTAGATATTTCATATCCCATGGTTCCAAAAGCAGAGTATTGTGTTTTGGATGGTGGCTGGAAGAGATTTGTGAAAGGTGGAAAGAAGCTGGAAGAGACTGGAGGAACAGTAGTAACTGGCGGAGGAGAAGAGTAAGGAGTAGACTCAACCTCTGCTTTGAGATAAGCAATATAACCTTCAAGGTCTGCTACTTCTTTATGCTTTTGTCGAATGACTTCAGTAGGATTAACACCAGACATGGGTAGATAGTAAGGGATCTGCTTCAATCATTTCTCCATATTGACGATCAACCTTTTGGTGGCTTCCAGGTCTTGCACTTGAGAATCAACTTTTGTTTCAACAGTAACAAGATGGGAATTTACCTAGGTAACTTTCTGATCAATCTGAGTTAGAAGCTTGTTCTGAGCAGCAGCGTTTTCAGATTGCCAGTTCAAGACGGTTTCAACAGGATTAGTAAATGCAGTCTGTCCACTTGGAAGTATGGTTGATGAAAAGTTCTGGATTTTATGAGAGTGTGGCATTGTCCTTGGTAAAAGGTGTAGTTTGAGGAAAGATAGGGTTGAGAGGAGGAAATTATGCTGGTTGGAACATGCAGATAGCTGGAATAGGAGTTGGTGCTGTAGGAGGTTTGTAGAATGGATTGATGGGTGGACAAGTAGGAGGTACTTGTTTTTCTTTGGCAAGGATTTTGAGGCATTTTCGGTAATAAGGGTGAAGTGGTGGTTTTGGTTTAGGAGGTAACCATGATGATAGGATTTCTGCAATAGAGGAATCATACCTGCTGCAAGTTTGGACAACTTGAGCTCCTTGTTGATAATCCGGATCTATGTCAGGTGTTTTAGTGGAACACGGAGAAGGAATTTGTTTCTTCTTCCTTCTTCTTCGACTGGAATGTCCGCAGGTGCAGTCTTCTAGATCAAGACCACATTCAAAGCAGTAATTTTGACAAGATTCACAGGAAGTGCAACCACCCCAATAACAATGATGGGAGAATGGATCTGCCTCAAAGACAACTGGTTTTGCATCTAGTGTGTACCATTTTATGATGTCTAGGAAAGTATCTCGATGGGAGACCAAGGGATTCTCTGGTCCTAGTCTGGTAATCCGATCAAGATCATCTTGATGATCTAAAGGAGGATTAGAGATAGGAATGCGAATCGTAGCAATTCTCGGGTAGTTTTGCTAAATAGACTAGAGATGCTTATGATCAAATTTGATGGAGACAGAACCATTAGAATTCTGGGAGATCTGAGAGGAGGAAGATTCCAAAGGCTGATTTACAGCTTCATGGACCTTTTCATATTCCGTGACCCAAGCATCAGGAAGGAGACTGAGAAGTTCAGATTTGGGAATCTGTCTTGGGACATGGGTGCAAACAACTGACTGTTTGTCATCTACCTTGATAAGAAGGGCATCTTCTCCACCAGGAAGGGAGAGATCTATGGCATGATTTTGAACTTGGTAGATCATTTGATAGTGTAAAGTTGCAGTAAGAGCATCATGTACCTAAGAGGCTCCTGCAATCTAGACTTGTACCTTGAGAGCATTGAGCAGATGTGATGAGTCCCACGTCGACTAGGGAGTAATTCCTGGGCGGTGTATAAGGTTGGGTTCAACCCTTCCCCTCCGAGCGCGCTTTTGGGGAGAAGTTAGGGGCTCAATCCTTATCATTTGGTATCAGAGCTAGCTCCCTGGGGACAGAACGCCGACTGAGGCAGTCTTTTCCTGATGTGACAGAACGCCGACTGAGGCAGTCCGCTCCTAAGGGGGTGAGGATGATGAGTCCCACATCGACTAGGGAGTAATTCCTAGGCAGTGTATAAGGTTGGGTTCAACCCTTCCCCTCCAAAAGCGCTTTTGGGGAGAAGTTAGGGGCTCAATCCTTATCAAGATGTGGATCTACCTGAGACATATTGAAGTTAGGGTACAAGGTAATGAATACCGTGCCAGCATTCAGTGTTGCTTCAACTGTGGCAATACAAGCATGCTGATATGCGAGAAAGCGGGTATCCAAGAGGGCAACTCGGATAGGTAGACCCTTTCTGCCATGGAGGGTGAAAGCTATACGAACAGCACCGAAGTGAAGATGAACCGTGTTGCTTCCATTGACGGGGAAAGTCTTCTGGAATGTAAAGAGTAACAAATTGCTCTTTACCAGTGGCTATAATAGGATGTTGGTCCATCTTCGAGCATTGGACATACTCTCGGACAGAGGAAAGTGTTTGATAGATAAGAGACTTAAAAGTCTTAAGGGGAAACTATGGACTTAGCATAATTAGTATAAGGGTTTATGAAAGGATAATTTTCAGGAGAAAACTGAGAAGATGAATCTACAGTGACTTCATATAAGTAATCTAATTTTTTAGATGCTGTTTGATGAAAAGGAGTAGTATCTAAAGATATAGCTAAACGGGAAGTTATACATGGGTGGATAAGGCTTCTTCAACTCTAGCTCAATTTCTGACACACCAATGGTTCTGATACCAATATTATTGATGACCTGGAAACTGGAAGTATTCGAAAGAGAATAATTTCAAAAACTCAAACCTGGACTGTCTAAAAAGATATGACTTGGATCAACACAACGACCAACTCTTGGGCACTCAAAGGATCCTGTCCTCTTATCTTTCAACAATCCAAGAAGGAATGAAATCAACCATTCAAGAAGGAATACTCACAATTTCTAAGTATACTTGAGTTCTTAATTGCTGCTATAAAGGGGGAGAAGAAGTTGATTTATAAGCTTAACTGCTATAAACTTGTTGGCTATAGTTGAATATGCAACCTTATCAGTCTCATTTTCATTACCCTATCTTTGAGTGATGACAAAAGGGGAAGAAAGAATCACGCTGCATGTGTGCTATGTATGTGTTGATATGCATAATATGTATGTGCTGATGTGCAATAATGAGTAATGTGAAAATTTGATGTATGTGTTGATATGTGTAATATGTATGTGCTGAGGTGCAATAATGAGTAATGTGAAAATTTGGTTGTATTTCTGCATTTGGAATTTAAATTGAAAGGGTTATAATATGTGAGGTTACAGTTCATAAGTTTGGACTTGAAATTCGGATGCAAACCAAAAGTTCAGACACATCCAAACTTTTTTGCCAAAAATATTTTCCTGTTGTTCAAATTGTTTGAAAAATATTTTAATCCTTCTTATTATATTTGAACAACCTTAGGAAGGCTTATCTTCAAATGTTACAACCTTCTACTATATTCGAACAACCTTAGGAAAGCTTATTTTAAAAAATTGCAGCTTCCATTTCACTTATCTTACAGTTCGGACTAGATATGTCAAAATTCGGATTCACAACATCTCAAGTCCAAACTTGTTGAAAAATGAGCACAATTTAAGGGGCAGTATTGTTAAACATTTACAACCTTTAAAACCTCTCGTAGAATCTTTTCTAAATGATTAAATGCTAGATATCCTATCCTAACTCTTTGTTGGAAAAAAAGAGGTAAATGGAGGTTGGTTGAGCCTTTTGAATATCAATATGCTAAATTGGTTATTATCTATCATTGACATCAATACTTCTTTGTTCTACATTGTTTAAATCCATCACATTTTGCATCAAAGTTTGTCATCATCAAAAAGGGTAAGATTGTTTGCCCTAAGATTGTCAATTGTGTGATAGGATAGTTCGATTAAGAAGTATGAAGTCTTGTTGCCTTAAATCCAAAATGCAAGAACAACTCCAATATGTCGAAGTGATTAAAGATTGAAGAGTTTTGTTCAAAGATGATTAAAGGCATTGAAGACTTGAAGTGTAGGTTACATATGCTTAATAGGTATATTCTTTTGTAAACCCTACACTTGTGTGTCTTGGAATTTATTGAATGCATAAGAGAGAACAAAACTTGTTTTGAATCTTAAATGTCTTTGAATGAACTTTTGAATAACAAGTATGCTTTTAAGTCTCAAATGAGCACAATTTAAGGGGGAGTATTGTTAAACATTTACAACCTTTAAAACCTCTCGTAGAATCTTTTCTAAATGATTAAATGCTAGATATCCTATCCTAACTCTTTGTTGGAAAAAAAGAGGTAAATGGAGGTTGGTTGAGCCTTTTGAATATCAATATGCTAAATTGGTTATTATCTATCATTGACATCAATACTTCTTTGTTCTACATTGTTTAAATCCATCACATTTTGCATCAAAGTTTGTCATCATCAAAAAGGGTAAGATTGTTTGCCCTAAGATTGTCAATTGTGTGATAGGATAGTTCGATTAAGAAGTATGAAGTCTTGTTGCCTTAAATCCAAAATGCAAGAACAACTCCAATATGTCGAAGTGATTAAAGATTGAAGAGTTTTGTTCAAAGATGATTAAAGGCATTGAAGACTTGAAGTGTAGAGTTACATATGCTTAATAGGTATATTCTTTTGTAAACCCTACACTTGTGTGTCTTGGAATTTATTGAATGCATAAGAGAGAACAAAACTTGTTTTGAATCTTAAATGTCTTTGAATGAACTTTTGAATAACAAGTATGCTTTTAAGTCTCAAATGAGCACAATTTAAGGGGGAGTATTGTTAAACATTTACAACCTTTAAAACCTCTCGTAGAATCTTTTCTAAATGATTAAATGCTAGATATCCTATCCTAACTCTTTGTTGGAAAAAAAGAGGTAAATGGAGGTTGGTTGAGCCTTTTGAATATCAATATGCTAAATTGGTTATTATCTATCATTGACATCAATACTTCTTTGTTCTACATTGTTTAAATCCATCACATTTTGCATCAAAGTTTGTCATCATCAAAAAGGGTAAGATTGTTTGCCCTAAGATTGTCAATTGTGTGATAGGATAGTTCGATTAAGAAGTATGAAGTCTTGTTGCCTTAAATCCAAAATGCAAGAACAACTCCAATATGTCGAAGTGATTAAAGATTGAAGAGTTTTGTTCAAAGATGATTAAAGGCATTGAAGACTTGAAGTGTAGGTTACATATGCTTAATAGGTATATTCTTTTGTAAACCCTACACTTGTGTGTCTTGGAATTTATTGAATGCATAAGAGAGAACAAAACTTGTTTTGAATCTTAAATGTCTTTGAATGAACTTTTGAATAACAAGTATGCTTTTAAGTCTCAAATGATTTTGAGTAAACTTTGTATGATCAAAGTATGTTAGTAACGATTTTTGAGTTTAAAAGTGTTTAAATGACTTACCTGTTTATACAAAATATTTTCAAAGTTATTAAGGTTGATTTTCAAATGATTTGTCGAAGTTTGATCAGTTCGGATGCAAGTTTGGACGTCCAAACTTTGAAAATGGTTACTGTACTTTCAGAGAAATTCATACGCAAGTTCGGACGCAAAGGATAAAGTTCGGACGTCCGATCTTCCCCTGATAGCATGGTTACTATTTTTCCAGAGAAATTTGGACAAATGTTCGGATGCAGAAGGAAAAGTTCGGACGTCCAAACTTTTCTAGACAACTTGTCATAGTAAAGTGCGGGCGAAAGTTTGGACACATAGGAGCAAGTTCGGACATTCGAACTTCTCTGAAACTAGCCGTTACTAGCCGTTTTATGGCTGTTGAAACTGATTTTTGAAATCTATAAAAGCTATAAACTCAAGAATTTTTGTAAGTTTTGAATCTCTGAGAAATCTTAACATTCCAAAATCTTTAGCAAACATCAAAGCTCTGTTTTATCTTGTGCTTTCAATTGATCATTCAAGATTCCAAAGATCACAAAGTGAAGAGGTGCAACATTGTGTAATTATCTACCAAAAAAGTGGTAACATCTTTTCCATTCTCTATTTAATTGTGTTTTATACTAGCTCATTACAAGGTTTTCTTGTAAACATAAAATTCTTTAGATAAGAGTGATCCTTGAGATATTGATTCAAGGTTGTTTGTAGATATAAAATCCTTTAGTAGGGTGAACCTTGTTTTAGAATTGCAAAAGAGGTTGTGAGTGTAAAACCATTGTGTGGTGAGCCTCTTATGTAATTATTGAACTTGAGCAAATAATAGATTGAGTGAAATCCTTGAGTGTAGACTCAAGGTAGTGGACGTAGATCTTGAAGAGATCGAACTACTATAAATTGCTTGTGTTCATTGATCATAGATTGTTTATTGCTTTGTTATTAATTTAACTATTATCTCATTGAAACTAGTATTCATAATCTGCTCTAGCTAAATTTATAAAAGGAAATAGTTTTCAAAAATTAGCCAAAGACCTAATTCACCCCCTGAAAAGTTGAGCTTGAAGATTCTTGAGAAGAGAAATAAAAAGAGCATGAGTGAATTTGAAAAAGAAAGAAAGTGTTATAGTGCTTTCATTCTAAAGCCAACAATGAACTCACTTTCAAGTGAAGAGTTAAGCTTATTTTCTAACAAACTAACTCATTTTCTACCTAGTGTTTATTCATTTGTGCAGGATTTTGGAGTGTCAAGTAAGATGATAGAAGGAAAGATTGGCATGAAAATCATAAAACAACCAATAAGTTATTCTCCTAGTCCATGCTTTGTGTTTTTCTTTAAGGAGGATAAGTTATTCTTATTTGTTTGTTACTTCCATTTGAATAATCTTGTAACTCTTGGTCTTACTTGCTCAACTTGTGGCTCACTTGATTCTGAAATTCATGTGCTAAAGTGTTTGATTTGTAGTAGAAGTTTACTTGTGTAAAAAGATTCTACACATGGGTTGCTTTTCAAGAAAGATCTTGTGATAAACATGTGTAGAGACCTTGACATTAGAAGACCACTAGATTATAAGCATGAATTCTTGCTGAACTATTCTTGTGAAGAAGCATTGGACTTACCATGTTTTGAGAAGAATGGACTTTTGTTATGGTCTTCAATTGGAGAGAAACATTCTTCCATTAACCACTTGCTTTATGAGTTTGATATTGGTTTAGTTTCCTTAAGGCTTACCCATATTCTATTTTATCATAATTTTGTTTGTGTAAGCCTTGGGATTTTCTTTTACCCTTCAAAGAGTTGTTTAAATTGCTAATAAATTATGATGTTTGCCATGGGATTGACATGTTGGGATTTGCTACTTACATACTTCATGAGATTAAATTTATGCATGTGCTTGAAGGAATTTTTGTGTCCATTTACTATTTAAAGATCCATTTCTTGTATCAATTTGTTCCTTCCACTTTAATGAGATGACTTATGCAGTGAAGGGAACAGAACTTTTGTATAAGTTACTTTTGCTGCAATGTTGTGAAGAGCCTTGGTTGAAAAGCATGCAACCACTTCCCTTGATATGTGTTAAAATATTTCATTCTTATATGCAATTCTTTGCTCAAAAGGCTGCATTATGCACCTCCCTTTGCATGTGTGTGCTTATTATGAAAAATCTTGTTCTGTAGTTGGTTCCTTTAGAACTTATTAAATGCTTTGATGATGTAGCAACATATTCGAGGACGAATCTTTTCAAGGAGAGACGAAATGATGAGAATCAAGAGATGCCAAAATCAAGTGATCAAGATCCATTGAAGATGTTCACTGGTCCAACCACAAGATGGGCTTTCAAGTTATATTATATACAACAAGGATCAACGATAATTAATTTATTGCAAGCAAGTTGTCCAACCACTTGAGAGTCTATTAGGCTGCCAAATTGAAGTCCAAGATGGAAAATTGATGCTGCGCTTAAAAATTTAGCATAAGGGTTGGACGCAATTTTCTTATTTTTGGGAACGTTTTAATTAGTTTTTAAGTTTGTTTGGGTTGCAAACTTTTATTTATTAAAACCCAATCAATTCTTTTATTTTAATCCTTAGTTAGATTTAATTAGCTAAAAGTAGCCGCAAATCCAAGCCCATTAAGGACTTGTGATTCAACCACCTACTCCAAATCCAAAATCAATTAGGTTAGGATTTTGAGATATCTATTTATATAGGATCTTTTCAGAAATTTTGGAACAACATTATGTCATAGATATTTTTGTGAGAATGCATACCCTCTTTGGTTCTTGAAAGAACTTCTTGAACTTAACAACTTATTCAACTTGTGGCGTTCATTCCTTTGAATTATACCTTAAGTTCTTATCTTTATTGATAATGAGTCTAAAGTTTCAGTTTATACCTTGGTTCTTGGGTCATATATCCAATAGGGTAAGGGTTCTTGAAGCCTTTTTCACACATCCTTGGGTGTTTGTGGAAGTTTGCTATTGGGTTCTAGGTTTTTATACCTAGAGTTCGCATCAAAACTACTCATTCCCCATTTTGTAATCAATCAAATAAGGTAGGTATAGTGAATTAGTCAACATGAAAAGAAAATCTCAATACTAAGGGATCATCATTGAGATTCAACTAAAGACAATACATTTGATAAAGCTCATAAATTACATTTGGCAAGTAAGATCAGATGAGCAAACTGGCCATTGAAAATTATCTAATTTGAATCGTCAACGTAACATTAAACATAAACTAAACTAATCAACATAAATAAAACAATATAGGAACATCATAAAGTTCATAAATGGTTAAAGAGATAAAAGATAGAAGGTTAGCCCTTTTTCTTGCTATGAGCATCATTCGAAATTCTTCTCATTGTTTTCACTTCAATGTTGTTGGTGGTGATTGCCATGTCCCCTCTGAGCTTGATGATGCGAGCAAGACTATGGACTGCCATGATGGGTTGGACGTGTCCAATAAACAGCTAATTATACCAGTTAGACCTATGACCAGAGCTAGGGCTAAGGCACTTCAAGAGGCCTTGTTTGCGTATGTAGGCCAACATTTGAAGAGGATAGAGCTAGCCAAACCTATTAGAGGAGAGTTAGTTGGGCCACAGCCCAACTTGGTCCATTTGTCTCAAATACTTGGGCCGGATGATCTTGACACTTGAAGGCTATGGAGTGGGCTTAAGTCCAAGAGGAAGTAATGTAAGCAATGACATCATAATGAAGTGTGATGTAAGCCTTGATGTCATAGTATAGTATGAGGTAAGCAATGATGTCATAGGGTAGTGTGATGTAAGCCATGATGTCATAGTATAGTATGAGGTAAGCAATGATGTCATAGGGCAATGTGATGTAAGTAATGATGTCATGTTATATTCTAGAGTCTTCCTAGGAGTTCTATATAAACTCCTAGTTTGAAAGATTGAGAGGACAAGATTTTGGAGTCATTTTTAGAGAGGGGCTGCCGCCACCTTGAGAGGTTAGAATTCTTCTTGTTCTTGTTACTCAAAGAACTACTCTTCACTTACCAATTGAGATTTTCGATTGTGGCGTATGAGTGTTCTTTTTGCTCATTAAATTCTGATTATCGAGATTGCTTAGAACAAGTTTCTAAGAGGTGTCCTAGGGATTTAATTATCTTGTGTGTTTGGTCATAAATTTGTTTTCGAAAAGTCATAGACTTTCTTGTTCCAAAGCCGAAAATACATCCTTTACATCTTCTCTTCCACGAAAAGCACATTATTTGGTATCAGAGTCGTAGTGTGGAGGAGGATCCCTATTCTGCTCCATCGAAGTTCAAAGACCTTCCGAACAACCTCTTCAACCGGCTTCTTCAAAGATTTACCGACGGTATTCTCTAAAGGTGTGAATTTCAGCATCGGTTTTCAATTCTTCTTATTAAATAAAAAAAACATTACAATCAAATACATAAGCATATATATTTCGGACAAGAAAAAGGAAAAAAAAGAGTAGTCCGAGAAAAAAAATCAGTGCAAAATTTTTTTTCCTAGCATATTTATAGTTCTTGTTGGACCATTTTGAATTACTTGTGATAAGCAGTTTCAAGATTCTTTTGTATTCCAGTTGTTAGCTTGTTGTATTCTTGTTTGGAGTTTCAAAGATTGTAAGTTATTGTTAGTGTATTGGTTGTTGTTTGTAACTTGGGCAATTGTAAGCAATTGTTGTTGGACTGGTTGTTGCTTGTAACTTGGGCTACAATTGGGTTTGCTGATTTGTTGAATTGTGGTTCTGAACTGTAACTTGAATTTAAGAGGGGTTTGAGTGATAAAAGGCAAGAGTGTGCTAGATTATTTGATGGTGTCATTGCCATGACATAAATACGAGGGAAGTGACAACACTCGAGTGAAACACGTGAGGGAGTGTGTGAGGTTGTTTATCACTAACTCTGTTTTGCAGGTACAATATTACTTCACAATGTCACAGGGAGGTAGCACCAAGGAGCACCAAGGGAAAGATGCAAATAGATGAGATCAGGCAAGAAAAGCGTACTGAACCTCAGGAGAGACATGCGGGAGTACGGCAACAGCAACCACCACCTTGTGATCTCCACCTCGGTATGAACCAGAGGAGGATAAATTTGAGGCACACAGACCCAAGAGAGTTCAAAGAGAAAAGCCATTTAATAGAAGTGACGGAGACCTCAAATCCATTAAAATGCGGATTCCCGCATTCAAGGGGAGGAATGATGCAGACGCCTTCTTGGAGTGGGAAAGGAAGGTGGACTTGATTTTTGAGTGCCACAACTTTTATGAGGATAAGAAGGTAAAACTTGCAGCTATTGAGTTTATAGATTATGCACTAATATGGTGGGGTCCAGGAGGAGAAATGGAGAGATGCCGATTGCTACTTGGGAAGCTATGAAGGCATATATGAGAAAGCGTTTTGTGCCTTCTTACTACTATAGGGAGATGCATCAGAAACTTCAGCGACTCACTCAAGGGTCGAAATCTGTGGAAGACTACCACAAGAAGATGGAGGTGGCTATGATCCGAGCCAACATAGAGGAAGAATCGGAGGCTACCATGGCCAGATTTTTGAGTGGGCTTAACAGGGAAATAGCTAATGGTGTGGAGTTGCAACACTACCTAGAGATTGAGGACATGGTGAGCATGGTCATGAATATGGATAGATAGCTAAAAGCTAGGCTGGCAATGAGGAACGGAGCAAATTCTAGCTATGCATGGAACTCTAGATGGCCTAAAAAGGAGGACAAGTCTAAGGATAAGGGAGTGGACTTCATGGAAGCACCTAAGAAACCAATTGGGGGATCTGAAATGAAAGGTATCTCCAACACCCAAGTTACCTCTAGTAAGCATTCATCTATCAAATGTTTTAAATACTTGGGTACTCGTCGTATTGCATCTCAATGTCTTAATAAAAAGGTTATGATTATGAGGGATAATGGAGTGATTGATTCTGAGGATAGCAGTAGTGAATCTGAATTTGTTCTTGAAAATAACTTTGATGATGATAATTGCTTTGAGAGGGTTGTTATATGTGAAGCACTAAAAGTCAGGAGAGTATTGATTACTAGAGCTACAGATGAGATTGTAGATCAAAGAGAAAATCTTTTTCATACAAGGTGTTTAGTGAGAGGAAAAGTGTGCATTTTGATCATTGATGGGGGAAGTTGTACCAATGTATCTAGTACCACCATGGTAGAGAAATTGGGGCTGACTTGCATGAGACATCCAGAACCTTATAAACTATAGTGGTTTAATGATAGTGCGGATGTGAAGGTAACTAAACAAGTATTGGTGACCTTCTCAATTGGTAGATATAAGTATAAGGTGTTGTGTGATGTGGTTCCCATGGAGGCTGGTCATATACTACTTGGGAGACCTTGGCAGTTTGATAGGAGAGTAGCACATGATGGGTATACCAATAGGTACTCCTTCAAGTTTAAGGGTAGGAATGCCATTCTTATACCTCTATCACCTCGTGAACTATACTTGGACCAGTCAAAGGTAAGTAAAGGGGAGGGGGATTCAAGCAGTGAACGTAACAAAATTAAAGAGGGAAAAGAGGCCAAAAAGAAAATTGAAAGTGCATTGAAAAGAAAGAAAGAAAAGTGAACTTGTATGCGAGGGGAAAAGACATGAGAAGAGTAATTGGGGAGAAGAGAGCACTAGTCATAGTAAGATATAGAGAGTGTTTAGTTTCTGACACTAACCCCCTTAATTCTTTGCCTAGCGTGTTTTCATTTCTTTTGCAGGATTATGCGGATGTCTTTTCTGAGGAGATGCCCCCAGGACTGCCACCCTCGAGAGGCATAGAGCACCAGATAGACTTCGTGTTTGGAGCTCAGATACCTAATCGCCCAGCTTACCAGAGTAATCCTGAGAAACAAAGGAGCTTCAGAAGCAAGTGGATGGGCTATTGGAGAAAGGGCATGTGAGAGAAAGCTTGAGTCCTTGTGTTGTACGTACATGTGTTGTTGGTGCCAAAGAATGATGGAACGTGAAGGATGTGTGTGGATTGTAGAGCCGTGAATAAAATCACTGTAAAGTATCACCATCCTATCCATATGTTAGATGATATGCTTGATGAACTACATGGTGCATGTATTTTTACAAAAATTGATTTGAAAAGTGAATACCACCAAATTAGAATGAAACCAGAGGATGAATGAAAAACTGCTTTCAAAACTAAGTATAGGTTGTATGAGTGGTTTGTTATGCCATTTGGTTTAACCAATGCACCCAGCACTTTTATAAGATTGATGAGTCATGTCTTGGGTGCATTTCTTGGCAAGTTTGTGGTTGTTTAATTTGATGACATTTTGGTATATAGTACTAATCTGGATATGCATGCCATGCATGTGAGGTATGTCTTGGATGTACTTAGATAGGAAAAATTGTATGCAAACCTTAAGAAGTATACATTTTGCATTGATCGGTTAGTGTTAGCCCTAAGGGCAAATCATGTAGTTTTGATTAATGACAAATATTGATGAGGACTAATTTGGTTGTATGTTGTGTGATAGGTTTTGTGAACTAAGAAGTATGAAGTCTCATTGCTTTGAAGCCAAAGTGCAAGAACAACTTCAGTAAAGCAAAGTGATTGAAGTTTGAAGAAGGTTGTTCTTAGATGATCTAAAGGCATTGAAGACTTGAAGTGTAGAGTGTATATACTTAGTAGGTAAATCTCTATGTAAACTCTACAGTTGGATGTCTTGGTTATCATTGAATGCATAAGAGAGCATAAAATGAGTCTTATGATCTTAAAAGGCTTTGAATGAATTTTTTGATGAATGTGGTTTTGTGTCCTAAAAGTTTTTAAGTAAACTTTATATGATCAAAGGAATTTGATTTTGGTTTTCAAACTTATATATGTCTAAATAAGTTTTCTATACATAAGCAAATGTTTTTCAAACTTATTAAAGTTAAATCTCAAATGATTTTACAAAGTTTGAATATGCTTCCAAAAAATTTCGGTCGTCCGAATTTTGTAGCAAAAGTTTGCTATTGTTCTTCTAGAGAAATTTGGAAGAAGATTCGGACGCATGAAGAAAAATTCGGTCGTCCGAATTTCGGCCTTCAGCATGGTCACTATTTTTCCAGAGAAATTCGGACGCAGCAGGAAGAATTCGGTCGTCTGAAAAATTCGGACGCATAATTCGGTCGTCCGAATTTCCTGAAAATAGCCGTTAACTAGCCGTTTTATAGCTGTTAAAACTGATTTTCAAATTCTATAAAAGCTATAAACGTGTAATCTTTTGTAAGTTTTGAATTCTTGAGAACTCTAAGCATTTTAAAGCCTTTTACAAACATTTCTTAAGCTCTCTTATGTTTTGTGCATTCAATTGATCAATCCAAAAGACATCAAAGTGTGAAGGTGTAAGTTTGTGTAAAAATCTACCAACAAGTGGTAACATCTACACACTCTTATCTTTTTATCAAATTGTGTTTTTCTACTAGCTCTTGCAAGGTTATCTTGATAAATAAAACCCTTTAGATAAGGGTTATCCTTGAAGTTATGATTCAAGGTTGTTTGAGATATAAAACCATTGTGTATGGTGAGCCTTGTTTGTAAAAGTTACTAGAAGAGGTTGTGAGTGTAAAACTATAGTGTGCTGAGCCTCTCTTGTAATTTGTAAACCTAAGCATATAGTAGATTGATTGAAATCCTTAAGTGTAGGCTTAAGGTAGTGGACGTAGATCTTGAGGACCGAACCACTATAAATTGCTTGTGTTCTTTGATCTTACTTTCTTGTATTGCTGTGCTATAAATTGCTTATAACTTAACTCATATAATCTGTTCTTTGCTTAGACGTATAAAAGGTTTTATTTACGAAAATTAGCCAAATACCTAATTCACCCCCCTCTTAGGTATTTCAATTGGTATTAGAGCTAGAACTTCTTTGTGTGATTTTACAACCTAGAAGACAAAGATCCTATGGCTAATATTTCAAACCTACCTTACTTAGAAGGATCATCTACAAATAGACCACCGTTGTTTGATGGAACAAATTACACTTTTTGGAAGTCTAGAGTTAAAATATATATGTGTTCTATCAATTTTGATTTGTGGAACATAGTTGAAAAAGGTCCTTATGTCCCAATGAAAATGAGAGCAGATGGAGTAACCTCAGAACCCAAATCCACTGATGAATTTGATGAGCATGATTCAAGAAAAATGACATTAAACTATCAGGCCATGAACATATTAAGTTGTGCATTAGATGTTACTGAATACAATAGAGTTAGTTGGTGTGATTCTGCTCATGATATGTGGAGATTACTCCAAATTACACATGAAGGTACTAATCAAGTTAAAGAATCTAAACTTGCTATGCTTGTTAGAGATTATGAGCTGTTTACCATGAAACAAGGTGAAAATATTAGTGATATGTTTACAAGGTTTACTAACATTTTTAATGGCTTGAAAGCTTATGGTAAAAGCTATACTATGGGAGAGCAAAATAGGAAGATTTTGGATGCTCTACCAAAATCATGGCAGCCAAAGACACTTGCTATTGAGGAGTCTAAAGATCTAAAACTCTTCCTCTTGAAGAGCTTATCGGATCACTACTCACACATGAAATGAAGATGAAACGGTTGAATGACAAGGAAGATGAAGAAAAGGGAAGAAAAGGAGTTGTACTCAAGGCTTCAAATCACTTGAGTGAACAAGAACTATCTTCAAGTGAAGAAGAAGGAGGAAACAGTGGAGAAGAAGAGATTGCAATGGCAGTGAGGAAGTTCAAGAGATTCTGCAAAAAGGAGTTTCTCAAGAAAGGAAGAAAGCCAGTCAAGAAGAGTGGACAATCCTCATCCTATAAACCTCAATGTTTTGAATGCAAGAGCACAGAGCATCTTATTGCTGACTATCCCAAAGTGTTAGAGAGGGAAAGAGACAGCAAAAACAGAAAGAAATCTGCCAAGAAAGGAAAAGGATTAGCTGGAACGTGGGATCAACAAGAAAGCGAGGATGAAAGTGAAGGGAAGGCTAACATATGCTTTATGGCCATTGATGATGAGGTACAATCTTCACCTTCTATTTCAAATTTCTGTGATGATGATATTGATTCTAGTGATTTGATTGTAGAACTGTATGAAGAGTTGAAAAATGCTTCAAAAGGAAACAAAGAAATGAAATTCAAAATCAATGATTTATCAAATGAGAATTCAAAATTATGTGTTGAAAATGATAAACTTCTTGAGACCATTAATTGCCTTACCATTGAAAAAGAAGTTTTAAATACAAACATACAAAACATATCTTTTGAAAACAAAAAGCTTTGTACAAGAATTATTTCTCTTGAATCAATGCTAGAAGATCATGAGTCTTTAAAAAGGAAAGTTAATGATCTTTCTTTATGCATTGAGAGATTTACAAATGGAAGAGAAAATTTAAATAAACTACTTGATTATCAAAGATATTCATTTGTAAAACATGGTCTTGGTTTTACACATGATTGTTTTGATCCAAAACAAAAAAAGTTATTTGTTAAAGAATCTTCTCATTCTAGGTCTCATACTTGTTGCACATATTGTGGTAAGTATGGACACAAGGTTTCTAGATGTTTTATAAAAAGAAAGATAGAAAATGGTGTTAAGACCATTTGGAAAGTCAAAGGAACTATTACTAACCCCGTTGGACCCAAGAAGATATGGGTATAAAAAATCACTCTTTCTAATTTGGTATAGGTACAATTTGCCTCAAGATCAAGTGCCACTAAATAATTTCTTGACAGTGGCTGCTCAAGGCACATGATTGGAAATGCATCACTTGTTAGTGAGCTTCAAGCTGCAAGTGAAGGTTTTGTCACACTTGGAGATAAGAAGAAAGGGAAAATGCTTGGAATAGGTAACATTGGTAAAGGTTATTTCCTTCTTATCAAGCAAGTTTTACTTATTGATGGTTTAAAGTATAATTTACTTAGTATTAGTCAATTATGTAACAATGGTTGCAAAGTTGAGTTTAAATGTGATACTTGTACTATTCTTGACAGTGCAAGTAATAAAACTATTTTTGTCGCTAAAAGAGTCAGTAATGTATATGTGTTATATCTTGATGAGCTTATTACTAATGATATTAAATGTCTTGCCATTCATGACAATGATGGATTTTTATGGCATAGAATATTAGGACATGTGAGCATGGATTTATTGAACAAACTTTCTACACAAGAACTAGTTAGAGGATTACCAAAAATGCATTTTGATAAAACCCGTCTTTGTGATGCTTGTCAATATGGAAAACAATCAAAAACATCTTTTAAACCAAAGAAAATGGTTTCTACCTCAAAACCTCTTGAACTAGTTCACATGGATTTATTTGGACCTATGAGGACTATTAGTCTTGGTGGTAAAAGAAATACTTATGTGATTGTTGATGATTTTTCAAGATTTACATGGGTAGTCTTCTTATCACAAAAAAATGAAACATTTTATGAATTTTCAAAACTTTTCAAAAAGGTTCAAATTTCTCTTGATTGCAAACTGATTTCTATTAGAAGTGACAATGGAAGAGAGTTTTGTAACCAAGATTTTACAAAATTTTGTGATGAGTATGGCATCACTCATAATTTTTCAGCTGCCAAAACACCTCAACAAAATGATGTTGTTGAAAGGAAAAACAGAACTTTACAAGAAATGGCTAGATCAATGCTTTGTGAAAATTCCTTACCAAAATATTTTTGGGCTGAAATTGTAAATATAGCTTGCTATGTAATGAATAGAGTTTTACTAAGACCTTTTATAAGAAAAACACCTTTTGAACTTCTATTTGATAAACTCCATCAATTGTCTGTTTTAAAGATTTTAAACTATTTCAAATGGATGTCAAAAGTGCTTTTCTAAATGGTTTTATTGAAGAAGAGGTTTATGTAGAACAACCTCCTGGTTTTATTCATAAAAAATTTCCAAATCATGTTTTCAAGTTAACCAAAGCTCTATATGGATTGAAATAAGCTCCAAGAGCTTGGTATGAAAGATTAAGTGGTTTTCTTCTGTCAAAAGATTTTACAAAAGGAAAAGTGGATACAACTCTTTTTATAAAAACATCTTCTAAAAATTATATTTTACTTGTGCAAATTTATGTTGATGATATTATTTTTGGTGCTACTAATACTTCTCTTTGTGAAGATTTTGCCAAATCCATGCAAAATGAATTTGAGATGAGCATGATGGGAGAACTAAATTTCTTCCTTGGGCTGCAAATTAAGCAAACCAAGGATGGAGTCTTCATCAATCAAGCAAAGTATACCAAGGAGCTACTGAAAAGATTTGGAATGGATCAAGCAAAAGGAATAGGTACTCCAATGAGTTCATCAACTAAACTTGACAAAGATGAGAAAGGTAAAAATATTGAAGAGAAATTATATAGAGGTATGATTGGAAGTTTACTCTATCTCACAGCTAGTAGACCAGATATTATGTTTGCTGTATGCTTGTATGCTAGATTCCAATCATGTCCTAAAGAATCTCATCTAATTTCTGTCAAACGTATTTTTCGCTATTTGATTGATACACATGACTATGGCCTTTGGTTTTCAAAAACTTCATCTTTTGAACTTATTGGATACTCTGATGCTGACTATGCTGGATGTAAAGTTGAACGTAAAAGTACAAGTGGTCATTGTCAATTTCTTGGTGGTTGTCTTGTATCTTGGTTCAGTAAAAAGCAAGCTTGTGTGTCTTTATCCACTGCAGAAGCTGAATACATAGCTGCAGGTAGTTGTTGTGCACAATTGTTATGGATGCAGCATACCTTACTTGATTATGGTCTTAAATTCAATTGTGTGCCTATACTATGTGATAATACTAGTGTTATCAATTTGAGCATAAATCCCATTCAACATTCTAGGACTAAGCATATAGAGATAAAACATCATTTCATTCGTGATAATGTGATTAAAAAAGATATATGCTTAGAATATATAAATACAAATGATCAAATTGCTGACATATTTACAAAGCCTTTGGCTGAGGAAAGGTTCAATCACCTAAGAAGACTTTTAGGAATTTCAAAATTCAATGACTAATGTGTGTGTTGAAGTTTTGATGAAAACAGAAAATTTTCGGATCTAGAATTTGGATGCACTACAGAAAATTCGGTTGACCGAATTTTCTGAGTGAAAGGAAACAGAGACTTTTGATCAAGAATTCGGATGCAGGTCAGAAAATTCGGTCAACTGAATTTTCTGAACTGAAGAAACAGAAACTTTCGACTGAAAATTCGGATGCAGACCTCAGAATTCGGTCATCCGAATTTTACGGATGCGACTGTTTAAATGAAAATTAAACAGTTTTCTCAACACTTCAACTTCCGAATTTCACATCCTTTTAAAAGGCTCTTATACCCATTCATATCCAAATCAAAATCCCTTCAAAACCACACATTCTCATCCCGATTTGCCTTCACTTTTGAACTTCTAACCCTAAATTCATACAAAAAATCAGTACTTCTCAACAGAAAATATCAATGGTGAGAACAAAGAAGCCAAATGTTGAGAAAGGGAAAGGAAAGGCTAAGGAAGGAGATGGAGACTCAATCTTCAACCAACCAAGAAGAATTCGAATCCCTTAAACATTATCTGGAGTTGATAGGTTTGTCTCGATCAAGGCTACTCATGAATTTGATGAATGGAATAAAAATAGCAGAAAGATTATCCCTGGATATAAGGTGGATGCTGATAAATTCTCTAGCATGGATATTGTTCTATCTTGTTTCAATGATGTTGGTTGGAGTAGTTTGTTGTTCATTGATGAAGAATTTTATCCTACCTTGATATATGAATTCTATGCAAACCTAAAAGAGGAAAGAATTGAGATTGTAGGGGATAATGTGATACAATGGTATTCATCTAGAGTATCCCAAGTTGACATTGAATTTAGTGAAGCATTGATAAACAGAATTTGTGGAGTAGGTGACAATAGAGCTAGATATTACTCACCTTCCATGCATTGCTATGATCGTGAAATCTTTACATATGTTAGATTTGAAGAGGCATTTACCAATGGAAGAGAGTTTAGATCTATAAAAGAGAGGGAAATCAAGAACTTGGATGCTAGAGGTAGAGTGTTGCATCATATGGTAACTACTATGATTGTTCCTAACTTTGGACATAAGTCATCAGTTGGAAATATGCATATGGTAATCATGTTAACCTTGCATGAGCAGAGAAGATTGAACTTTGGTTATATAGCTTTGAAACACATGATTACTGCCAGAAAAATAGTAACCAAGGCATTCCCATTTGGAAGGTTGTTGACAAGAATCTTTAAGCATTTTAAGATTAAACTTCCGGGAAGAGGGCAAGCTTTTAAGAGTAGGGAGATTTACACCAATGAAACTCTTAAGAGAATGCAATTAGTTTTTGATGAGGATAATATATGGAGGACAAAAAGAGAAACCCCTCCAATAAGAATAGGAAGAGAAGAAAAGATAGAAAGTGAAGAAGAGGATGAAGAAGAAACCCTTGCTAGAGAAATGAAGACAAAGAGGAAGCATGACACCTCAAGTGAGGGGGAGCAACCTCCAACAAAAAGGAGATTGTTTGAAGAAGAAACTGGAATTGGTTCAAGTGGTGAAGGAGTAACTAGAGGTGACACCATAGTGGCCAAAGCATTCCAAGAAGCCTTGAACAATCATGTCAAGGAAGTGGAGAAGATGTATAAGTTTTTTGAATCATTTGCTCCAATGGTTCTTGGAAAGTTAGATGGACTGGAGAATAGGGTAAAGCACATTGAAGAAATCCTAATGAGAAATGCTCAAAGTGGTGAAAGACCCTCCAAGCCTCAAGATAGAAATGAGGAAGAAGGAGATAAGGAGGAAAAGAAAGGAGATGATAATGACAGTAATGATGAAGATGATGATCAAGGTGGAAATGAAGCAACTGTGGCAGAAGAAGAAGAGGAAAAACATGCACATGAAGAGCCACAAATAGCAGGCAGCCAAGTAGCTCAAGCTGAAATAGTCTCTCCATCAACAATCTCTTTCAGTCACGGAAGAGTGAAGCACTTGGCCATCAAGAAAGGAGTGAGCCGAGCCTCTCCATCAACATCAACATCACAAGACTAAGCTTTCTTTCCTTCTATTCTATTTACTGCTTTTAAGTTGCTTATCTGTACTGAATTTTTTATCTGTTATGTATTTACTGTTGTTATGTGTTATGTAGTCTGAACTTGTTAAGTATTTTGCTGCATTTTATGTAATAGTGAAGCTCAATGATGAAATCTCAGTGATGAGAGCTTCCTTTATGTGTTAAATTGTTAGTCTCATTTTCATTGATCCAATTTTTTTTTTTAGTGATGACAAAAGGGGGAGAAAAATGATGAATGATGACTGCAATGATGATATGATGATGATATGATGACTGCAATGATGATTCTGTGATGATATGATGACTGTAATGATGATTCTGTGATGAACTCGATTATGCAAAATGCATTTTGCATCTATGCTTGATTTTTTTTTTAACAAATGAATGCATGAGTCTTGAAATTTTGTAAAGCTAAAATGAGTGCCATTGTGGACATACATGTTTGAGTACTTCAACATTTCATTTTAAAAGGCAAAATCACCTTTTCAAACTTGTTGCAAAAATTTGGACTCAAAATTCGGATGCATGTTTCAAAATTCAGATGCATCCATATTTTTGCTCCTTTGTTGTTCAAAATTGATTCAAATATGTTCTTAATCTCTTTCATTATGATTGAACAACCTTAGGAACGCTTTATTTCACTTTAAACATTCATTATATTGAATTTATTGCAATTTGGACTTGAGATTTAAAAATTTGGATGCATGTTCTGAAATTCAGATGCATCCATATTTTGTTGCCAAAATGTGCTCTTTTGTTGTTCAAAGTGATTCAAATATATGTTAAACTCTTTCACTATGTTTGAACAACCTTAGGAAAGCTTATTTTCAAAAATTGAAGCTTTCATTTCACTTATTTTATAGTTTGGACTTGACATATCAGAATTCTCTAAATTTGTTGAAAAATGAGCACAATCTAAGGGGAGCATTGTTAAACTGTTACAACCTTTAAAACCTCTCTTAGAAGATTTCTTAAATGCTATATCTTCTATCCTAGTTAGTTGGAAGGAAGGAGGTAAATGGAGGTTGGTTGGGTCATAGGCTTATATTGAGCCTTTTGTATGTCAATGTGCTAAATAGGTTATTTTCTATCATTGACATTAATATTTCTAAGTACTACATTGTTTTAATCTATCGCATTTTGCATCAATGTTTGTCATCATCAAAAAGGGGGAGATTGTTAGCCCTAAGGGTAAATCATGTAGTTTTGATTAATGACAAATATTGATGAGGACTACTATGCTTGTATGTTGTGTGATAGGTTTTGTGAACTAAGAAGTATGAAGTCTCATTGTTTTGAAGCCAAAGTGCAAGAACAACTTCAGTAAAGCAAAGTGATTGAAGTTTGAAGAAGGTTGTTCTTAGATGATCAAAAGGCATTGAAGACTTGAAGTGTAGAGTGTATATACTTAGTAGGTAAATCTCTATATAAACTCTACACTTGTATGTCTTGGTTATCATTGAATGCATAAGAGAGCATAAAATGAGTCTTATGATCTTAAAAGGCTTTGAATGAATTTTTTGATGAATGTGGTTTTGTGTCCTAAAAGTTTTTAAGTAAACTTTATATGATCAAAGGAATTTGATTTTGTTTTCAAACTTATATATGTCTAAATAAGTTTTCTATACATAGCAAATGTTTTTCAAACTTATTGAAGTTAAATCTCAAATGATTTTACAAAGTTTGAATATGCTTCCAAAAAAATTCGGTCGTCCGAATTTTGTAGCAAAAGTTTGCTATTGTTCTTCTAGAGAAATTCGGAAGAAGATTCGGACGCATGAAGAAAAATTCGGTCGTCCGAATTTTGGCCTTCAGCATGGTCACTGTTTTTCCAGAGAAATTCGGACGAAGATTCGGACGCAGCAGGAAGAATTCGGTCGTCCGAAAAATTCGGACGCACAATTCGGACGTCCGAATTTCCTGAAAATAGCCGTTAACTCGCCGTTTTATAGCTGTTAAAACTGATTTTTAAATTCTATAAAAGATATAAACGTGTATTCCAAAGCCTTTTACAAACATTTCTTAAGCTCTCTTATGTTTTGTGCATTCAATTGATCAATCCAAAAGACATCAAAGTGTGAAGGTGTAAGTTTGTGTAAAAATCTACCAACAAGTGGTAACATCTACACACTCTTATCTTTTTATCAAATTGTGTTTTTCTACTAGTTCTTGCAAGGTTATCTTGATAACATAAAACTCTTTAGATAAGGGTGATCCTTGAAGTTGTGATTCAAGGTTGTTTGAGATATAAAACCATTGTGTATGGTGAGCCTTGTTTGTAAAAGTTACTAGAAGAGGTTGTGAGTGTAAAACCATAGTGTGGTCAGCCTCTCTTGTAATTTGTAAACCTAAGCATATAGTAGATTGATTGAAATCCTTAAGTGTAGGTTTAAGGTAATGGACGTAGATCTTGAGGATCGAACCACTATAAATTGCTTGTGTTCTTTGATCTTACTTTCTTGTATTGCTGTGCTATAAATTGCTTATAACTTGACTCATATAATCTGTTCTTTGCTTAATTTGCGAAAATTAGCCAAATACCTAATTCACCCCCCTCTTAGGTATTTCAGTTAGTATTTTTGGGGTTTATAATCAGTTCTCAGGGAGTTGAGGTTGATAGTGAGAAGGTGAAGGCTATCTAGGATTGGCCAACTCCTAAGAGTGTGAGTGAGGTGAGAAGTTTTCATGGACCTGCTAGTTTCTACAGGAGGTTTGTAAAGGACTTTTCTACCATTGCTGCTCTTTTGACTGAGGTAATTTATAAGGACAAAGGGTTTACTTAGGGTCAGGAACAAAAACATGCATTTACATTGTTGAAAGAAAAATTATGTTCTGCTCCTATTCTATGTTTACCTGATTTTGAGAAAGCTTTTGAAGTTGAATGTGATGCTTCTGGGATTGGTATAGGAGCTATGCTTTTGCAGTAAAACAGACCAATTGCATATTTCGGTGAGAAGTTAGTGGTGCACAACTCAATTATCCCATATATGATAAAGAGTTGTATGCAGTTGTGAGAGTATTGGAGGTGTAGTAACATTATCTACAACCTAGAGAGTTTGTCATTCAGATTGATCATGAGTCTTTAAAGCACCTAAAGGGATAGGGCAGGCTGAGCAAGAGACATGCCACTTGGGTGGAGTTTCTGGAGACCTTTCCCTATGTACTGCAATACAAGCAAGCGAAGGAGAACGTCGTAGCTGATGCTTTATCTACGAGGTATTCCATGATTACTACTCTACATTCTAAGTTATTAGGATTTGAGCAGCTTAAGGATTTATATTCTTCTAATGTTGATTTTGCTACTGTATATTCTGCTTGTGAACATACTGCATTCCAGAAATTCTATAAGCATGATGGCTATCTGTTTAGAGGTAGTCAATTGTGTGTGCCTAATTGTTCTATGCGTACTTTATTTGTGCATGAGGCTCAGAGTGGTGGTTTGATGGGTCATTTTAGGGTTGCTAAGACTTTGGCTATTTTGCAAGAACATTTTTATTGGCTAGGTATGCGTAAGGATGTTGAACGTGTGTGTGCCAAGTGTATTGTATATACACAGGCAAAATCCACTGTTAAACCTCATGGTTTGTATACCCCTTTACCTGTGCCTACTGAGCCGTGGACTGATATCTCTATGGACTTTGTTTTAGGTTTGCCTAAGACTAAAAAGGGATATGATAGCATCTTCGTTGTTGTTGATAGGTTTAGTAAGATGGCACATTTTATTGCATACCATAAGACTGATGATGCTGTGCAAGTGGTTGATTTATTTTTCAAAGATATTGTTAGATTGCACGGTCTTCCTAGGTCTATTGTTTCCGATAGAGATGTAAAATTTCTAAGCCATTTTTGGCGTGTATTGTGGGGTAAATTGGGTACCAAACTGCTTTATTCTACTACATGTCACCCACATGCTGATGGTCAAATTGAGGTTGTCAATAAGACTTTGGGTACCTTACTACGTGCTGTCATTGGTAAGAATCTTAAAACTTGGGATGAATGTTTACCATTTATTGAGTTTGCATATAACCGGAGTGTGCATTCCACCACAGGTTATTCACCATTTGAACTTGTATATGGCTTTAATCCTTTAACTATTTTGGATTTGGTGCCTTTACGTTTGCATAAGTTGTCCAGTACAAACGGTAAGAGTAAGGCTGAGATGGTACGAGTCCTACATGAGAAGGCAAGACAGCATATTGAACAGAAGAATAAGGTCTGTGCCAAACAAGCCAATAAAGGGCAAAAATTAGTGACTTTTGAGCCCGGTGATTGGGTTTGGGTACACTTAAGGAAGGAAAGATTTCCTGCCCAGAGGAGCTCCAAATTAGTTCCTAGGGGAGATGGTCCATTTCAAGTGCTGGAACGGATCAATAACAATGCCTACAAGCTTGATCTGCCTTGTGAGTATGGCTGCGACGTTTAATGTTGCTGACCTTTCTCCTTTTGATATGGATTCAGATTCGAGGACTAATCTTCGTGAGGAGGGAGGGACTGATGTGAACAAGACTATGGAGTGCCATGATGGGTTGAACGTGTCCAATAAATAGCTAATTATACCAGTTAGACCTATGACCAGAGCTAGGGCTAAGGCACTTCAAGAGGCCTTGTTTGCATATGTAGGCTAACATTTGAAGGGGATAGAACTAGTCAAACCTATTAGAGGAGAGTTAGTTGGGCCACAGCCCAACTTGGTCCATTTGTCTCAAATACTTGAACTGGATGATCTTGACACTTGAAGGCTATGGAGTGGGCTTAAGTCCAAGAGGAAGTGATGTAAGCAATGACATCATAATAGAGTGTGATGTAAGCCTTGATGTCATAGTATAGTATGACGTAAACAATGACGTCATAGGGTAGTGTGATGTAAGCCATGATGTCTACTATAGTATGAGGTAAGCAATGACATCATAGGGCAATGTGATGTAAGTAATGATGTCATGTTGTATTCTAGAGTCTTCCTAAGAGTTCTATATAAACTCCTAGCTTGTAAGGTTGAGAGGATAAAATTTTGGAGTCATTTTTAGAGAGGGGCTACCGCCACTTTGAGAGGTTAGAATTCCTCTTGTTCTTGTTACTCAAAGAACTACTCTTCACTTATCAATTGAGATTTTTGATTGTGGCGTGTAAATGTTTTTTTGCTCATGAAATTTTGATTATCGGGATTGCTTAGAACAAGTTTCTAAGATGTGTCGTAAGGATTTAATTATCTTGTGTGTTTGGTCATAAATTTGTTTTCGAAAAGTCATAGACTTTCTTGTTCCAAAACCAAAAATACATCCTTTACATCTTCTCTTCTGCGGAAAGCGCGTTACTTGATATGGAGCAAACCATCACTTGAACATTCATTTTCAGTGTATTTCAGTTTTGGGAGTGGTTGCCGACTATAATGATTGTCTTGTTCCCTTCTTCAAATCCATGTGATTTTGGTATTTTCCCTTATCTCTTCTTCCAAAGGGAGTAGAGGATGGTGTTGTGATACCAAGCTTCTCAATAGACTCCCTTCTTCACCTACTTGCTCTTGACCTTCTCTCCCTTCTTCTTGCTTTTCTTCCTTATGTCCTTCGCTTTCCTCTCCTTCTTTTCTGTCATAATTTCTCTATCTTCATTACCTTTCTCATCTCCTCTAGCTGCCAACTCAAAGCCATCTCCATCATTATTGTCACTACTATTACTCTCATCATCTCCATCATCATCATCTCCCTGGCTATCATCTTTATCTCCATTTTTTTCATCCTTTTCCATTTCATCATCGTCATCTCTCTCTTTAGCTTTTAAGGTGCCATCACTATATTGTAGAATTTGCTTCAAACGTTCCTCAATGCTCTTTAACCTCTATTCTAAGCTATCAAGCCTATTGAGACCCATGGCAGCAAACTGTTCAAAGAATTTATATATTTTCTCCATCTACTTAGCATTATTCAAGACTTCTTGAAATAGCTGTGCATTCCCCTTCTTCTTCTATTTCCTCCTCCTCATCTTCTTTTTACTTCTGTGATGGGGTTTCTTTTCTTATCCTACAAATGCCTTCATCGTCGAGGGTTCATTCTCTTAAGTGATTTGTCAGTATATATGCTCCTACACTTGATTCTAAGGCCTCGTCTGCATAGTGGAATTCGAAAGTGCTTAAAAAACTTAGTGCGAATTCTTCCATAGGGGAAAACCTTGTTTTCTATCTTTCTTGCACTTATCAAATGCTTTTAAAGTTATGTAGCCAAAGTTCATTCTTCTACCTTTTTGAAGAGCCAGCATAAAAACCATATGCACATTTTCCATGGAAGATTTATGTCCAAAGTTCGAAATGATCATAGTGGTTAGCTTGTGATGCAACACTCTTCCTTTGATATCAAAGGCATTAATATCCCTTTCCTTTGCACTTCTAAATCTTCTAGCATTTGTGAAAGCTTCATCAAATCTATCTTTCATAAATAATTCAGAAATCACACATTGTTGTCTCCAAGTGTAATATGTATACCCACTATCATCAACTTCACAAATGTAATTAAATACACGGCCATCAAATTCAAACTCAATTTGCAAGACTCTAGAGGAATACCATTGAATCACTTATTGTCAATTTTCTCTACCCTTTCTTCTTTCAAATTCGCATAAAACTAACAGATAAGAGATAGATAATAATCATCATCAACAACTACAAATTACTCCAACCAACTCTACCAAATAGTGTAAGGATATTATCCATACCATTGAACTTGTGCAATCAACCTTGTGACACAGAATAATCTTTCTACTCTTTTTGTTCCAATTGTCAAGCTCGATACTAGCCTTTGTTGAGACAAACTTGTCCTACCTGAAATCGGTTTGTGGAATCCTTACACATCTTTTTTCTTCAATGATAAGGGTTGTGTCAATTCCCCTGCCTTTTCTGCCACTTTGGTTTCTTGTCTTAACCACGGTGAATTCTTGAGAAGGTTGTAGGATTTAGGATATAATCAAGTGTGTAGAGCACAAATTTGAGGGAGTTTTTAACGTGCTTTTCGCGGAAGAGAAGATGTAAAGGATGTATTTTCAGTTTTTGGAAATAGAAAGTCTTTGACTTTCAAAAACAAGTTTATGACTAAACACACAAGATAATTAAATCCCTACGACATTTCTTAAAAACTTGTTCTAAGCAAGCCCTATGACGTCATTACTTACCTCATACTATACTATGACATCATGTCTTACATCACACTCTATTATGATGTCATTGCTTACATTACTTTCCCTCTTGGACTTAAGCCCACTCCATAGCCTTCAAGTGTCAAGATCATCCGGCCCAAGTATATGAGACAAATGGACCAAGATGGGCTGTGGCCCAACTAACTCTCCTCCAATAGGTTTGGCCAACTCTATCCACTTCAAATGTTGGCCTACATACGCAAACAAGGCCTCTTGAAGTGCCTGGTCGTAGGTTCAACTGGTATAATTAGCTGTTTATTGGACACATCCAACCCATCATGGCAGTTCATAGTCTTGATCGCATCAGTCCCTCCCTCCATAAGAAGATTCGTTCTCGAATCCAAATCCATATCAAAAGGGACAAGGTCGGCAACATTAAAGGTCACAGAAACACCATACTCACCAGGCAGATCAAGTTTGTAGGCATTGTTATTGATCTGTTCCAGCACTTGAAATGGACCATCTCCCCTAGGAGCTAATTTGGACTTCCTCTGGGCAGGAAATCTTTCCTTCCTTAAGTGTACCCAAACCCAATCACCGGGTTCAAAAGTCACCAATTTTTTCCCTTTATTGGCTTGTTTGGCATAGACCTTATTCTTCTGTTCAACATGCTGTCTTGCCTTCTCGTGTAGGACTCGTACCATCTCAGCCTTGCTCTTTCCGTCTGTATTAGACAACTTGATGCGAACCCTAGGTATAAAAACCTAGAACCCAGCAGCAAACTTCCACAAATGCCCAAGGATGTGTGAAAAAGGCTTCAAGAACCCTTAACCCGTTGGATATATGACCCAAGAACCAAAGGTATAAACAGAAACCCTAAACCCGTTATCAATAAAGATAAGAACTTAAGGTATAATTCAAATAAATGAACCCACAAGTTGAATAACTTGATAAATTCAAGAAGTTCTTTCAAGAACCAAAGAGAGAATGTATTCTCACAAAAATATTAATGACATCATCTTCCTCCCCTAAATTTCTAAAACGATCCTATATAAATAGACATCTCAAAACCCTAACCTAATTGGTTTTGGATTTAGAGTTGGCTAAAACACAAGTCCTTAATGGGCTTGGATTTGCAGCTAATTAAATTCAACTAAGGACTAAAATACAAAAATAGATATGGGCTTCAATAATTAAAAGTTCTTAGCCCAAACAAACTTAAAAACTAATTAAAAGACTCCTAGAATTTAGGAAATTTCGTCCAAGCCTTGGGCTGAATTTTTGAGCCCATCAATTTGCTATCTTGGACATCAATTTGGCAGCCCAATGGACTCCAAAGTAGTTGGACGGCTTGCTTGTAGTAAATTAATGATATTGATCCATCTTGTACATAATATAGCCTTGAAAAACTCATTTGTTATTGGACTGGTGGACATCTTCAGTGGATCTTGATCACCTAAGTTTAGCGCATCTTGATTCTCATCACAACTTATGCAAATGTAAAGGAACCAAATCCAAAACAGTTAAAGGATTAAAGCCATATACAAGTTCAAATGGTGAATAACCTGTGGCAGAATGCATGCTCCGGTTATATGCAAACTCAATAAATGGTAAACATTCACCCCAAGTTTTAAGATTCTTACCAACGACAGCACGTAGTAAGGTACCCAAAGTCCTATTTCCAACCTCAGTTTGACCTTAAGTCTGTGGGTCACATGTAGTAGAATAAAGCAGTTTGGTACAAAATTTGCCCCACAACACACGCAAAAAATGGCTTAGAAATTTAGCATCTCTATAGGAAACAATAGACCTAGGAAGACCGTGCAATCTAACAACATCTTTGAAAAATAAATCAGCCATTTGCACAGCATCATCAGTCTTATGGCATGCAATAAAATGCGTCATCTTACTAAACCTATCAACAACAACGAAGATGCTATCATATCCCTTTTTAGTCTTAGGCAAACCCAAAACAAAGTCCATAGAGATATCAGTCCACGGCTCAGTAGGCACAAGTAAAGGGGTATACAAACCATGAGGTTTGATAGAGGATTTTGCTTGTCTACATGCAACACACTTGGCACACACACGTTTAACATCCTTATGTATACCTGGCCAGTAAAAATGTTCTTGCAAAATAGCCAAAGTCTTAGCAACCCCAAAATGACCCATCAAACCACCACTATGAGCCTCATGAATAAATAAAGTACGCATAGAACAATTAGGCACATACGATAGACTACCTCTAAACAGATAGCCATCATGCCTATAGAATTTCAGGAATACTGTATGTTCACAAGCAGAATATATAGTAGCAAAATCAACATCAGAAAATATAAATGCTTAAGCTGCTCAAACCCTAATAACTTAGATTGTAGAGTAGTAATCAAGGAATACCTCCTAGATGAAGCATCAGCTACCACGTTCTCCTTCCCTTGCTTGTATTGCAGTACATAGGGAAAGGTTAACGCGCTTTTCGCGGAAGAGAAGATGTAAAGGATGTATTTTCGGTTTTGGAACAAGAAAGTCTATGACTTTCAAAAAATAAGTTTATGACCAAACACACAAGATAATTAAATCCCTTCGACATCTCTTAGAAACTTGTTCTAAGCAAGCCCGATAATCAGAATTTAAGGAGCTAAAGAACACTTACATGCTTGAATCGAAAATCTCAATTGATAAGTGAAGAGTAGTTCTTTGAGTAACAAGAACAAGAGAAATTCTAACCTCTCTAGGTGGCGGCAGCCCCTCTCTAAAAAATGACTCCAAAATCTTCTCCTCTCAACCTTACAAGCTAGGAGTTTATATAGAACTCCTAGGCATCACATTGCATTATGACGTCATTGCTTACCTCATATTATACTATGACATCATACCTTACATCACACTACCCTATAACGTCATTACTTAACTCATACTATACTATGACATCATGGCTTACATCACACTCTATTATGATGTCATTGCTTACATCACTCTCCCTCTTGGACTTAAGCCCACTCCATAGCCTTCATGTGTCAAGATCATCCGGCCCAAGTATATGAGACAAATGGACCAAGTATACGCAAAAAAGGCCTCTTGAAGTGCCTTAGCCCTAGCCCTGGTCATAGGTTCAACTGGTATAATTAGCTGTTTCTTGGACACGTCCAACCCATCATGGCAGTTCATAGTCTTGATCGCATCAGTCCCTCCCTCCTCAAGAAGATTCGTCCTCGAATCCGAATCCATATCAAAAGGAGAAAGGTCGGCAACATTAAAGGTCGCAGAAACACCATACTCACCAGGCAGATCAAGCTTGTAGGCATTGTTATTGATCCGTTCCAGCACTTGAAATGGGCCATCTCCCCTAGGAGCTAATTTGGACTTCCTCTGGGCAGGAAATCTTTCTTTCCTTAATTGTACCCAAACCCAATCACTGGGTTCAAAAGTCACCAATTTTTGCCCTTTATTAGCTTGTTTGGCATAGACCTTATTCTTCTGTTCAACATGCTGTTTTGCCTTCTCGTGTAGGACTCGTACCATCTCAGCCTTGCTCTTGCTGTCTGTATTAGACAACTAATGCAAGGGTATAGGCGCCAAATCCAAAACAGTTAAAGGATTAAAGCCATATACAAGTTCAAATGGTGAATAACCTGTGGTAGAATGCACGCTCCGATTATATGCAAACTCAATAAATGGTAAACATTAACCCCAAGTTTTAAGATTCTTACCAACGACAGCACGTAGTAAGGTACCCAAAGTCCTATTTCCAACCTCAGTTTGACCTTAAGTCTGTGGGTCACATGTAGTAGAATAAAGCAGTTTGGTACAAAATTTGCCCCACAACACACGCAAAAAATGGCTTAGAAATTTAGCATCTCTATCGGAAACAATAGACCTAGGAAGACCGTGCAATCTAACAACATTTCTGAAAAATAAATCAGCCACTTGCACTGCATCATCAGTCTTATGGCATGCAATAAAATGCGTCATCTTACTAAACCTATCAACAACAATGAAGATGCTATCATATCCCTTTTTAGTCTGAGGCAAACCCAAAACAAATTCCATAGAGATAACTGTCCACGGCTCAGTAGGCACAGGTAAAGGGGTATACAAACCATGAGGTTTGATAGAGGATTTTGCTTGTCTACATGCAATACACTTGGCACACACACGTTCAACATCCTTACGCATACCTGGCCAATAAAAAAGTTCTTGCAAAATAGCCAAAGTCTTAGCAACCCCTAAATGACCCATCAAACCACCACTATGAGCCTCATGAATAAATAAAGTACGCATAGAACAATTAGGCACACACAATTGACTACCTCTAAATAGATAGCCATCATGCCTATAGAATTTCTGGAATGCAGTATGTTCACAAGCAGAATATATAGTAGCAAAATCAACATCAAAAGAATATAAATCTTTAAGCTGCTCAAACCCTAATAACTTAGAATGTAGAGTAGTAATCAGGGAATACCTCCTAGATAAAGCATCAGCTACCACGTTCTCCTTCCCTTGCTTGTATTGCAGTACATAGGGAAAGGTTAACGTGCTTTCCGCGGAAGAGAAGATGTAAATGATGTATTTTCGGTTTTGGAACAAGAAAGTCTATGACTTTAAAAAAATAAGTTTATGACCAAACACACAAGATAATTAAATCCCTTCGACACCTCTTAGAAACTTGTTCTAAGCAAGCTCGATAATCATAATTTAAGGAGCTAAAGAACACTTACATGCTTGAATCGAAAATCTCAACTGATAAGTGAAGAGTAGTTCTTTGAGTAACAAGAACAAGAGGAATTCTACAAATTTTGTAAATAATGTTCAAACATGTTAGAAGAGATTAAAACATATTTGAATCAATTTGGACAACAAAAGAGCACTTTTTGGCAACAAAATATGAATGCATCCGAATTTTGAAATTTCAAGTCCAAACTTTAAAATATGTGAGATAAAGGCTGTAATATTTGAAAATAAGTCTTCCTAAGATTGTTCAAATATGATGGGAAAGATTAAAACAGTTTTCAAATAATTTGAATAGCAAAAAAATCAATTTTGGCAAGACAGTTTGGATGCGTCCAAACTTTTTGGTTTGCATCCAAACTTCAAGTCCAAACCTATGAACTCTATCCTCACATATTATGATTCTTTTCAATTTAAGTTTCAAATGCAAAAATGCAATCAAATACAATCAAATGTGCCACAATATACCAAAGTTTCACATTATCAGCACCACTATGCCACACATTCTTGCACACATCAATGCCACACACATTCTTCTCCCCCTTTTGTCATCACTCAAAGATGGGAACTTGAAAATTGGACTGATTACTTTTTCTCTCCTCCTTATGAAAGCAATTAAGCATGTGGTGTGTGGGGGGGGGGGAGGGGCTATCATAATAAGAAGCTCTCAACACTGAGGTTTCATCATTGAGCTTCATGAAAAGCTATTATATAAGCTACATGAGAATAGTAATAAAATGTAGAAATTCAAAGAAGTAAACAGACACATTTGCATAAACCAGTAAGTGTTCATAAGTCATATTAAGCCCAAAAAAAATTTAGAGATGAGAGTGAAGATGTGCTCAGTCTTTGGATGTTGATGGCGAGTTCTTTCTTGGTTTCTTTTTGACAACAACATGTTTGACTCTTCCATGGCCATCCAATTCTTCCCCAAATGTGAAGTTCGTTTACACCTTGTTGGCTATGCTGAAACTGACAAAGATCTTCTTGTTGGTTTTGACATTTACAGTAAACTTCAAAAATTTCATATCCTTCCCAATGGTATTCGTTTTGGAAAACAGTTTAGAGAATATGGTACCATTCCAAGACTTTACCAAATCACACCCAATCCTATTTTTGAGATTCAGAAACTTCTTGTTTCCCAATCGTGTGCTGAATCTCATATGGAATTTCTTACTAAATGTTCTCATCCACTTTGACAGAATCCTCAATTCTTCATAAAACTCCATTTCAAGAAAAATGAGGATATCAACCCTACCAAAGCCAGTCACTCTGGCATGAACCCTGATCATCTTCAGTTAGCCACAAAAGAATGCCTTGACCTTCTTCATTCTGATCTCATTGAACCTACAGATTCTCAATGGTCTTGTGAAGCATTCTATGTTGACAAACGGGCTGAACAAGTCCGTGGAAAAATGAGAGTGGTAATTAATTATCAGCCTCTCAATCATTTTTTATAGGATGACAAGTTTCCATTACCACACAGGCACACACTATTATCACAACTTTCTGGTGCAAAATGGTTTTCCAATTTTGATTTGAAATCTGGTTTTTGGCAATTAGACATTCATCATGATGAACGTCCTAAAATAGGTTTTTGTATTCCAAACCAGCATTTCCAGTGGAAAGTAATGCCTTTTGGATTAAAACCCGCACCATCCTTGTTTCAAAAAGCCATGGTCAAGATTTTTGAACCACTCTTACACACTGCACTGGTTTATATTGATGATATCCTGCTTTTCAGTTCTACTAAGATGATCATATAAACCTTTTACGCCAATTTGCTCAAATTGTTAAAGATTATGGCGTAATGCTTTCTGAAAAGAAAATGATCTTGGCTACACAGGAAATTACTTTCCTAGGGATGCATTTCACTGCAGGTACATACACTCTTGGAAATCATATTTCCAACGAATTAGAGAAGTTCCCTGAGTCCAATCTTTCTCAGAAAGAGGTCTAACAGTTCATTGGCATAGTCAACTATGTCCGAGATTTCCTGCCAAGAGCTTCAGAGTACATCCATCCTCTCACTAAAATGCTAAAAAAGAATCCATCTCCCTGGACATCCTTACAGACTCAATCCGTAACTGCACTAAAAGAACAAGTGTCCAAAATTCAGAAGTTGCATCTACTTGAAGAAATTGATGGCACCCGACATCTTTGTGGATTTGCAAGTGGAAGATTCAAGACAGCAGAAAATTCACTATCGCTCCACTTTCAAAGAAATCCTAGCAGTCAAAAATGGAATAAAGAAGTTCAGCTTCTATCTCATTGGATCAAAGTTGTTGGTGGAAACAGATATGAGTTCGTTCCCCAAAATGTTGCAGTTCAAGCAGAAGCAAGTTCCTCATCCTCAACTGCTCAGGTGGTCAACGTGATTTGCGCAGTATTCATTTGAGGTCAAACACATCAAAGGTACATCTAATTTTGTGGCTGATTCCCTTTCCCGACCTGATTCCTTTACCACCAAACCTGTTATAGCCATGATCCGACCCAGTTATTCCAATCCACCTAATATTCCCCCAGATTTTCCTCTAGACTACCCAGTTCCATATTATGTTGACTCAATAATACAAAAAAGAAATTTTTATGAGTTACAGATTTTTAAAGAATTTGGAGGATCCATCTTAAAACTATCCGGAGTCAATCTATATTTCCCTTTCAGTCAGGTTTTTATTCTCAGACCTAATGACTTCCCTCCTCCATTGAAATGGTTCTTCTGGTACCTCTGTCAACAGTACCACATTCTTCTTGAAATTGACTCTGCATTATTTCTTAAAGGGTTTATTCCAAGTATACTCGAGTTTTTACTCTGGTTTAAAACTTTAGCAGAATGGAAGAACTTACTCCTCACTTTTCCTAAACACTTCCTCCTCTTTGACATCCACCGCCCAATAGACCCTGATTTCACAATCCATCCATATTCCCATCTTTACCAGGTCAATTCCATCATTGTGCTAGATCTTCCTAAAAAATACTCTGAGGCCCAAAAATATATGTTTGTTGAAAATAAAATTATGCCTCAAAAAATTTGGCCTGATGATTATGGTTCTTGGAATTATCCTACCAACCATCATCACGAGATTAACCTTCGAATAGCTCGTGAATGGTACCTTCACCACTTGCCTGATTCCCAGCCAGACACTGAAACCCCTTTTGATTACTTCAACCTTCAGCCAGCTAGCTCTTCTCAGTCATCACATTGGTTTACCTTTCCACGTATGGTCTTTGATGAAACTGCTTGAACCATTTGTGTCACCTCACTCAGAAAGGACGCACTCAAGCAGAGAAAGAAAAAAGCAAAAGCACATGCTCTGCATCAGGACCTCATTATTGAACGCAATAGCACTGATCCTGGCTCCACTAATAGTGATGTTTCCACACCGACTGATTTCGAGCATTACAGCTGTGAAGACTTTTATATTTAGTGCTCTGCACTTTGTTGTCTTTATTGTTCAGTGTGCTGTCGTGTCAACTTTATTTCCCAGCTGATTAAAGCTGATAAGTGTGGTGTGATGTAAGAGATGACCTCATTACCTACCACGATGTAAGCAATGACGTCATAACTCAATAATTTAGTCTTCTAGGTTCTTCCTTGGAGCTCTATATAAAGAGCCTATTGTTGTAATAATATCTCTTTTGTGTGTTCTAGCATAAACATGTCTTTCTAAGTTTCCTCTATTCTTCTTCTCTGCTTCTATTTCTGATATGGCTTTAGCTTAGATCCTTGCTTGGTGATACTTAGAAATTGTGAGTATTCCTTACTGAATGGTTGATTTCATTCCTTCTTTAATTGTTGAAAGATAAGAGGACAGGATCCTTTGAGTTTGAATGCCCAAGAGTTGGCCGTTGTGTTGATCCGAATCATACCTTCTTAGACAGTCCAGGTTTGAGTTTCTGAAATTATTCTCTTTCGAATACTTCCAGTTTCTGATATGCTCCCCCTTAGATACTAATTTGGACTAGAGATACTAAATATCCGAATTCTGACATATGAAGTCTAAACAATAAAATAAGTGAAATGTAAGTTGCAAATTTTGTAAATAAGCTTTCTAAGGTTGTTCAAACATATTAGAAGAGATTAAAACATATTTGAATTAATTTGTACAACAAAAGAGCACTTTTTGGCAAACAAATTTGAATGCATCTAAATTTCAGAACATGCATCCGAACTTTGAAATTTCAATTCCAAACTTTAAAATATATGAGATGAAGTCTGTAATATTTGAAAATTAGCCTATATAAGATTGTTCAAATATGATAGGAAGGATTAACACAGTTTTGAAATAATTTGAACAACAGAAAAATTATTTTTGGCAAGAAAGTTTGGATGTGTCCGAACTTTTGGTTTGCATCTGAACTTTAAGTTCAAACTTATGAACTACTCATTCAGTTTAAGTTTCAAATACAGAAATACAGCCAAATATTCAAATTATCAGTACACAATGCCACTACAGCCAAATATTCAAATTATCAGCACACAATGATAGCTTAAGTTTCAAATACAGAAATACAGCCAAATATTCAAATTATCAGCACACAATGCCACTACAGCCAAATATTCAAATTATTAGCACACAATGCCACATATTACACATTCTTGCACAATTAAATTCTTTCTCCCCCTTTTGTCATCTGTCAAAGATGGGAATATGAAAATGAGACTTATATGCAACTATAGCATAATTCTGTAATATAAGAAGAAGCTCTCAACACTGAGGTTTCATCATTGAGTTTCATGAAAAAGCTATTAAATAGGCTACATGAGAATAGTAATAAAATGCAAAAATTTAAAGAAGTAAACAGACACATTGCATAAACCAGTAAGTGTTCATAAGTTATATTAAGCCAAAAAAAAAAATTTAGAGATGAGAGTGAAGATGTGCTTAGTCTTTAGATGTTAATGGAGAGTCCTTTCTTGGTTTCTTTTTAACAGCAACATGTTTGACTCTTCCATGGCCGAATGTTGGATTTGATGGAGTTGTTATTTCAGTTCTTGCAATTTGACCTCCTTCTGGGCTGATTCCAGCTTGCTGCAATCCTTGAGCTCCTTTTTGTGATTCCATGACCTGCTCATTGCCATCCCCTTGATCACCATCATTATCATCATCTTCATCATTATCACCATCACTGCCTTCTTCATTTTTCTTGTTATCTTCATCATTCTCATCATCCTTTTCCTCTTGAGTTCTAGAAGGCCTTTTACCACTTTGAGGATTTCTTATCAATATTTCTTCAATGTGCTAGACTCTATTCTCTAAACTGTCCAGTTTTCCAAGCACCATAGGAGCAAATGTTTCAAAAAATTTATACATTTTCTCCATCTCTTTCATGTGGTTGTTTAGTGCTTCTTGGATTTTATTTCCTCTTGAAATCTCTTCAGCACTAGGTCCTTCTCCTACATTAGGATGTGATTGAGAAGTTGGCTCTTCTTCAAAAAGTCTTCTTTTGGAGGGAGGTTGCTCCCCCTCACTTGTTGAATCATGCCTTTTCTTAGTTTTCATTTCTCTTGCCCATGCTTCTGCCTCTTCTTCTTCTTCTTCTTCAGTTTCCTCAGTTTCAATTCTCCTTGGAGGGGTTTCTCTTTTAGTTCTCCACACTCCCTCATCATCAAGAGTCAATTGCATTCTTTTGAGAGAGTCATTTGTATAAATTTGTCCTCTTTTAAAAGTTTGTCCTCTAACAAGAAGTTTGACTCGAAAATGTTTGAAAAATCTTGTCAAAAGTCTTCCATATGGTAAAGCCTTGTTATCAGTCTTTCTAGCCCCAAACATATGCTTCAATGCCATGTATCCAAAGTTCAATCTCCTATGCTCATGCAAAGCAAGCATAATCACCATATGAATGTTCCCCACAAACGTTTTGTGACCAAAGTTAGGAATAATCATGGTTGTTATCATATGATGCATAACTCTTCCCCTTGCATCTAAAACCATGATCTCCCTTTCCTTAATGGTCCTAAACTCTCTACCATTGGTGAAGGCCTCTTCAAATCTTGCATTTGTGAATAACCCTCTAATGTAGCAATGTTGCCCCATAGAATAATACTTTGCTCCACTATCACTAAATCCACAGACTCTATTCACCAATGCATCATTGAATTCAAAATCTATTTAAGATACTCTAGAGGAATACCTTTGATTAACATTTTCTCCCTCATATTCTATTCTTTCTTCTTTTAGATTGGCGTAGAATTCGTATACAAGAGAGAGATAGTATTCTTCATCAATAGTCAATAAGTTACTCCAGCCAATATCACCAAAAAGAGATAGGACATTACCCATATTTGTGAGTTTGTCGAAATCAACTCTGTTTCCAGGGATGATTTTCTTTGATTTCTCGTTCCAATCTTCAAACTCTGATGCAGCCTTGACAGAAACAAATTTATCTGCTCCAGATGATGATTGTGGAACCCTAATCCTCCTTGGTTCATTGAGAATTCATCCTCCTTCACTGTCCTTTGCTTTCCCCTAATGTAGTGAAATTTGAGAAGTATTTAGGGTTTGGACTTCAAAAATCCAAGTGCTTTGATGTAAAAGTGGTGAAATTTCATAATGATTTTGGTTTGGACGCGAATGGGTAGAGAAGGGTTAGAAATGAGAGAGAATTCGGATGAATAAAATGTGAGTAACGGCTATTTTAGTTTCTTAAAAACCACTGTAACCGTAAAGTTCGGACGACCAAACTTTTTGGTCTCCGTCCGAATATGAGTTCAAACTTCTCTATTTCTCCAGTTTCAGAAAGTTTGGACGAACATGCGTCCGAACTTCTCTGTTTCTCCAGTTTCAGAAAGTTCGGACGTTTGGACTTTCTGTCATGCGTCCGAATATACGTTTGAACTTTTCTATCTAGAATTTTCTGACAAAGTTTGGACGATCCATTTTCACTCAATGCATCCTGATTTTTCCTGCTTTTGCCACACTTAAACAAACACATTAGTAATTGAATTTTGAAATTCCTAAAAGCCTTCTTAGATAGTTGAACCTTTCCTCAACCGAAGGCTTGGTAAATATATCAACAATTTGATCATTTGTGTTCATATATTCCAAGTATATATCCTTTTTAGCAACATGATCACGAATAAAATGATGCTTAATCTCTATATGCTTTGTTGTAGAATGTTGAATGGGATTTATGCTCAAATTGATGGCACTAATATTATCACATAGAATAGGTATACAATTAAATTTAAGACCATAATCAAGTAGAGTATGTTGCATTGATAATATTTGAGCACAACAACTACCAGCTGCAATATATTCAGCTTCAGTAGTAGACAAAGACACACATGCCTATTTTTTACTATATCATGACACAAGACAACTACCAAGAAATTGACAATGACTACTTGTACTTTTTCGTTCAACTTTGCATCCAGCATAATCAGCATCTGAATATCCAATAAGTTCAAAAGATGATGATTTTGAAAACCAAAGACCGTAGTCATGTGTATCAATCAAATAACGAAAAATACGTTTGACAGAGACTAGATGAGATTCTTTAGGACAAGATTGAAATCTAGCACATAAGCACACAACAAACATAATATTAGGTCTACTTGTTGTGAGATAGAGTAAACTTCCAATCATACCTCTATATGACTTTTCATCAACATTTTTACCTTTTTCATCTTTGTCAAGTTTAGTTGATGAACTCATTGGAGTACCTATCCCTTTTGCTTGATCCATTCCATATCTTTTCAAAAGCTCCTTGGTAGACTTTGCTTGATTTATGAAGACTCCATCCTTAGTTTGCTTAATTTGCATCCCAAGAAAGAAATTCAGTTCTCCCATCATGCTCATAAGTTCATTTTGCATAGATTTGGCGAATTCATGACAAAGAGATGTGTTAGTGGCACCAAAAATAATATCATCAATATAAATTTGCACAAGTAAAATATCATTACTACTAGATGTTTTTATAAAAAGAGTTGTGTCCTCCTTTCCTTTTGCAAATCCTTTTGAGAGAAGAAATCCACTCAATCATTCATACTAAGCTCTTGGGGCTTGTTTCAATCTATATAGAACTTTGGTTAACTTAAAAACATGATTAGGAAACTTTTCATGAACAAAATCGGGAGGTTGTTCTACATAAACTTCTTCTTCAATAAAACCATTTAGAAAAGCACTTTTGACATCCATTTGAAATAGCTTAAATCCTTTAAAACAAACAAAAGCCAAAAGTATTCTTAAGAATTCCAATCTGGCTATTGGAGCAAAAGTCTCATCATAATCAATGCCTTCTTCTTGGTTGAAGCCTTGAGCAACAAGTCTAGCCTTATTTCTAACAACTTCTCCTAGTTCATTTAATTTGTTTCTAAAAACCCATTTTGTACCGATAATGGAATGATCATGAGGTCTTGGAACAAGAGTCCAAACCTTATTTCTTTCAAACTAATTTAACTCCTCTTCCATAGCAATAATCCAGAAATTATCACACAATGTATCATCAATATTTTTAGGTTCAATGTGAGATAAAAGGGCAAAATTATCAATAAAGTATCGCCTTGTTTTAACTCCTTGAGAGACATCACCAATGATTTGCTCCTTAGGATGGCCTCTTGCATATGTTAGATCCTTTGGAAACTCTTGATCATTGCTTGGTTTACCATCTTGTTCTTGCTCCATTATTTCTTCTTCTTTGGCATGTTCTTACAATGTGGGTACTTGATGATGAGTTTGATTATCAATCATTGGGGAACCTACATCATCTTCATTTCTTCTTTCAAGATAAATGTTACATTCATCAAAGGTCACATGTATAGTTTCTTCAACACATAATGTTCTTTTATTATAAACTCTATATGCCTTTTTATTTGAAGAATAACCAAGAAATACACCTTCATCTGATTTTCTATCAAACTTTCCTAGATTGTCACTAGTGTTTAAGATAAAGCACTTATAACCAAAAACCTTAAAGTAGACAATTGAAGGAGTTTTATCAAATAGAAGTTCAAAAGGTATTTTTCTTATAAAAGGTCTTAATAAAACTCTATTCATTACATAGCAAGCAGTATTTACAGCTTCAGCTCAAAAGTATTTTGGCAAGGAATTTTCACAAAGCATTGATCTAGCCATCTCTTGTAAAGTTCTATTTTTCCTTTCAACAACAGCATTTTTTTGAGGTGTTTTAGCAGCTAAGAAATTGTGAGTAATACCATATTCATCACAAAATTTTGTAAACTCTTGATTGCAAAATTTTCTTCCATTGTCACTTCTAATAGAAATTAGTTTATATTCAAGATATGCTTGAACCTTTTTGAAAATTTTTGCAAATTAATGAAACGTTTCATCCTTTTGAGCTAAGAAAATCGCCCAAGTAAATGTTGAAAAATCATCAACAATCACAATAATCATATCTTTTACCACCAAGACTAATGGTCCTCATAGGTCCTGTTAGCCCTAAGGGCAAATCATATAATTTTGATTAATGACAAATATTGATAAAAACTAATATGTTTATATTGTGTGATAGGATTTGTGAACTAAGAAGTTTGGAGTCTCGTTGCCTTCAAGCCAAAGAGTAAGAACAACCTCAATAAACTATGAGTCTTTTGAGGTTTATTCAAAGATGAACTCAAGGCATTGAAGACTTGAAGTGTAGAGTAGGTATGATGATAGGTAATATCTATGTAAACTCTACACTTGTATGTCTTGGAGTTTATTGAATGCATAAGAGAGCATAAAATAGGTTTCTTAATTTTAAAAGGCTTTGAATAAATTTCTTAATGAATGTGATTTTGTGTCCTAAAAGTTTTTAAGTAAACTTTATGTTGATGATATCATTTTTTGTGCTACTAATACTTCCCTTTGTGAAGAGTTTGCTAAAACCATGCAAAATGAATTTGAGATGAGCATGATGGGAGAACTAAGTTTCTTCCTTGGGCTGCAAATTAAGCAAACCAAGGATGGAGTCTTCATCAATCAAGCAAAGTATACCAAGGAACTGCTGAAAAGATTTGGAATGGATCAAGCAAAAGGAATAGGTACCCCAATGAGTTCATCAACTAAACTTGACAAAGATGAGAAAGGTAAAAGTATTGATGAGAAATTATATAGAGGTATGATCGGAAGCTTACTCTATCTCACAGCTAGTAGACCAGATATTATGTTTGTTGTATGCTTATGTGCTAGATTCCAATCATGTCCTAAAGAATCTCATCTAATTTCTATCAAACGAATTTTTCGTTATTTGATTGATACACATGACTATGGCCTTTGGTTTTCAAAAACTTCATCTTTTGAACTTATTGGATATTCTGATGCTGACTATGCTGATTGTAAAGTTGAACGTAAAAGCACAAGTGGTCATTGTCAATTTCTTGGTAGTTGTCTTGTATCTTGGTTTAGTAAAAAGCAAGCTTGTGTGTCTTTATCTACTGCAGAAGCTGAATACATAGCTGCAGGTAGTTGTTGTGCACAATTGCTATGGATGTAGCATACCTTACTTGATTATGGCTTTTTACATGTCACTGAGAAACAAACAAGATCACAAGACCATTAGGCAACTGTTAACAAGTTAACTTTACCTCTGAGTAAGCCATATCATGAAGCGAGAAAATGCAATACACTATGATGGATGACATCAAAGGCCAATTCTTGATAAGGCTCTGCTTAGAAGTCATTTCTCTTCTTTGTTTTTCTCCTGTTTTACCATCAGATCCTTGAACTTTAACTGCTGCTTCCAAACCATCGTCAGATTGAGGAAGTGAATTATTATTTGGAGGGTGCATGTGCAGCGTTTCCTGCATATTTTAGGATTCAAAACTGTAATCACTGTATTAGCCCTAAGGGCAAATCATGTAGTTTTGATTAATTTTGATTAATGACAAACATTGATAAGGACTAATTCTTATGTTATTTGTGTGATAGGAATTTTGGACTACAACTACTTAGCAGGAAGGCACTGGTATACTGGAAGAAAGGCAAGTTTCATGGAAACCAAAGCTGATGAAGGATTCTCATGCAAAGATCCAGACATTCTTTACCATTTTTTTAGCTGTTTGTAGATTTGTGCCTTCTTAGCTGTTCAATTAGATGTTAATGGTAATTTGGTAATATTTTTGTTCTGAGCAAAAGGAGTCTTCAGATGCTGTCCAGGTTATGTTCTTTCATAGTTTTTTATCACGTGTCGAAGTTTTCGTAACTTTTGAAGTGCTTCTAGTTGCAGGTTTTGTGTATATATCAATCTAATAACAGGAATAGGTTGATGCTGAGTCCCAAAAAGCTGCTTTTAATAATGTATTTGCCTCTTTTCATTATTCTCTTTTCTCTTCTATCTATCCACTTTTCTTCCATTCTTCTAAAGCTTTCTAGATCCATCATAGCTCCCCTAAAATCATGTCACCTTACTTTCGCGTAAGAGGTGCTGCATCAGAAGGTCAATGTGAGATGCTCAGATGGGATTGTTGGTACAGAAGCGAGATGTATCAGACATAACCCAATAGAAACATGAAAATAAAAATAAAATACATACTTTATGAACACATAAACACGTACCGGCAGCCAAAAACTGGAAATTGTCACAATCAATGCAAAGAGTGATATACAAAGGCAGGGCAAGAAGTAGGGAAATCTGCAAAAGAGTTTTATGTTGGAGCACTAAGGGGGAAAATTAAGAAATAAATAAGTTAACAGAAAAAATACATTTGCAGAAGAATCAGTCACCTCCCAAAGATAGAATCGGGTGAAAATATGCCCGGAAATTTTTCTGCAGGCTTGTTTCAACAGGTAGAATTAAAAGAAAATGATCAGTCAAGCAAAAGGAGAAATGTGAAATAGAGCAACTTACTCACTTAACCACTGCCATGCATTAAGAAGCAAAAATCTCAAAAAACTAAAAAAATTCATATCCATTGCATATAAGGAATGCTGAAGCACAACACACAGCCCCTGGTAAGCAATGTTTCATAACTTTAAGTCTGGAGTATAGTTAGTTGATTCAAACAAGTGACCTGGCCAAGGTTTCTAGAACTTGTACAGCTCTCAGACTAACGCTAAAGAGGCAAATACCTGTTAACTTAACCTTTCTTGATGAAATATCAAAATAAAAGCAAAACGAAAGAAGATTAGATATCCAGAATACTGCAGAAGAGGTATTGGGCAGAGTCAAATGCTTGATTCCATCATATCTGCCCAGGATTGAACTCGAGTTCGATTATGAGTTCAATTATCCTTATCCGTGAAGCTTGAATTCATTTATGTATTGTTAAATATGTTTAACAGAAACTTTTAAGCTTAAACATAATTTAAGGAATAGTATATCTTGTGTACACTTCGCTTTATTTAAAAGTATTTGAAGCCTGTTTGACAAGCTCTGAAGCAAAATATCAAGTGAATTTGAGAATGAAGCTGAAAAACTATCATCCTAAGATTTGAACTCAATCTGAGCATGATAACAATCAAACTTGCAAGCCTAATAAAACTAGAGCATAACCAATAAGATTAAGCAAAATCTCTTTGCCCTAAAATGCAGTAAAGCTTAGTTTCATTTTTCCAGCAATGGTAGAAATCTACTTCTAATGGACCACAACCACCAACATTTAGTTAGAATGCAACCCACAGATGGTCTTGGACTTGAGGCCTTTTCATCTTGGGGCATGCACCTTGTCTTCTTAAGTCCTCCATGTGATGCAAAGCTGAACTTTGATATGTAACTTCTCTCCAAACAAGACAACATTTGAAAGAAGAGAAACAGAAGCAGAGGAAGAAACGGATATAGAATAAACAAGAAAGATAGCAAAAGTTAACTAAGTACCTGTGCAAAGAAACCTCCCAAAGCTGGGCCAATTATCAGTCCTATGCCCCATGAAGTGCTAACCTGAGAAAGCAAGTAAAGGTGAAGAGTGAAACATAATTCAATTCAAACATCTAGGCTTACCACAAAGTTGTTTATCTTGCAAATTGATGGAATCTCCTAGTGTGGTTTAGACCCTAGAGATTTTCAAAGTCTTTAAACTACTAAAATTTCAGGTTCTTTGTAAGAACTCATTTCTTCCTTGAACCTGCTAAAGAGTTCCTTTCTCGACCAAATTAGCTACATAATATTTGTGATCCAAAAGGTCAGTCATCCTAAAAGAAAACGTGATTAGGTACAGAGTGCTATTGAGATTGAGAATAGATTTCTAAATGCTTATTTTAGAACAACTACGTACTATACATACTTATTATTTATTGATTGAGTATACAAGCTCTCTTCCCACTTATTTATTTCACTCTGCCAGTTAGAAGGATATAAATATGAACAGACAGTTATGCAAAGTATTAACATATGTTGAAAGTAATGGTGCATCTAGGGTGCTTACTGATGAAAGAGCCAATGCTTGGTACTCTGTACGAAATATCTCACTTGCATATGCCTGGACAGAGGCGGAGGGTAAATAGCTGTTTATATAATCTCTAAAAAATCCTAATGAAGAGAAATATATAGGACAGTAGGAGAGCAACCACTCTAATTAATCAAAATCAGAAAGAAGAGTTCATCTTAGAGCTGTTTGTTTAAAAATACTCCAATACCTTTATCGGTCCAAGTAAACCATTTAAACTTCCCAGAAGAAACCTTGTAATAATAGCCATCCAATAGTTTGTACTGAGACCAAACAGAGTGTTGAAAACAACCCTGAAACCAAAATCCATCAAGTATAGTAAAATAATATGTTAATATCTCAGCACACACTGATTTGAACATCAACTTTGCAACATTTTGTTTAAATAGATGGGTAGAATACACTGAGGCGGTGCCTATAACTATGACTGGTTTTCGACCATATCGATCAGCTGCCAATCCCCAAAGAACGGATGTCAGAGTTCTTCCAAGCATATATGAGGCACCTTCAAAAATTTAAGCAATATGTGAAGACTCCTTAGCGAGAATCAATATGCATTTATTTCAGATAAGCAAAACAAGATATTGATAGATACTAATGGAAAAATGGTTTTACCTATATAGCCTGCATAGTAGTTGATGTCTTCTGGTCTGCGGGCAATATGGAAATCCCTAACCTGCAATAGCAACGACGAAAGTTATCAACAAATTTTAAATTCAAATGCAGATGCGCCTGCATTAGACTAGATCAGTTCACAGTACACTTGATGACAAGTGGATGTAAATGCTTGGATGGAAATGTAAATGGGTAAGCAAAGGCCCAAGAGGTCAGAAATGGAATGTTTTAACTGATAATTAACAATATAGCATAACTAAGGTCTCAGAATTGCAGCCAAAATCAGAATTCTTTGAGGTGCTGTTTTTCCATGGAAAATGCCTATATGTCATACAAGTAAGAATGCTTAGCATCCGAAAAGTTCTCTCATAATCAATGAATATTTGTGTAAAGAATTGATGCAGCAGTCGTCACTTCCACCATGATGCTGAAAGCTGATTCGTATTTAGTTTAAGAGAGGCTGTTGTCAGTTTCAGCTTCTACTTGTTAATTATAGAACAAACAGAAAATAAATAAGAAAAAACTCATGGCATGGATCCTATACAGCCAAAGACATTAACTTACCATGAAATAAAGAAAGGGAAAGAGGGATGAGATTGGCAGTCCTGAAAAAGGAGATCAGGGAAAAACAGCGTTAAGTCAAGAATAGACAGTAAAACAGCAAACTCATTAAACAAAACCAATCTATTGCCAAAAAAGAAAAGAAAAAAAATGTAAACAAAACCAAATGTAGAGAATATTATTGCTTTATCTGAAATTATTTCCCCACTGTGAAATGTTAATGTGGTTCCTGGACTTACATACCAAACTTACTTGTAAAGATTATCTGTTAAGAGGTTGAAGCCCTAAATTCCTTCCATTAGCAAATTCTACAGGTGTATAGGCTAAGACATCTAATGATGTATAAGCAAATGAAAAGGAAAAAGGGATCTGCAAGATACCATTTATTAAGGAAAGGATAAATGCCCCAAAAAATTTAAAGGCTGTTTGACATTAACAATAATGAAATTTTAACCATAAACACTCTTCATCTATGTACTTCGTATACCAAAGCTTAAGCCCAAATATTCATGGTGATGCGAGCAAGACTACGGATTACTATGATGGCTTGGACGTGTCCAATAATGAACTAATCATGCCGGTTGGGCCAATGACTAGAGCTAGGGCTAAGGCGCTCCAAGAGGCCTTATTCGCCTATGTGGACCAACATTTGAAGAGGATAGAGTTAACCAAACCTGTTGGAGAAGAATTAGTTGGGCCGCAGCCCAACTTGGTCCATTTGTCTCAAATATTTAGTTCGGATGATTTTACTACTTGAAGGCTATGTAATGGGCTCAAGTCCAAGAGGAAGTTATGTTTTCTAAAACTTGGGCTGCCAATCTTGTTGGATTTATTTTATGTCTTGTTTTATGTTGGGCTTACATGTATCATTAAGCCCAACCCTTTCATATCTTACCCTAGCTATAAGTAGCCTTCTTGGAGGCAATTAGGTCAGATTTGAGTGTCATTTGAGAGGGGCTGCAGCCACCATTTTGAGAGGATTGATTCCTCTTACTCTTGTTACTCCAAGAACTACACTTTCACTTATCAATTGAGATTTCCGATTGTGGCGTGTAAGTGTTCTTCTTATTTGGTTAAATTCTTATTATCGGGATTGCTTAGAACAAGTTTCTAAGAGGTGTCGTAGGAATTTAATTATCTTGTGTGTTTGGTTATAAACTTGTTTTCGGAAAGTCATAGACTTTCTTGTTTCCAAAACCGAAAATACATCCTTTATATCTTCTCTTCCGCGAAAAGCGCGTCACATGGATAGAATTATCATTTTACCTACATGCCTTAGGTATAATAGCAATTCAAAAGTAAAGAGAAATGACCTTTCCTGACCTCATAGTTTAGCGAGTAAGAAGGAGGTGAAACCTAGTATTGTTTATCTTATCAAGAGGTCCAGTTCAAGGTCATTTGTAGATCGTAAAGGACAGCTTTAGTAATCCTAACTAGTTGTACTGAATCCTTCTCTGCGTTTCCTTGAATCCCCAGACACACCTAGGTACATCCAAATAAGAGACTTTCAGAAAGAAAAAACTGAAAGTAATGACATCTGATTTTCACCTCCTCCTTTTTCCTCTTCTTAAAAAACATGCTTTCCTGTTCCAAATTCTCTCAATTATCAGAGCAGTCCCACCGTCACCCACCCCCACCCCGGCCAAACCACTCCAACACACGGAAAACAGAAAAACAAGAAAAGAAAGGAAAAACAATATCCCACATCAAATCCGTTCGTACAGGATTAAGTTAATATTTCAGCCAACCAGCTAAACTTGAAAGCAGTTAATATTTGGCTTAATGTGAAACCTTCAAGACAAAGACATCTTGCAGCCAAAATAAATGCAAAATCAGCAGCGATAAATGCTTACACTGTGAAAACTTCAAGACAAATACATCTTTCAGCCAAAATAACTGCAAAATCAGCAGCAATAAATGCTTACCCGCGCAGAGCACAATAACCCATATAGTGAAAAGCTGTTTAAAAGGCAGGCCCCGCTGCCTTTCCTTCATCTGATCCATTTTACAACCAGGGCAATTCTCATAGTAATCTATCTTTAACAGTGGCTCTTGAAGACCGTTGTTCGCCATTTTCTCCCACCTTCCCAGAACAGCTCCAATCCTCAATAATCAGGACCTCTTGCCCAACTATCTAACAATCACGTGGACGATCAATAATGAACAAAGGCGACAAGGAAAACGACAAAAAGCAAAAAATACAATCAAATAAAACCAAATGGAGCTATCAAGCCTTTCATTTTCAATGTACTAAGAGTATGTTTCACTCTGAATTCAGAGTTAAAAGTTTCACTTCAACTCTCGCATCTTTTCTTATCAACAAACGAAAAAAATGTTCAAACGAAAGGAAACCCACCTCAAACACAATTTCAATGCACAAAAAACACATGCCAGGAAAACCAGCTAATTATTGGTTTTATACTTTATTACTCCATCCATCCCATTTAAGTTGATTTTCTTACTATCCAAAAAAAATTAATATATTATATTATAAATTAATTACTAATTATATTATGTATTATTTTTATATTTAAATTTAATATAAAATATTTGTTAATTTTTATAATATAATTTAAATTTTTACATAAAATTTTATATTTAATAATCAAATAAAATAAAATAAAATAAATATTTATTATTAAAATAATTTCTGTATAGTTTTTTATTAAATATTATATTTTTATACACAGTGTGAATTTTTTATTAGTAATAAAAATATTATTAAAAATAAAACGATAGAACAGTATTTTAGTAGCCCACAACATTGACTAATATGTTGCTTTCCATGCATGCAATTTGGTTCGGTCCTGGTGCGTTTTTGCAACATTTACAAGATCAGATTTTATTCCTTAGATCAAATTAAAGATATAATTCAACCAATTATATTTTGTAAATTTTTATATTTATTTTAAAAAATTTATAAAATTTTTATAATTATTAAATTAAATTTTAAATTTAATTCAACAGAAATCGATCCTCCACACAAAGCACGGGATCGAACCGGACTGCCATGCGATGACCAAAAAGCCGCCAAATGCCAAATAGTAGTATAGAAATTGGATGCGGACACTGATGCTGTGAAAGACTGAAAGGAATATATTCCAGGACTATACAGACAAGACAAATATGGAAAGCACAAGATTGACCTGTCTGTTTCATTATGAGTACCAATGAATCTAAAAAAGTTGACGGAGTCCTTTTGGGCCACACACGTGACTTTCGATAGATTGTTGTTTCTGCGGCTTACGTAGACAAAGATTTGGTTCCGTTTGCACCGTAGTTGGATTGCTTCACGTCTTTTCTCTCAATTAATTATTATTTAAAAAAAGAATTTTTTAATATATTCTTTAATAATATATTATTTTTATTGTGCATAAATAATTATTTTATTTTATTTTAATATAAAATTAATAGATAATTTAATTATTAAATAAAAATTAGTAGTCAAATGTTTGTAATAGTCAATTTTATTGAAAATTTAAAATATTATTAATAAAAAATTAAATAAAATATAAATATTTTTAAAAAATAAATACTCAATTATAAACTTCTTTTAAAAAGATATAAATATTTAATTACAGAGAATAAAAATAATGAAATTATATTATATGTGATTTTAATATTAAATTAAACATAATTAGTGTATTTGGACTAATTATATAATTAAATATTTTTATAATTTAATTAATATATTAGATAATATACTATAAAATATAAAGTGTAATAAAAGATCCTAAGTACTTTTCGAAACTCCGTTCTTCCATTATTTGATAAAATTATTTTGTTGCCCCCTGCTTGGTAGTCCTATTTTCTTTCACCTCGGGTGGACTGCAAATCTTGTAGTAGTAGAAGGCTCTACGAGCGTGGGCTTTGTGTTGATTCTAGATAGACATATTCATCGGTTTAGATTGAATAAAAATTGATTTGATAATTTTAAAAAATTTTAGTTTTAATTTTTTAAAAAAATCAAACCTAAAACTATATTTCTCAAAATCGAATTTAATTTAGTTTTAAAAATTTTGAATTTTTGAAAAAAAAAACTTGTCTACCATTCTGAAGTGAAAAAAAAACTTTTTTATTTTGATTAAAAATCAACTAAGAATAATTATTTTTTAAAAAAAAATTAAATTTAGTTTTGGTTTGCTTCGAGTAACCTAAATATTATTTAAAGAAAATAATCTGAACCAAATCGATTTTTTTAAAAAAAATACATACTAAAAATTAAATTAAAATTTAATTTGGTTCGATTATTTGAGTTTCTCTAAATAATGAATACCCCTAATTTTAAGGAGAGGTTTGCAAAGTTGAAATTAATATTTCAATTGGAAATAATGTTTTCATACCTTTTGGCAATGTGAAGATGGTATATTATTTTGAGAGTCCGAATTACTTCCAACCAAAATCGCTTAGTGTTTGAAAACTTAAATTATTTGACAATTAAAACAACTTTAATTTTACAAGGTCGATTTGTTACTGAAGTTAATAATCATCGGTGACTTTTTAAATTGTAATTGTAATACATATAAATTTTTTAAGGGATTTAATAATTGTGATTGTATTAATTGTAATTTTAATAAAATCAGAATAAAAACGTCATATGCGTTTTCGAAAATTCTGCAATAGAAACAGCGAAAATTAGCAACCAAAACTTAGGAGGCAAGCTGAACAAGATGGTTATGGCAAAGGGCAACAGTTTTGCAGAGTACAATGGCTAAGAAATCCATACAAGAAGTCCAACAACCAGTGGCTGAAGCCAAGCTGACCAACAATTTATTATATTAAAAATAAAGACATTGTAATACTTGACGGTCTTGGCTCATCTGTAAAAGCGAAAATGTTAATCCTCCCGACCGAAATCGAAAGTCCTTTTATACTTGAAATAAAAATTATTCTTAATATCTCATTCTTATTGTATCCTCTAACTCTTTTTTGCTTTTTTTATAGATAGAAAAATTTTGATACCCATAACTATTAAACCTACCGACCTTACAATTTTTCAACGAACTAAATTACCCTTAATTGAAACAATATTTTGTTAAGCCAAAGTCCCAAAAAATCTTTCTTCATCTTCTTTAAGTTGAATATTTTTCAAAAACAGTGTATATTCTCTACTATATGTCCATTGTATCTAACTCTGCTTCTTTGTGAAATTGTTGAAATATCATGTATTTGGCACTAAAATTTCTCTAGCTATGTGCCATTGCCATGGGTCGTAGAAATTTTGTAATTTTCTTGCTGTTTTTTCCTTTAAATTATTACAACAAAAGATACTACTATTCTATTTTTCTTTTAGTATTATGTTGTTGCTAATATTTCTTAAATATCAGTGAGTTCAATATATAAAAATGTCAACAAACCTACTAACCTAGATTGGGAGGCCACCTGATATACTGTATTGCAAGAAAGTTGGAATTTGAGAACGATAACTAATTTTGAAAAATCAGTTAAATAACTTCTAAAGGTTATTTATTCTAGTTTATTTTTTCTTTTTGTAAATGGAGTAATTTATTCCATTAAAAGTTTGTGAAGTCTACTAGTTTTATCACTATAGGTATTAAAGTCTTTTATCTATGAAAAAGAGGTTAAAATGAAAGTGAGAATATCATTTTCTCAGTATTATTATCAATTAAAGAGGTTAGTGGTAGGATTATGTATTAGTGAAGTTTAAATCTTTTAATTAAGGAAGTAAAAAAAGTTATTGATCAGACCATTATATTAGTAGATTTTAATTCTTATAAATTAAGGAGGTTAATAATAAAAGTTTAAATAAAATATACAAGTTTAGTGAATACAGTGACATAAATTACTAGCGAAATATAGTTATAACCCATTTTAAACTTGACACACACGAATTCTCCCCTCCCCCCTTATAATTTTGACACTTTTGGTTACAAATTCTTCCTTTTCGGTTGTTCTAAAGAATTAAACGTGAAGAGCAACAATGCTGCAAACAAGAAAAAAAAAAAAAAAAGAAGGGGCAATGTTGAGAGAAGGGCAATGTTGAGATAAGATTTCGCCAAAATAAGACAAATATTTTATTAAGAGCATAAACTTCACTAAGAGAAACAAACCACACTGACCTTTTTTTTTTTTAGTTCAATCGTCACTAACTTATTTGACTTCCTTGATTTAAGTACTTTAAACTTCACTAATATATTGATTCCACCACTAATTTTTTTAATTAATAAAGACACTCTAGTAATTTATTGATAGTTAAACTACTCTTTTTAACTTTTACACTAAGTAAATTTAGGACATTTAATCATGAAGGGAAGAAGTATTTTTTCTATTTATTACTTTTTTGTTTTACCCTCTATTTAGGACATTTAATCAGGAAGGGAAGGAGTATTTTTTCTATTTATATCTTTTTTGTTTTACCCTCTTTTTTCTTGTTATATTTATAGTGAATCTCTATATTTTTCATGTGTTGAGGTAAGCAGGGCCAAAAGTGAGATGAAACTTGGCGGCTCGAGGTAAGTAGGAGTAGTACGTAATGTGCGCGGTAACTCTCAAGGCCAAGCACCGACTCTTGTTATCTGAAGTGGAAACCCTACTGTCTAGAAACAAGCCGTGTGGCCCAATATATTGACGTTTGTGACAGTGAAGAGTCATCGGCCCATGTAGGAAGTACTAGGTGATTGTTGGATGCTCATGGCTAAGCCAGGAGCTAATGTTGGCTTTAAGAGCAAATTTTATAATCTTGATTAAATATAGGTTAACTTGAGTAATTATTGTATGATAGGATTTTTGAATTGAAAAAGTAAAATTTTCTTATTGCCTTGGAGTTGAAGTGAAAAGTAAGTGTATAATTTGAAGAAAATTTACGCACCAAATCAAATTGAATAATAATTTAGTTTTTGAGAAAGATCGTCTTTGTGAGGTTTGTCAACATGAAAAACAAACAAAAACATCTTTCAAACCTAAGAAAATGATTTCTACCTCAAATCATCTTGAATTTGTTCATATGGTTTTATTTGGACCTATGAAGGCAACTAGTTTTATTGGTAAGAGGTATGCTTATGTGATAGTTGATGACTTCTCTAGATTCACTTGGGGATTTTTTCTTGCTCAAAAGATGAAGCTTTTCAAAAAGGTTCAAACCTCCCTTGAATGTAAATTGATTTCCATTAGAAGTGACAATGAGACAGAGTTTTTCAATCAAGACTTACAAAACTTTATGATGAAAATGAAATTTCTCATAATTTTTCAGCTGCCAAAACTTCTCAATAAAATAATGTTGTTGAAAGGAAAAATCGTACTTTATAAGAAACGAAAAGTTTTATTCTTTGCAAAAATTCTTTACCAAAACATTTATGGGTCAAATCCATAAACACCACTTGCTATGTGATGAATGGAAATCTTTCAAGACCATTCTTAAGAAAAACTCATTCAGAACTTGTTTTTGGTAGAACTCCATCTATAGTCTATTTTAAAGTGTTAGAAAATTGGATGGATGTATCTTTCTTGGCTATTCTTCAAATAAAAAGGCCTATACAGTTTACAGTAAAAGAACTTTATGTGCTGAAGAAACCATTCATGCAAATTTTGATGAATCTAACATTTATCTTAGAAAAAGAGATGAAGATGATGTAGGTACGTCAATAAATAATGATCAACCTCATCTTCAAGCACCAACTTGGAATATCATGAGAAAATGATAGAACAAGAAAATCAACCTAGTGGTGACTTAGAGCTTCCAAAGGACTTGAGATATGCAAGAGGCCACCCTAAGGAGTATCATTGGTGATGTCTCCCAAGGAGTTAAAACAAGGTAGTACTTCATTGAGAATTTTGCTCTTTGATCCTAAAACTATTGACGATGCCTTGTGTGATGATTTTTAGATTGCTTCTGTGTAAAAGGAATTAAATCAATTTGAAAGAAATAAAGTTTAGAACCTTTTTCCAAGACCCCACGATCACCCTATTATTGTTACAAAATGGGTTTATAGAAACAAATTTAATGAATCCAGAAGAGTTGTTAAAAATAAAGCTAGACTTGTTGTCCAAAGATTTAATCAAGAAGAGGGCAGTCATTGTGACGAGACTTTTGCTTTGATAACTAGGCTTGAGTCCATTAGCATGATTTTGGTATTTTCTTACTTTAAAAGTTTTAAACTTTTTCAAATGGATGTCAAAAGTAATTTCTAAATGATTTTATGGAAGAAGAAGTATATGTTGAACAACCTCTCGGTTTTACTTACGAAAAGTTTCCAAATCATGTTTATAAACTTTCAAAAGTTCTATATGGTTTGAAACAAGGTCCTCGAGTGTTGTATGAATTCTTAGTGGCTTTCTACTTTCAAAATGATTTTCAAGAGGGAAGGTTGATACAACACTATTTATCAAAACCACTTTCTCTTGCTTGTACAAATCTATGTGGATGACAATATCTTTGGTGCTATTAACATCTCTCTTTGTGATGAATTTGCCAAGATGATGCTGAATAAATTTGAGATGAGCATGATAGGAGAGTTTAGCTTCTTTCTTGGCCTTCAAATCAAACAAACCAAGGATAGTACATTCATTAATCAAGCTAAGTACACAAGGAGTTATTGAAGAGATTTGGGAATGGATAAAGCTAAGGGAATCGGTACTCCTATAAGTTCATCAACTAAGCTTGACAAAGATGAAGAAGTAAGAATTTTGATGAAAAGGTATGTAGAGGTACGATTGGTAGATTACTTTATTTAACCGATAGTAGACCTGATATCATGTTTGAGTATGCTTATGTGCTCGATTTCTATCTTATCCTAAGGAATCACACCTAGATGCCAAAAAGAGGGGGAAGGGGTGAATTAGGTCTTTGGCTAATTTTCAAAAACTTTTTCTTTTTGAGAATATAGCTTGGAAGAGTTTTGAAATCAAATTCACAATAAGATATACAAGATAACACAAAGAGTTCTCAAATAAAAAGAGAGAAGAGAGAAGATCACATAAGTAATTTATAGTGGTTCGATCACTCAAGATCTACATCCACTACTTTGAGCCCTAACTCAACCAAATACCAATATAACAAAAGTTATGCAAGATACAAGAAAGGCTCATCCAATAAAGGTTTACTCCACAACCTCTTTTCACTTACAACAATCAAGGTTTACCCTTCCAAAAGGATTTTATATCCTTAAGATAAACTTGAATAAAATAAATAGATGAAGTAAGACAGAAGGATATTACCAACAACTTGGTAGATGATGACAAATTTAGCGCCACTTCATCTTTTTGTCTATGGAATCTTGTAATTCAAGTTTTTTTGGCTCAAGACAAAAGAGAGCTTTTTTTTTAATGAAAAATGATTGGGAAGAGTAAAGATTCTTAAAGGCTCAAAAGCTACCCAAAAATCTGAAATTTGTGTTTTTTATAGGATTTAAAAATCAGTTGCAGTGTTCGAATAACGGCTACTAATAGTAAAATTTGGTCGACCAAACATGAACTCTTGCGTCTAAATGATCATCCTAATTTTTTTTGTTCTCAAGCTGTCAGAATAAATTCAATCAATCGAATTTGAACATTAATATTTGAATGGTTGTCTGAATTTCTCTGAAAATTCAGTAGCCGAGTTCTTCAATTCGGACATTTGAACTGGAGTCCGAATTATTCAAACTTTGTCAAAATGTTTAGATCAATAACAGTAAGTTTAAAATCATTTTGGACTATAAGAAAGATCTTTTAATCCGAAACTCGTTGTCAAGAACTTGGTAAAACACGTGTAATAAAAATCTTTTAAGATTAAAAACCAAGTTTTGTACTCTCTTGAGAATTCTTTAGATTCCAAAGACAATCAAGTGTGGGGTTTATAAGGATATACCTATTAAGCAAGTGTAAACCTACACTAAAGTCTTCAAAGCCTTCAATCCTTATGATATGCTCTATACACTTTAGTATTTGAGCACGTTTGACTTGTCCTTAGCATCTTATCTTCAAGGTAATGAGACTTCTTAGCTTCCACAATCCAATAATCCTATCATACAACAAATACTCAAATTGGCTCATATTAATGTTTGTCATAATCAAAACTATAAGATTTGCCATTAGGGCTTACAAACTCCCCATTTTTTATGATGAAAAACTTTGATGTAAAATGTGATGGGTTTAAACAATATAGTACAATGAAGCATTAATGTCATAGATAATGATGAACAATTTGGCACAATGACATAGCATGGCTCATGAATGAGCTTATGACCCAACCAACCTCCACAATCCTCCTTCTTTCCATCAAGATAGAAAATATAGCATCAAAATAGAAAATATAGCATGAAAGCCTTTAGAATGTATTCTAAAAGAGGTTTTAGAGGTTAGAGTCAATTTTCAAGGCTCCCCCTTAGATTATGCTTATTTTTGGACTTGAGTAATGAAAATTCAAGTTTTGAAAATCAAGTCCGAGTTACATAACTATTCAAGATAATGATTTCATTTTCTAAAAAAAAAAAAACTTCTTGAGGTTGCTTAATCATTTTAGGGAAGATCTAGACTGTTTTAAGCAAAAAATGGCTAAACATCATTTTTGACAGAAAATTCAAACGTCCGAATTTTTAGTTTGCGTCCGAACTTCAAATTAAATTTTTGGTAAAAGCTTCAAAATGTAAATTTTGCAGCATAAGTGCTTAAAACCAATAACTCAATCATCAAGGCAAGGTGATCAACTTTAATAATAATACATAATCATCTTGATCAACTAATGCTCCACTTGAAATCGTACAGACTCAAAATCAATCAAAACCACCATTCTCAAAACATCAATGCAAATTAGCACAATAAACCACAATGCCATTCAACCATAATGGATTCATCATAATGCTTAGTAATATCAAGGTAAATTTTGTAGCACTTCTTCTTCCCCTTTCGTCATCAATCAAATATGGGGTGATGAAAGTGAAGACAAAAGAAACACAAGCTCTCAATACTAGGATATTATCATTGAGCTTCAAAGGATCACATAGACTAGAAGGGCACATGGAAAGATAAAGTATGAGAATACATGGACTATGCTAAATACATGAACTAAGCATGGTATATAAAAGTTATAAAGTACATAAACTAGACTAAATACATAAATAAAATAGGATAGAGTTAAGGAGTGCTTAGTCTTGGATTCTCCTCATTGTCTTCACTCCATATTTGTTTGTTGTGATTGCCATATCTCCTTTTAGCTCAATGTGTATTAGTCTTTCACTTGCTTGCTCCTTGCCGGTATAGTTTGGCCTTGGAGTAGTAGCCAACCTTGAGGATCTCCTTGTTCCCTATTTCTTGACCACATTCTTGACTCTCCCTTGGCTAAATGTCATGGTGCATGGCTAGGTGATCTTGGCCATTTCTGTCAAGCTTTCCTCTTAACTTTTGCCACCTTGTGCCTCCTCTTGATCTTCTTTATTTTGAGGTGAGTGTTCAACTCTTTCTTCATTCTTCTCACTCTCTCTGGCCACAAATTCAAAGTCGCCTCCATGATCATCATTGTCATCACCATCATCATCATTTTCATCATCCTCATCCTCTTCTCCTTTCTTTTCTTCCTCATTTCCTTTATCATCCTTTTCATCCCTTGCTTGAGGTTTAGAGGTCCTTGATCACTTTGGGCATTCTTCATCAATAATTCTTCATTGTTCTTCACTCTAGTGTCCAAGCCATCCAATTTACATAGAACCATGGGAGCAAATGATTCAAAGAATTTATACATCTTCTCCATCTCCTGTATATATCTTGGAACACTTTGGCAACTATAGTGTCTCATCTAGTAACTCCTTCCTCGCTAGGCATCTCTCCAATATTTTGATGAGATTGAGGAGTGGTCTCTTCTTCAAACAATCTTCTCTTTCAACGAGGTTGCTCTCCTCACTTGATACTGAAAGACCTAAGAGGAAAGGGAGGGGGGGGGGGAGGGGAGATGAATTAGATATTTGACTAATTTTTGAAAACTTTTTCCTTTTTCAAAATATAGCTTGTGTTAGCCCTAAGGGCAAATCATGTAATTTTGATTAATGACAAATATTGACGAGAACTAATATGTTTATATTGTGTGATAGGATTTGTGAACTAAGAAGTTTGGAGTCTCATTGCCTTCAAGCCAAAGTGCAAGAACAACCTTAATAAACTATGAAGTCTTTTGAGGTTTATTCAAAGATGAACTCAAGGCATTGAAGACTTGAAGTGTAGAGTAGGTATGATAATAGGTAATATCTATGTAAACTCTACACTTGTATGTCTTGGAGTTTATTGAATGCATAAGAGAGCATAAAATAGGTTTCTTAATCTTAAAAGGCTTTGAATAAATTTCTTTGTAAATGTGATTTTGTGTCCTAAAATTTTTTAAGTAAACTTTATACGATCAAAGGAATTTGATTTTGGTTTTCAAACTTATATATGTCTAAATAAGTTTTCTATATATACCAAATGTTTTTCAAATCTTTGGAAGTTAAATCTCAAATGATTTTACAAAGTTTGAACATGATTCCAAGAAATTCGGTCGTCCAAATTTGGTAGCAAAAGTTTGCTACTGTTCTTCTAGAGAAATTCGGAAGAAGATTCGGACGCATGAAGAAAAATTCGGTCGTCCGAATTTTGGCCCTTAGCATGGTCACTGTTCTTCCAGAGAAATTCGGACGAAGATTCGGACGCAGCAGGAAGAATTCGGTCGTCCGAAAAATTCGGACGCAGAATTCGGTCGTCCGAATTTCCTGAAAATAGCCGTTAACTAGCCGTTTTATAGCTGTTCTAACTGATTTTCAAATTCTATAAAAGCTATAAACGTGCAATCTTTTGTAAGTTTTGAATCCTTGAATACTCTAAGCATTCTAAATTCTTTTACAAACATTTCTTAAGCTCTCTTATGTCTTGTGCATTCAATTGATCAATCTAAAGACATCAAAGTGTGAAGGTGCAACTTTGTGTAATATCTACCAACAAGTGGTAACATCTATACACTCATCTTTATTTATTAAATTGTGTTGGTCTACTAGCTCTAGCAAGGTTATCTTGATAACATAAAACCCTTTAGATAAGGGTGATCCTTGAAGTTGTAATTCAAGGTTGTTACCATAGTGTGGTGAGCCTCTCTTGTAATTTGTAAACTTGAGCACATAGTAGAGTAATTGAAATCCTTAAGTGTAGGCTTAAGGTAGTGGAGGTAGATCTTGAGGATCGAACCACTATAAATTGCTTGTGTTCTTTGATCTACATTTCTTATATTGCTTTGCTATAAATTATTTCTATCTTGTCCATATAATCTGTTATTGATCTATACACATAAAAGGTTTGATTTTGCAAAAATTAGCCAAATACCTAATTCACCCCCCCTCTTAGGTATTTCAATTGGTATCAGAGCTAGAACTTCTTTGTGTGATTTTACAACCTAGAAGACAAAGATCCTATGGCTAGTATTTCAAACCTACCTTACCTAGAATGATCTTCTACAAACAGACCACCGTTGTTTGATGGAACAAATTACACTTTTTGGAAGTCTAGAGTTAAAATATATATTTGTTCTATCAATTTTGATTTATGGAACATAATTGAGAAAGGTCCCTATGTCCCAATAAAAATGAGAGCAGATGGAGTAACCTCAGAACCCAAATCAATTGATGAATTTGATGAGCATGATTCAAGGAAAATGACATTAAATTATCAGGCCATGAACATATTAAGTTGTGCATTAGATGTTACTGAATACAATAGAGTTAGTGGGTGTGATTCTGCTCATGATATGTGGAGATTACTCCAAATTACACATGAAGGTACTAATCAAGTTAAAGAATCTAAACTTGCTATGCTTGTTAGAGATTATGAACTGTTTACTATGAAACAAGGTGAAAATATTAGTGATATGTTTACAAGGTTTACTAATATTTTCAATGGCTTGAAAGCTTATGGTAAAAGCTATACTATGGGAGAGCAAAATAGAAAGATTTTGGATGCTCTACCAAAATCCTGGCAGCCAAAGACGCTTGCTATTGAGGAGTCCAAAGATCTAAAAACTCTTCATCTTTAAGAGCTTATTGGATCACTACTCACACATGAAATGAAGATGAAAGGGTTGAATGATAAGGAAGATGAAGAAAAGGGAAGAAAAGGAGTAGTACTTAATGCTTCAAATAACTTGAGTGAACAAGAACAATCTTCAAGTGAAGAAGAAGGAGGAAACAGTAGAGAAGAAGAGATTGCAATGGCAGTGAAGAAGCTCAAGAGATTCTACAAAAAGGAATTTCTCAAGAAAGGAAGAAAGCCAGTCAAGAAGAGTGGACAATCCTCATCCTATAAACCTCAATGTTTTGAATGCAAGAGTACAGAGCATCTTATTGCTGACTGTCCCAAAGTGTTAGAGAGGGAAAGAGAAAGCAAAAATAGAAAGAAATCTGCCAAGAAAGGAAAAGGATTAGCTGGAACGTGGGATCAACAAGAAAGTGAGGATGACAGTGAAGGGAAGGCCAACATATGCTTTATGGCCATTGATGATGAGGTACAATCTTCACCTTCTATTTCAAATTTTTGTGATGATGATATTGATTCTACTGATTTAATTGTAGAACTGTATGAAGAATTGAAAAAGGCTTCAAAAAGAAATAAAGAAATGAAATCCAAAATAAATGATTTTTCAAATGAAAATTCAAAATTATGTGTTGAAAATGATAAACTTCTTGAGGCCATTAATTATCTTACCATTGAAAAAGAAGTTTTGAATACTACTATACAAAATGTATCTTTTGAAAACAAAAAGCTTTGTTCAAGAATTATTTCTCTTGAATCAATGCTAAAAGATCATGAGTTTTTAAAAAGGAAAGTAAATGATCTTACTTTATGCATTGAGAGATTTACAAATGGAAGAGAAAATTTAAATAAATTACTTGGTTATCAAAGATCCTCATTTGTAAAGCATGGTCTTGGTTTTACACATGATTGTTTTGATCCAAAACAAAAAGGGTTATTTGTTAAAGAATTTTCTCATTTTAGGTCTCATACTTGTTGCACATATTGTGGTAAGCATGGACATAAGGTTTCTAAGTGCTTTATAAAAAGAAAGATAGAAAATGGGGTTAAGACCATTTGGAAAGTCAAAGGAACTATTACTAACCCCCTTGGACCCAAGAAGATATGGGTACCAAAAATCACTCTTTCCAATTTGGTATAGGTACAATTTGCCTCAAGATCAAGTGCCACTAAATGGTTTCTTGACAGTGGCTGCTCAAGGCACATGACTGGAAATGCATCACTTGTTAGTGAGCTTCAAGCTACAAGTGAAGGTTTTGTCACATTTGGAGATAAGAAGGAAGGGAAAATACTTGGAATAGGTAACATTGGTAAAGGTTCTTTCCCTCTTATCAAGCAAGTTCTACTTATTGATGGTTTAAAGTATAATTTACGTAGTATTAGTCAATTATGTGACAATGGTTGCAAAGTAGAGTTTAAATGTGATACTTGTACTATTCTTGATAGTGCAAGTAATAAAACTATTTTTGTTGCTAAAAGAGTTAGTAATGTATATGTGTTATATCTTGATGAGCTTATCACTAATGATATTAAATGTCTTGCCATTCATGACAATGATGGATTTTTATGGCATAGAAGATTAGGACATGTGAGTATGGATTTATTGAACAAACTTTCTACTCAAGAACTAGTTAGAGGATTACCAAAAATGCATTTTGATAAAACCCGTCTTTGTGATGCTTGTCAATATGGAAAACAATCAAAAACATCTTTTAAACCAAAGAAAATGATTTCTACCTCAAAACCTCTTGAACTAGTTCACATGGATTTATTTGGACCTATGAGGACTACTAGTCTTGGTGGTAAAAGATATGCTTATGTGATTGTTGATGATTTTTCAAGATTTACATGGGTAATCTTTTTATCACAAAAAGATGAAACATTTTATGAATTTTCAAAACTTTTCAAGAAGGTTCAAATTTCTCTTGATTGCAAACTGATCTCTATTAGAAGTGATAATGGAAGAGAGTTTTGTAACCAAGATTTTACAAAATTCTGTGATGAGTATGGCATCACTCATAATTTTTCAACTGTCAAAACACCTCAACAAAATGGTGTTGTTGAGAGGAAAAACAGAACATTACAAGAAATGGCTAGATCAATGCTTTGTGAAAATTCTTTACCTAAATACTTTTGGGCTGAAGCTGTAAATACAGCATGCTATGTAATGAATAGAGTTTTACTAAGACCTTTTATAAGAAAAACACCTTTTGAACTTCTATTTGATAAAACTCCATCAATTGTCTATTTTAAAGTTTTTGGTTGTAAGTGCTTTATTTTAAACACTAGTGACAATCTTGGTAAGTTTGATAGAAAATCAGATGAAGGCATATTTCTTGGCTATTCATCAAATAAAAAGGCATATAGAGTCTATAACAAAAGGACATTATGTGTTGAAGAAACTATTCATGTAACTTTTGATGAATCTAACATTTATCTTCAAAGAAGAAATGAAGATGATGCAGGTTCCTCAATGGTTGAAAATCAAACTCAACACCTAGTACCTACATTGGAAGATCATGCTAAAGAAGAAGAAATAAAGGAGCAAGAACAACATGGTCAATCAAGCAATAATCAAGAACTTCCAAAGGATCTCACATATGCAAGAAGTCATCCTAAGGAGCAAATCATTGGTGATGTCTCCCAAGGAGTTAAAACAAGACGGTACTTTATTGATAATTTTGCCCTTTTATCTCATATTGAACCAAAAAATATTGATGATGCATTGTGTGATAATTTCTGGATTATTGCTATGGAAGAAGCGTTAAATCAGTTTGAGAGAAATAAAGTTTGGACTCTTGTTCCTAGACCTCATGATCATTCTGTTATTGGTACAAAATGGATCTTTAGAAATAAGTTAAATGAACTAGGAGAAGTTGTTAGAAATAAAGCTAGACTTGTTGCTCAAGGCTTCAACCAAGAAGAAGGCATTGATTATGATGAAACTTTTGCTCCAGTGGCCAGATTAGAGTCTATTAGAATACTTTTGGCATTTGCTTGTTTTAAAGACTTTAAACAATTTCAAATGGATGTCAAAAGTGCTTTTCTAAATGGTTTTATTGAAGAAGAGGTTTATGTAGAACAACCTCTTGGTTTTATTCATGAAAAATTTCCAAATCATGTTTTCAAATTAACCAAAGCTCTATATGGACTGAAACAAGCTCCAAGAGCTTGGTATGAAAGATTAAGTGGTTTTCTTCTTTCAAAAGGTTTTACAAAAGGAAAAGTAGATACAACTCTTTTTATAAAAATGTCTTCTAAAAATGATATTTTACTTGTGCAAATCTATGTTGATGATATCATTTTTGGTGCTACTAATACTTCACTTTGTGAAGAGTTTGCTAAATCCATGCAAAATGAATTTGAGATGAGCATGATGGGAGAACTAAGTTTCTTCCTTGGGCTGCGAATTAAGCAAACCAAGGATGGAGTCTTTATCAATCAAGAAAAGTATACCAAGGAGCTACTGAAAAGATTTGGAATGGATCAAGCAAAAGGAATAGGTACTCCAATGAGTTCATCAACTAAACTTGACAAAGATGAGAAAGGTAAAAGTATTGATTAGAAATTATATAGAGGTATGATTGGAAGCTTACTCTATCTCACAGCTAGTAGACCAGATATTATGTTTGCTGTATGCTTATGTGCTAGATTCCAATCATGTCCTAAAGAATCTCATTTACTTTCTGTCAAACGAATTTTTCGTTATTTGATTGATACACAAGATATGGCCTTTGGTTTTCAAAAACTTCATCTTTTGAACTTATTGGATACTCTGATGCTGACTATGCTGGTTGCAAAGTTGAAAGTAAAAGCACAAGTGGTCATTGTCAATTTCTTGGTAGTTGTCTTGTATCTTGGTTTAGTAAAAAGCAAGCTTGTGTGTCTTTATCCACTGCAGAAGCTGAATACATAGCTGCAGGCAGTTGTTGTGCACAATTGCTATGGATGCAGCATACCTTACTTGATTATGATTTTAAATTCAATTGTGTGCCCATACTATGTGATAATACTAGTGCTATTAACTTGAGCATAAATCCCATTCAACATTCTAGGACTAAGCATATGGAGATAAAACATCATTTATTCGTGATCATGTGATTAAGAAAGATATATGCTTAGAATATACAAATACAAATGATCAAATTGCTGACATATTTACAAAGCCTTTGGCTGAGGAAAAGTTCAATCACCTAAGAAGACTCTTAGGAATTTCAAGATTCAATGACTAATGTGTGTATTGAAGTTTTGATGAAAACAGGAAATTTTCGATCCAAAATTCGGATGCACTACAGAAAATTCGGTTGAGTGATAAGAAACAGAGACTTTTGATCACGAATTCGGATGCAGGTCAGAAAATTCGGTCGATTGAATTTTCTGAATTGAAGAAATAGAAACTTTCGATAGAAAATTCGGACGCAGACCTGAAAATTCGGTCGTCCGAATTTTACGGACGTGACTATTTAAATGAAGATTAAACAGTCTTCTCAACACTTCAACTTCCGAATTTCACATCCTTTTTAAAGCCTCTCATACCCATTCACATCCGAATCAAAATCCCTTCAAAATCACACATTCTCATCCCGATTTTCCTTCACTTTGAAACAGAAAACCCTAAATTCATACAGAAAACCAATACTTCTCAAAATAAAACATCATGGTGAGAACAAAGAAGCCAAATGTTGAGAAAGGAAAAGGAAAGGCTAATGAAGGAGATGGAGACTCAATCCACAACCAACCAAGAAGAATTCGAATCCCTCAAACACTATCTAGGGTTGATAGGTTTGTCTCAATTAATGCTACTCATGAATTTGATGAATGGAATAAGAATAGTAGAAAAATCATTCCTGGATATAAGGTGGATATTGATAAATTGTCAAGCATGGATATTGTCCTATCTTATTTCAATGATATTGGTTGGAGTAGTTTGCTATTCGTTGATGAAGAATACTATCCTACTTTGATATATGAATTCTATGCAAACTTGAAAAAGGAAAGAATTGAGATGGTAGGGGATAATGTGATACAATGATATTCATCTAGAGTATCCCAAGTAGACATTGAATTTAATGAAGGATTGATAAACAGAATTTGTGGAGTGGGTGACAATGGAGCTAGATATTATTCACCATCCATGCATTGCTATGATCGTGAACTCTTTACATATGTTAGATTTGAAGAAGCATTTACCAATGGAAGAGAGTTTAGATCTATAAAGGAGAGGGAAATCAAGAACTTGGATGCTAGAGGTAGAGTTATGCATCACATGGTAACTACTATGATTGTTCCTAATTTTGGACATAAGTCATCAGTCGGAAATATGTATATGGTAATCATGTCAGCCTTGCATGAGCATAGGAGAATGAACTTTGGGTACATAGCCTTGAAACACATGATTACTGCAAGAAAAATAGTAACCAAGGCATTCCCATTTGGAAGGTTATTGACAAGAATCTTTAACCATTTTAAGATCAAACTTCCGGGAAGAGGGCAAGTCGTTAAGAGTGGTGAAATTTACACTAATGAAACTCTTAGGAGAATGCAATTAGTTCTTGATGAGGATAATGTATGGAGGACAAAAAGAGAAACCCCTCCAAAAAGAATAGAAAGAGAGGAAATGATAGAAAGTGAAGAGGAGGAAGAAGAAGAGGATGAAGAGGAAACCCTTGCTAGGGAAATGAAAACAAAAAGGAAGCATGACACCTCAAGTGAGGGGGAGCAACCTCCGACAAAAAGGAGACTGTTTGAAGAAGAAACTGGAATTGGTTCAAGTGGTAAAGGAGTAACTAGAGGTGACACCATAGTAGCCAAAGCATTCCAAGAAGCCTTGAACAATCATGTCAAAGAAATGGAGAAGATGTATAAGTTCTTTGAATCATTTGCTCCAATGGTTGTTGGAAAATTAGATGGACTGGAGAATATAGTAAAACACATTGAAGAAATCCTTATGAGAAACACTCAAAGTGGTGAAGGACCCTCTAAACTTCAAGATGGAAATGAGAAAGAAAGAGATAGAGAAGCAAAGAAAGGAGATAATAAGGACATCAGTGATGAAGATGATGATCAAGGTGGAGATGAAGAGACTGTAGCAGAAGAAGAAGAGGAAGAACATGCTCATGAAGATCCACCAATAGAAGGAAGCCAAGTAGCTCAAGCTGAAATAGTCTCTCCATCAACAATCTCTTTCAGTCAAGGAAGAGTGAAGCACTTGGCCATCAAGAAAGGAGTGAGCCGAGCCTCCCCATCAACCTCAACATCACAAGACTAAGCTTTCTTTTCTATTCTCTTTACTGTTTTTTTTAATTTGCTTATCTTTATTTGTTTTGTAATTCTAAACTTGTTAAGTATTTTGCTGCATTTTATGTAATAGTGATGAGAGCTTCTTTTATATGCTAAATTGGAAGTCTCATTTTCATTGATCCCTCTATTTTTTTGAATGATGACAAAAGGGGGAGAAAAATAATGAACTGAGTCTTTAATGATGCTGCAATATAATAATGAACTGAGTCTTTAATGATGCTGCAATATGAGTCTTTATAAAAATGAACTGAGTCTTTAATGATGCTGCAATATGAGTCTTTATGCATTAAAATTCGGATGCAAGGTTTAAAGATTCGGATGCATCCATATCTATGGTCAAAATGTACTCTTTTGTTGTTCAAATTGATTCAAATCTATCTTAATCTCTTCCATTATGTTTGAACAACATTATGAAAGCTTTATTTCACTTTAAACATCAATTACATTGAATCTATTGCAGTTTGGACTTAAATTTCAAAATTCAGACGCATGAGTTTATAAATTCGGACGCATGAGTTTAAAAATTCGGACGCATGAGTTTAAAAATTCGGATGCATGCTCTAAAATTCGGATGCATTCATATTTCATTGTCAAAATGTGCTTATTCGTTGTTCAAACTGATTCAAATATGTTTTAATCTCTTCAAATATGTTTGAATAACCTTAGGAAAGCTTATTTTCAAAAATTACAGCTTTCATTTCACTTATTTTACAAATCGGACTTGATATGTCAAAATTTGGATTCACAACATCTCAAGTCCAAATATGTTGAAAAATGAGTACAATCTAAGGGGGAGCATTGTTAATCTTTTCTAACCTTTAAAACCTCTCTTAGAAGTTTTCTAAATGCTCAATTACAATATCTTCTATTGTAGTTGTGTTGGAAGGAAGGAGGCAAATGGAGGTTGGTTGGGTCATAGGCTCATATTGAGCCTTTTGTATGTCAATGTGCTAAATTGGTTGTTTTCTATCATTGACATTAATACTTCTTTGTGCTACTTTGTTTAAATCCATCACATTTTGCATCAAAGTTTGTCATCATCAAAAAGGGGGAGATTGTTAGCCCTAAGGGAAAATCATGTAATTTTTATTAATGACAAATATTGACGAGAACTAATATGTTTATATTGTGTTATAGGATTTGTGAACTAAGAAGTTTGGAGTCTCATTGCCTTCAAGCCAAAGTGCAAGAACAACCTTAATAAACTATGAAGTCTTTTGAGGTTTATTCAAAGATGAACTCAAGGCATTGAAGACTTGAAGTGTAGAGTAGGTATGATAATAGGTAATATCTATGTAAACTCTACACTTGTATGTCTTGGAGTTTATTGAATGCATAAGAGAGCATAAAATAGGTTTCTTAATCTTAAAAGGCTTTGAATAAATTTCTTTGTAAATGTGATTTTATGTCCTAAAATTTTTTAAGTAAACTTTATACGATCAAAGGAATTTGATTTTGGTTTTCAAACTTATATATGTCTAAATAAGTTTTCTATATATACCAAATGTTTTTCAAATCTTTGGAAATTAAATCTCAAATGATTTTACAAAGTTTGAACATGATTCCAAGAAATTCGGTCGTCCAAATTTGGTAGCAAAAGTTTGCTACTGTTCTTCTAGAGAAATTCGGAAGAAGATTCGGACGCATGAAGAAAAATTCGGTCGTCCGAATTTTGGCCCTTAGCATGGTCACTGTTCTTCCAGAGAAATTCGGACGAAGATTCGGACGCAGCAGGAAGAATTCGGTCGTCCGAAAAATTCGGACGCAGAATTCGGTCGTCCGAATTTCCTGAAAATAGCCGTTAACTAGCCGTTTTATAGCTGTTCTAACTGATTTTCAAATTCTATAAAAGCTATAAACGTGCAATCTTTTGTAAGTTTTGAATCCTTGAATACTCTAAGCATTCTAAAGTCTTTTACAAACATTTCTTAAGCTCTCTTATGTCTTGTGCATTCAATTGATCAATCTAAAGACATCAAAGTGTGAAGGTGCAACTTTGTGTAATATCTACCAACAAGTGGTAACATCTACACACTCATCTTTATTTATTAAATTGTGTTGGTCTACTAGCTCTAGCAAGGTTATCTTGATAATATAAAACCCTTTAGATAAGGGTGATCCTTGAAGTTGTAATTCAAGGTTGTTTGAGATATAAAACCATTGTGTGTGGTGAGCCTTGTTTGTAAAAGTTACTAGAAGAGGTTGTGAGTATAAAACCATAGTGTGGTGAGCCTCTCTTGTAATTTGTAAACTTGAGCACATAGTAGAGTAATTGAAATCCTTAAGTGTAGGATTAAGGTAGTGGAGGTAGATCTTGAGGATCGAACTACTATAAATTGTTTGTGTTCTTTGATCTACATTTCTTATATTGCTTTGCTATAAATTGTTTCTATCTTGTCCATATAATCTGTTATTGATCTATACACATAAAAGGTTTGATTTTGCAAAAATTAGCCAAATACCTAATTCACCCTCCCTCTTAGGTATTTCAGCTTGGAAGGTGTTTGAAATAAAAATCACAACAAGTAATGCAAGTAAATACAATGTGTTTCAAAATTAAAAGAAAGATGAAAAGAGATAATACAAACAATTTATAGTGGTTCGATCACTCAAGATCTACATTCACTACATTGAGCCCTAACTCAAAGATTTCAACCAATTTCGACTATAATAAAAGTTGATTACAATACAAGAAAGGCTCACCCAAAAAGAGTTTTACACCACAACTTCTTTGCACTTACAATAATCAAGGCTCACCCTTTTAAAAGGGTTTTATATCCTCAAGATAACCTTGAATAAAACAAATAGATGAAGTAAGAGAGAGGAATGTTACCAACAACTTAGTAGATAATGACAAATTTAGCATACCTTCACTTTTTTTTTAAGGAATCTTGAATTTCAACTTTATAGCACAAGACAAAAGAGAGCTTTTTAATAAAGAATGATTGGGACGCGTAAAGAATGTTAAAAGCTCAAGAACCACCCAAATATATGAAGCTTATATCTTTTATAAGGTTTAAAAATTAGTTGTAACTTTCAAATAATGGATAGTAATGGTTAATAACAGTAAAATTCGGTTGACTGATCATTTGAATTTTTCTATTTTCAGGCTGCCAGAATAAATTCGATCTACTGAATTTGGACACAAGCGTCCGAATAGTCGTCCAAATTTCTCTGAAAATTCAGTAGCCATGGTATACAGTTCGGACGTCTGAATTAGAGTCCAAACTATTCAAACTTAGTCAAAGTTATTAGATATCAAGAACAACATTTGAAATTATTTTGGACTATGAAATGAATCTTTTCAAAATTTTTTAGTCTAAAGGGTTTTATCAAGAACTTGGTAAAACATTTGTAAGACAAATCAAAATTGAAAACCAAGTTTTAAGCCCTTTTCAAAATGCTTTAGATTCCAAAGACAAACAAGTGTAAATTTTACAAAGGTATACCTATAAAGTAATTGTAAACCTATACTAAGGTTTTCAATGCCTTCAATTCTTAAGACATGCTCTATATGCTATAACTCCTTGAGCGTATTTGAGTTGTCCTTTGCACTTTATCTTCAAGGAAATGAGACTTCTTAGCTTTAACAATCTAATAATCCTATCACACAATAAGTATTCAAGTTAGCTCATATCTGAAAGACCTAAGAGTGGGGAGGAGGGGTGAATTAGGTCTTTGGCTAATTTTTAAAATTTTTTTCTGTTTTATGAACTTGGTTTGAAAAGATTATATTCAATTGCTTCAATGAGAATGTGATGAGCTCAATGACAAAGCAATAAACAATTGAAGAGCAAAGAACACAAGCAATTTATAGTGGTTCGATCTCTTTAAGATCTACATCCACTACCTTAAGTCTACCCTCAGGGATTTCAACCAATCTACTATATGCTTAGATTCAATCAATTACACAAGAGGCTTACCACAAAAGGGTTTTACACCAACAACCTCTTTTGCAATGTTACAAATAAGGTTCACCCAACCACAAGAATTTTATATCTAAAAAACAATCTTGAATCAATATCTCAAGGATCACCCTTACTTAAAGGATTTTATGTCACAAGATAACCTTGTATTGAGCAAGTAGATAACAAGATTAAACAGAGAATGGATGAGATATTACCACTGCTTGGTAGATTATTACACAAGTTAGCACCACTTCACCTTGTTGTCTTTGGAATCTTGAATAATCACATGAAAGCACAAGACAAGAGAGAGCTCTAATGATTTCAAATGATTTTGGAATGTTAGGATTTTTTAAGTGTTCAAAAGTTACAAAAAATCTGAAGTTTATGACTTTTATAGATTTTGAAAATCGGTTCCAACAGTTATAAAACAGCTAGTAACAGCTATTTTCTAAGGAGTTCGGATGACCGAACTTGATCCTCTGGGTCCGAACTATCGTCCAAACACTACTGTGATATGCTATTTTCTAAGGAGTTCGGACGATCGAACTTTGACCCTTGCATAGGAACTTGCGTTCGAATTTCTTTGGAAATTCAGCAGTCATGTTCTGTCAGGGAAAGTTCGGACGACCGAACTTTGACCCTTACATCCGAACTTGCATCCGAATTTCTCTAAAAATTCAGGAGTCATGTTCACAGTTTGGATGTCCGAACTTGCGTCCAAACTGTTCAAACTTTGTCAAAACATTTGAAAATCAACCTCAATAAGTTTGAAATCATTTTGTACTAAAAGATAATTCATTTAAAATCTTTTGAACTCAAAGACCATTACCAAAGCTCTTGATCATTCAAAGTTTACTCAAAGCCATTGAGATTCATAAACAAGTTTGTGCTCTCTTATACATTCAATAGATTCCAAGAACAACAAGTGTAGGGTTTACAAGAGTATACCTATTTAGCAAGTGTAAACCTACACTAGAGTCTTCAAAGCCTTCAATCCATAGGACATGCTCTATATTCTTGATCCTTGAGCATACTAGAGTTGTCCTTAGCACTTTTAGCTCTAAGACAATAAGAACTCTTTGCTTCTCAATCCAAAAATCCTATCACACAAATAGCATATGAATTAGTCCTTATCAATGTTTGTCATTAATCAAAACTACATGATTTGCCTTTAGGGCTAACAATATCAATGTTTGTCATAATGAAAACTCTAAGATTTACCCTTAGGGCTTACAATCTCTCTCTTTTTGATGATGACAAACTTTGATGAAAAATGTGATGGATTTAAACAATATTGTACAAAGAAGCATTAATGTCATGGATGAATGATGAACAATATAGCACAATGACACAATCATGGCTCATGAACAAGTCTATGACCCAACAAACTTTATAATCCTCATTCCTTCCATCAAAATAGAAAATACAGCATGAAAGCTGTAAGCCCTAAGGGAAAATCATGTTGTTTTGATTAGTGACAAACATTGATAAGTGCAATGTCCTATGAAAATCATATTGATTAATCTTGATAAGGATTAATATGCTTGTGTGTTGTGTGATAGGATTTTTGGATTGAGAAGAAAGCAACTCTCATTGCGTTCAATCCAAAAACTCATGAACAACTCAAGTTTATCAAAATGGTTAGAGTTGATTCAAGATTGTTGAAGGCTTTGAAGACCCTAGTGTAGGTTTACTATGCCTCATAGGTATATCTTTGTAAACCTTGCACTCTTTTGTCTTTGAAATCTAAAAGTTTTCAAGAGAGCTTCAAACTTAGTTTTAAATCACAAATGATATATCTGACAAATGTTTTTAGCAAGTTCTCAATAATAGCTTTTGGACAAAAAACTCTTAAAATGATCTATTTCGTAGTCCAAAATGATTTCAAACTTATTGTGCTTAATTTATACTCTTTTTGGTTGAGTTTGATCAATTTGGACATCTGAATTTGATCACATGACTGCTGAATTTTCAGAGAAATTTGGACGCTTGTGTCCAAATTCGGTCGACCGAATTTACACTGACAGTCTCAAAATAAAAGAATTCAGACGAATGTTTGGACGATCCTATCCAAATTTACGACTAGTAACAGTTAGTAACAGTAAAATTCGATCGATCATTCAAATACCGGCTAGTAATGGCTAGTAACAATAAAATTCGATCGATCAAATTTTACTATTACTAGCCATTACTAGCCATTATTTGAACGTTGTAACTGAATTTCAAACCTTATAAAAGGTATAAACTTCAGTTTTTTGTAAGTTTTAAGCCAAAAAGATTCTCCACTCTTCTAAATTGATTTCTATCAAAATGTGTGCCTATTCTATGTGATAATACTAGCGCCATAAATTTAAGCATAAATCCCATTCAACATTCTAGAACTAAGCATACAGAGATCAAACATCATTTCATTAGAGATCATGATATTTGTTTGGACTATGTGAATACCAATGATCAAATTGTGGATATATTTACCAAGCCTCTGGCCGAGGAGAGGTTTTGCTATCTTAGAAGAAGCTTGGGTACTAGAAAATTCGATAACTAATGTGTGTGTTGAAGTGTGACAAAAACAGAGAAAATTCAGACACATGCGCTGAAGGTTTGGTCATCTGAATTTATTGAATTGAATAAATAGAGATTTTCGGGCGCAAGTTAGGAGGCATAACCCAAAATTTGGTCTTCCGAATTTGCTAAATGAAGAGACAAAGAAATTTGGATGCAAATCTAAAAAATCAGTCCATCAAATTTTGTGATTTCAGCGGTTATTTAACTGTTCTACCGTTCAAAACTCTCATTTTAAACCATCTAAATTCTCTCTCTTTTCAAAGCCCACACAACCCTCTCTCATCCAAACACAAAATCATCCAAAATATCACCATTTTTATTCGAAAATCTCTTGATTTTGGTGTTCTTCATCCTTCATTATCTCTAAAAATCATACCTTCTCTGCAAAAGAAATCATGGTTCGATCAAAAAAGGGTAATGTGGCAAAAGGCAAAGGAAAAGCCAAAAGGAGAGATGAAGGACTCATCATCAACGAGCCAAGGAGGGTTTGCATTCCACAAGCGAGTCTTGGAGTGGGATGATTCATCTCCACAAGAGCAGCCGTGGAATTCGAAGATTGGAGTAAAAGGAGTCGAAGGATCATCCCAGGCCATAGAGTGGACATCGATAAACTCACTAATATAGGTAATGTACTCTCTCTTTTCGGTGAAATTGGTTGGGGTAGTCTACTTGGAGTCAATGAAGATTATTATCCTTCTCTAGTCTATGTATTCTATGCAAATTTGAAAGAGAAAAGGATTAAGCATGTTGGAAGTAGGATGATTCAATGGTATTCATCTAGAGTATCCCAAATAGATTTTGAAATTAATAATGCTTTGATGAATCGTATATGTGGGGTTGATGATAGTGCTGCTCAGGCTACTCTTGGAACCAACAAGGGTTTTACACTAACAACCTCCTTCGTAATCCTACAAACAAGGCTCACCCTACCACAAGGATTTTAAATTTAAAGACAATTTTGAATCAAGGCTCACCCTTACCAAAAAGGTTTTATGTCACAAGATAACCTTGAATCGAGCAAGTAGATACAAGTATAAATCAGAGATTAAAAGAGATATTACCACTGCTTGGTAGATGATTACACAAGTTAGAACCACTTCACCTTGTTGTCTTTGGAATCTTGAATATTCACATGAAAGCACAAGACAAAAGAGAGCTCTAATGATTTCAAATGATTTTGGAATCATAGGATTCTTCAAGTGTTCAAAAGTTACAAAAAATTTGAAGTTTATAACTTTTATAGATTTTGAAAATCAGTTCCAACAGTCATAAAATGGCTAGTAACGGCTAGTTTCTGAGGAGTTCGGACGATCGAACTTGATCCTCTGCATCCGAACTGTCATCTAAACATTACTGTGATATGTTGTTTGCGAAAGTTCAGACGATCGAACTTTGCCCTTTGCATCCGAACTTGTGTCCAGATTTCTCTGGAAATACAGTAGTCATGTTCACAGTTTAGACGTCTGAACTTGCGTCTGAACTGTTCAAATTTCGTCAAAACATTTGAAAATCAACCTCAATAAGTTTGAAATCATTTTATACTAAAAGATAAGTCATTTAAAATCTTTTGAACTCAAATACCGTTACCAAAGCACTTGCTCATTCAAAGTTTACTCAAAACCATTTAAGATTCAAAAACAACACTTGGTAATTCAAAGTTTATTCAAAGCCATTTAAGACTCAAAAACAAGTTTTGTACTCTCTTATACATTTAATAGATTCCAAGAACAAGAAGTGTAGGGTTTACAAGAGTATACCTATTTAGCAAGTGTAAACCTACACTAGAGTCTTTAAAGCCTTCAATCCATAGGACATGCTCTATATTCTTAATCCTTGAGCACACTTGAGTTGTCCTTAGCACTTTTAGCTCCAAGGCAATAAGAACTCTTTGTTTCTTAATCCAAAAATCCTATCACACAAATAGCGTATGAATTAGTCCTTATCAATATATGTCATTAATCAAAACTAATCAAAACTACATGATTTGCCCTTAGGGCTAACAATCTCCCCTTTTTTGATGATGACAAATTTTGATGCAAAATGTGATGGATTTGAACAATGCAGTACAAAGAAGCATTAATGTCAATGATAAATAATAACCAATTTAGCGGTTTGACATTTGAATGGGTCAATATGAGCCTATGGCCCAGCCAACCTCCATTTATCTCATTCCTTCCAACTTTAGGATAGAAGATATAACATTTAAGCATTAAGAAAACCTCTAAGAGAGGTTTTAAAGGTCAGAAAAGTTTAACAATGCTCCCCCTTAGATTGTGCTCATTTTTCAACAAGTTTGGACTTGAGATGTTGTGAATTCGAATTTTGAAATTTCAAGTCCGAACTATAAAATATGTGAGATGAAAGTTACAATTTTTGAAAATAAGCTTTTCTAAGGTTGTTCAAATATGATAGGAAAGATTAAAACAGTTTTCAAACAATTTGAACAACAGAAAAACATTTTTGGCAGGAAAGTTTGGATGCATCCGAACTTTTGGTCTACATTCGAACTTCAAGTCTGAACTTTTGGTAGCAATTTTGAAAAGGTGATTTTGCATTATCAAATGAACTATAGAAGTACACAAATATGTATAGCCAAATGGCATATAGCCACAATGACACTCAATTTAGCTTTGCAAAACCACAAAACTCATACATTCAATCGTTTTCATGAATTAACTCAAAATCACAGGTCAAGGTTTCAAAATCTCAACTCAACTATTATCATCAATTAATATCAATACAAAAGCAGCGATATGCACAATCATATTTCATGTGGCCCATATATCCATACTATCATAACATCATATATCATCATATTTCATATATACAACACACAAGTTAAACTCCAAATGTAGCCAATTTAAACTTCAAAATGCAGTTATAAATCCAAGTCATATATGCACAATCAATAATCATCATAATCATCAACTGCAATATAAACTTATTTAGTCATAACATAACTGCAATATATTTAATATAAACATATTTCATTTGGCATAAACACATTTTGTTTATTTAGTCATAACATAACTGCAATATGTTTAATATAAACATACTTTATTTGGCATAAACACATTTTGTCATCATATTTTTCTCCCCCTTTTGTCATCACTCAAAGATGGGGTAAATGAAAATGGTACAACATTATTACAATCAACATGAGTAAGCTTCATGTCACAAATAAGCAGTGTATCAACCAATTCTCATTTGGAAATTTTCAACTATTGGCAACATTTAGCAAATTCCAAGTCAGATAATTAACATCTCAACTGATCAACAATAAGCAACATATAACAATTTAGCACATTTTGGCAAATCTCAAGTCAAATAATTAACATCTCAACTGAGCAACAATAAGCAACATATAACAGTTTTTGCACATTCTTGTAAATCAACTTCTTCTCCCCCTTCTAGCATCAATTAAACTTGGGGTGATCAAAGTATCATTAACCAAAGAAGCTCTCAACGCTAATGTTTCATCATTGAGCTTCACAAAAACATCACAAAAACTAGAAAAGTTGTGAAATTACAGAAACCATGCTAGAAATAAAAACAGTTGTGAAGCACATAAGTCATACTAAGCACATCTAAGTAAATAAAATAGTAAAGAGAGATAGGATTAAAGAAATGCTTAGTCTTTGATTTTGGTCATCGTCTTCACTCTATATTTGTTGGTAGTGATTTCCATGTCTCCCTTGAGCTCGATGTGAAGTGGCCCCTCGCTTGCTTTCTCTTTACCAGTGTAGTTTGGCTTAGGAATAGTTGTCAAACGGGAGGATCTCCTTGTACCATTCTTTTTGATCACGTGCTTGACTCTTCCTTTGTTAAAAGAGATAGTAGATGGTGAGGTGATTTCGGCTCTCTGTATTAATGTCCCAACTTGGCTTCCTCTTTCTTGTGGCTCCTCTTGTACATCTTCATTTCTTTCTTCTTGTCTTGCCATGAATTTGTTGTTGCCTCCTTGATCATCATCCCCATTATCATCTTCATTATCACTATCATCATCTTCATCCTCTTTCTATTTTCGTGCCTTTTCTCATATCCTTTATCATCCTTGTCATCCTTAGCTTGAGGTCTAGAGGGTCCTTCACCACTATGTGCAATTTTCATCAATAATTCTTCAATCTTCTTAACTCTAGTGTCCAAGCTATCCAACTTGTTTAGTACCATGGAAGCGAAAGATTCAAAGAACTTATACATTTTCTCCATCTCTTTCACATGGTTTTTTAAAGCCTCTTGGAACACCTTGGCTACTATAGTGTCACCTTTAGTAATTTCCTCCTTACTAAGCATATTTCCATGGTTTTTGTGAGATTGAGGAGTGGGTTGTTCTTCAAATAGTCTTTTTTTGGTGTGAGATTGCTCTCCATCACTTGGCATTCCTTTTCTTGCTTTTTCTTTTTCTTGCCAAAGTCTCCTCCTCATCCTCTTCTTCTTCTTCCACTTCTTCCTCATCTTCTTCATCACCACTTGTTTCTACCCTCTCACCTCTTAGAGGGATTTCTCTTTTTGTTCTCCATATACCATCCTCATCAAGTGTTAACTGCATTCTCTTGAGAGACTCATTGGTATAGATTTCTCCACATTTCATTGGATTTCCTCTTCCGGGAAATTGAATATTGAAGTGCTTGAAGATCCTTGTTAATAATCTCTCATAAGGTAAGGCTTTGTTGGCTGTGTTTCTTGCACTAATCATATGCCTTAATGCCATGAATCCAAAGTTTAGTCTTCTATGCTCATGCAAGGAAAGCATAATCACTATATGTATATTACCAACTGATGATTTATGTCCAAAATTAGGGATGATCATGGTGGTAATCATGTGATACATAACCCTTCCTCTAGCATCAAAGGCTTTGATTTCTCTTTCCCTAATGGACCTAAATCTTCTACCATTTGTGAAAGCCTCTTCAAATCTTTCATTGGTGAAGAATTCATGAATAAAGCAATGTTGACCCAAAGAATAATATCTAGCACCAATGTCATCAACACCACAAATACAATTAACTAGAGCATCATTAAACTCAAAGTCCACTTGAGATACTCTAGATGAATATTGTTGAATAATGCCATCCCTAACATACTCAACCCTTTCTTCTTTAAGATTAGCATAAAATTCGTAGACAAGAGTAGGATAATAATCTTTAATCTTTATTCACACCAAGTAAACTACTCCAACCAATTTCACCAAAGAGAGATAGCACATTACCCATATTGGAGAGTTTATCCACATCTACTCTATGGCCAGGAATAATTTTCCTGCTCTTCTTGCTCCATTCCTCAAATTCAACTGCAGTTCTTGTAGAGATGAATCTATCTACCCCGAGATTGGATTGTGGAATGCGAACTCGCCTTGGTTCATTGGTAATAATTCCTTCATTTTCCACTTTGTCTTTTCCTTTGTCCTTTGCCACATTAATCTTCTTTGATCGAACCATGATAAGGTTTTCTTGAGAAGGATAAATTTTGATGACAATAACTGGTGGAGATCAAGAGAATCAAATGATTTTCAAGAAATAATGGATGGATTTGCATTTGGACAAGTGTGGGTAAGGTGGGTTTTGTGAGAAGAGAGAGTTCGAAAGTTAGAAATGTGAGAAATGACTGTTTGATTTCATTTAAAACTGTTGCAACTGTATAGTTTGGACGACCGAACATTTTGGTCTGCGTCCAAACTTGCATCCGAACTTCTCTGTTTTTTCAGCTTCAGCAAATTCGGACTACCGAATTTTTTGTCATGCGTCCGAATGTGCGTCCGAATCTTTCTGTCCAGAATTTTCTGAGGAAAGTTTGGACGTCTGAATTTCACTTCATGCATCCGAATATTTCCTATTTTTACGATACTTCAACACACATATTAGTAATTGAATTTTAAAAAATCCCAAGAGTTTCTTAGGTAACACAACCTTTCCTCGGCCAAAAGCTTGATAAATATATTAGCACTTTAATCCTTTCTATTCACATAGTCCAAGCATATATCATCTTTAGCTACATGATCATGAATAAAATGAAGTTTGATCTCTATATGCTTAGTCCTAGAGTGTTGAATCTAATTTATGGTCAAATTTACAGCCCTAGTGTAATCACATAAAATGAGTGCATCTTTGAAATCTAACCCAAAATCAAGTAAAGCGTGCTTCTTCCACACAACTTGAGCACAACAATTACCAACGGCGATATATTCATCTTTGGTGGTAGATAATGACACACAAGCTTGTTACTTGTTATACCGAGAGACAAAACAATTACCAAGAAATTGACAATAATCACTCGTACTTTTATGCTTGACTTTGTGTCCAGCAAAGTTTTATCCGTATATGCAACAAGATTGAAAGAAGATGATTTTGTAACCAAAGTCCATAATCAAATGTATTAATGAGATAATGAAAAATCTTCTTTAATGGGAATCAAATGAGACACTTTTGGACAGTATTAAAATCTAGCACACAACCATATCGTAAACATAATATCCGATGTACTTGTGGTAAGATAAAGTAAACTACCAATTATACCTCTATATACCTTTTCATCAGCATTTTTTTACCTTTTTTTTTATATTTATCAAGTTTAGTTGATGAACTCATTGAAGTACTTATACCTTTTTCTTGATCCATTCCAAATCTTCTTCACATGCTCTTTGGTATACTTGGATTGATTTATAAAAGTGTCATCCTTGGTTTGCTTGATTTGTAATCCAAGAAAGAAGTTGAGTTCTCCCATCATGCTCATTTCAAACTTTCTTTGCATCAACTTGGTAAATTTCTCACAAAATAAAACATTAGTAGCACAAAATATGATATTATCAACATATATTTGCACAAGCAAAAAATCATTGTTGCAAGATATTTTTACGAAAAGAGTAGTGTCAACCTTTTCTCTTGAAAATGCTTTTGAAAGAAGGAAACCACTCAATCTTTCATACGGAGCTTGTTTTAAATCATACAAAGCTTTGGATAATTTAAAAACATGGTTATGAAACTTTTTATGATCAAAACCGGGTGGTTGTTCTACATAAACTTCTTTCTCAATAAAACCATTAAGAAAAGCACTTTTGGCATTCATTTGAAATAACTTAACACCTTTAAAGCAAGTAAAAGTCAAAAGAATTCTTATGGATGCAAGTCTAGCATTCAGAGCAAAAGTTTCATCATAATCAATTCCCTCTTCTTGATTGAATCCTTGGGGGACAAGTCTAGCTTTATTTCTTATAACTTCTCCTGATTTATTCAATTTATTTCTAAAAACCATTTTGTGCCAATAATAGGGTAATCTTGGGACAAGATTCCAAACTCTGTTTCTTTCAAATTGATTTAGATCCTCTTGCATAACAATAATCCAAAAATCATCACACAATGCATCTTCAATATTCTTTGGCTCATTTTGAGATAAAAGTGCAAAGTTGTCAATGAGTACCTTCTCATTCTAACATCTTGTGATATGTCACCGATGATTTGCTCCTTAGGGTGGCCTCTTGCATATCTTAGATCCTTTGGTAGCTCTTGGTCACCACGAGGTTGGTTACCTTGTTCTTGCTTAATCATCTCTTCTTCGTTGGCATGATCTTTCAAGGTTGAAGCTTGATGATGAGTTTGCTTATCATTCATGGAAGCACCTGCATCATCATCATCTCTTCTATCCAAATAGATGTTAGACTCATCAAAGTTTACATATATGGTTTCCTCAACACATAAAGTTCTTTTTATTGTATAATTCTATAAGCCTTGTTGTTAGAGGAATAACCAAGGAATATCTCTTTATCCAATTTTCTACCAACATTTCCCAAGTTGTCGCGCATATTCAATATAAGCACTTACAACCAAACACTTTGAAATAGGCAATACAGGCTAGTGGTATTCAATATAAAGCACTTGTTACGCATATTCATGTATATTTGATATAACTTGTCATGCATGTTCAAATTCTAGGGTATTCTATCAAATAGAAGTTCAAAAGATGTTTTTCTCAAAAATGGACTCAAAAGAACTCTATTCAAAACATAACAAGCATGTTTTCAGCTTTGTCCCAAAAATATTTTGGTAAAGAATTTTCACCAAGCATAGAGTTAGCCATTTCTTGTGAATTACGATTTTTCTTTTCAACAACTCCATTTTGTTGAGGTGGTTTGGAAGCCAAAAAGTTTGTGAACAATTCCATTCTCATCACAAAGTTTTGTAAAATCTTGATTGTAAAATTCTCTCCCATTGTGACTTCTAATAGAAATCGATTTGCACTCAAGGGAGATTTGGACCCTTTTGAAAAGTCTTACAAATTCATAAAAACTTCATCCTTTTGAGCTAGAAAGATCACCCATGTAAATCTTGAGAAATCATCAACAATCACATATAAACAATTTCAAGAGGTTTTGAAGTGAAAATCATTTTCTTAGTTTGAAAAAAACTTTTATTTGTTTTCCATATTGGCGAGTATTACAAGGATGATTTTTCTCAAAATGATTTTTTTTGTAATCCTTTAACAAGTTCTTAAAAAAATGTTCAACAAGTCCATGCTAACATTATCAAGTTTACTATGCCATAAGTAACCGTCATTATCATGAATGGAAAATCATCTAACTTCATAAGCAACAAGTTCATCAAGGCAAAGCACCTAACCATTACTAATATAATTTGCAACAAAAATAGTTCTACCATTGATATCATCAAGTATAGTGCAAGTATTACATTTAAATTCAACTTTTCAATCATTGTCACATAATTGACTGATGTTAAGCAAGTTATATTTCAAATCATCAATGAGCAAAACTTGTTTAATGAGGGAGGAAGAATCTTTACCAATATTACCTATACCAAGAATTCTTCCTTTCTTCTTGTCATCGAATGTAATGAATTCTTCGTTTGTAGCGTAAAGCTCACTAATGAGTGATGCATTTTCTATCATGTATCTTGAGCAGCCACTATTAAGAAACCATTTAGTGGCACTTGACCTTGGAGAAAAATGTACCTACACCAAATGAGATGAAGAGACTTTTGATACCCACATTTGCTTGGGTCCATGAGGGTTAGTGATGATTCCCTTTACTCTTCAAATGGTTTTAACACCATTTTCTATTTTTCTTTTAACGGAGCAGCTAATGGCTTTGTGTCCATGTTTTCCACAATATGTACAACAAGTATGAGGCATTGAACTAGAAGTAACTCTAACAAAGAAATTTTTATATTTAGGCACATTATTTACATAATTATAACCAAGACCATTTCTAATAAGAGGGGATCTTTGGGCTCCAAGAAGTTTGTCAAGATAGTTCCTTCCTTTTGTGAATTTTTCAATACATAAGGTGAGATCATCAACTTCCTTTTTCAAATTTTCATGATCAACAAACACATTTTTAAGAGACAAAATCTTTTCACAAAGAATCTTGTTTTCAAGGGACATGTTTTGTAAAGAAACATTTAAAACTTCTTTTTCAATATTTAAAAAATCAATAGATTCAAGAAGTTTTTTGTTTTCACAATATAATTTTGAATTTTCATTTGATAACTCATTAATTTAGAATTTCATTTCCTTATTTCTTTTTGAAGCCTTTTTTAATTCTTCATACATTTCAACAAATAATTCACTGGGATCATCAATATCTTCATCACAACAAGTAGAAGTAGAAGAAGTGGATTGTACCTCATCATTTATTGCCATAAAGCACATGTTGGCTCTTTCCTCATGTGTAACTTGAAGAAGTCTCCACATATCGTGAGCGGTGTCGCATTCACTCACTCGATTGTACTCATTCATATCCAATGCACAGCTCAAGATATTCATGGCTTGGTAATCTAATGTCATCATTTTAGAGTCACCTTCATCATATTTGTCCATTGGCTTTGGCTCTCTAGTGATTCCATCAACTCTCATTCTCATTGGTATGTAAGGACTTGGTTCAACTCTCATTCCTTTTATGAACTTGGTTTGGAAATATTATATTCAATTGATTCAATGAGAATGTAATGAACTCAATGACAAAAACAATTCACAATAAAGAACAAAGAGCACAAGTAATTTATAGTGGTTCGATCTCTTCAAGATCTATATCCACTACCTTGAGTCTACATCTAAAGATTTCAACCAATCCACTATATGCTCAATTTAGGCAATTACACAAGAGGCTCACCCAACAAGGGTTTTACCCTAACAACCTCCTTTGTAATCCTACAAATAAGGCTCACCCTACCACAAGGATTTTAAATCTAAAGACAACCTTGAATCAAGGCTCACCCTTACCAAAAAGATTTTATGTTACAAGATAACCTTGATTTGAGCAAGTAGATACAAGTATAAATCAGAGATAAAAAAAGATATTACCACTACTTGGTAGATGATTACACAAGTTAGCACCACTTTACCTTGTTGTCTTTGGAATCTTGAATGTTGGCTTGAAAGTACAAGTTCAAGAAAAAAGAGAGCTCTAATGATTTCAAATAATTTTGGAATGTTAGGATTCTTCAAGTGTTCAAAAGTTACAAAAATTCTGAAGTTTATAGCTTTTATAGATTTTGAAAATTGTTCCAACAGTCATAAAACAGCTAGTTTTTGAGGAGTTCGGACGACCGAACTTGATCCTCTGCGTCCAAACTGTCATCCAAACATTATTGTGACATGCTGTATGGGAAAGTTCGGATGATCGAACTTTGCCCCCTGCATCTGAACTTCCGTCCGAATTTCTCTGGAAATACATTAGTCATGTTCACAGTTTGGACGTCCGAACTTGCATTCGAACTGTTCAAACTTTGTCAAAACATTTGAAAATCAACTTCAATAAGTTTGAAATCATTTTCACTAAAAGATATGTCATTTAAAATCTTTTGACCTCAAAGATCGTTACCAAAACACTTGATCATTCAAAGTGTGAACCTACACTAGAGTCTTTAAAGCCTTCAATCCATATGATATGCTCTATATTCTTGATCCTTGAGCACACTTGAGTTGTCCTTAGCACTTTTAGCTCCAAGGCAATAAGAACTCTTTGCTTCTTAATCCAAAAATCCTATCACACAAATAGCGTATGAATTAGTCCTTATCAATATATGTCATTAATCAAAACTAATCAAAACTACATGATTTGCCCTTAAGGCTAACAGATCCCACAACCAAGCTTAACTTCTCTTTTTCGGTCAAGTAATAGTTTTTGAAGGCCATGCCGACACTCCTTTCCTATTCCAAGTAGGGTTCCAGTTCAAATTTCCCTTGGAAACTAGGGAACTGGAACTTGCCACTACTAGCACTACTCTTTTCCTTTCCATAAACCTGATAACCCTTTCATTCTACTCAACTGTTAGCCCTAAGGACAAATCATGAAGTTCTAATTAAGTTTTGAATAATGACAAACACTGATATGGACTAATTTGTGTGTCAATTGTGTGATAAGATTGTTGGAGTAAGAAGCATGATGTCTTGTTGCCCTTGAAGCTACAATGCTAGAACAACTACAATGAGTCAAAGTGATTGAAGATTGAAAAATTTTGTTCAAGAATGACTTAAGGCATTAAAGACGTGAAGTGTAGGTCAAATATGCTAAATAGGTATATTCTTTTGTAAACCCTACACTTGTGTGTCTTGGAATCTATTGAATGCATAAGAGAGCAACAAAAACTTGTTTTGAATCTTATATGTCTTTGAATGAACTTTTGAATAACAAGTATGTTTTTGAACCTCAAATGATCTTAAGTAAACTTTGTATGATCAAAATGTTTTTGTAATGGTTTTTAAGTTTGAAAATGTTTAAATGACTTATCTATTTATACAAAATGTTTTCAAAGTTTTTAAGGTTGATTTTCAAACGATTTGACAAAGTTTGATGAGTTCAGACGCAAGTTCGGACGTCCATTTTTTGAAAATGGTTACTGTGCTTTCAGAAAAATTCGGACGCATGGAGCAAAGTTCGAACGTCCAAACTTTCTCTGATATACTGTTTTTCCAGAGAATTTCGGATGAATGTTCGGACGCATAAGGAAAAGTTCAGACGTTCGAACTTTTCTAGATAGCTTGGCACAGTAAAGTTCTGACGAAAGTTGGGATGCATAGCAGAAAGTTCGGACGTTCGAACTTCTCTGAAACTAGCCGTTACTAGCCGTTTTATAGATGTTGAAACTGATTTTTTGAAATCTATAAAAGCTATAAACTCAAAAAGTTTTGTAAGTTTTGAATCTTTAAGAACTCTAAACACTCCAAAGTCTTTAGCAAACATTAAAGCTCTCTTTGTCTTGTACTTTCAATTGATCATTCAAGATTCCAAAGACAACAAAGTGTGAAGGTGCAACATTGTGTAATCATCTACCAACAAGTGGTAACATCTTACACATTCTCCTCTCTTCATTCAATTGTGTTTTCTACTAGCTCTTGCAAGGTTATCTTGAAAACATAAAATCCTTTAGATAAGGGTGATCCTTGAGACATTGACTCAAGGTTGTTTGTAGATATAAAATCCTTTGGTAGGGTGAACCTTGTTTGTGAGTGTAAAACCATTGTGTGGTGAGCCTCTTATGTAATTGTTGAACTTGAGCATATAGTAGATTGTTTGAAATCTTTGAGTGTAGGCTCAAGGTAGTGGACATAGATCTTGAAGAGATCGAACCACTATAAATTGCTTGTGTTTATTGTTCTTATATTGTTTATTGCTTTGACATTGATTGATATATTCTCTTATTGAAACAAACACACATACTCTGGTCTAGCTTAAAATTGTAAAAGGAATTATTTTCGAAAATTAGCCAAAGACCTAATTCACCCCTCTCTTAGGTCTTTCACTAGCATTTCCACTCTTTCCTTCATGATCATTTTTTCCTCTACCTCCACCATCATAAATCCCTCTATACCTAGCATTCCTCATTCCTTTATCAGACCATGATCTCCTATAACACTTCTCCTCATGTTCAACTTGTGCAGCTCTTCTTGCATCTTGCAGCTCATTAGAATTTGCAATGGGGCTCTTTCTTGGCTGGCCTCTCGGCATCATAGCTAAGATTTGCTCTTGGCCATTCAATTGATCTTTAATATCCTCCATTGTCATGTGTAGCCTTTGAAATTCTTGTTGCATGGCCCATAGGACAAAAGATTCTTGTGAGAAGAACATTTCAAATGTTTCTTGGAAGCCGTCATGTATTCTGCAATTTTAAAGATCAGTAGAAAATAATCCTTACCTTTCTCTAGTCAAGTTTGTAGCAATTCAATAACCAGATGATGTAGATCAAATTAACGAAAGAAAAAAGAATTAAATTTACTAGAAAGAAATAAGAATTTAGTCAATTATATCTCCTACTTACTGAAAAGAATGAAAGAGATCAGAATAGGAAACATCTTTTTGCTTTCCTAAAGGAATTAGGAAACTCTAAAAGGAATAGACTTTGATTTCCTAAAAAGATTAGGGAAAAAAAATCTAATGTTAGAAGATTTAGGAAGTATATTTTGACTTCCTAAAAGAGTTAGGAGATCTTAAAGGCAATATGAAATAGATTTCCTAATATAATTAGAAGAATCTTTAGGAGTGGTGCCCAATTCTTATGACTCTAGGATTCTTCTTTCCTTTTCATCTCCAACTAACCTTCTTTCTTTGGTCTTCTTTCCCGTTTTTTTCGGATGATTTTTTTCTAGTTTTATTGGATGATTTTTTTTGTAACTAACAAAGGGCTCAACTTTGACACCGAGAACACAAACAAAAAGAATAGAACTTTTGAGGAGGTAGGCTGACTAGAGAGAGACACGGACAACAACAAGATCAGCAACAAAAATCAAAGAAAGGAAAATAAAAGATAGTAAAAACCTAATTCACAGCCTTCGCTCTGATACCAAGATGATGTGAATCCTAGGTATAAAAATCTAGAACCCAATAGCAAACTTCCACAAAAGCCCAAAGATGTGTGAAAAAGGCTTCAAGAATCCTTAACCCGTTGGATATATGACCCAAGAACCAAAGGTATAAACCAAAACCTTAAACCACTTTTCAATAAAGACAAGAACTTAAGGTATAATTCAAAGGAATGAAAGCCACAAGTTGAATAACTTGATAAGTCCAAGAAGGTTTTTCAAGAGCCAAAGAGAGTATGTATTCTCACTAAAATATCAATGACATAATGTCTATGTTCTAAAGTTTCAGAAAATATCCTATATAAATAGATATCTTAAAACCCTAACCTAATTAGTTTTGCATTTGGAGTAGGTGGCTAAATCACAAGTCCTTAATGGGCTTGGATTTGCAGCTAATTTTAGCTAATTATATCCAACTAAAGATTAAAATAGAAGACTAAATATGGGCTTTAATAAATAAAGGTTCTTAGCCCAAACAATCTTCAAAACTAATTAAAACACTCCAAAAAATTAGGGAATTTCGTCCAGCCCTTAGGCTGAATTCTTAAGCCCATCAATTTGCTATCTTGGACACCAATTTGAAAGCCCAATGGACTCCAGAGTGGTTGGACAGTTTACTTGTAGCAAACTAATGATCGTTGATCCTTCTTGTACATAATATAACATTGAAAACCCATCATATTTTGCTACACATGTTCAAGCAATGCTATCAAGGCCTCTCTCATCCTCCAAGCTGAAGCTCTTGTGATTGGACCAACGGAGATCTTCAATGGATCTTGATCACTTGAGTTTGGTACCTCTTGATTCTCATCAACAAGCCTTTATCAAACACTTTGTTTTTTAAAGAATCATTAAAAAATTTTAAGCTCATTAACAAAGTTTATGCTAGATTAAAAAGAGTTTGTGCTACAACATGCAATGTATAGATTCCAAGAGCAAAAGATGTAGGGTTTATAAGATATACCTATAAACAACACAACACCCTACACTATTGGATCTTCAAAGCCTTCAAAACATTTGATATCCTCTTCAACCTTCAAGCTTTTAAGCTTATTGGAGATGTCATTTTCACTTTAACTCCAATGCATTGAGATCACTTTGCTTCTTCAATCAAAAAAATCCTATCACACAATTATCATTTAAGTTATCCTACATCAATGTTTATCATTAGTCAAAACTACAAGATTTTCCCTTAGAGTCACAAGGTATTATTTATCATAACTTTTCGGCGGCCAAAACCTTATTACAAATGATGTTGTTGAATGGAAAAGTTATACATTAGAAGAAATGGCTAGGTCTATGCTTTGTGAAAATTCTTTACCTAAATATTTTTGAACTGAAGCCGTAAACATTGCTTGCTATGTAATAAACATAGCTCTTTTGAGACCATTTTTTAGAAAAACTCATTTTGAACTTCTCTTTGGTAGAACTCTTTCTATAGCTTACTTTAAAGTATTTGGTTATAAGTGCTTTATCTTGAATACTTGTGATAATCTTGGTAAAGTTGATAGAAAATCAAATGAAAGGATCCTCCTTGATTTATTCTTCAAACAAAAAGGCATATAGAGTTTATAACAATAGAACTTTATGTGTTGAGTGATCTATCCATGTGAGCTTTGATGAATATAGCATTTATCTGAAAGAAGAGATGAAATGATGTAGGTACTTCAATGAAAGATGATAGAACAAGAACAAGAACAAGAAAGTCAACCTAGTAGTGACCAAGAGCTTCCAAACGATCTATGATATTCTACGGCCACCCTAAGGATCAAAACATTGGAAATATCTCCCAAAGAGTTAAAACCTCAAACCACCGTAATTTATTGATAATTTTGCTCATTTATCTCATATTGAGCCTAAAAATATTGATGATGCCTTGTATGAAGATTTTTAGAATGTTACTATGCAAGAAGAATTAAATCAATTTGAAGGAAATAAAGTTTGGAACTTATCCCTAGACACCGTGATCACCTCGTTATTGGTACAAAATGGGTTTTAAGAAATCAATTGAATAAATCCGGAGAAGTTGTTAGACTTGTTGCCCAAGGATTGAACCTAGAATAGGGCATTGATTATGATAAAAATTTTGTTCTGGTAGCTAGACTTGAGTCTACAAGGATACTTTTGGCATTTTCTTGCTTTACAAGTTTTAAAATATTTCAAATGGATGTCAAAAGTACTTTTCTAAATGGCTTTATTAAAGAAGAAGTTTATGTGCAACATCCTCTCGACTTTGCTCATGAAAAGTTTTTAAATCATATCTATATACTTTCAAAAGCTTTATATGGCTGGCTTATAGCAAGCTACTCGAGCTTGATATGAAAGACTTAGTGGTTTTATACTTTCAAAATGATTTTCAGGAGCAATGGTTGACACAACATATTTTATCAAAACCTCTTGCACCAATGATCTTTTGCTTGTGCAAATTTATATTGATCACATTATGTTAGGAGTTTGCTAAGATAATGGAAAGAGAATTTGGAATGAGCATGATGAGAGAGCTCTATTTATTTCTTGGTCTTCAAATCAAGTAAACGAAGTATTATATATTCATAAATCAAGTAAAGTATACAAAAGAGCTACTGAAAAGTTTTGGAATGCCAAAGGAATTAGAATGCCTATGAGCTTAATGCGCTTTCCGCGGAAGAGAAGATGTAAAGGATGTATTTTCGGTGTTGTAACAAGAAAGTCTATGACTTTCTGAAATCAAGTTTATGACAAAACACACAAGATAATTAAATCCCTACGACACCTCTTAGAAACTCGTTCTAAGCAATCCCGATAATCAGAATTTAATGAGTAAAAAGAACACTTACACGCCACAATCGAAAATCTCAATTGATAAGTGAAGAGTAGTTCTTTGAATAACAAGAATAAGAGGAATTCTAACCTCTCAAGGTGGCAAGTGACTCCTCTCTAAAAATGACTCTCAAATCTTCTTCTCTCAACCTTACAAGCTATGAGTTTATATAGAACTCCTAGGAAGACTCTAGAATACAACATGACATCATTGCTTACATCACATTGCCCTATGATGTCATTGCTTACCTCATACAATACTATGACATCATGGGCTTACATCACACTACCCTGCTATGACGTTATTTGCTACCTCATACTATATTATGACATCATGGCTTACATCACACTCTATCATGATGTCATTGCTTACATCACTTCTCACTCTTGGGCTTGACCACTCCATAGCCTTCAAGTGTCAAGATCATCGGCCCAAGTATATGAGACAAATGGACCAAGTTGGGCGTGGGATCCAACTAACTCTCCTCCAATAGGTTTGGCCACTCTATCCGCTTCAAATGTTGGCTTACATACACAAACAAGGCCTCTTGAAAGTGCCTTAGCCCTAGCTCCGGTCATAGGTCCAACTCGGGTATAATTAATTTGCTTTATTGGACACGTCCAACCCATCATGGAAGTTCATAGTCTTGCTCGCATCATTCCTCCTCCTCACGAAGATTCGCCCTCGAATCGAATCCATATCAAAAGGAGAAAGATCAGCGACATTAAAGGTTGCGGAAACACCATACTTACCGAGCGAGATCAAGCTTGTAGGCATTGTTATTGATCCGTTCCCAAAGACTTTCGAAATGGACCATCTCTCTAGGAGCTAATTTGGACTTCCTCCAGGGCGGAAATCTTTCCCTTCCTTAAGTTGTACCCAAACCCAATCACGGGTTCAAAAGTCACCAATTTTTCGCCCTTTATTGGCTTGTTTGGCATAGACCTTATTCTTTCCCGTTCAATATGTCTGTCTTGCCTTCTCGTGTAGGACTCGTACTCATCTCGACCTTGCTCTTGCCGTCTGTATTAGACAACTCATGCAAAGGTAAAGGCACCAAATCCAAAACAGTTAAAGGATTAAAGCCATATACAAGTTCAAATGGTGAATAACCTGTGGAAGAATGCACACTCCGGTTATATGCAAACTCAATAAATGGTAAACATTCACCCCAAGTTTTAAGATTCTTACCAACGACGAAAGACGTAGTAAGGTACCCAAAGTCCTATTGACAACCTCAGTTTGACCATCAGTCTGTGGGTGACATGTAGTAGAATAAAGCAGTTTGGTACCCAATTTGCCCCACAACACACGCCAAAAATGGCTTAGAAATTTAGCATCTCTATCGGAAACAATAGACCTAGGAAGACCGTGCAATCTAACAACATCTTTGAAAAATAAATCAGCCACTTGCACAAAGATCATCGGTCTTATGGCATGCAATGAAATGTGCCATCTTACTAAACCTATCAACAACAACGAAGATGCTATCACATCCCTTTTTAGTCTTAGGCAAACCCAAAACAAAGTCCATAGAGATATCAGTCCACGGCTCAGTAGGTACAGGTAAAGGGGTATACAAACCATGAGGTTTGACAGTGGATTTTGCTTGTCTACATGCAATACACTTGGCACACACACGTTCAACATCCTTACGCATACCTGGCCAATAAAAATGTTCTTGCAAAATAGTCAAAGTTTTAGCAATCCCAAAATGACCCATCAAACCACCACTATGAGCCTCATGCACAAATAAAGTACGCATAGAACAATTAGGCACACACAATTGACTACCTTTAAATAGATAGTCTTCATGCCTATAGAATTTCTGGAATGCAGTATGTTCACAAGCAGAATATACAGTAGCAAAATCAACATCAGAAGAATATAAATCCTTAAGCTCGTTCAAATCCTAATAACTTAGAATGTAGAGTAGTAATCAAGGAATACCTCCTAGATAAAGCATCAGCTACCACATTCTCCTTCCCTTGCTTGTATTGCAATACATAAGGAAAAGTCTCCCGAAACTCCACCCAAGTGGCATGTCTCTTGCTCAGCTTGCCCCTGTCCCTTCAAATGCTTTAAAGACTCATGATCGGGCCGAATGACAAACTCTCTAGGTTGAAGATAATGTTGCCACACCTCCAATGCTCTCATAACTGCATACAACTCCTTATCATATGTGGGATAATTGAGTTGTGCACCACTAAGCTTCTCACCTAAGTATGCAATTGGTCTGCATTTTCTCGCAAAAGCACAGCTCCTATACCAATCCCTGTAAGCATCACATTCAACCTCAAAAGCTTTCTCAAAATCGGGTAAACATAGAATAAGAGCAGAACATAATTTTTTCTTTCAACAACGTAAATGCATGTTCTTGTTCCTGACCCCAAGTAAACCCTTTGTCCTTCTTAATTGCCTCAGTCAAAGGAGCAGCAATAGTAGAAAAGTCCTTCACAAACCTCCTATAGAAACTAGCAAGTCCATGAAAACTCCTCACCTCACTCACACTCTTAGGAGTTGGCCAATCCTGGATAGCCTTCACCTTCTCACTATCAACCTCAACTCCCTGAGAACTGATTATAAATCCCAAAAATACTAATCGATCAATGCAAAATGTACACTTCTTAAGGTTTGCATACAGCTTTTTTCCCTGCCTAAGTACATCCAAGACACACCTCACATGTATGACATGCATATCCAAATTAGTGCTATATACCAAGATGTCATCAAAGTAAACAACCACAAACTTCCCAAGAAATGCACGCAAGACATGATTCATCAATCTCATAAAAGTGCTGGGTGCATTTGTTAATCCAAATGGCATAACTAACCACTCATACAACCCATACTTAGTTTTGAAAGCAGCTTTTCCATTCATCCCCCTGGTTTCATTCTAATTTGGTGGTATCCACTTTTCAAATCAATTTTGGTAAAAAATACATGCACCATGCAGTTCATCAAGCATATCATCTAGCCTAGGGATAGGGATGGCGATACTTTACGAGTGATTTTATTCACGGCTCTACAATCCACACACATCCTCCACGTTCCATCCTTCTTTGGCACCAACAACACAGTGACGGCACAAGGACTCAAGCTTTCTCTCACATGCCCTTTCTCCAATAGCTCATCCACTTGCTTCGAAGCTCCCTTTGTTTCCTCGTGATTACTTCGGTAAGTCGGGCGATTAGGTATCCGTGCTCCAGGAACGAGTCTATCCGGTGCTCTATGCCTCTCAGGGGTGGCGATCCCGGGGCATCTCCTCGGAAAAAAGACATCCGCATAATCCCTGCAAAAAGAGATGTAAAATACGCTGAGGCAAAGAATCAAGAGGGTTAGTGTCGGAAACTAAACACTCTCTATATCTTACTATGACTAGTGCTCTCTTTTCTCCAATTGCTCTTCTCATGTCTTTTTCCCTCGCATACAAGTTCACTTTTCTTTTTCTTTCTTTTCAATGCAATCACTCACATTTGGGCCGGTTTCAATTTTCTTTTTTGGCCTCTTTTCCCTCTTTTAATTTTGTTACGTTCATCGACTGAATCTCCTCACCTTTACTTACCTTTGACTGGTCCAAGTATAGTTCACGAGGTGATAGAGGTATAAGAATGAAATTCTACCTTTAAACTTGAAGGAGTACCTATTGGTATACCCGTCATGTGCTACTCTCCTATCAAACTGCCAAGGTCTCCCAAGTAGTATATGACCAGCCTCCATGGGAACCACATCACACAACACCTCATCCTCATATCTACCAATTGAGAAGGTCACCATTACTTGTTTAGTTACCTTTACATCCACACTATCATTAAACCACTGTAGTTTATAAGGTTCTGGATGTCTCATGCAAGTCAGCCCCAATTTGTCTACCATGGTGGTACTAGCTGCATTGGTACAGCTCCCCATCAATGATTAAATTGCACACTTTTCCTCCCACTAAACACCTTGTATGAAAAAGATTTTCTCTTTGATCTACAATCTCATCTGTTGCTCTAGTACTCAATACTCTCCTGACTACTAGTGTTTCACCTATAACAGCCCTCTCAAAGCAATTATCATCATCAAAGTTATTTTCAAGAACAAATTCAGATTCACTACTGCTATCTTCGGAATCAATCACTCCATTGTCCCTCATAATCATAACCTTTCTATTAGGACATTGAGATGCAATATGACCAGTACCCAAGCATTTAAAACATTTGATAGATGAATGCTTACTAGAGGTAACTTGGGTGTTGGAGGTACCTTTCATTTCAGATCCCCCAATTGGCTTCTTAGGTGCTTCCTTGAAGTCCACTCCCTTATCCTTAGACTTGTCCTCCTTTTTAGGCCACCTAGAGTTCCATGCATAGCTAGAATTTGCTCCGTTCCTTGCTGCCAGCCTAGCTTTTAGTTGTCTCTCCACCTTCATGGCCATGTTCACCATGTCCTCAATCTCTAGGTAGTGTTGCAACTCCACAACATTAGCTATTTCCCTGTTGAGCCCACTCAAAAAATCTGCCATGGTAGCCTCCGGTTCTTCCTCTATGTTGGCTCGAATCATAGCCACCTCCATCTCCTTGTGGTAGTCTTCCACGGATTTAGTCCCTTGAGTGAGTCGCTGAAGTTTCTGATACATCTCTCTATAGTAGTAAGTAGGCACAAAACGCTTTCTCATACATGCCTTCATAGCTTCCCCAAGTAGCAATCGGCATCTCTCCATTTCTCCTCCTAGATGTCACTATTTGATCCCACCATATTAGTGCATAATCAGTAAACTCAACAGCATGCAGTTTTACCTTCTTATCCTCGAGAAAAGTTGTGGCACTCAAAAAATCAAGTCCACCTTCCTTTCCCACTCCAAGTGAGGCATCTCGCATCGTTCCTTCCCTTGAATGCGGGAATCTGCATTTTAATTGATTTGAGGTCTCCGTCTCTTCTATTAAATGGCATTTCTCTTTGAAATCTCCTAGGTCTGCGTGCCTCAAACTCTTCCTCCTCCTCAAATTCATCATCCTCTGGTTCATATCGAGGTGGAGGTCGACGAGGTGGTGGTTGCTGTTGCCGTACTCCCGCACGTCGCCCTTGAGGTTCAGTACGCTTTTCTTGCCTGATCTCATCTATTTGTTCCCTAATTTCAACAAAGGCTTGGTTGAACCTCTCAAATTGTTGCTGCATGGCTCTCAAGGTGAAAGCGATATTTGCATCTCCCCCTTGGTGCTCCTCGGTGCTACCTCCCTGTGACATTGTGAAGTAATATTGTACCTGCAAAACAGAGTTAGTGATAGACAACCTCACACACTCCCTCACGTGTTTCACTCGAGTGTTGTCACTCCCCTCGTGTTTATGTCACGGCAATGACACCCTCAAATAATCTCACACACTCTTGCCTTTTATCACTCAAACTACTCTTAAATTCAAGTTACAGTTCAGAACCACAATTTAACAAATCAGCAAACCCGATTGTAGCCCAAGTTACAAGCAATAACCAGTCCAACAACAATTGCTTACAATCATCCAAGTTACAAACAACAACCAATACACTAACAATAACTTACAATCTTTGAAATTCCAAACAAGAATACAACAAGCTAACAATTGCAATACAAAAGAATCTTGAAACTGCTATCACAAGTAATTCAAAATGACCCAACAAGAAGTATAAATAATGCACTGACTTTTGTCAGACCACTCCTTTTCGGACTACTGCTTTTTTTTTCTTGTCCAAAATATATGTGCTTATGTATTTGATTGTACTCTTTATATATAACAATCTAACAAAAGCGAATATTACAAATACTTAATAAGAAGAATTGAAAACCGAGGCTGAATTCACACCTTTTGAAGATGCCGTCAGTAAATCTTTGAAGAAGCCGGTTGAAGAGGTTGTTCGAAAGATCTTTGAACTTTGATGGAGCAGAATAGGGATCCTCCTCCACACCACAGCTCTGATACTAAATAATGCGCTTTCACGGAAGAGAAGATGTAAAGGATGTATTTTCGGTGTTGTAACAAGAAAGTCTATGACTTTCGAAATCAAGTTTATGACAAAACACACAAGATAATTAAATCCCTACGACACTCTCTTAGAAACTCGTTCTAAGCAATCCCGATAATCGAATTTAATGAGTAAAAAAGAACAACTTACACGCCACAATCGAAAATCTCAATTGATAAGTGAAGAGTAGTTCTTTGAATAACAAGAATAAGAGGAATTCTAACCTCTCAAGGTGGCAGCGACACTCTCTCTAAAAATGACTCTCAAATCTTCTTCTCTCAACCTTACAAGCTATGAGTTTATATAGAACTCCTAGGAAGACTCTAGAATACAACATGACATCATTGCTTCACATCACATTGCTCTATGATGTCATTGCTTACCTCATACTAATACTATGACATCATGGCTTACATCACGACTACCCTATGGCGTCATTGCTTTACCCTCATACTATATTATGACATCATGGCTTACATCACACTTTCTATCATGATGTCATTGCTTACATCACTCTCCCTCTTGAGCTTCATGCCCACTCATAGCCTTCAAGTGTCAAGATCATCCGGCCCAAGTATATGAGACAAATGGACCAAGTTGGGTCGTGGTCCAACTAACTCTCCTCCAATAGGTTTGGCCAGCTCTATCCGCTTCAAATGTTGGCTTACATACACAAACAAGGCCTCTTGAAGTGCCTTAGCCCTAGCTCTGGTCATAGGTCCAACTGGTATAATTAGCTGTTTATTGGACACGTCCAACCCATCATGGAAGTTCATAGTCTTGCTCGCATCAGAGCTCATCACTAAAGTTGACAAGGATGAATGATGCGAGCAGGACCATAGACCTCCATGATGGGTTGGACATGTCAAATAGAGAGCTAGCTATACCAGTTGTGCCCATTACCAGAGCTACGGCCAAGGGGCTTCAAGAGGTCTTATTTGCGTATGTAGGCCAACACATAGAGAAGATGGATCTAGCTAATCCTATTAGAGGAGACCTAATTGGGTCACAACCCAAATTGATCCACTTGTCTGAAATCCTTGGATCGGATGATCTTCACACTTGAAGACTGTGGAGTTAGGATTAAGTTTAAGCTCAAGAGGGAGTGATGTTTCAGACTTGGGCCACATGCTAATTATCTTGGACTTATTATTCATGTTGGGCTTGCATGTATTATTAACCCAATTCTTTCATGTTTACCCTAGCTATATATAAGTCTCTTTAAGACAAATTAGGGCATAATTTTTGGAGTTCATTTTTGAGTATGCTGCTACGACCATCGAGAGGTTAGTATTCCTCTTGTTCTTGTTACTCAAAGAACCACTCTTCACTTATCAATTGAAATTCTAATTATGGCATGTGAGTTTTCTTCATGTTTAATTAAATTCTAATAATCAGGATTGCTTAGAACAAGTTTCTAAGAGGTGTTGTAGGGATTTAATTTTGTGTTTCTTCACAACCATGTTTAGAAAAAAATTTAGTCTTTTCTTTCTCCATGGTGTGCGCGTCATTTGGTATCAAAGCTGTGGTATGGAGGAGGATTCCTATTATGCTCCATCGAAATTCAAGAACTCACCATCCATCACCATCCAAAAGTTGCATTAGATTCATCAATTCAAGAGGTGTGAATCTTGGCCTAGGGTTTCAACTCTTCTTATTAATTATTCGTAATATTTTTTTAGTTAGGTTATTATAAAAAATACTGCAATAAAAAAAAGAGAGAAAGGAAGAAAGAGGAAAAGAATCAAGTAAAAAAAAAAAGAGTACAAAAATAGTGCAAAATTTTTTTATTCTGGCATATTCATACTTGCTTGTTGGATAATTTTGAATCATCTCTGATAAGTAGTTTCAAAATTTTTATTTGTTTCAATTTGCTAGCTTGTTGTATTCTTGTTTATTGTCTCCGAGATTGTGAGCTATTGTTATTGGATTGGGTTGTTTGTTACTTGGACTAATATTGGGTTCATTGATTTGTTGAATTTGGTTATGAACTGCAACTTTAGTTTCAGAGGAATTTGAGTGGTAAAAGGCATGAGTGTGTGAGATTATTCGAGGGTATCATTGTTGTGATATAAACACGAGGGGAGTGACAACATTTGAGTGAAACATGTGAGGGAGTGTGTGAGGTTGTTTATCTCTAACTCTATTTTGCAGGGAGGTAGTAACGATGTGAACCAACGGGGAGATGCAAAGACTACTTTCACTTTGATAGCCATCACTACAAGAAAATGCAGCATTAGCGACGGGCTAATCCGTCGCTAATTAAGCTTAGCGACGGATTTTCCGTCGCTAGAAATGTCGTCGCTAATTGCGACGGAAAAATATTTCCCTTGCATTTAGCAATTGATTTGCGCAGGAAAAACTTATTAGTCAACGCTTTTGTGCTAACATATTAGCAACGGATTTTGCAGCAAATTAGCGATGGAAATTTTGAATTTAAAAAAAAAATCTAAAATTGCGTCACTAATCCCTCACAAATTAGCAAGGGATTAGCAACGGAATTTCAAAATTTTTTTATTTCAATTTAAATTTTCCATCACTAATCCGTTGCTAATTAGCGACAGATTAGCTACGGAATTTCAAAAATTTTTTATTTTAATTTAAATTTTCCGTCGCTAATTTGTTACTAATTAGCGACAAATTAGATATTGAATTTCTAAAATATTTAAATTTTAATATTTCGTCGCTATTTTTTAAAAAAATTTTAAAAAATCATCACTAATCCATGGTTAATTATTTAATTTTTTAAAAATATTTTAAATAATTATATACGATTGTCCTATATAAATTTAAATATTAAAACCTCATAAACTACTGTACGTGAATAAATATCATGGAAAAGCAATACTCATACAAATATAAATCGATAAATAAAATATCTATAAAATATCAAATATCAAATAAATGCATAGATTTACAAAATAAAATTCTAATATATTAATTAGTCTTCATGGCAGATGCTCGAGTTGAAGCTATAGGCGGTAGCGAGGTCGGTGGCGAATCTATTGCTACAAAATTATAAAGATTGAATATACTTTTAGATAATATTAAAATAACCATAGAACATGATTGAGATACAAAATTATTCTTATTATGAAAATAACAACAAAAAAATGTCTGATCATCAAAAGGTTCAAAATATTTGGTTATATTTTAGAAGACAAAAAAAAGGAATTGAGGCCACTTGAATTGGATGTGGGTGCCTTCCACCAAACTGTAGCTACTTTTCTGGGATGTCTCAGTTTCGTCATTTCTAAATGTTGCTTTTCACTTAAACCTCCTTCAGACGCCTGGACTTGGCCAGTAGAGGCAGCCTTTTGGGCCTTCTCTGTAGCCTTTTTCTTGCGGAACTCCTCTAGCTGTAAGAGAATGGACAATAATAAACTTAGAAAATGAAACATGGTTACATTCAATTTGTGAGAAAGAGCACTCAGATTTATTATGAATCATCATGGAATCTAAGGACACAAAACAAGATTGCTTTATCTACTTGGTTACACTATCTTTTGTTTTTATTCTCTCTTTGCTCTGTTTACCGGCAGATCATATATTCCCTCAGTGCATTCAGCCATGGTGCAGATCAAGGAAACTTATAAACACAAATAGACCTATCCTTCCACAAATATAATAAAAAATAGGCATTAAACCTTAGTAAAATTGAATGGGTCCTAAAAGGCAATCTTGGAGCCTTTCACCTTTCTCCAACAAAGGCCACTTCCTTACCAGTTCCATTACCATCTCTAAGAGAGTTTCAGAGATTATGCAGATTCCGGATTAACAAACTAAGCATAAGAAACTGTCCTAGAATTGGAAACTCATTAAAGGCAATCAGTTTAGGAGATTTGAAGCTTTGTTCTAATTTCCTTTTTCATTACATCAGTAACAGAAATTACTGACATACAAAACATAATCTTTAACTAAATCAAGATATTGGGACTACAGTAATATAAGTGAGGAACACCTGAGAAAGAGAAAAATATCTTATACCAGAATAACAACAACAATAAAGAAACTGAATACATTTTCAAGCAGTAAGGATCAAACAGCCATGCAGTTCACAGAGATAGAAACTGAATCAAAGACATACTATCATAATCATCATCATAAACATCCATCTAGCTACTTCAGAAATCCTTCTAAATCATAACTCAAGATATCCAGATGAATGCATTTTCAAGCAGTAATATTATAAGGGAACTCTGGCATAGTGCTTACCGTTTCTTTGCACCATCTTGACCTAGCTTCTTCTCCTGCAGCGGCTTCTCAAATGCAAGGCACCCATCACGTTTCCACCAAATCTGAAAAAGTCAGCAAGAGAAGACAAATCGTGGAAACAAGTGACTTAGAAATAAAAAAAGAGAAAAAAATAAAAAAAAGAGAAGAAAAGTTAACAAGTAAAACTCCAATTAAACAACATGGAGAGACACCAGATTAAGCAATTAAGGAAATATAGATACAAAAGGGGGAGAGAGAGAGAGAGGTAAAGAAAGAGGGAAACGCAAATCTCACCCAGTTCCTTTCACGCTCTAATATATGCTCAATACTCTTGAGAAAAGCTTTCCCGTTTGGTGGAGTCAATTCAAGAAGCTTTTTGACCCGTTCTTCATAGTTGAGTATTTCATCCTTCTAGAATCAGTTCAAAAGGCAGTTACCTCCTATTCAATTTCAGTAAAATATCAGGCTAGAAAAACTAGTAATCAAAGCCTCCTTTCATTCTTCTGCTAAAAAAGGACAAACATGGCCAGATAAAGAATGAAGAAACATTGTTTCTATGAGTTGACATTCTATTTAAGTATTTTGCATTGAACTGAGAACACAGAGAATAGAACTTGAAACTTCTATTCTTCTGCTAAACAAGAATAAACGGGGCCAGATAAAGAATGAAGAAACAAGAATAAACATGGTCTGTGAACTTTATGGTTGCCGGAGACGGTGGCGGTATCAGTAGTTTGACAGCGGAGGTGACGGGTGAGGGCGCGATTCCGGCGACGGAGGAGGGTTTTGAAATAACTTCAAGAATAATAACAACAATAAAGAAACATCTTTAAGAAAATTCGTTTTCGAGAATTAGACATAATGAATTAAATCAATGATCATTGGACAAAAGAAATTATGTATCTTTTTCTTTCCAACTTCCAAATTTTGCTTCCTCAAGACTTGCGCTGATGCCATTCAACTTGAGAGCTTCAACCCAAAAAAATTCTCCTTCCTCTTTACCCCCCTCCAGCGCTGCCCTTACTGTATCCCCATCAAAAATCCCAAATTTGCCGAAGATCCCTAATTCCCAAAAACAACTTGGATCAAATTAAACTGAAAAACACAAACATGTTTACATTTGAAGAAAGAAAAGGAAAAAGGGTTGAAGGGGAGGGAAAGAGAGATGGGTCTTCATATGCTTTTGGAACTGAGATGGGGAAAGAGAGAGGGAGGACTCAATTTTATCAAATATATGAGCGGGAAAAAGGGGAGGGAAAATTATTTTGGGAGAGCTTAACTAAAAATATAAGAGAAACAATTCTATTTAAATTTTACTAAATTTTATTATGTGAATTTTATCATTAACTTTTTAATTAATAAAAATGTCATACTAACCTCGTTAATAATATAAATAATTTATATTATTAATTGTAAAATATAGAAACTAATTTCTTAATATATTAAAAACTAATAAATTTTAATTTAGAAATCAATTAGAAATCGATCATAAAATTCATAAAAAAAATATTTGATTTAGAAATCGATTTGAAACCTGTATATATTACATTACACTAATGAATCATATAATTCATCAAAAAAATTATAATATGTTACATTACACTAATATATCCTATACATATTACAACTTATTTTCTTCTGACATATGAATGATATATGCTATACATACATGTTAATTTTACGAATTGCAAACATACAAGATTAATAACACATTGTATATTAAATCAGAATAACTATTTATAATACATGAACACAATATAATGCAGAAGCAGCGATCATTCACAGATTTAAAACACTTATGGAATATAGAAGAAAAATTAATATCGAAATTATAAAAAATTTGAAATTTTAATTAAACATGGTCTGTGAAATTTTAAAACTATTTTAGCAACGGAATAGGGATTGGACAATTGTAAAACTATTTTTTAAAAAAATTTAATTATTCTGTAGCTAATTAGCTACGGATTAGAAATGGAATAGGAATTGGACAATTGCAAAACTATTTCTTAAAAAATTTTAATTATTTCCATCGCTAATTAGCTATGGATTAGCAATGGAATAGGGATTGGACAATGGCAAAACTATTTCTATTAAAATTTTAATTATTCCATCGCTAATCGAAATGGGAATGGCATCGTCAGCTACTTCATCGTCTTATCTTCTCCGTCAAAATCATCAGCAATTGGTGTGGATTACCGTGATCAGAGAGACGGGTTCAACCACGCCATGCTACACGATAAGAGTGAGATGTTGCTCTCTGCTGGAGCTCTTGGAAGCTCACAACTTCTTCTCTTTAGCTACGGATTAGCAACAAAATAGAGATTGGACAATTGCAAAAATAGTTTTTAAAAATTTTAATTATTTCGCCGCTAATCCGTCGCTAATTAGCTACGGATTAGCAACGGAATAGGGATTGGACAATTGTAAAACTATTTCCATTAAAATTATAATTATTCTGTCTCTAATTAGCTACGAATTAGTAACGAAAAAATTATAGAATTAGAAAAAGTGATTTTTAATATTAAAAATAGCTGTCAATCGCGAATCCATTGCTAATTAGCGAGGGATTAGCGACGGATTGTTTTATTGGTCAAAGTTATATTTTTCCTCGCTAAGCCGTCGCAAAGTTAGCAACGGACTTTGGCCATTGCTAATTGCCGTCGCTAATAGCATATTTTCTTATAGTGCATGTTGCAATAATTTGAGAGGTTCAACATAGCCTTTACTGAGAAAAGGGAGAAAATAGATGAGCTCCAGCAAGAGAGGCGCACTAGTAGTTAGAAGGGTGTTAAGTGCAAGAGCTGCAGATGAAAATGTAGATCAGAGAGAGAATCTTTTTCATTGAAGATGTATAGTTGGTGGAAAAATGTGTAATTTGATCATTAATGGGGGTAGTTGTACAAATATAGCTAGTATAACCATGGTAGAGAAATTGGGGATAGTTTGTAGGAGGCATCAAAAGCCTTATAACCTATAGTGGTTTAATGATAGTGTAGATGTGAAGGTAACTAAACAAATATTAGTGTCTTTCTCAGTTGATAGATATGAGGATGATGTGTTGTGTGATGTAGTACCCATGGACGTTGGTCATACGTTGCTTGGGAGACCTTGGTAGTTTGATAGGAGAATAGCACATGATGGGTATACTAATAGGTACTCCTTTAAGTTTAAGGGGAATTTCATTCTTATAGCTCTATCATCTCATGAACTGTACTTGGACCAGTTAAAAATACGTAAAAGTAAGTAGGGTTTGGGTAGTGTGCTTAAAAAATTTAAAGAGGGAAAAGAGGCCCAAAAGATAAATGAGATTGGCCCAATGGAATGTACAGGAGAAGAAAAGAACGTTGGATATGCAGGAGAGAAGAGCTCAGTGAGTGAAAAAAGAGTGAAAAAAGAGTGAAAAGAAAGAGAGAAAAGTGAGCTTGTATTCAAGAGGAAAAGACATGAGAAGAGCTACTGGAGAGAAGAGAGCACTAGTAATAGTGAGATATAAAGAGTGTTTAGTTTCTGACACTAACCCTCTTGATTCTTTGCCTAGCGTGTTTTCATCTCTTCTGTAGGATTATGCAGATGTCTTTCTTGAGGAGGTTTCTAAAGGACTGCCACCCTTGAGAGGCATAGAGCACTATGCAGACTTTGTGCCTGGAGCTCAGATTCCTAATCACGTAGCTTACTGGAGTAATCCTGAGGAAACAAAAGAACTTTAAAAGCAAGTGGATGAACTATTAGAGAAGCGGCACGTGAGAGAAAGCTTGAGTCCTTATGCTGTGCCTGTGTTGCTGGTGCCAAAGAAGGATGGAACATGGAGGATGTGTGTGGACTGTAGAATTGTGAATAAAATCATTGTAAAGTATTGCCATCCCATTCCTAGGTTCGATGATATGCTTGATGAACTGCATAGTTCATGTGTACAAAAATTGATAGGCTAGTATTTTTAGGGTTTGTAATTAGTTCTCAAGGAGTTGAGGTTGATAGTGAGAAGGTGAAGGCTATCCAGGATTGGCCAACTCCTAAGAGTGTGAGTGAGGTGAGGAATTTTCATGGACTTGCTAATTTCTACAGGAGGATTGTGAAGTACTTTTCTACTATTGCTACTTCTTTGACTGAGATATTTAAGAAAGATGCTTTATCTAGGAGGTATTCCTTGATTACAACTCTACATTCTAAGTTATTAGGATTTGAGCATCTTAGGATTTATATGCTTTCGATATTGATTTTGCTATTGTATATTCTGCTTGTGAACATACTATATTATAGAAATTCTATAGGCATGATGGCTATCTATTTAGGGGTAGTCAATTGTATATGCCTAATTGTTCTATGCGTACTTTATTTTTGCATAAGGCTCATAGTGGTGGTTTGATGGGTCATTTTGGGGTTGCTAGGACTTTGGATATTTTACTAGAATATTTTTACTGGCATGATATGCGTAGGGATGTTGAACGTATGTGTACCAAGTGTATTGCATGTAAATTGGCAAAATCCACAGTCAAACCTCATGGATTGTATACCCTTTTACTTGCGCCTGCTAAACCGTGGGTTAAAGTCTCTATGGACTTTGTTTTGGGTTTTCCTAGAACAAAAAGGGGTTTTGATAGCATCTTCATTATTGTTGATAGGGTTAGAAAGATGGCACATTTCATTGCATGCTACAAGACTATGCAAGTGGCTGATTTATTTTTCAGAGATGTTGTTAGATTGCTTAGCCTTCCTAGGTCTATTGTTTCAGATAGAGATGCTAAATTTCTAAGCCATTTTTGGTGTGTGTTGTGGGGCAAGTTGGGTACCAAATTGCTTTATTCTACTACTTGTCACCCACACACTGATGGTCAACAGAGGTTGTCAATAGGACCTTAAGTACCTTGTTGCGTGTTGTAGTTGGTAAGAACCTGAACACTTGGGTGAATATTTACCATTTTTTGAGTTGGCACATAATAGGAGTGTGCATTCTACCACAGGTTATTTACCATTTGAGCTTGTGTATGGTTTTAATCTCTTAACTATTTTGGATTTGGTACCTTTACCCTTGCATGAGTTGTCTAGTACAGATGGCAAGAGGAAAGCTAAGATGGTTCGAGCTATGCACGAGAAGGCAAGATAGCACATTGAGCAGAAGAACAATGTCTATGCCAAACAAGCCAACAAGAGGCAAAAATTGGTTACTTTTGAACCTGGTAATTGGGTTTGGGTGCACCTAAGAAAGGAAGGTTTCCTGCCCAGAGGAAGTCCAAATTAGCTCCTAGGGATGATGGTCCATTTCAGGTGTTGGAGCAGATCAATAGGAATGCCTACATGCTTGATCTGCCAGGTGAGTATGGTGTTTCTGCAACCTTTAATGTTGTTGACCTTTCTCCTTTTGATATAGATTCAAATTCGAGGATGAATCTTCTTGAGGAGGGAGGGATTGATGCGAGTAGGACCATGGACCATCATGATGGGTTGGATATGTCAAATAGAGTTACACCAGAGCTAGGGCCATAGTCTTCAAGAGGTCTTATTTGCGTATGTAGGCAAATACAAAGAGAAGATAGAGCTAGTCAAGCCTATTGGAGGAGAGCTAATTAGGTCACAGCCCAAATTGATCTACTTGTCTGAAATCCTTGGACCGGATGATCTTCACACTTGAGGACTATGGAGTTGCATTTTATATTTAAGCCCAAGAGGAAGTGATGTTTCAGACTTGGGCCGCATGTTAATTATCTTGGACTTGTTATTTATGTTGGGCTTGCATGTATTATTAGTCCAATTCTTTCATGTTTACCCTAGCTATATATAGGTTTCTTTAAGACAAATTAGGGCAGAATTTTTGGAGTTCATTTTTGAGTGTGCTGTCACTTGTTACTCAAAGAACCACTCTTCACGTATTAATTGAAATTCTGATTATGGTGTGTGAGTGCTCTTCTTGTTTAATTAAATTCTGATCATCGGGATTGCTTAAAATGAGTTTCTAAGAGGTGTCATAGGGATTTAATTTTGTGTTTCTTCACAACCTTGTTTAGAAAAAATTCAGTCTTTTCTTTCTCGAAAGCCGAAGTCAATCCTTTTCATCTTTTCTTCCACGATGTGTGCGTCAATGAAAATGGTAAAAAAGGTTGATGAGAAGCTACATAGAGGTATGATTCGTAGTTTACTTTACTTAAGTGCTAGTAGGTCGATGTCATGTTTGTCGTATGTTTATGTTCTAGATTTCAATCTTGTCCTAAAGAATTTCATCTTGTTGTCGTTAAAGTATTTTTCAATATCTTGTTGACATTTATGATTATGCCCTGTGGTTTTGAAAATCCTCTTTTTTTGATCCTGTTGCTTATACGAATATCGATTATGCCAAATGAAAAGTCAAGTGGAAGAGTACTAGTGGCCATTGCCAATTTTCTTGGGGTTTCTTGGTATAGTAAAAAGGAAGCTTCTATTCCTTGGTGGTATAGTAATAAACATAAGCAATTTATAGTGGTTCGATCTCTTCAAGATCTACGTCCACTACCTTGAGCCTACACTCAAGGATTTCAAACAATCTACTAAATACTCAAGTTCAACAATTACATAAGAGGCTCACCACACAATGGTTTTACACTCACAACCTCTTTTGCAATCTTACAAACAAGGTTCACCCTATCAAAGGATTTTATATCTACTAACAACCTTGAGTCAATGTCTCAAGGATCACCCTTAGCTAAAGGATTTTATGTTTTCAAGAAAACCTTGCAAAGAGGTAGTAGAAACACAATTGATTGAAGAAAGGAGAATGTGTAAGATGTTACCACTTTGTTGGTAGATAAATACACAATGTTGCACCTTCACACTTTGTTGTCTTTGGCATCTTGAATGATCAATTGAAAGCACAAGACAAAGAGAGCTTTAATATTTGCTAAAGACTTTAGAATGTTTAGAGTTCTTAGAGATTCAAAACTTACAAAAATTCTTGAGTTTATAGCTTTTATAGAATTCAAAAATCAGTTTTAACAGTCATAAAACGGCTAGTAACGGCTAGTTTTAGAAAATTCGGACGACCGAATTTTTCTTATGCGTCTGAACTTATCGTCCGAATTTTATTGTTGCATGTTTTCTGGAAAAATTCAGACGACCAAATTTTTCTTATGCGTCCGAACTTGCATCCGAATTTCTCTGAAAAAATAGTAACCATGCTGGTAAGGAAAATTCGGAAGACCGAATTTTTTGGAAGCACAGTAGCCATTTTAAAGTTTGTTATTCAAACTTTGTAAAATCATTTGAAATTCAACTTCAATAAGTTTGAAAACATTTTGTATGAATAGATAAGTTATTTAGACACTTTTAAATTTAAGAACAATTATCAAATCTCTTTGATCATACAAAGTTTACTCAAAATCTTTTGAGACTCAAAAACACACTTATTAATCAAAAGTTCATTCAAAGCCATTTAAGATTCAAAACAAGTTTTTGCTGCTCTCTTATGCATTCAATAGATTCCAAGAAACACAAGTGTAGGGTTTAAAAAAAATATACCTATTGAGCATATATGACCTACACTTCATGTCTTCAAAGCCTTCAATCATCTTGAACAAAATCTTCAATCTTCAATCACTTTGACATATTGGAATTGTTCTTGCATTGTGGCTTCAAGGCAATGAGACTTCATACTTCTTAATCCATAAATCCTATCACACAACATACAAGCATATTAGTCCTTATCAATATTTTTCATTAATCAAAACTAATCATAACTACATGATTTGCCCTTAGGGCTAACAAGGTTGATGAAATTCGAAGAGGTTGAGGAACATTGGGTGGAAACAAAGGCTTACTTTGAAACAAAGGATTTGTTTTTTTTTTTCCTGAAATATCTCCATTTCTTTCTGGAAGATTGTCGATCAGTGGTGTGGATTTTGGAGAATTTCTTCCTTTTGGAGGACTTCTTGCACGAGGAGTTTTTGCAGTATGATGATTTTATAATGAGATCGGTCTGGTCTTCTGCATGCTTGATCAATTGCTTTATCTATTTTGAGGTATTGTTTAATGACTTGTCATTTGTGACATAGATCTTCAAGTCCTTCTAGTATGGCTTGTCTGATTTGTCCTGGAGTCATACCAAGGATGGATTGGTATTTCTGGCGAATGTAGACATCAACTCCTTGAGCCAAAGCTTGAGGGTGGAATTGAGAAATGCTTGTTTAGGACTAATATCTGCACTAAGAATATAAAACAGTTGAGTCACTCATTGTAAATGTTTATCTAAATTAGTTCTCTGAAAAGAATAACACTTCATTTGGAAGAATTCTTTTCTCTTTAACTCAAGATCAGAATATGGTTCACCAAAAAAAAAAATGATAAAGCAAAGAGGCAGCTTGATCAATGGAAGAGTTGAGGAATTGAGTTCTCTAAACATAGTGGAGAGTGGTAAACCAGTGTTACAAGGTGCCGGTGAATTTGGAGGTGAACTCTGAGAGGATGTTTTCTGCTGATACACCAGAGAGTTCACTAGTAGCCATCCAAGCATGAAATTTTTGAAGTCTGATCGCCCATTTTGTTAGAGGGATGTCATCCAATTGAAATGTGAAAGTACCAGAGGCAGTTGACTTCTTCAATGTGGGAGGCTATTCTGGTTCGTCTACTATTGGAGTAGCCTCAGATGTTTCTGCTTTATTTGCTTTTTCTCGAGTCATGTTGATTTGAGGTACATCCAGATTTAATTCTTCGGAAGAAGATTGTTCAGATGAATCTGGGTTAGAAGAATAATGCGTTTCAGATGAAGTCTGTTCTTGAACCACAGCAATATGAGGGATGTCAGTTTGGGCAATATGAAGCCATTGGGCAGTATTAAAGGTATTTGGAGATGGTTTAGACATCTCGTGTCCCATGGTTCCAAAACCTTAGTACTAGGTCTTGGAGGGTGGTAGAAAAGGATTGGTGAAAGGTGGGAAAAAGCTGAAGGATGAAGTAGTAGTAGTAACTAGAGGAGGAGAATAAGGTGAAGAATCAACCAGTGCTTTTAGGTATGCAATATAATCTTGCAGGTCAGCTATTTCCTTCTGCTTCTGATACCAATTGAAAGACCTAAGAGGGGCTGAATTAGGTCTTTGGATAATAATAAAAAATCTTTCCCCTTTTTTGCAAATCCTTTGCCTTAATAAAAGCTCTTTTTTAAATTTACGAACTTTAAGTTTATATGTGATTTGATGGTTAAGACAAGATTATCAAACTGTAAGACCACAACCAATCAATCAAAAACTATGAACAAATAATAATAACACAAGTATGTAAACAAGTAAAGCTATCAAGAAATGAACACACGATTTATAGTGGTTCGATCTCTCCAAGATCTACATCCACTACCTTGAGTCCACACTCAAGGATTTCAACCAATTCACTATATGCTCAATTTAGGCAATAACACAAGAGGCTCAAACAACCTCTATTCAATCTAATAAACAAGGTTCACCCTTATCACTAAGAGTTTTATGTCACTAGACAACCTAGACCAATTTAATCCAAGGCTGACCCACACATGGAGTTTTACACAACAACCTTTATTAATCTAGTCTATGGCTCACCCTCCACAATGGTTTTAAGTCTCTTGACAATCTTGTATCAATCAGAACAATAATGGAAAGAGAGAGTTTGGATGTTACCAACACTTCTTGGTGGATGAATACAATTTCTAGCACCACTTCACTTCTTGCCTTTGGAATCTTGAATTTCAACCTTTGAGCACAAGGCAATTTGAGAGCTTTTCAAATAATTTTGATGTAAAACAAGTTAGATCTTGAAGGATTTTGAAGGTTTAAAAGTTGTACAAAAAATCTGGGTCCGTGGTGGTTAGTAATAATTCCATTAACTCTCCAAATGGTTTTTACAACATTCTCTACTTTTCTTTTAACATAACACTTGGTGAATTTATGTCCATGTTTTCCAAAATAAGTACAACAAGTATGATGGATGGAAGTAGAAGTAGCTCTAACAAAGAAGTTGTTATGTTTAGGCACATTATTGACATAATTGTAACCAAGACTATTTTTGACAAGAGAAGATCTTTGAGATCCAAGTAGTTTGTCAAGATTGTCTCTTCCATTTGTAAATTTTTCAATACATGACGTAAGATCATCAACTTTCTTTTTCAAAATTTCATGATCACTAAGCATTTTTTCAAGAGAAGAAACTTTTGTACAAAGAGATTTATTTTCAAGAGATATATTTTGTAAAGAAACATTTAAAACTTCTTTTTCAATATTTAAACAATCAATGGATTCAAGAAGTTTTTTGTTCTCACAAAATAATTTTTGAATTTTCATTCAATAACTCATTAGTTTTGAGTTTCATTTCCTTGAAGAATGTTCATTGCTTGGTAGTTTAATGTCATCTTCCTTGAATCGCTCTCATCATACTCCTCCATGGGCTTTGGTTCCCTTGTAACTCCATCGGCTTTCAATCTCAATGGCACATAGGGACCTTTCTCAATAATATTTCACAATTCACAGTTAATAGAACAAATGTAAATCTCAATCTTAGACTTCCAAAAAGTATAATTAGAACCATCAAACAATGGAGGTCTATTAGTGGAGGAACCTTCCGTATAAGGCAAATTCGATAAACTAGCCATATAATCTTTACTTCTAGGTTGTTAGACCTTAAAAAGAAGACCTAACTCTGATACCAATTGAAAGACCTAAGAGGGGGTGAATTAGGTCTTTGGATAATAATAAAAAATCTTTCCCCTTTTTTGCAAATCCTTTGCCTTAATAAAAGCTCTTCTTTAAATTTACGAACTTCAAGTTTACATGTGATTTGATGGTTAAGACAAGATTATCAAACTGTAAGACCACAACCAATCAATCAACAACTATGAACAAATAATAATAACACAAGTATGTAAACAAGTAAAGTTATAATGAAATGAACACACGATTTATAGTGGTTCGATCTCTCCAAGATCTACATCCACTACCTTGAGTCCACACTAAAGGATTTCAACCAATTCACTATATGCTCAATTTAGGCAATAACACAAGAGTCTCATCCTTCAGTGGGTTTTACCACAACAACCTCTATTCAATCTAATAAACAAGGTTAACCCTTATCACTAAGAGTTTTATGTCACTAGACAACCTAGACCAATTTAATCCAAGGCTGACCCACACATGGAGTTTTACACAACAACCTTGATTAATCTAGTCTATTGCTCACCCTCCACAATGGTTTTAAGTCTCTTGACAATCTTGTATCAATCAGAACAATAATGAAAAGAGAGAGTTTGGATGTTACCAACACTTCTTGGTGGATGAATACAATTTCTAGCACCACTTCACTTCTTGCCTTTGGAATCTTGAATTTCAACCTTTGAGCACAAGGCAATTTGAGAGCTTTTCAAATAATTTTGATGTAAAACAAGTTAGATCTTGAAGGATTTTGAAGGTTTAAAAGTTGTACAAAAAATCTGGAGTTTATGGCTTTTATAGATTTGAAAAATTTGCTTCAACAGCCATAAAACGACTAGTAACGGCTAGTTCTTTTGAAGTTCAGACGTCCGAACTTTCTCCTTTGTGTCCAAACATGCGTCCGAACTTTTTTTTTGAAAAGAACTGTTCATGTGTGAAGACCCATACTTTCTTGGGTCCGTGGTGGTTAGTAATAATTCCATTAACTCTCCAAATGGTTTTTACACCATTCTCTACTTTTCTTTTAACATAACACTTGGTGAATTTATGTCCATGTTTTCCACAATAAGTACAACAAGTATGATGGATGGAAGTAGAAGTAGCTCTAACAAAGAAGTTGTTATGTTTAGGCACATTATTGACATAATTGTAACCAAGACTATTTTTGACAAGAGAAGATCTTTGAGATCCAAGTAGTTTGTCAAGATTGTCTCTTCCATTTGTAAATTTTTCAATACATGACGTATGATCATCAACTTTCTTTTTCAAAATTTCATTATCACTAAGCATTTTTTCAAGAGAAGAAACTTTTGTACAAAGAGATTTATTTTCAAGAGATATATTTTGTAAAAGAAACATTTAAAACTTCTTTTTCAATATTTAAACAATCAATGGATTCAAGAAGTTTTTTGTTCTCACAAAATAATTTTGAATTTTCATTCAATTCCTCATTAATTTTTTTGTTTCATTTCCTCATTCTTTTTGAAGCCTTTTTTAATTCTCCATACATCTCAACAAGTAATTCACTAGGATCATCAATATCATCATCATAAGAAGTAGAGATAGATGGAGTAGGTTGTACCTCATCTTCCATTGCCATGAAACACACATTTGCTCTTTCTTCTTCATGAGTGAATTGAAGTAGCTTCCACATTTCATGAGGGGAATCACATTCCATCACTCTATTGTATTCATTGACAACCAACGCACAACGAAGAATGTTCATTGCTTGGTAGTTTAATGTCATCTTCCTTGAATCGCTCTCATCATACTCCTCCATGGGCTTTGGTTCCCTTGTAACTCCATTGGCTTTCAATCTCAATGGCACATAGGGACCTTTCTCAATAATATTTCACAATTCACAGTTAATAGAACAAATGTAAATCTCAATCTTAGACATCCAAAAAGTATAATTAGAACCATCAAACAATGGAGGTCTATTAGTGGAGGAACCTTCCGTATAAGGCAAATTTGATAAACTAGCCATATAATCTTTACTTCTAGGTTGTTAGACCTTAAAAAGAAGACCTAGCTCTGATACCAATTGAAAGACCTAAGAGGGGGTGAATTAGGTCTTTGGATAATAATAAAAAATCTTTCCCCTTTTTTGCAAATCCTTTGCCTTAATAAAAGCTCTTCTTTAAATTTACGAACTTCAAGTTTATATGTGATTTGATGGTTAAGATAAGATTATCAAACTGTAAGACCACAACCAATCAATCAACAACTATGAACAAATAATAATATCACAAGTATGTAAACAAGTAAAGTTATAATGAAATGAACACACGATTTATAGTGGTTCGATCTCTCCAAGATCTACATCCACTACCTTGAGTCCACACTAAAGGATTTCAACCAATTCACTATATGCTCAATTTAGGCAATAACACAAGAGTCTCATCCTTCAGTGGGTTTTACCACAACAACCTCTATTCAATCTAATAAACAAGGTTAACCCTTATCACTAAGAGTTTTATGTCACTAGACAACCTAGACCAATTTAATCCAAGGCTGACCCGCACATGGAGTTTTACACAAGAACTTTGATTAATCTAGTCTATGGATCACCCTCCACAAGGGTTTTAAGTCTCTTGACAATCTTGTATCAATAAGAACAATAATGAAAAGAGAGAGTTTTGATGTTACCAACACTTCTTGGTGGATGAATACAATTTCTAGCACCACTTCACTTCTTGCCTTTGGAATCTTGAATTTCAACCTTTGAGCACAAGGCAATTTGAGAGCTTTTCAAATAATTTTGATGTAAAACAAGTTAGATCTTGAAGGATTTTGAAGGTTTAAAAAGTTGTACAAAAAAATCTGAGTTTATGGCTTTTATAGATTTGAAAAATTTGCTTCAACAGCCATAAAACGGCTAGTAACGGCTAGTTCTTTTGAAGTTCAGACGTCCGAACTTTCTCCTTTGTGTCCAAACATGCGTCCGAACTTTTTTTTGAAAAGAACTGTTCATGTGTGAAGACCCATACTTTCTTGGGTCCGTGGTGGTTAGTAATAATTCCATTAACTCTCCAAATGGTTTTTACACCATTCTCTACTTTTCTTTTAACATAACACTTGGTGAATTTATGTCCATGTTTTCCACAATAAGTACAACAAGTATGATGGATGGAAGTAGAAGTAGCTCTAACAAAGAAGTTGTTATGTTTAGGCACATTATTGACATAATTGTAACCAAGACTATTTTTGACAAGAGAAGATCTTTGAGATCCAAGAAGTTTGTCAAGATTGTCTCTTCCATTTGTAAATTTTTCAATACATGACGTAAGGTCATCAACTTTCTTTTTCATGAGTGAATTGAAGTAGCTTCCACATTTCATGAGCGGAATCACATTCCATCACTCTATTGTATTCATTGACAACCAACGCACAACGAAGAATGTTCATTGCTTGGTAGTTTAATGTCATCTTCCTTGAATCAGCTCTCATCATACTCCTCCATGGGCTTTGGTTCCCTTGTAACTCCATCGGCTTTCAATCTCAATGGCACATAGGGACCTTTCTTAATAATATTTCACAATTCACAGTTAATAGAACAAATGTGAATCTCAATCTTAGACTTCCAAAAAGTATAATTAGAACCATCAAACAATGGAGGTCTATTAGTGGAGGAACCTTCCGTATAAGGCAAATTTGATAAACTAGCCATATAATCTTTACTTCTAGGTTGTTAGACCTTAAAAAGAAGACCTAGCTCTGATACCAATTGAAAGACCTAAGAGGGGGTGAATTAGGTCTTTGGATAATAATAAAAAATCTTTCCCCTTTTTTGCAAATCCTTTGCCTTAATAAAAGCTCTTCTTTAAATTTACGAACTTCAAGTTTATATGTGATTTGATGGTTAAGATAAGATTATCAAACTGTAAGACCACAACCAATCAATCAACAACTATGAACAAATAATAATATCACAAGTATGTAAACAAGTAAAGTTATAATGAAATGAACACACGATTTATAGTGGTTCGATCTCTCCAAGATCTACATCCACTACCTTGAGCCCACACTAAAGGATTTCAACCAATTCACTATATGCTCAATTTAGGCAATAACACAAGAGCCTCATCCTTCAGTGGGTTTTACCACAACAACCTATATTCAATCTAATAAACAAGGTTAACCCTTATCACTAACAGTTTTTATGTCACTAGACAACCTAGACCAATTTAATCCAAGGTTGACCGACACATGCGGTTTTACACAAGAACTTTGATTAATCTAGTCTATGGCTCCCCTCCACAAGGGTTTTAAGTCTCTTGACAATCTTGTATCAATCACAACAATAATGAAAAGAGAGAGTTTTGATGTTACCAACACTTCTTGGTGGATGAATACAATTTCTAGCACTACTTCACTTCTTGCCTTTGGAATCTTGAATTTCAACCTTTGAGCACAAGGCAATTTGAGAGCTTTTCAAATAATTTTGATGTAAAACAAGTTAGATCTTGAAGGATTTTGAAGGTTTAAAAGTTGTACAAAAAACTGCGAGTTTATGGCTTTTATAGATTTGAAAAATTTGCTTCAACAGCCATAAAACGGCTAGTAACGGCTAGTTCTTTTGAAGTTCAGACGTCCGAACTTTCTCCTTTGTGTCCAAACATGCATCCGAACTTTTTTTTTGAAAAGAACTGTTCATGTGTGAAGACCCATACTTTCTTGGGTCCGTGGTGGTTAGTAATAATTCCATTAACTCTCCAAATGGTTTTTACACCATTCTCTACTTTTCTTTTAACATAACACTTGGTGAATTTATGTCCATGTTTTCCACAATAAGTACAACAAGTATGATGGATGGAAGTAGAAGTAGCTCTAACAAAGAAGTTGTTATGTTTAGGCACATTATTGACATAATTGTAACCAAGACTATTTTTGACAAGAGAAGATCTTTGAGATCCAAGAAGTTTGTCAAGATTGTCTCTTCCATTTGTAAATTTTTCAATACATGACGTAAGGTCATCAACTTTCTTTTTCATGAGTGAATTGAAGTAGCTTCCACATTTCATGAGCGGAATCACATTCCATCACTCTATTGTATTCATTGACAACCAACGCACAACGAAGAATGTTCATTGCTTGGTAGTTTAATGTCATCTTCCTTGAATCGCTCTCATCATACTCCTCCATGGGCTTTGGTTCCCTTGTAACTCCATCGGCTTTCAATCTCAATGGCACATAGGGACCTTTCTCAATAATATTTCACAATTCACAGTTAATAGAACAAATGTAAATCTCAATCTTAGACTTCCAAAAAGTATAATTAGAACCATCAAACAATGGAGGTCTATTAGTGGAGGAACCTTCCGTATAAGGCAAATTTGATAAACTAGCCATATAATCTTTACTTCTAGGTTGTTAGACCTTAAAAAGAAGACCTAGCTCTGATACCAATTGAAAGACCTAAGAGGGGTGAATTAGGTCTTTGGATAATAATAATAAAAAATCTTTCCCCTTTTTTGCAAATCCTTTGCCTTAATAAAAGCTCTTCTTTAAATTTACGAACTTCAAGTTTATATGTGATTTGATGGTTAAGACAAGATTATCAAACTGTAAGACCACAACCAATCAATCAACAACTATGAACAAATAATAATAACACAAGTATGTAAACAAGTAAAGTTATAATGAAATGAACACACGATTTATAGTGGTTCGATCTCTCCAAGATCTACATCCACTACCTTGAGTCCACACTAAAGGATTTCAACCAATTCACTATATGCTCAATTTAGGCAATAACACAAGAGGCTCATCCTTCAGTGGGTTTTACCACAACAACCTCTATTCAATCTAATAAACAAGGTTCACCCTTATCACTAAGAGTTTTATGTCACTAGACAACCTAGACCAATTTAATCCAAGGCTGACCCACACATGGAGTTTTACACAACAACCTTGATTAATCTAGTCTATTGCTCACCCTCCACAATGGTTTTAAGTCTCTTGACAATCTTGTATCAATCAGAACAATAATGAAAAGAGAGAGTTTGGATGTTACCAACACTTCTTGGTGGATGAATACAATTTCTAGCACCACTTCACTTCTTGCCTTTGGAATCTTGAGTTTCAACCTTTGAGCACAAGGCAATTTGAGAGCTTTTCAAATAATTTTGATGTAAAACAAGTTAGATCTTGAAGGATTTTGAAGGTTTAAAAGTTGTACAAAAAATCTGAAGTTTATGGCTTTTATAGATTTGAAAAATTTGCTTCAACAGCCATAAAACGGCTAGTAACGGCTAGTTCTTTTGAAGTTCAGACGTCCGAACTTTCTCCTTTGTGTCCAAACATGCGTCCGAACTTTTTTTTTGAAAAGAACTGTTCATGTGTGAAGACCCATACTTTCTTGGGTCCGTGGTGGTTAGTAATAATTCCATTAACTCTCCAAATGGTTTTTACACCATTCTCTACTTTTCTTTTAACATAACACTTGGTGAATTTATGTCCATGTTTTCCACAATAAGTACAACAAGTATGATGGATGGAAGTAGAAGTAGCTCTAACAAAGAAGTTGTTATGTTTAGGCACATTATTGACATAATTGTAACCAAGACTATTTTTGACAAGAGAAGATCTTTGAGATCCAAGAAGTTTGTCAAGATTGTCTCTTCCATTTGTAAATTTTTCAATACATGACGTAAGGTCATCAACTTTCTTTTTCATGAGTGAATTGAAGTAGCTTCCACATTTCATGAGCGAAATCACATTCCATCACTCTATTGTATTCATTGACAACCAACGCACAACGAAGAATGTTCATTGCTTGGTAGTTTAATGTCATCTTCCTTGAATCGCTCTCATCATACTCCTCCATGGGCTTTGGTTCCCTTGTAACTCCATCGGCTTTCAATCTCAATGGCACATAGGGACCTTTCTTAATAATATTTCACAATTCACAGTTAATAGAACAAATGTGAATCTCAATCTTAGACTTCCAAAAAGTATAATTAGAACCATCAAACAATGGAGGTCTATTAGTGGAGGAACCTTCCGTATAAGGCAAATTTGATAAACTAGCCATATAATCTTTACTTCTAGGTTGTTAGACCTTAAAAAGAAGACCTAGCTCTGATACCAATTGAAAGACCTAAGAGGGGGTGAATTAGGTCTTTGGATAATAATAAAAAATCTTTCCCCTTTTTTGCAAATCCTTTGCCTTAATAAAAGCTCTTCTTTAAATTTACGAACTTCAAGTTTATATGTGATTTGATGGTTAAGACAAGATTATCAAACTGTAAGACCACAACCAATCAATCAACAACTATGAACAAATAATAATATCACAAGTATGTAAACAAGTAAAGTTATAATGAAATGAACACACGATTTATAGTGGTTCGATCTCTCCAAGATCTACATCCACTACCTTGAGCCCACACTAAAGGATTTCAACCAATTCACTATATGCTCAATTTAGGCAATAACACAAGAGGCTCATCCTTCAGTGGGTTTTACCACAACAACCTATATTCAATCTAATAAACAAGGTTAACCCTTATCACTAACAGTTTTATGTCACTAGACAACCTAGACCAATTTAATCCAAGGCTGACCGACACATGCAGTTTTACACAAGAACTTTGATTAATCTAGTCTATGGCTCCCCCTCCACAAGGGTTTTAAGTCTCTTGACAATCTTGTATCAATCACAACAATAATGAAAAGAGAGAGTTTTGATGTTACCAACACTTCTTGGTGGATGAATACAATTTCTAGCACTACTTCACTTCTTGCCTTTGGAATCTTGAATTTCAACCTTTGAGCACAAGGCAATTTGAGAGCTTTTCAAATAATTTTGATGTAAAACAAGTTAGATCTTGAAGGATTTTGAAGGTTTAAAAAGTTGTACAAAAAAATCTGGAGTTTATGGCTTTTATAGATTTGAAAAATTTGCTTCAACAGCCATAAAACGACTAGTAACGGCTAGTTCTTTTGAAGTTCAGACGTCCGAACTTTCTCCTTTGTGTCCAAACATGCGTCCGAACTTTTTTTTTGAAAAGAACTGTTCATGTGTGAAGACCCATACTTTCTTGGGTCCGTGGTGGTTAGTAATAATTCCATTAACTCTCCAAATGGTTTTTACACCATTCTCTACTTTTCTTTTAACATAACACTTGGTGAATTTATGTCCATGTTTTCCACAATAAGTACAACAAGTATGATGGATGGAAGTAGAAGTAGCTCTAACAAAGAAGTTGTTATGTTTAGGCACATTATTGACATAATTGTAACCAAGACTATTTTTGACAAGAGAAGATCTTTGAGATCCAAGTAGTTTGTCAAGATTGTCTCTTCCATTTGTAAATTTTTCAATACATGACGTACGATCATCAACTTTCTTTTTCAAAATTTCATTATCACTAAGCATTTTTTCAAGAGAAGAAGCTTTTGTACAAAGAGATTTATTTTCAAGAGATATATTTTGTAAAGAAACATTTAAAACTTCTTTTTTCAATATTTAAACAATCAATGGATTCAAGAAGTTTTTTGTTCTCACAAAATAATTTTGAATTTTCATTCAATTCCTCATTAATTTTTTGTTTCATTTCCTCATTCTTTTTCGAAGCCTTTTTTAATTCTCCATACATCTCAACAAGTAATTCACTAGGATCATCAATATCATCATCATAAGAAGTAGAGATAGATGGAGTAGGTTGTACCTCATCTTCCATTGCCATGAAACACACATTTGCTCTTTCTTCTTCATGAGTGAATTGAAGTAGCTTCCACATTTCATGAGGGGAATCACATTCCATCACTCTATTGTATTCATTGACAACCAACGCACAACGAAGAATGTTCATTGCTTGGTAGTTTAATGCCATCTTCCTTGAATCGCTCTCATCATACTCCTCCATGGGCTTTGGTTCCCTTGTAACTCCATCGGCTTTCAATCTCAATGGCACATAGGGACCTTTCTCAATAATATTTCACAATTCACAGTTAATAAAACAAATATAAATCTCAATCTTAGACTTCCAAAAAGTATAATTAGAACCATCAAACAATGGAGGTCTATTAGTGGAGGAACCTTCCGTATAAGGCAAATTTGATAAACTAGCCATATAATCTTTACTTCTAGGTTGTTAGACCTTAAAAAGAAGACCTAGCTCGATACCAATTGAAAGACCCTAAGAGGGGGTGAATTAGGTCTTTGGATAATAATAAAAAAATCTTTCCCCTTTTTTGCAAATCCTTTGCCTTAATAAAAGCTCTTCTTTAAATTTACGAACTTCAAGTTTATATGTGATTTGATGGTTAAGACAAGATTATCAAACTGTAAGACCACAACCAATCAATCAACAACTATGAACAAATAATAATATCACAAGTATGTAAACAAGTAAAGTTATAATGAAATGAACACACGATTTATAGTGGTTCGATCTCTCCAAGATCTACATCCACTACCTTGAGCCCACACTAAAGGATTTCAACCAATTCACTATATGCTCAATTTAGGCAATAACACAAGAGGCTCATCCTTCAGTGGGTTTTACCACAACAACCTATATTCAATCTAATAAACAAGGTTAACCCTTATCACTAACAGTTTTATGTCACTAGACAACCTAGACCAATTTAATCCAAGGCTGACCGACACATGCAGTTTTACACAAGAACTTTGATTAATCTAGTCTATGGCTCCCCCTCCACAAGGGTTTTAAGTCTCTTGACAATCTTGTATCAATCACAACAATAATGAAAAGAGAGAGTTTTGATGTTACCAACACTTCTTGGTGGATGAATACAATTTCTAGCACTACTTCACTTCTTGCCTTTGGAATCTTGAATTTCAACCTTTGAGCACAAGGCAATTTGAGAGCTTTTCAAATAATTTTGATGTAAAACAAGTTAGATCTTGAAGGATTTTGAAGGTTTAAAAGTTGTACAAAAAATCTGGAGTTTATGGCTTTTATAGATTTGAAAAATTTGCTTCAACAGCCATAAAACGACTAGTAACGGCTAGTTCTTTTGAAGTTCAGACGTCCGAACTTTCTCCTTTGTGTCCAAACATGCGTCCGAACTTTTTTTTGAAAAGAACTGTTCATGTGTGAAGACCCATACTTTCTTGGGTCCGTGGTGGTTAGTAATAATTCCATTAACTCTCCAAATGGTTTTTACACCATTCTCTACTTTTCTTTTAACATAACACTTGGTGAATTTATGTCCATGTTTTCCACAATAAGTACAACAAGTATGATGGATGGAAGTAGAAGTAGCTCTAACAAAGAAGTTGTTATGTTTAGGCACATTATTGACATAATTGTAACCAAGACTATTTTTGACAAGAGAAGATCTTTGAGATCCAAGTAGTTTGTCAAGATTGTCCCTTCCATTTGTAAATTTTTCAATACATGACGTAAGATCATCAACTTTCTTTTTCAAAATTTCATTATCACTAAGCATTTTTTCAAGAGAAGAAACTTTTGTACAAAGAGATTTATTTTCAAGAGATATATTTTGTAAAGAAACATTTAAAACTTCTTTTTCAATATTTAAACAATCAATGGATTCAAGAAGTTTTTTGTTCTCACAAAATAATTTTGAATTTTCATTCAATTCCTCATTAATTTTTTGTTTCATTTCCTCATTCTTTTTCGAAGCCTTTTTTAATTCTCCATACATCTCAACAAGTAATTCACTAGGATCATCAATATCATCATCATAAGAAGTAGAGATAGATGGAGTAGGTTGTACCTCATCTTCCATTGCCATGAAACACACATTTGCTCTTTCTTCTTCATGAGTGAATTGAAGTAGCTTCCACATTTCATGAGGGGAATCACATTCCATCACTCTATTGTATTCATTGACAACCAACGCACAACGAAGAATGTTCATTGCTTGGTAGTTTAATGTCATCTTCCTTGAATCGCTCTCATCATACTCCTCCATGGGCTTTGGTTCCCTTGTAACTCCATTGGCTTTCAATCTCAATGGCACATAGGGACCTTTCTCAATAATATTTCACAATTCACAGTTAATAGAACAAATGTAAATCTCAATCTTAGACATCCAAAAAGTATAATTAGAACCATCAAACAATGGAGGTCTATTAGTGGAGGAACCTTCCGTATAAGGCAAATTCGATAAACTAGCCATATAATCTTTACTTCTAGGTTGTTAGACCTTAAAAAGAAGACCTAGCTCTGATACCAATTGAAAGACCTAAGAGGGGGTGAATTAGGTCTTTGGATAATAATAAAAAATCTTTCTCCTTTTTTGCAAATCCTTTGCCTTAATAAAAGCTCTTTTTTAAATTTACGAACTTTAAGTTAATATGTGATTTGATGGTTAAGACAGGATTATCAAACTGTAAGACCACAACCAATCAATCAAAAATTATGAACAAATAATAATAACACAAGTATGTAAACAAGTAAAGCTATCAAGAAATGAACACACGATTTATAGTGGTTCGATCTCTCCAAGATCTACATCCACTACCTTGAGTCCACACTAAAGGATTTCAACCAATTCACTATATGCTCAATTTAGGCAATAACACAAGAGGCTCATCCTTCAGTGGGTTTTACCACAACAACCTATATGCAATCTAATAAACAAGGTTAACCCTTATCACTAACAGTTTTATGTCACTAGACAACCTAGACCAATTTAATCCAAGGCTGACCCGCACATGGAGTTTTACACAAGAACTTTGATTAATCTAGTCTATGGCTCACCCTCCACAAGGGTTTTAAGTCTCTTGACAATCTTGTATCAATAAGAACAATAATGAAAAGAGAGAGTTTTGATGTTACCAACACTTCTTGGTGGATGAATACAATTTCTAGCACCACTTCACTTCTTGCCTTTGGAATCTTGAATTTCAACCTTTGAGCACAAGGCAATTTGAGAGCTTTTCAAATAATTTTGATGTAAAACAAGTTAGATCTTGAAGGATTTTGAAGGTTTAAAAGTTGTACAAAAAATCTGGAGTTTATGGCTTTTATAGATTTGAAAAATTTGCTTCAACAGCCATAAAACGGCTAGTAACGGCTAGTTCTTTTGAAGTTCAGACGTCCGAACTTTCTCCTTTGTGTCCAAACATGCGTCCGAACTTTTTTTTGAAAAGAACTGTTCATGTGTGAAGACCCATACTTTCTTGGGTCCGTGGTGGTTAGTAATAATTCCATTAACTCTCCAAATGGTTTTTACACCATTCTCTACTTTTCTTTTAACATAACACTTGGTGAATTTATGTCCATGTTTTCCACAATAAGTACAACAAGTATGATGGATGGAAGTAGAAGTAGCTCTAACAAAGAAGTTGTTATGTTTAGGCACATTATTGACATAATTGTAACCAAGACTATTTTTGACAAGAGAAGATCTTTGAGATCCAAGTAGTTTGTCAAGATTGTCTCTTCCATTTGTAAATTTTTCAATACATGACGTACGATCATCAACTTTCTTTTTCAAAATTTCATTATCACTAAGCATTTTTTCAAGAGAAGAAGCTTTTGTACAAAGAGATTTATTTTCAAGAGATATATTTTGTAAAGAAACATTTAAAACTTCTTTTTCAATATTTAAACAATCAATGGATTCAAGAAGTTTTTTGTTCTCACAAAATAATTTTGAATTTTCATTCAATTCCTCATTAATTTTTTGTTTCATTTCCTCATTCTTTTTCGAAGCCTTTTTTAATTCTCCATACATCTCAACAAGTAATTCACTAGGATCATCAATATCATCATCATAAGAAGTAGAGATAGATGGAGTAGGTTGTACCTCATCTTCCATTGCCATGAAACACACATTTGCTCTTTCTTCTTCATGAGTGAATTGAAGTAGCTTCCACATTTCATGAGGGGAATCACATTCCATCACTCTATTGTATTCATTGACAACCAACGCACAACGAAGAATGTTCATTGCTTGGTAGTTTAATGCCATCTTCCTTGAATCGCTCTCATCATACTCCTCCATGGGCTTTGGTTCCCTTGTAACTCCATCGGCTTTCAATCTCAATGGCACATAGGGACCTTTCTCAATAATATTTCACAATTCACAGTTAATAAAACAAATATAAATCTCAATCTTAGACTTCCAAAAAGTATAATTAGAACCATCAAACAATGGAGGTCTATTAGTGGAGGAACCTTCCGTATAAGGCAAATTTGATAAACTAGCCATATAATCTTTACTTCTAGGTTGTTAGACCTTAAAAAGAAGACCTAGCTCTGATACCAATTGAAAGACCTAAGAGGGGGTGAATTAGGTCTTTGGATAATAATAATAAAAAATCTTTCCCCTTTTTTGCAAATCCTTTGCCTTAATAAAAGCTCTTCTTTAAATTTACGAACTTCAAGTTTATATGTGATTTGATGGTTAAGACAAGATTATCAAACTGTAAGACCACAACCAATCAATCAACAACTATGAACAAATAATAATATCACAAGTATGTAAACAAGTAAAGTTATAATGAAATGAACACACGATTTATAGTGGTTCGATCTCTCCAAGATCTACATCCACTACCTTGAGCCCACACTAAAGGATTTCAACCAATTCACTATATGCTCAATTTAGGAAATAACACAAGAGGCTCATCCTTCAGTGGGTTTTACCACAACAACCTATATTCAATCTAATAAACAAGGTTAACCCTTATCACTAACAGTTTTATGTCACTAGACAACCTAGACCAATTTAATCCAAGGCTGACCGACACATGCAGTTTTACACAAGAACTTTGATTAATCTAGTCTATGGCTCCCCCTCCACAAGGGTTTTAAGTCTCTTGACAATCTTGTATCAATCACAACAATAATGAAAAGAGAGAGTTTTGATGTTACCAACACTTCTTGGTGGATGAATACAATTTCTAGCACCACTTCACTTCTTGCCTTTGGAATCTTGAATTTCAACCTTTGAGCACAAGGCAATTTGAGAGCTTTTCAAATAATTTTGATGTAAAACAAGTTAGATCTTGAAGGATTTTGAAGGTTTAAAAGTTGTACAAAAAATCTGGAGTTTATGGCTTTTATAGATTTGAAAAATTTGCTTCAACAGCCATAAAACGGCTAGTAACGGCTAGTTCTTTTGAAGTTCAGACGTCCGAACTTTCTCCTTTGTGTCCAAACATGCGTCCGAACTTTTTTTTTGAAAAGAACTGTTCATGTGTGAAGACCCATACTTTCTTGGGTCCGTGGTGGTTAGTAATAATTCCATTAACTCTCCAAATGGTTTTTACACCATTCTCTACTTTTCTTTTAACATAACACTTGGTGAATTTATGTCCATGTTTTCCACAATAAGTACAACAAGTATGATGGATGGAAGTAGAAGTAGCTCTAACAAAGAAGTTGTTATGTTTAGGCACATTATTGACATAATTGTAACCAAGACTATTTTTGACAAGAGAAGATCTTTGAGATCCAAGAAGTTTGTCAAGATTGTCTCTTCCATTTGTAAATTTTTCAATACATGACGTAAGGTCATCAACTTTCTTTTTCATGAGTGAATTGAAGTAGCTTCCACATTTCATGAGCGGAATCACATTCCATCACTCTATTGTATTCATTGACAACCAACGCACAACGAAGAATGTTCATTGCTTGGTAGTTTAATGTCATCTTCCTTGAATCGCTCTCATCATACTCCTCCATGGGCTTTGGTTCCCTTGTAACTCCATCGGCTTTCAATCTCAATGGCACATAGGGACCTTTCTTAATAATATTTCACAATTCACAGTTAATAGAACAAATGTGAATCTCAATCTTAGACTTCCAAAAAGTATAATTAGAACCATCAAACAATGGAGGTCTATTAGTGGAGGAACCTTTCGTATAAGGCAAATTTGATAAACTAGCCATATAATCTTTACTTCTAGGTTGTTAGACCTTAAAAAGAAGACCTAGCTCTGATACCAATTGAAAGACCTAAGAGGGGGTGAATTAGGTCTTTGGATAATAATAAAAAATCTTTCCCCTTTTTTGCAAATCCTTTGCCTTAATAAAAGCTCTTCTTTAAATTTACGAACTTCAAGTTTATATGTGATTTGATGGTTAAGACAAGATTATCAAACTGTAAGACCACAACCAATCAATCAACAACTATGAACAAATAATAATATCACAAGTATGTAAACAAGTAAAGTTATAATGAAATGAACACACGATTTATAGTGGTTCGATCTCTCCAAGATCTACATCCACTACCTTGAGCCCACACTAAAGGATTTCAACCAATTCACTATATGCTCAATTTAGGAAATAACACAAGAGGCTCATCCTTCAGTGGGTTTTACCACAACAACCTATATTCAATCTAATAAACAAGGTTAACCCTTATCACTAACAGTTTTATGTCACTAGACAACCTAGACCAATTTAATCCAAGGCTGACCGACACATGCAGTTTTACACAAGAACTTTGATTAATCTAGTCTATGGCTCCCCCTCCACAAGGGTTTTAAGTCTCTTGACAATCTTGTATCAATCACAACAATAATGAAAAGAGAGAGTTTTGATGTTACCAACACTTCTTGGTGGATGAATACAATTTCTAGCACTACTTCACTTCTTGCCTTTGGAATCTTGAATTTCAACCTTTGAGCACAAGGCAATTTGAGAGCTTTTCAAATAATTTTGATGTAAAACAAGTTAGATCTTGAAGGATTTTGAAGGTTTAAAAGTTGTACAAAAAATCTGGAGTTTATGGCTTTTATAGATTTGAAAAATTTGCTTCAACAGCCATAAAACGGCTAGTAACGGCTAGTTCTTTTGAAGTTCAGACGTCCGAACTTTCTCCTTTGTGTCCAAACATGCGTCCGAACTTTTTTTTTGAAAAGAACTGTTCATGTGTGAAGACCCATACTTTCTTGGGTCCGTGGTGGTTAGTAATAATTCCATTAACTCTCCAAATGGTTTTTACACCATTCTCTACTTTTCTTTTAACATAACACTTGGTGAATTTATGTCCATGTTTTCCACAATAAGTACAACAAGTATGATGGATGGAAGTAGAAGTAGCTCTAACAAAGAAGTTGTTATGTTTAGGCACATTATTGACATAATTGTAACCAAGACTATTTTTGACAAGAGAAGATCTTTGAGATCCAAGTAGTTTGTCAAGATTGTCCCTTCCATTTGTAAATTTTTCAATACATGACGTAAGATCATCAACTTTCTTTTTCAAAATTTCATTATCACTAAGCATTTTTTCAAGAGAAGAAACTTTTGTACAAAGAGATTTATTTTCAAGAGATATATTTTGTAAAGAAACATTTAAAACTTCTTTTTTCAATATTTAAACAATCAATGGATTCAAGAAGTTTTTTTGTTCTCACAAAATAATTTTGAATTTTCATTCAATTCCTCATTAATTTTTTTGTTTCATTTCCTCATTCTTTTTCGAAGCCTTTTTTAATTCTCCATACATCTCAACAAGTAATTCACTAGGATCATCAATATCATCATCATAAGAAGTAGAGATAGATGGAGTAGGTTGTACCTCATCTTCCATTGCCATGAAACACACATTTGCTCTTTCTTCTTCATGAGTGAATTGAAGTAGCTTCCACATTTCATGAGGGGAATCACATTCCATCACTCTATTGTATTCATTGACAACCAACGCACAACGAAGAATGTTCATTGCTTGGTAGTTTAATGTCATCTTCCTTGAATCGCTCTCATCATACTCCTCCATGGGCTTTGGTTCCCTTGTAACTCCATCGGCTTTCAATCTCAATGGCACATAGGGACCTTTCTCAATAATATTTCACAATTCACAGTTAATAGAACAAATGTGAATCTCAATCTTAGACTTCCAAAAAGTATAATTAGAACCATCAAACAATGGAGGTCTATTAGTGGAGGAACCTTTCGTATAAGGCAAATTTGATAAACTAGCCATATAATCTTTACTTCTAGGTTGTTAGACCTTAAAAAGAAGACCTAGCTCTGATACCAATTGAAAGACCTAAGAGGGGGTGAATTAGGTCTTTGGATAATAATAAAAAATCTTTCCCCTTTTTTGCAAATCCTTTGCCTTAATAAAAGCTCTTCTTTAAATTTACGAACTTCAAGTTTATATGTGATTTGATGGTTAAGACAAGATTATCAAACTGTAAGACCACAACCAATCAATCAACAACTATGAACAAATAATAATAACACAAGTATGTAAACAAGTAAAGTTATAAAGAAATGAACACACGATTTATAGTGGTTCGATCTCTCCAAGATTTACATCCACTACGTTGAGTCCACACTCAAGGATTTCAACCAATTCACTATATGCTCAATTTAGGCAATAACACAAGAGGCTCATCCTTCAGTGGGTTTTACCACAACAACCTCTATTCAATCTAATAAACAAGGTTCACCCTTATCACTAAGAGTTTTATGTCACTAGACAACCTAGACCAATTTAATCCAAGGCTGACCCACACTAAGAGTTTTATGTCACGTACTGTTCATTGAGTAGCAGTTACTGTTCACTGATTAGTGGTACTGTTCACAATGCAAAAAAAGTTCGGGCGTCCGAATTTTTTCTTATGCGTCTGAACTTGCGTCCGAACTTTTCTGAACTTTGGCAAAACATGTTAAAATCAATTTAAACAAGTTGGAAAACCTTCTAGCATATAAGATAAGTTTTTAAAACCTTTTAAGTGCAAAAACCATTGATGAAAACTTGATAATTAATGGTAAGTTAAAACCATTGAAATCATTTAAATCAAGTTTTGTGCTCTCAATTGCAACTCATAGATTCCAAGACTTAAGAGTGTAGGGTTTACAAAGTTTACCTATTAAGCACATGTAACCTACACTTATGTCTTCAAATCCTTCAATCATCTTTAACAAACTCTTCAATCATTTTGACATATTGGAGTTGTTCTTGCATTTTGGCTTCAAGGCAATGAGACTTCATACTTCTTAATCTGCAAATCCTATCACACAACATACAAGCATATTAGTCCTTATCAATGTTTGTCATTAATCAAAACTAATCATAACTACATGATTTGCCCTTAGGGCTAACAATCTCTCCCTTTTTTATGATGACAAACTTTGATGCAAAATGTGATAGATTTAAACAATGTAGTACAAAGAAGCATTGATGTCAATGATAGATAATAGCCAATTTAGCACTTTGACATACAAAAGGCTCAATATGAGCCTATGACCCAACCAACCTCCATTTACCTCCTTCCTTCCAACTAAACAACTAGGATAGAAGATATAGCATTTAAGCATTTAGAAAACTTCTAAGAGAGGTATTAAAGGTCAGAAAAGATTAACAATGCTCCCCCTTAGATTGTGCTCATTTTTCAACAAGTTTGGACTTGAGATGTTGTGAATTCGAATTTTAACATATCAAGTCCGAACTGTAAAATAAGTGAAATGAAAGTTGCAATTTTTGAAAATAAGCTTTCCTAAGGTTGTTCAAACATATTAGAAGAGATTAAAACATATTTGAATCAATTTGAACAACAAAGGAGCACATTTTGGCAACAAAATATGGATGCATCCGAATTTCAGAACATGCATCCGAATTTTGAAATTTCAAGTCCAAACTGTAATAAATTCAATATAATGAATGTTTAAAGTGAAATAAAGCTTTCCTAAGGTTGGTCAAACATAATGGAAGAGATTAAAACATATTTGAATCAATTTGAACAACCAAAGAGCACTTTTTGGCAACAAAGTATGGATGCATCCGAATTTTTGAACATGCATCCGAATTTTGAAATTTCAAGTCCAAACTTTAAAATATGTGAGATAAAGGCTGTAATATTTGAAAATAAGCCTTCCTAAGGTTGTTCAAATATGGTAGGAAGAATTAAGACAGTTTTCAAACAATTTGAATAACAGAAAAATAATTTTTGGCAAGAAAGTTTGGATGCGTCCAAACATTTGGTTTGCATCCAAATTTCAAGTCCAAACTTATGAATTGTAACCTCACATATTATAACTCTTTCAGTTTAAATTCCAAATGCAAAAATAGAGCCAAATTTGCACATTACTCATTATTGTACATCAGCACATATACATAGCACACATTGCAGCACATAGCACAACACATTTCAGCATGGAACACACATTGCAGAACATAGCACATTTTGCAGTCATCATTCTTTCTCCCCCTTGACATATGCATGAATTTTCAAAAAATTCACACATTTTCTATTTATGCATGAGGAATTCCACTGCTATTTCACATTTTCACACATTTTCACACATTTTGTCATCATATTTCTTCTCCCCCTTTTGTCATCAATCAAAGATGGGGTAAGAGTACTTGGACAACAAAAGTGAAACAAAAGAAGCTCTTATCAAAAGGATTTCACATATTGAGCTTCAAAACATTATAATGTCTAGAAAGGCAGAAGTAAATTTCAATGTGAAAGCATAACTTGTGCATCAAGGCATAAACTAAAATAAGCAACAAAATAGAGTTTAGGGATAGAAAGGCTTAGTCTTGGATGTGCTTCATGATCTTCACTTCCAAATCTGTTTGGTATGATGGCCATATTTCCCTTGATCTCTTGGCTGAAGTAAATTGGTGATGGATTTGTGATTTGACTTTGTTAAACTTCCTTCACCTCCTTTTTCTTGCTTGTTCTCTTGTGCTTTACCTCTTTGTTCTTCATTCTCATGGTCTTCTCCATCTTGGGGTGCTTCGCTGCTTTTTCCTTCATCTTTGTCTTCTTCTTTAGCAACAAATTGATAGCCATCTCAATTTTCACTGTCGTTACTATCATCCTTATTGCTGCCATCTTCACCCATATTATCTTCTTGATCTTCTTCATTTGACTTTATATGAACTTGCACCATTTAAAACCACTTGAGAAATCTTTCTCAAGTCTTCTTCTATATTCTTAACTCTAGCTTCTAAACCATCAAATTTGCCAAGAATCATTGGAGCAAAAGACTCAAAGAATTTGTCGATCTTCTTCATTTCCTTTACATGGTTTGTTTAATGTCTCTTGAAACACCTTGGCAACTATGGTGTCACTACTAATGAGATTATTACCTTCAAATTCTTTTCCTTCAATAGAGGGTAACTCTTCAATTAGTTTTCTTTTGTGGAAGGTTGCTCCCCCTCACTAGATAACTCATGCCGCAATTTGGTTTTCCTTTCTTCAGCAAGGATTTCCTCTTCATCCTCTTCTTCTTCATTTTCTTCTTCCTCAACCTCCTCACTTTCTTGTTAATAGTCTCCCACACTGTAAGGCTTTGGTGGCTGGTTTTCTTGCACTAATCATATGCTTCAATGCCGTGAATCCAAAGTTTAGTCTTTTATGCTCATGCAAGGCAAGCATAATCACCATATGCATAGTGGTAATCATGTGATGCATTACCCTTCTTCTAGCAACAAAGGCTTTGATTTCCATTTCCCTAAATGACCTAAATTGTCTACCATTTGTGAAAGTCTCTTCAAATCTGTCATTTGTGAATAATTCATGAATAAAGCAATGCTGTCCCAATGAATAATACCTTGCCTCATTATCATCTACCCCACAAATTATGTTCACTAAGGCATCATTGAACTCAGAATCCACTTGATATACTCTAGAGGAATACCATTGAACTACATTATCCCCCTCATGTTCAATTCTATCTTCTTTAAGATTTGCATGAAAATCATATATAATGGCAGTATAAAATTCTTCATCAATTACTAGTAAATTGCTCCAATCAATATCATCAATTACTTTGTTTCCAGGAATAATTTTATTTTTTTGTTCTTCTTGCTCCATTATATTCTTTACCAATATATATCCAAAATTCATTTTTCTTTTCTTATGCATGGCTAGCATAATTACAGCATACATATTATCAACAGAAGATTTGTGCCCAAAGTATGCTATAATCAAGGTAGTAAGCATGTGATGCAAAACTCTTTCATTAGCATCAAAAAGCTTTTATCTCTCTCTCCTTTCTAGTCTTGAGGCTTCTACCATTTATATAGGCATTCTCAATTCTTTCATATGAGTATAACTCACTTATAAAACAATGTCCCCCGGAAGAATAATGCCTAAACCCAACATCCTCAACATCACAAATTCTATTGAGCAATGCATTATCAATCTCAAAAATCAACTTGTGATATTCTTGAAGAATACCACTGAATAGCTTTATTACAAACTCGCTCAACTCTTTCTTCCTTAATATTTGCTTAAACATCATAAACTAAGGAAGGTAAACTAGTCCAGCTCATATCATTTAAAAAATGAGAGTATATTACCCATTTCGAATAGTTTGATGACATCCACCTTGTGGCTTGGATTTGTCTTGTGGTTCCTTTTTGTCCAATCATCAAATTCAGTAGCAGCCTCCAATGTGGCAAATCTATCCAGCCATGACATGCTTTGAGGAACATAAACCTTCCTTGATTCATTGATTGCTGGTCCTCCTTCTCTTTCTTTGGCTTTTCCCTTTCCTTTTCTCATGCTAGGCTTCTTTGTCCTCACCAGGAGCTACAACACTTGAATATACTCATTAGTTATTGAATTTTGAAATCCCTAAGCTTCTTCTAAGATTAGTCAAACCTTTCTTTGGCCAATGGCTTAGAAACGATATCATTAATTTGTTCATTAATGCAAACATGCTTTAAACAAGTATTACCCTTAGTAGAGTGATCTCGAATGAGATAAAGTTTGATCTCTATATACTTTGACCTAGTTTGTTGAATAGTGTGATGATCAAATTTATTGCATTAATGTTATCACATAACATAGCCACACATTTGAAATATAGACAATAATCACTTAGAGTATCAATAAGGTAATAGAGAATGCGTTTAACAACAATCAAATGAAATTCTTTAGGACAAGATGAAATCTAGCACACAAGCACACGACAAACATAATATTAGCTCCACTTGCTATCAAATATAGTTAACTACTCCTATGAAACCTTTTTTATTCTTGTCAAGCATAGTTGATAAACTTATAGAAGTGCTTATACCTTAACTTGATTCATGAAAGTGCCATGCATGGTTTGCTTGATTTGTAGGCCAAGAAAGAAATTGAGTTTTCCTATCATGCTTATTTCAAATTGACTTTGCATCAACTTGGCAAACACATCACAAATTGAAGTATTAGAAGCACCAAAAATTGTATCATATATTTGGACAACTTATAGATCATTGTTACAAGAGGTTTTTATAAAAAGAGTAGTATCAACCTTTCATCTTGAAAATCCTTTTGAAAGAAGAAAACCACTCAATTTTTCATACCAAGCTCTAGGAGCTTGTTTTAAATCATACAAAGCTGTGGATAATTTGAAAACATGGTTAGGAAACGTTTCATGATCAAAATTGGGTGGTTGTTCCACATAAACCTCTTCCTCACTAGAACCATTTAGAAAAGCACTTTTGACATTCATTTGAAAGAGTTTGAAACCTTTAAAACATGCAAATGCCAAAAGCATTCTAATTGATTTAAATCTACTAACCGGAACTAAAGTCTCATTATAATCAATGCCATATTCTTGATTGAATCCTTAGGCAACAGTCTAACCTTGTTTCTAACAACTTCTCCGGATTCAATAAGTTTATTTCTAAAAACCATTTAGTTCCAATAATGGAATGATTATGAGATTTAGGAATATCCAAATTTTGTATCTTTTAAATTTACTTAATTCCTCTTGCATAGCAATAATCCAAAAATCATCACACAATGCATCATCAATACTTTTAGGCTCATATGAGATAAAAGAATAAAGTTATCGATAAAGTACTGCCTTATTTTTACTCCTTGGGAGATATCACCAATGATTTACTCCTTAGGGTGGCCTTTTTGGATATCTTAAGTTCTTTAGGAGCTCTTGGTCACCACTAGGTTAGTCATCTTGATTTTCTTCAATCATTTCTTCCTCATTAGTATGGTCCTCCAAAGTTTGTGCTTGAAGATAGGTTTGATAGTTATTCATAGATGTACCTGCATCATCTTCTTCTTTTCTTTCCAAGCAAATGTAAGATTCATCGAAATTAACATGAATGGTTTCCTCATCATATAAAGTTCTTTTTATTATAAACTCTATAGGCCTTTTGTTAGAAGAATGGTTAAGAGATATACCTATATCCGGCTTTCTATCAAATTTGAGTAAGTTATCACAAGTATTCAAGGTAAGACATTTAAAACCAAACACTTTAAAATATGCAATTTGATGAGTTCTATAAAAGAGAACTTCAAAAGATATTTTTCTTCAAAATGATCTTAAAGAATTCTATTCATCATAGCATATGTTGTTTATGGCTTCGGCTCAAAACATATTTTTGAAGAAGAATATTCACAAAGCATAGATCTAACCAATTTTTGTAAAGTGCAATTGTTTTTTTAATAACACAATTGTGTTGTGGGGTTTTTACAGTTGAAACAAATATATGGAATTCAACTTTTATCACAAATTTTGTTAAGACTTGTTTGTAAAATTCTCCCATTGTCACTTCTAATGGAAATCAATTTGCACTCAAGGGAGGTTTGAACCGTTTTCAAAAGTCTTACAAATTCATGAAAAGGACTTCATCCTTTTGAGCTAGAAAGATCACCCATGTAAATCTAGAGAAATCATCCACAATAACATATGAACACCTCTTACCATCAAGACTAGTGATCCTCATTTGTCCAATCAATCCATATAAACAAATTTCAAGAGGTTTTGAAGTGAAAATCATTTTCTTAGGTTTGGAAGATTCTTTTGTTTGTTTTCCATATTGACAATCCATGCTCACGTGACCAAATCTTCTATGTCAAGAAAATCAATCATTATCATAAGCAACAAGACATTCAAGCTTATCAAGATAAAACACACATTGAAGCATTTTGTGAGTAATTGATCAAAATCACAAAATATCATTTTGTCATACAAGTTCGGGCGACCGAACTTATGGTCTACATCTAAACTTCAAGTCCAAATATTTTGTAAAGTTTCATAAAGATGTTTTTGGCAAAGCAAATGCATAGATATTCAATCATAGCTATTTTAATCATTTTATCACGACATATAATCAAATTCAAGAATATATCAACCATGAATTCAATCTCATATCATCAATGTTACCTAATCAACTTCATAGAAGCAATTGACAAGTCATGGTTGGCAAATTTTCAATTCTTAACAAAAGGGATTCTTAACTGAAACTAAGAGAGCAGCCTTTACCAACATTGGTTACTCCAAGAATTCTTTCTTTCTTCTTGTCTCAAAAACAAATCCTTCATTGCTTGCTTTGACCTTGCTTAAGAAAGAGGTGCTTTTCGTTATTCTTTAAGCCAACATAATCAGTGTACCATTTAGTGATTCTTGAGTTTGAATTGAAGAGTACTTGCAGTAAAGGAGAGGAAGTATCCTTTGGTACCCATACTTTCTTGGGTCCGTGGGGGTTAGTAATAATTCCATTAACTCTCCAAATGGTTTTTATACCATTCTCTACTTTTCTTTTAACATAACACTTGGTTAATTTATGTCCATGTTTTCTACAATAAGTAAAACAAGTATGATGGATGGAAGTAGAAGTAGCTCTAACAAAGAAGTTGTTATGTTTAGGCACATTATTGACATAATTTTAACCAAGACCATTTTTGACAAGAGAAGATCTTTGAGATCCAAGTTGTTTGTCAAGATTGTCTCTTCCATTTGTAAATTTTTCAATACATGACGTAAGATCATCAACTTTCTTTTTCAAAATTTCATGATCACTAAGCATTTTTTCAAGAGAAGAAACTTTTGTACAAAGAGATTTATTTTCAAGAGATATATTTTGTAAAGAAACATTTAAAACTTCTTTTTCAATATTTAAACAATCAATGGATTCAAGAAGTTTTTTATTCTCACAAAATAATTTTGAATTTTCATTCAATTCCTCATTAATTTTGAGTTTCATTTCCTTATTCTTTTTCGAAGCCTTTTTTAATTCTCCATACATCTCAACAAGTAATTCACTAGGATCATCAATATCATCATCATAAGAAGTAGAGATAGATGGAGTAGGTTGTACCTCATCTTCCATTGCCATGAAACACACATTTTCTCTTTCTTCTTCGTGAGTGAATTGAAGTAGCTTCCACATTTCATGAGCGGAATCACATTCCATCACTCTATTGTATTCATTGGCAACCAACGCACAACGAAGAATGTTCATTGCTTGGTAGTTTAATGTCATCTTCCTTGAATCGCTCTCATCATACTCCTCCATGGGCTTTGGTTCCCTTGTAACTCCATCGGCTTTCAATCTCAATGGCACATAGGGACCTTTCTCAATAATATTTCACAATTCACAGTTAATAGAACAAATGTAAATCTCAATCTTAGACTTCCAAAAAGTATAATTAGAACCATCAAACAATGGAGGTCTATTAGTGGAGGAACCTTCCGTATAAGGCAAATTTGATAAACTAGCCATATAATCTTTACTTCTAGGTTGTTAGAACTTAAAAAGAAGACCTTGCTCTGATACCAATTGAAAGACCTAAGAGGGGGTGAATTAGGTCTTTGGATAATAATAAAAAATCTTTTCCCTTTTTGTATATCCTTTGCCTTAATAAAAGCTCTTCTTTAAATTTACGAACTTCAAGTTTATATGTGATTTGATGGTTAAGACAAGATTATCAAACTGTAAGACCACAACCAATCAATCAACAACTATGAACAAATAATAATAACACAAGTATGTAAACAAGTAAAGTTATAAAGAACTGAACACACGATTTATAGTGGTTCGATCTCTCCAAGATTTACATCCACTACGTTGAGTCCACACTCAAGGATTTCAACCAATTCACTATATGCTCAATTTAGGCAATTACACAAGAGGCTCATCCTTCAGTGGGTTTTACCACAACAACCTCTATTCAATCTAATAAACAAGGTTTACCCTTATCACTAATAGTTTTATTTCACTAGAGAACCTAGACCAATTTAATCCAAGGCTGACCCACACATGGAGTTTTACATAACAACCTTGATTAATCTAGTCTATGCCTCACTCTCCACAAGGGTTTTAAGTCTCTTGACAACCTTGTATCAATCACAACAATAATAAAAAAAAAGAGTTTGAATGTTACCAACACTTCTTGGTGGAAGAATACAATTTCTAGCACCACTTCACTTCTTGCCTTTGGAATCTTGAATTTCAACCTTTGAGCACAAGGCAATTTGAGAGCTTTTCAAATAATTTTGATGTAAAACAAGTTAGATCTTGAAGGATTTTGAAGGTTTAAAAGTTGTACAAAAAATCTGGAGTTTATGGCTTTTATAGATTTGAAAAATTGGCTTCAACAGCCATAAAACGGCTAGTAACGGCTAGTTTTTTTGAAGTTCGGACGTCTGAACTTTCTCCTATGTGTTCGAACATGCGTCTAAACTTTTTTCTGAAAAGTACTGTTCACAAAGTTCGGACGACCGAACTTGGCTTCACGCGTCCGAACTTGCGTCCGAATTTCTCTGGAAAAATAGTGGTACTGTTTATTGAATAGTATTGCTGTTCACGTACTGTTCATTGAATAGCAGTTACTGTTCACTGATTAGTGGTACTGTTCACAGTGCAGAAAAAGTTCGGGCGTCTGAATTTTTTCTTATGCGTCCGAAGTTGCGTCCGAACTTTTCTGAACTTTGGCAAAACATGTTAAAATCAATTTAAAAAAGTTGGAAAACCTTCTAGCATATAAGATAAGTCTTTAAAACCTTTTAAGTACAAAAACCATTGATGAAAACTTGATAATTAATGGTAAGTTAAAACCATTGAAATCATTTAAATCAAGTTTTGTGCTCTCAATTGCAACTCATAGATTCCAAGACTTAAGAGTGTAGGGTTTACAAAGTTTACCTTTTAGGCACATGTAACCTACACTTATGTCTTCAAATCCTTCAATCATCTTTAACAAACTCTTCAATCATTTTGACATATTGGAGTTGTTCTTGCATTTTGGCTTCAAGGCAATGAGACTTCATACTTCTTAATCTGCAAATCCTATCACGCAACATACAAGCATATTAGTCCTTATCAATATTTGTCATTAATCAAAACTAATCATAACTACATGATTTGCCCTTAGGGCTAACAATTGGTTTTTCTTTGGGAAGGATGCGGAGACATCTCTTGTAATAGGGATGGAGTGGTGGTTTAGGTTTAGGGGGTAGCCATGTGGATGGAACTTCAGCTATAGAAGAGTCGTACCTGCTGCGAGTGTGAACGACTTATGTTCCTTGTTGATTGTCTGGGTCAATGTCAAGTTCTTTGGTAGAACATGGAGTTGGATTCTGCATTTTCTTTCTTCTACTTCTGCGACTATAGTAAACATCATAGATGCAGTCTTCAAAGCCACACAGAGAGCAGCTATTTTGGCATGACTCACAAGAGTCATAGTGGCCCTAATAACAGTTATTGGAGAAAGGATTTGTTTCAAAGACTACTGGAAAGGCTTCTTCAACTTTAGCTTAATTTCTGATACACCAATGGCTCTAATATCATATATAATGAAACCTAGAAAGTCTAAAACATTCAAACAAGAATTGCTTCAGAAGGTATGGCTAGATCAACACAACGGGCATCTCTTCAGCACTCAAAGGATCCCGCCCTCTTATCTTTCCACAATTCTAGAAGGAATACTCTCAGTTTCTAAGTACCACCAAACAAGGATCTCAAGCAAAAGCAATATCAGAAATTGAAGCAGAGAAGAAGAATAGGAATCTTAGAAAGCCATAGATTACTAGAATACAAGAGATTATTACAAACGTCAAGCTTACCTGCCAATCTTGTCGAATGGCTTACAACTGAGGAGTTTATATAGAACTCCGGAGAAAGACCTAGAAGCATGAAATTATTGGAGTATGACATCATTGCTTGCATCATAGCATTTTTTGACGTCATTACTTACATTACAACACACTATCACACACTATCATCTTTAATCAGCTGGAAATTAAAGATGACAAGACAACACACTACAAAGCACTGAAGGTAAAAGTCATCACAGCTGTATTCTTCAGAAACTGTTGGTGAGGATACATCTATATCAGTGGATCCAAGGTTTGTCAAGTTGAATTCAATAATGCAGTCCTGGTGGCATGCATGAGCCATGCTTTCTTTTTTGATTTTTTGAGTGCATCGTTTCTGAGTGAGGTGACACAAGTGGTGTGAGTAAATTCATCAGAGGCCATGTGACCAAAGGGGTCTCAATGTGATGGTTGGGATGAGCTGGCTGGTGGAAGGTGAAAGTAGTCAAAAAGGGTTTCTGTTTCTTGTTGGGAATCTAGCAAGTGGTGTAGATACCATGCTTGGGCTATCTTAATATTTATCTCATGTGGATGATAAATTCAACGAACCATAATCATCAAGCTAGATTTCTTGAAGAATGATTCAGTTTTGGGAGAAAATATACCTTGGGCTTCTGATAACACTGTCAATACGGGCCAAAGCCCGCGGGTTGGCCCGTATTAGCGGGCTTGGACTTAGGATGTCCAAGCCCGTTTAATCGCGGGCTTTTTTAGCCCGCTCCGCCTAGCCCGCGGGCTAACGCGGGCTGGATGCGGGCTAGCCCGTTTTTCTTTTTATTTTATTTTTTTGAATTTTTTTCCCCTCAAAACGACATCGTTTTGATCTTTTCAAAATATTAAAAAATATTTTTTTCTCAAAACGACGTCGTTTGGATCTTTTTAAAATATTAAAAAATATATTTTTTTATCAAAACGACATCGTTTTTGTAAAAGCCAGCGGGCTGGCTATCGCGGGCCGCGGGTTGGGGTTTTCCAGCCCGCGGGCTGAACGTTCCAGCCCGTTTTATGGCCAGCCCTCGACGGGCCGGGCCGGGCTGGAGCGGGCCGGGCCGTTTGACACTACTAGCTTCTGAGTACTTTTGGGAAAGGTCTAGCACAACGATTGCATTGGTCTGGTAGAGAATGGATTGAGGATGAATAGAGAAGTCCTGCTCCATGGGTTGGTAAAGGTCAAAGGTGAGAAAGTGTTTTGAAAAGGTGAGAAATAAGTTTTCCCATTCTTCTAAAGGCTTAAAACAGAGTAAAAATTCACATATACTCGGGATAAAACCTTTTAAAAATAAGGCACTATCAATTTCAAGAAGAATGTGATACTGTTGACAGAGGTACCAGAGGAACTATTTCAATGGCAGAGGGAAATTAGTAGGTCTGAGAATGAAAACCTGACTGAAGGAGAAAAACGGATTTACTCCAGATGGATTCAGAATTGATCCTCCAAATTCTCTAAAAATCTATAATTCATATTGGTTTCTTTTCTGAATCCTAAAATCAACAGAAATTGGAATTGGGTAATCAGGAGAAAAATTATCAGGAGAAAAACCTGGTGGGTTAGAAAGATTGGGTCAGATCATAACTATAATGGGTTTGGTAAGAAAGGAATCGAGTCTGGATAGGAAATTGGCCCAACATTGGTCTTACCTTTGATGTGTTTGACTTCAAATGAATATTGTTTTTGCTTGAACTGTAACATCTTTGGAAAGGAACTCATATCTGTTTCAACCAGGAACTTGGATTTCCTCCTGATTACCCAATTCCAACTTCTGTTGATTCTATGATTCAGAAAAGAAACCAATGTGAATTACAGATTTTTAGAGAATTTGGAGGATCAATTTTGAATCCATCTGGAGTAAATCCGTTTTTCCCCTTCGGTCAGGTTTTCACCTGAAAGCTATGAAAGCAGTGTGTGCTTATGTGGAAGTGAAAACTTATCATCTTGCAAAAAATTGAAGACTGCATCTATGATGATTACCACAGTCGCAGAAGGAGAAGAAAGAAAAAGCAGAATCCAACTCCATGTTCTACCAAAGAACCTGACATTGACCCAGACTATCAAGAAGGAGCACAAGTCATTCAAACTCGCAGCAGGTACGACTCTTCTATAGTTGAAGTTCCATCCACATGGCTACCCCCTAAACCTTTTTCCTTGGTGTAGTGTTGGTAAAATTGGTACAAGTTCTTTACCTCTCATCAAAAAAGTATTGCTCATTGATGACTTGAAATAAAACTTGCTTAGTATTAGGCAATGGTGTGACAACGGGTGCAAAGTTGAATTTAAATGTGATATATGTACTATTCTTGATAGTGTAAGTGGTAAAACTATTTTTGTTGTAAATAGACTTAGAAATATATATATGTACTATATCTTGATGAGCTTGTTGCTAGTGATGTTAAATACCTTACCGTTTATGATAATGATGGTTATTTATGGCACAAAAGACTAGGTCATGTGATTATAAATTTGTTAAACAAACGTTTTTCTCAAGAATTAGTTAGAGGTTCACCAAAAATGCATTTTGAGAAGAAAAATCTTTGTGATGCATGTTGTAAGCCCTAAGGACAAATCTTAGAGTTTTGATCATGACAAACATTGATATGAGCTAACTTCAATACTTATTGTGTGATAGGATTATTGGATTGTGAAAGCTAAGAAGTCTCATCGCCATGAAGATAAAGTACAAAGGACAACTCAATATGCTCAAGGAATTGTAGCATGTCCTAAGGATTGAAGGCTTTGAAGATCTTAGTGTAGATCTACAATTGCTTTATAGGTATATCTTCGTAAACCTTTCACTTGTTTGTCTTTGAAATCTAAAGTATTTTGAACAAAGCTTAAAACTTAGTTTTCAATCTTAAATGATTTATCTTACAAGTGTTTTACCATGTTCTTGACAACGGCCTTTGGACTAAAAGCTTTTCAAAAGATCCATTTTATAGTCCAAAATGATTTCAAACTTGTTGTCCTTAATTTCTAATCACTTTGACTAAGTTTGAATAGTTCAGACTCTAATTCAGACGTCCTAACTGTATACCATAGATGCTAAATTTCCAGAAAATTTTGGACGACCATTAGGACACTTGTGTCCAAATTTGGTCGACTGAATTTATCCTGGCAGTCTGAAAATAGAAAATTTTGGATGATCATTCAGACGTAGAGGTTTATGTTTGGTCGACCGAATTTCACTATTACTAGCCCTTATTTGAATGTTGCAACTGATTTTTAAGCCCTATAAAACACATAAACTTTGGAGTTTTTGGTAGTTCTTAAGCTTTTAAGATTATTTACTCATCCCAATAATTCTTTATCAAAACAGCTCTCTTTTATCTTGTGCTACAAAGTTGAAATTCAAGATTCCTTAGACAAAAAGGTGAAGGTGTGCTAATTTTGTCATCATCTACCAAGTTGTTGATAACATTCTTATCTCTTACTTCATCTACTTGTTTTATTCAATGTTATCTTCAGGATATAAAACCCTTTTGAAATGGTGAGCCTTGATTATTGTAAGTGAAAAGCGGTTATTCATATGAATTTATATCTGCTTCATATCTGCTTATTTATGCTTCATATCTTCTTTTTCTTGTATTGATTGATGAAAGTACCATCAAGCTTTGCATGTGATTGATCTTTTGCAGTTTTGTTTGCCTGATTTATGTGGTAGTCTAATGTTGTTGCTTGAAATTTTGTCTCATTGAACCATCAAAACTCTAGATTGAAGCATTAATTTTTTTTCCCCACAAATTTACTTCTTACAGATATGCACAAAATGGATTGTCAGATGAAGCAATTTCATTATATAATACCATGGGAGTGGTAGGAGTTAGCCCAGATAAATCACTCTGATCGGAGCTCTCTCTGCATGTGCTTCAATTGGAGCTTTGGATCTTGGAAAAAGCATTGATGAATATGCATTACAAAGTGGCATAAAGACTGACATATATGACACTACTGCCTTGATGGACATGTATGCAAAGTGTGGTGATGTGGGTCATGCATTTCAAGTCATTGAAAACATGACCTGGAATGCTATGATCTCTGCTCTTGCTTTTCATGGACGACCAAAAGAGGCTCTATCACTTTTTGAGAGCATGTTACAGAATGACAATGCTGCCTATCCAGATGATGTTACTTTTGCTAAGGCACTCTCGTTGACGAAAAAAAGGTCTTTCAAACCCAAGAAAATGATTTCTACCTCAAAACCTCTTGAGCTTATTCATATGAATTTATTTGGACCAATGAAGACCACAGGTCTTGATGGTAAGCCGTATGCTTATGTAATTTTTGATGACTTTTCAAGATTCACATGGGCACTCTTTCTTGCTCAAAATGGTGAAGCCTTTCATGAATTTATAAAACTTTTCAAAAAGGTTCAAACCTCTCTTGATTTGTATTAAAAGTGACAATGGTAGATAATTTTACAATCAAGACTTTACAAAACTATGTGATGAAAATAGTATTTCACATGACCTTTCGGCAATCAAAACACCTCAAAAAAGTGGTGTTGTTGAAAGGAAAAATCAAACCTTGCAAGAAATGGCTAGGTCTATACCTTGTGAAAACTCCTTACCAAAATATTGTCGGGCCAAAGTCATAAACACCGCATGCTATGTGATGAATAGAGTTCTCTTAAGACCATTTCTAACAAAAACAAATTTTGAACTTCTCTTTGGTAAAACTCCTTCAATTGCATAGTTTAAAGATTTGGTTGAAATTCTTTATCTTGAATACTCGTGACAAAAAATCGGATGAGAGAATTTTCCTATTCTTCAAACAAAAAAGACTATAGTGCCTATAATAAAACAAGGTGATACATCACTGATAAATTTACTTTTTATCTCCTGTTGAGCCTAAAAATATTGATGATGCCTTGTGTGATGATTTTTGGATTGTTGCTATGCAAGAAAAAATAACCCAATTTGAAAGAAACAAAGTTTGAAATCTTGTCCCCAGACCCCATGATCACTCCGTTATTGGTACAAAATGTGTTTTTAGAAATAACTTAAATGAATCTGGTGAAGTTGTGAGAAATAAAACTAGACTTGTTGCCCAAGGATTCAATCAAGAAGAGGACATTAATTATGATGAAACGTTTGCTCTAGTAGCTAGACTTAAATCCATAAGAATGCTTATGGTATTTTCTTGTTTTAAAGGTTTTACTATTTCAAATGGATATCAAAAGTGCCTTTCTAATTGGTTTCATTGATGACGAAGTATATGTTCAACAACCTCCCGGTTTTACCCGTGAACAATTTTCAAACCTTTAAATCTTTACATGGCTTGAAATATGCTCCTAGAGCTTTGTATAAAGACTAAGTGGGTTTTTACTTTTAAAAGTACTTTCAAGAGGAAAGGTTGACATAATGTTTTTTATAAAAATTTCTTGTAACAATGATCTACTTCTTGTACAAATCTATGTGGATAATATTATTTTTGGTGGTACTAATATATCTTTTTGTAATGGGCTTGCTAAGATGATGCAAAGTGAATTCGAAATGAGCATGATGGCATAACTTGACTTCTTTCATGACCATCACATCACAAAAACCAAGGATGCACATTCATCAATCAAGCAAAATACAGCAAAGTGCTATTAAAGAGGTTTGGAGTGGATAAAACTAAAAGAATTAATACTCCTTTGAGTTCATTAGCTAAACTTGATAAAGATGAGAGAGGTAAAAATGTTGCTGAAAAGGTATATAGAAGTATGATTGGGAGTTTACTCTATTTATTCGCCAGTAGATGTGAAATTATATTTGTTGTGTGCTTATGTGCTAAATTTCAATCACGTCCAAAAGGTATATAGAGGTATGATATTATGTTTGTCGCGTTTAATTTAACTTGAGAGTTGTTGGTATTTATTATTTTCACATTAAGGTGTTGTTCTCCTTTCAACAACTCGCTATCAAGGTTTCATAAATACTTGGAGGTTAAGTTTCTTAAAAGAAGATTTCAAACAGAAAAAGATTTCAAAAATTATCTAAAGACCTAATTTATCTCCTCTTAGGTCTTTCAATTGGTATCAAAGCTAGAACTTCTTTTTCTGGTTTAACAATCTAGATTTTTCTATTAACTTTGATTTGTGGAACATTATTGAGAGAGGTCCTTGTGTCCCAAAGAAGTGGAGAGCCGATGGCCTTTATTATTTTCACGTTAAAGTGTTTTTCTCCTTTCTACTACTCTCTATGAAGGTTTCATAAATAATTGGAGGTTAAGTTTCTTTAAAGAAGATTGCAAAAAGGAAAAGATTTTAAAATGAGTCAAAGACCTAATTCATCCCCTTTTTAGGTCTTTCAATGGTATTTGGAGAACAAAGAAAAAAAAAACCCATTGAAGAAGGATAAGAAAAAGTAGAAAGAGAAAGAAATTGAAGAAGAATTGGTGGAAAAAGTATAAGAAGAAGATGTACAATTGATAACAAGAGAAAGGAGCACCAAAAAAATAAATGAAGCTCTATTTAAGGCGGAACAACCCCTATCCATGAAGAGGCTATTTCAAGAAGGTGAAGCTTCTTAAGAGGAAGGAGAAGAAGCACAAGAACAAGAAGGTGGAAAATTCAACAAAGAAGTACAATTTTGCATCAAAGTTTATCATTACCAACAAGGGGGAGATTGTAAGCCCTACGAGCAGAGCAAATCATATTGTTTTGATTAATAAAAAACATTGATAAGTGCAATGTCATATGGAAATAATATTGATTAACCTTGATATGGACTAATATGCTTATATGATGTGTGATAGGATTTTTGGATTGAAAAGAATGCAAGTCTCATTGCCTTGAAGCTAAAATGCAAGAACAACTCAAGTATGTCAAAGTGATTGAAGATTTAAGAGTTTGTTCAAGGTGATTGAAGCCTTCGAAGACATGAAGTATAGGTTACATGTGCTTAATAGGTAACTTTGTAAACCCTACACTCTTAAGTTTTGGAATCTATGAGCTACATTTGAGAGCACATAACTTGACTTAAAAAGTTTCAATGGTTTTGAACTTACTTGAATTATCAAGTTTTCATCAATAGCTTTTGCACTTGAGAGATCTTTCTTGATATATCCTTGTTGCTCAAATGTTTTTAAACTTATTGTGCTTGATTTCTAGTTACTTGGTTTTAAACTTTCAATGGTTTTGAATTCACTTGAATTACCAAGGTTTCATCACTGGTTTTTGCACTTAAAATGTCTTTAATGACTTAATTTGAGGCTAGAATGTTTTCCAACTTGTTTGAATTAATTTGAATATGTTTTGACAAAATTTGAAAAAATCATATGCAGGTTCAGATATAGGATGAAAATTCGGTCTTTCGAATATTTTCTGCTAACGTGAACAGTATTACTATTTTTCCAGAGAAATTCGGACTCAAAGGGAAAAATTTGGATGTAAAATTCGAACACACAGGTGAAATTTGATCGTCCAAATTTTACTATTACTAGTCATTTCTAGCCTTTTTTGAACATTTGAGCTGATTTTTAAACCTTATAAAAACCACAAACTTTAGTTTTTTGTGTAGTTCTTGAATCTTTTGAAATCAAAGAAGTTATAACTTGTTTTACATCAAAATTATTTGAAAAGCTCTCAAATTTCCTTTTGCTCAAAGATTGAAACTCAAGATTCCAAAGGCAAGAGGTAAAGTGGTGCTAGCTATTGTGTTTATCCACCAAGAAGTGTTGGTAACATCTTTACATTCTTGTTGTGATTGATTCAAGGTTGTCAAGAGACATAAAACCCTTGTGAAGGGTGAGCCAGTGACTAGATTGATCAAGGTTTTCGTGTGACATAAAACCCCTTGGTGAGGGTGAGCCTTTGATTAGATTGGTCTAGGTTGTCTAGTGACATAAAACTCTTTGTGGTAAGGGTGAGCCTTGTTTATTGGATTGAAAAGAGGTTGTTGTGGTAAAACCCATTGAAGGGTGAGCCTCTTGTGTTAATTGCTTGACTTGAGCATTTAGTGAATTAATTGAAATCATTGAGTGTGGACTCAAGGTAATGGATGTAGATCTTGAAGAGATCGAAGCACTATAAATCGTGTGTTCATTTCTTTATTGCTTTACTTGCTTACATAAGTGTGTTACTATCACTTGTTCTTAGTTATTGATTGATTGGTTGTGGTTTTATTGTTTGATCATTTTGTCTCAACTATTCTTTTTAAATCATATATAAACTTAGAGTTTACGAATTTGAAGAAGAGCTTTTAGTAAGGCAAAGGTTTTTCTAAATGGGTAAAGAATTTGAAAATTAGCCAAAGACCTAATTCACCCCCTCCCTCTTAGGTCTTTCATTTGGTATCAAAGCTAGGGCTTTTTTGTATGGTCTAACAACCTAGAAGTTAAGTTTCTATCGCTAATACATCAAATTTCACTTGTATGGAAGGATGTTCCACTAATAGACCTCCATTGTTTGATGGTTCTAATTATACTTTTTGGTAGTCTAAGATTGAAATTTACATTTGTACTATTAACTATGAATTATGAAATATTGTTGAGAAAGGTCCCTAAGTGCCATTGAGATTCAGAGCCGATGGAGTTACAAGGGAACCAAAGCCCATGGAGGAGTATGATGTTAGTGATTCAAGGATGATGACATTAAACTACCTGGCAATGAACATTCTTTGTTGTGCATTGGTCGTCAATGAACACAATAGAGTGATGGAATGTAATTTGCTCATGAAATGTGAAAGCTACTTCAAGTCACTCATGAAGAAGAAAGAGCAAATGTGTGCTTCATGGCAATGGAAGATGAAGTACAACCTACTCCATCTATCTCTACTTCTTATGATGATGATATTGATGATCCTAGTGAGCTACTTTTTGATATGTATGGTGAGTTAAGAAAGCTTTCTATGAAAAACAAAGAAATGAGATCAAAGATTGATGAATTATTAAATGATAATTCATAATTATTTTGTGAAAACAAAAGGGTACTTGATTCTATTGAATGTTTGAACATTGAAAAAGAATTTTTAAATGTTTCTTTAGAAAACATGTCAGTTGAAAATAAAGCTTTTTATGCAAAGAATTCTTCTCTTGAGAAAATGATTGTTGGTCATGAAATTTTGAAAAAGAAGGTTGATGACCTTACTCTGTGTGTTGAAAAGTTTACAAATGGATGGGACAATCTTGACAAACTTCTTGGATCCCAAAGATCCATATTTAATAAAAATGGTCTTGATTACAATTACGTAACCAATGGTCCTAAATACAAAAATTTCTTTATTAGAGCTACTTCTACCTCAATGCCTCATACATGTTGTACTTATTGTGGAAACTATGGTCACAAATCTACTAGATGCCATGTTAAAAGAAAAATAGAGAATGGTGTAAAAACGATTTGGGGAATTAAAGGAACCATCATGAACCCCCATGGACCCAAGCAAATATGGGTACCAAAGATTACTTCCTCTTATTTATTGTAGGTCCACTTTCCTTCAAGATCAAGTGACACTAGCTGGTTCCTTGATAGTGATTGCACAAGACATATGATGGGAAATGCCTCTATTATTAGTAAGCACCAAGCTATAAATGAAGGCTTTGTTACATTTGGTAACAAGAAGAAAGAAAGAATCTTTGGTGTATTGGTAAAGGTTCTTCCCTCGCATTAATCAAGTTTTGCTTATTGATGATTTGAACTATAGCTTGCTTAGCATTAGTCAATTGTGCGACAATGAATAAAAAATTAAATGTCAAAATGTGAAGTTTTAGTTAATAGTGCTTTTAGTCAAGATTTGAAAATTTTCCTACCATGACTTGCCAATTGCTTCTATGAAGTTGATTAGATAACATTGATGATGTGGAATTGAATTCATGGTTTATATGTTGTTGAAGTTGATTGTATGATAAGATGATTAAAGTATCTATGATTGAATTCTACGCATTTGGTTTGCCAAAATCATCTTCTTGAAACTCTACAAAATGTTCGGACCTAAAGTTCGGATGTAAACCATAAGTTCGGTCGCCTGAACCTCTATGACAAAATGATATTTTGTGCTTTTGATCAATCACTCATAAAATGTTTGAATGTGTGTTTTATCTTAATAAGCTTGAATGTATTGTTGCTTATGATAATGATAAATTTCCTTGGCATAGAAGATTAGGTCATTTGAGCATGGATATGTTGAACAAACTTTCCTCTCAAGATTTAGTTGTCAATACGGATTGATTTGGACTTATGAGGAACTCTAGTACTGGTGACTTGAAGTATGACTTAGTAGTAGTTGTTGATTTTTCCATATTCACTATAGTATTCTTCTTTGCTCATAAAGATGAAGTGTTTCATAATATTATAAAACTTTAAAAAAGGTTCAAACTAATGTGCTCTCTGCAGAAAAAAAAATGTAAAGGATGTATTTTCGATTTTCGAACAAGAAAGTCTATGACTTTCCGGAAACAAGTTTATGACCAAACACACAAGATAATTAAATATCTATGACATCTCTTAGAAACTTGTTCTAATAAATCTCGATAATCAGAATTTAATGAGCAAGAAGAACACTTACACATCACAATCGAAAAATCTCAATTGATAAATGAATTGTAGTTCTTTGAGTAACAAGAACAAGAGGAATTTTAACCTCTCAAGGTGGCGGCAACCCCTCTCTAAAATTGACACCAAAAATCTTCTCGCTCAACCTTACAAGCTAAGAGATTATATAGAACTCCTATGAAGAATCTAGAATACAACATGACATCATTACTTACATCACATTACCCTATGATATCATTACTTACCTCATACAATACTATGACGTCATAGCTTACATCACACTGCACAATGACATCATTGCTTACCTCATACTATACTATGACATCATGACTTATATCACAATCTATTATGATGTCATTACTTGTATTATATCATACTTATGTGCAAGTCCAACACGAATAATAAGTCCAAGATACATAACATGCAGCCCAAATTTAAAACATTACTCCCTCTTGGACTTAAGCCCACTCCATAGCCTTCAAGTGTCAAGATCATCCGGCCCAAGTATTTGAGACAAATGGACCAAGTTGGGCTGTTAAGCCCACTCCATAGCCTTCAAGTGTCAAGATCATCCGGCCCAAGTATTTGAGACAAATGGACCAAGTTGGGCTGTTAAGCCCACTCCATAGCCTTCAAGTGTCAAGATCATCCGGCCCAAGTATTTGAGACAAATTGACCAAGTTGGGCTGTGGCCCAACTAACTCTCCTCCAATAGGTTTGGCTAGCTCTATCCTCTTCAAATGTTGGCCTACATACGCAAACAAGGCATCTTGAAGCACCTTAGCCCTAGCTTTGGTCATAGGTCCAACTAGTATAATTAGCTCTTTATTGGACACGTCCAACTCATCATGGTAGTCCATAGTCTCGCTCGCATCAGTCCCTCCCTCCTCACGAAAATTCATCCTCGAATCTGAATCCATATCAAAAGGAGAAAGGTCAGCAACATTAAAGGTCACAGAAACACCATACTCACCTGACAGATCAAGCTTGTTGGCATTGTTATTGATCCGTTCCAACACTTGAAATGGACCATCTCCCCTAGGAGCTAATTTGGACTTCCTATGGGCAAGAAATCTTTCCTTCCTTAGATGTACCCAAACCCAATCATCGGGTTCAAAAGTCACCAATATTTGCCCTTTGTTGGCTTGTTTGACATAGACCTTATTCTTCTGCTCAATATGCTGTTTTGCCTTCTTGTGCAGAGCTCGTACCATCTCAGCTTTGCTCTTGCCTTCTATACTAGACAACTCATGCAAAGGTAAAGGCACCAAATCGAAAACAATTAAAGGATTAAAGCCATATACAAGTTCAAATGGTGAATAACCTGTGGTGGAATTCACCCCAAGTTTTAAGATTCTTACCAACGACAGCACGTAGTAAGGTACCCAAGGTCCTATTAACAACCTTGGTTTGACCATCAATCTGCGAGTGATATGTAGTAGAATAAAGTAGTTTGGTACCCAATTTACCCCACAACACGTGCCAAAAATGGCTTATAAATTTAGCATCTCTATCTGAAATAATAGACCTAGGAAAGCCGTGCAATCTAACAACATCTTTGAAAAATAAATCAGCCACTTGTACAACATCATCAGTCTTATGGCATGCAATGAAATGCGCCATCTTACTAAACCTATCAACAACAACGAAGATGCTATCATATCCTTTTTTGGTCTTAGACAAACCCAAAACAAAGTCCATAGAGATATCAGTCCATGGCTCAGTAGGCACAGGTAAAGGGGTATACAAACCATGAGGTTTAATAGTGGATTTTGCCTGTCTACATGCAATACACTTGGCACACACAGGTTCTATACCCCTACGCATACTTGGCCAGTAAAAATGCTCTTGAAAAATATCCAAAGTCTTAGCAACCCCAAAATGACCCATCAAACCACCACTATGAGCCTCATGCACAAATAAAGTACGCAAAGAACAATCAGGCACACATAATTGGATTCCCCTAAACAGATAGCCATCATGCCTATAGAATTTGTGGAATGCAGTATGTTCACAAGCAGAATATATAGTAATAAAATCAACATCGGAAGCATATAAATCCTTAAGCTGCTCAAATCCTAATAACTTAGAATGTAGAGTAGTAATCAAGGAATACCTCCTAGATAAAGCATCACCTACTACGTTCTCCTTCCCTTGCTTGTATTGCAGTACATAGGGAAAGGTCTCCAGAAACTCTACCCAATCGGCATATCTTTTACTCAGTTTCCCCTATCCCTTCAAGTGCTTTAAAGACTCATGATCAGTCCGAATGACAAACTCTCTAGGTTGGAGGTAATATCGCCACACTTCCAATGCTATCACAAGTGCATACAACTCCTTATCATATGCGGGATAATTGAGTTGTGCACCATAAGCTTTTCACTAAAATATGCAACGGGTTTGTTTTCCTGAAAAAGCACAGCACCGATACCAATTTCGGAAGCATCACATTCAGCCTCAAAAGCTTTCTCAAAATCAGGTAAACATAGAATAGGAGCAGAACATAATTTTTCTTTCAACAATATAAATACATGTTCTTGTTCTTGACCCCAAGTAAACCCTTTGTCCTTCTTAATTACCTCAGTCAAGTGAGCAGCAATGGTAGAAAAGTCCTTCACAAACCTCCTGTGGAAACTAGCAAGTCCATGAAAACTCCTTATCTCACTCACACTCTTAGGAGTTGGCCAATCCTGGATAGCGTTCACCTTCTCACTATCAACCTCAACTCCCTGAGAACTGATTACAAACCCCAAAAACACTAACTGCTCAATGGAAATGGTACACTTCTTTAGGTTTGCATAGAGGATTTTCCTGTCTCAATACATCTAAGACACACCTCACATGCATGACATGCATATCCAGATTAGTGCTATATATCAAGATGTCATCAAAGTAGACAACCACAAATTTTCCAAGAAACGCACGCAAGACATGATTCATCAATCACATAAAGGTGCTGGGTGCATTAGTTAAACCAAATGGTATGACTAACCACTCATACAATCCATACTTAGTTTTGAAAGCAGTTTTTCATTCATCTCCTGGTTTTATTCTACTTTGGTGGTATCCACTTTCAAATCACTTTTTGTAAAGATACATGCACCATGCAGTTCATCAAGCATATCATCTAACCTAGGGAAAGAATGGCGATATTTTACAGTGATTTTATTCACGGCTCTACAATCCACACACATCCTCCACGTTCCATTCCTCTTTGGCACCAACAACACAGGTACGGCACAAGGACTCACGCTTTCTCTGACGTGCCCTTTCTCCAATAGCTGATCTACTTGCTTCTGAAGCTCCCTTGTTTCCCCAGGATTACTCCAGTAAGCTGGGCGATCAGGAATCTGAGCTCCAGGCACAAAATCTATCTGGTACTCTATGCCTCTCAAGGGTGGCAGTCCCGGGGCATTTCCTCAGGGAAGACATCCGCATAATCCTGTAAAAGAGATGAAAACACACTAGGCAAAGAATCAAGAGGGTTAGTGTTAGAAACCAGACACTCTCTATATCTTAGTATGACCAGTGCTCTCTTCTCCCCAATCGCTCTTCTCATGTCTTTTCCCCTCGCATATAAGTTCACTTTTCTTTCTTTCTTTTCAATACATCTTTCACTCACGGTGTAGTCACTCACATTTGGGTCACTCCCAATTTTCTTTTGGGCCTCTTTTTCTTCTTTATTTTTGTTACGCTCACTGCCTGAACCCCCTCGCCTTTACTTACCTTTGACTGGTCCAAGTATAAGAATGAAATTCCTGCCCTTAAACTAGAAGGAGTACCTATTGGTATACCCATCATGTGCTACTCTCCTATCAAACTGCCAAGGTCGCCCAAGGAGTATATGACCAGTCTCTATAGGAACCACATCACACAACACTTCATCCTCATATCTACCAATTGAGAAAGTCACCAACACCTGTTTGGTTACTTTCACATCTGTACTGTCATTAAACCACTGTAGTTTATAAGGTTCTGGATGTCTCATGCAAGTCAGCTCCAATTTCTCTACCATGGTGGTACTAGCTGCATTGGTACAACTGATGCGAGCAAGACTATGAACTGCCATAATGGGTTGGACGTGTCCAATAAACAGCTAATTATACCAGTTGGACCTATGACCAAAGCTAGGGCTAAGGCACTTCAAGAGGCCTTGTTTGCATATGTAGGCCAACATTTGAAGCGGATAGAGCTGGCCAAACATATTGGAGAAGAGTTAGCTGGGCCACAACCCAACTTGGTCTATTTGTCTCAAATAGTTGGGCCGGATGATCTTGAAACTTGAAGGCTATGGAGTGGGCTTAAGTCCAAGAGGGAGAGTGATGTAAGCAATGACATCATAATAGAGTGTGATGTAAGCTATGATATCATAGTATAGTATGAGGTAAGCAATGAAGTCATAGGGTAGTGTGATGTAAGCCATGATGTCATAGTGTAGTATGAGATAAGCAATGACATCATAGGGCAATGTGATGTAAGCAATGATGTCATGTTGTATTCTAGAGTCTTCCTAGGAGTTCTACATAAACTCCTAGCTTGTAAGGTTGAGAGGAGAAGATTTTGAAATCATTTTTTAGAGAGAGGCTGCCGCCACCTTGAGAGGTTAGAATTCCTCTTGTTCTTATTACTCAAAGAACTACTCTTCACTTATCAATTGAGATTTTCGATTGTGGCGTGTAAGAGTTTTTTTGCTCATTAAATTCTGATTATCGGGATTGCTTAGAACAAGTTTCTAAGAGGTGTCGTAGGGATTTAATTATCTTGTATGTTTGGTCATAAACTTGTTTTTAGAAAGTCATAGACTTTCTTGTTACAACACCGAAAATACATGCTTTATATCTTCTCTTTTGTGGAAAGCGCGTGAACAACTCCCCCCATCAATGATAAAATTGCACACTTTTCCTCCCACTAAACACCTTGAATGAAAAAGATTTTCTCTTTGATCTATAATCTCATATGTAGCTCTAGTACTCAATATTCTCTTGACTACTAGTGCTTCACCTGTAACAGCCCTCTCAAAGCAATTATCATCATCAAAGTTGTTTTCAAGAACAAATTCAGATTCACTACTGCTATCCTTGGAATCAATCACTCTAATGTCCCTCATAATCATAATCATTTTATTAGGACATTGAGATGCAATATGACCAGTACCCAAGCATTTAAAACATTTTATAGATGAATGCTTACTAGAGGTAAGAGGTAGCCTGGGTGTTGGAGGTACCTTTCATTTTAGATTCCCCAATTGGTTTCTTAGGTGCTTCCTTGAAGTCCACTCCCTTATCCTTAAGACTTGTCCTCCTTTTTTGGCCATCTAGAGTTCCATGCATAGCTAGAATTTTCTCGCTCCTCGCTGCCAGCCTAGTTTTTAGCTGTCTCTCCACCTTCATGACCATGTTCACCATGTCCTCAATCTCTAGGTAGTGTTGCAACTCCACAACAATAGCTATTTCCTTGTTGAGCCTACTCAAAAATCTGGCCATTGTAGCCTCCGGTTCTTCCTCTATGTTGGCTCGGATTATAGCCACCTCCATCTCCTTGTGGTAGTCTTCCACGGATTGAGGTCTCCGTCTCTTCTATTAAATGGCATTGCTCTTTGAACTCTCCTGGGTCTGTGTGCCTCAAACTCCTCCTCCTCCTCAAATTCATCCTCCTCCTCCTCAAATTCATCCTCCTCTGGTTCATACCGAGCTGGAGGTTGACGAGGTGGCGGTTGTTGTTGCCGTACTCCCGCACGTCTCCCCTGAGGTTCCGTACGCTTTTTTTGCCTGATCTCATCCATCTATTCCCTAATTTCAGCAAAGGCTTGATTGAACCTCTCATATTGTTGTTGCTTGGCTCTCAAGGTGAAAGTGATATTTGCATCTCCCCCTTGGTGCTCCTCGGTACTACCTCCCTGTGACATTGTGTAGTAATATAGCACCTGCAAAATAGAGTTAGTGATAAAACAACCTCACACACTCCCTCACGTGTTTCACTCGAATGTTGTCGTTCCCCTCATGTTTATGTTACGGCAATGACGCCCTCAAATAATCTCACACACTCTTGCCTCTTAACACTCAAATTCCTCTTAAATTCAAGTTACAATTCAGAACCAAAATTTAAGAAATCAACGAACCTGATTGTAGCCCAAGTTACAGCAACAACCAGTCCAACAACAAGTGCTTACAATCGCCCAAGTTACAAACAATAACCAGTCCAACAATAATAAATAGCTTACAATCTCGGAAGCTCCAAACAAGAACACAACCAGCTAACAATTGGAACAACTAAAAAAAAATTTAAAGCTGCTTATCACAACTAACTCAAAATGATCCAACAAGAAGTATAGGTATGCTAGGAAGAAATTTTTTTTTTTTGCACTGACTTTGTACTCTTTTTTTTTTTTGTTTCGGACCACTCTTTTTTTTATCCTTTCTCTTTTCTTCCTTTTTCTTGTCCGAAATATATGTGTATATGGATTTGATTGTACTGTTTTTTTTTTTGTATATATATAACAATCTAACTAAAGCTAATATTACAAATACTTAATAAGAAGAATTGAAATCCTAGGCTGAGATTCACACTTCTTGATGATGCCGTCGGTAAGTCATTGAAGATGCTGTTCGGAAGGTCCTTGAATTTTTTTTTTGATGGAGCAGAATAGGAACCATTCTCCACATCACAGCTCTCATACCAAATAATGTGCTCTCCACAGAAAAGAAAATGTAAAGGACGTATTTTTGGTTTTCGAACAAGAAAATCTATGAATTTCTGGAAACAAGTTTATGACCAAACATACAAGATAATTAAATCCCTACGACACCTCTTAGAAACTTGTTCTAAGTAATCTCGATAATTAGAATTTAATGAGCAAGAAGAACACTTATATGCCACAATCGGAAAATCTCAATTGATAAGTGAAGTGTAGTTCTTTGGGTAAGAAGAACAAGAGGAATTTTAACCTCTCAAGGTGTCGGCAGCCCCTCTCTAAAAATGACACCAAAAATCTTCTCCCTCAACCTTACAAGCTAAGAGTTTATATAGAACTCCTATGAAGACTCTAGAATACAATATGACATCATTGCTTACATTACATTGCCCTATGATGTCATTACTTACCTCATATAATATTATGACATCATGGCTTACATCACACTGCATAATGATATCATTGCTTACCTCATACTATACTATGATATCATGGCTTACATCACAATCTATTATGATGTCATTGCTTATATCATATCATACTTATGTGCAAGTCCAACATGAATAATAAGTCCAAGATAAATAACATGCAGCCCAAATTTAAAAATATTACTCCCTCTTAGACTTAAGCCCACTCCATAGCCTTCAAGTGTCAAGATCATCCGGCCCAAGTATTTTAGACAAATGGACCAAGTTGGGCTGTGGCCCAACTAACTCTCCTCCAATAGGTTTGGCCAGCTCTATCTTCTTCAAATGTTGGTCTACATAAGCAAACAAGACCTCTTGAAGTGCCTTAGCCCTAGCTCTGGTCATAGGTCCAACTGGTATAATTAGCTCTTTATTAGACACGTCCAACTCATCATGGCAGTCTATAGTCTTGCTCGCATCACAAACCTCCCTTGAGTGCAAATTGATGTCAATGATGGGTTTTACACAACAACCTTGATTAATCTAGTCTATGGCTTACCCTCCACAATGGTTTTAAGTCTCTTGACAACCTTGTATCAATCACAACAATAATGTAAAGAGAGAGTTTTGATGTTACCAACACTTCATAGTGGATGAATACAATAGTTAGCACCGCTTCACTTCTTACCTTTGGAATCTTGAATTTTAACCTTTGAACACAAGGCAATTTGAGAGTTTTTCAAATAATTTTGATGTAAAACAAGTTAGAGCTTGAAGGATTTTGAAGGTTCAAAAGTTCTCCAAAAAATCTTGAGTTTATAGCTTTTATAGATTTGAAAAAGTAGATTTAACAGTCATAAAACAGCTAGTTTCAGAGAAGTTCGGACGTCCGAACTTTCTCTTCTGCATTCAAACTTTTCTGGAAAATACTGTTCATATGATAGTATTACTGTTCAGCGTTACTGTTCACAAGTTCGGACGACCAAACTTGGCCTTCTGCGTCCAAACTTGCGTTCGAATTTCTCTGGAAAAATAGTGATATTGTTCACTAAATAACGGTTACTGTTCACAGTGCAAGAAAAGTTTGGACGTCCGAACTTTGCCTTCTGCGTCCGAACTTTGCATCCGAACTTTTTAAACTTTGTCAAAACATATTCAAATCAATTTAAACATGTTGGAAAACCTTCTAGCCTATAAGATAAGTCTTTAAGGACCTTTTAAGTGCAAAAACCATTGATGAAAACTTGATAATTAAGGTAAGATCCAAACCATTGAAACCATTTAAATCAAGTTTTGTGCTCTCAAATGCAACTCAAAGATTCTAAGGATTAAGAGTGTAGGGTTTACAAAGTTTACCTATTAAGCACATGTAACCTACACTTCATGTCTTTAAAGCCTTCAATCATCTTGAACAAACTCTTCAATCTTCAATCACTTTGACATATTGGAGTTGTTCTTGCATTGTGGCTTCAAGGCAACAAGACTTCATACTTCTTTAATCAAACAATCGTATCACACAAATGACATAAAGATTAGTCTTCATCAATGTTTGTTATTAATAAAAACTTAATCATAACCTCATGATTTGCCCTTAGGGATAACAATCTCCCCCTTTTTGATGATGACAAACTTTGATGCAAAATGTGATGGATTTAAACAATGTAAAACAAAGAAGTATTGATGTCAATGATAGATAATAACCAATTTAGCATATTGACATTCAAAAGGCTCAATATGAGCCTATGACTCAACCAACCTCCATTTACCTCCTTCCTTCCAACAACTAGGATAGAAGATATAGCATTTAAGAATTAAGAAAACTTCTAAGAGAGGTATTAAAGGTCATAAAATATTAACAATGCTCCACCTTAGATTGTGCTAATTTTTCAACAAATTTTGACTTGAGATACTGTGCATCCGAATTCTGAAATATCAAGTCCAAACTGTAAAATAAGTGAAATGAAATCTACAAATTTTGTAAATAAGCTTTCCTAAGGTTGTTCAACATATTAGAAGAGATTAAAACATATTTGAATCTATTTGAAAAAAAAAGAGCACTTTTTGGCAAAAAATATGGATGCATCCGAATTTGAAATTTTAAGTCCAAACTTTAGAATATGTGAGATGAATGCTGTAATATTTTAAAATAAGCCTTCCTAAGGTTGTACAAATATAATAAGAAGGATTAAAACAGTTTTCAAACAATTTGAACAACTGAAAAAATATTTTTGGCAAGAAAGTTTGGATGCGTCTGAACTTTTGGTCTGCATCCGCACTTTAAGTCCGAACTTTTTGTCATAAGTTTGAAATGAAGATTTTGCACTTTTAAAAGAACTATAGAAGTACTCAAATATGTATGTCCAAAAGACACTCAGTTTAGCTTTACAAAATCACAAAACTCATGCATTCAATTGTTTTCATGAATCAATCCAAAATTATAGGTCAAGTCAAGAACCAAGTTCAAGATTTCAATCTCAATCTATCTAAATTCCAGAATCTAAGAAAACAACTAAAATCTCACATATTATAACATCGGCACATTCATAGCACACATTGCAGCATGATTCTCATCAGCACATTCATATCACACACATTGCAGCATCATTATCAGCACATATGTAACACACTTACAACAATCACATAGCACATTTTGTAGTTATCATTCTTTCTCCCCCTTGACATATGCATGGATTTTCAGAAAATTCACACATTTTCTATTCATGCATGAGTAATTCCACTGCTATTTCACATTTTCACACATTTTGTCATCACATTTCTTCTCCCCCTTTTGTCATCAATCAAAGGTGGGGTAAGAGTACTTGGACAACAAAAGTGAAACAAAAGAAGCTCTTATCACAAGGATTTCATATATTGAGCTTCAAAACATTATAATGACTAGAAAGGCACAAGGAAATTTCAATTTTAAAGCATAACATGTGCATCAAGGCATAAACTAAGATAAGCAACAAAATAGAGTTTAGGGATAGAAAGGCTTAGTCTTGGATGCGCTTCAAGGTCTTCACTTCCAAATCTGTTTGTTATGATGGTCATGTTTCCCTTGATCTCTATATTATGGGGTCTTTCATTTGCTGACTCCTTGCCCGTGTAGTTCAGCTTTGGAAAGTCACCAATCGAGAAGATCTTGGATCATCTTCTTTTGAATCACAGTTTTCTCCTCCCTTGGCTAAAGGAAATAGGTGATGCATTTTTTTGTTTGACTTTGTTAAACTCCCTTCACTTCCTTCTTCTTGCTTGTTTTCTTGTGCTTTACCTCTTTGTTCTTCATTCTCATTCTCTTCTTCTTCTTGGAGTGCTTCACTGCCTTTTCCTTCATCTTTGTCTTCTTCTTTAGCAACAAATTGATAGACATCTCAATTTTCACTGTCATTACTATCATCCTTGTTGCTGCCATCTCCACCCATATTATCTTCTTGATCTTCTTCATTTTCCTCATCACTGTTATCTTTTTCATCTTCTTTCTTGTCTTCTTCTTTGGCTTTATAGGAACTTGTACCATTTAAAATCACTTGAGAAATGTCTTCTTCCATATTCTCGACTCTAGCTTCTAAACCATCAAATTTGCCAAGAATCATTGGAGCAAAGGATTTGAAGAATTTGTCCATTTTCTTCATTTCCTTTACATAGTTATTCAATGTCTCTTGAAACACCTTAGCAACTATGGTATCACTTCTAGTGAGATTATTACCTTTAACTTCTTTTCCTTCAATAGAGGGTACCTCTTTAATCAAACAATCCTATCACACAAATGACATAAAGATTAGTCCTCATCAATGTTTGTCATTAATCAAAACTTAATCATAACCTCATGATTTGCCCTTAGGGCTAACAGAATCAATATCTCAAGGATCACCCTTAGCTAAAGGATTTTATGTCACAAGATAACCTTGTATTGAGAAAGTAGATAACAAGATTAAACAGAGAATGGATGAGATATTACCACTGCTTGGTAGATGATTACACAAGTAAGCACCACTTCACCTTGTTGTCTTTAGAATCTTGAATAATCACATGAAAGCACAAGACAAGAGAGAGCTCTAATGATTTCAAATGATTTTGGAATGTTAGGATTTCTTAAATGTTCAAAATTTACAAAAAATCTGAAGTTTATGGCTTTTATAGATTTTGAAAATCGGTTCAAACTGTCATAAAACGACTAGTTTCTAAGGAGTTCTGATGACCGAACTTGATCTTCTGCGTCTGAACTGTCGTCCGAACATTACTATGACATACTGTCTAGGAAAGTTCGAACAACCGAACTTTGCCCCTTGCATCCGAACTTGCGTCTGAATTTTTCTGGAAATACAGTATTCATGTTGACAGTTTGGACGTCCGAACTTGCGTCCGAACTGTTCAAACTTTGTCAAAACATTTGAAAATTAACCTCAATAAGTTTGAAATCATTTTGTGCTAAAAGATAAGTCATTTAAAATCTTTTAAACTTAAAGATCGTTACCAAAGCTTTTGATCATTAAAAGTTCACTCAAAGCCATTTAAGATTCAAAAATAAGTTTTGTGCTCTCTTATGCATTTAATAGATTCCAAGGCAAACAAGTGTAGGGTTTATAAGAGTATACCCTTTTAGCAAGTGTAAACCTACACTAGAGTCTTCAAAGCCTTCAATCCATAGGACATGCTCTATATTCTTGATCCTTGAGCACACTTGAGTTGTCCTTAGCACTTTTAGCTCTAAGGTAATAAGAACTCTTTGCTTCTCAATCCAAAAATCCTATCACACAAATAGTATATGAATCAGTCCTTATCAATGTTTGTCATTAATTAAACTAATCAAAAAACTACATGATTTGCCCTTAGAGCTAACAATTATTTCTATTATCTCACAAGCAAATTTTATAGGCTAAACAATGGAGTAGAAAGTGAGTAATGTCATTTAACCTTCCCTGTGGATATCTATGCTTTGTGAAAATTCTTCTTCAAAAATATTTTTCGGCCGAAGCCGTAAACACGACATGCTATGATAAATAGAATACTTTAAAGATCCTTTTGAAGAAAAACACTTTTTGAAGTTCTCTTTCATAGAACTCCTCAAATTGCATATTTTAAAGTGTTTGGTTATAAATGTCTTATCTTGAATACCTGTGACAACTTACTTAAATTTGATTGAAAACTGGATATAGGTATATCTCTTGGATATTTTTCTAACAAAAAGGCCTATGGAATTTATAACAAAAAAACCCTTATATAACGAGAAAACCATTCATGTTAATTTTGATGAATCTTTCATTTACTTGGAAAGAAGAGATGAATATGATGTAGGTACATCTATGAATGACTGTCAAACCCATATTCAAGCATCAACTTTGGAGAATCATGCCAATGAGAAAGAAATGATTGAACAAAATCAAGATGGCCCATCCTAGTGATGGCCAAGAGCTCCCAAAGGACTTAAGATATGCAAGAGGCCACCTGAAGGAGCAAATCATTGGTGATGTCTCGCAAGGAGTAAAAACAAGGCGGTACTTTATCAATAACTTGATTCTTTTATCTCTTATTGAGCCTAAAAGTATTAACGTTGCATTCTGTGATGATTTTTGAATTATTGCTATGCAAGAGGAATTAAGATAATTTGAAATAAACAAATTTGTAAACTTGTTCCTAAACCCCCTGAACACCTTGTTATTGGTGTAAAATGGGTTTTAGAAATAAACTATATGATTTTAGAGAAAAAAGTTAAAAACAAGACTAGACTTATTGCCCAAGGATTCAATCAAGAAGAGGGCATTGATTTTAATGAGACTTTAGCTCCAGTTACTAGATTTAAATCAATTAGAATGCTTTTGTCATTTGCATGTTTTAAAGGGTTCAAACTCTTTCAAATGATGTCAAAAGTGATTTCTCAAATGGCTTCATTGATGAGAAAATTTATGTAAAACAACCTCCTGGTTTCACTCACGAAAAAAATTCCTAACTATGTTTTAAAACTCTCAAAAGCCTTATATGGATTGAAACAAGTTACTAGAGAGCTTCATATGAAAGATTTAGTAGTTTTCTTGTTTCAAAAGTTTTTTAAAGAAAATTTGACATAACACTTTTCATAAAAAGCTCTTGTAACAAAGATCTATTAGTCCAAATATATGATATAAAATTTTTTTTTGTGCTTCTAATACTTCACTTTGTGATAAGTTTGCCAAGTTGATGCAAAGTATATTCGAAATGAGAATGATAGGAAAACTCAATTTCTTTCCTGGCCTACAATCAAGCAAACCAAGGATGACACCTTTATGAATAAAGTTAAGGTATAAGCACTCCCATAGGTTTATCAACTAGGACTGACAAGAATGAAAAAAAAAAGTTTTATAGGAGTATTCAACTCTATTTGCCAGCAAGTAGACCCGACATTATATTTGCCATGTGCTTGTCTATTGGATTTCAATATTGTCCTAAATAGTCTCATTTGATTACTGTTGAACACATTCTCGATTACCTTATTGATACTCCATATGATTATGGTCTAGATTTCAAATATGTGGCTATACTATATGATGACACTAATGCAATAAAGACCATTAATATCATTCAACAAACTAGGACAAAGCATATAGAGATCAAAGTATTTAGACCATTGGAAATGTTAGTAAATCTTGTAAAAATATCACTAATATTCTCACCTTGCTTCATGGTGAATAGCTCATAATCTCTTACTAGCATAGTAAGCTTTGACTCCTTTACTTGGTTCGTTCCTTCATGTGTTACTTGAAGTAATCTCCACATATCATGGGCGGTGTCACATCCACTAACTCGATTATATTCAGTCACATCTAGTGCACAACTTAAAATGTTCATGGCTTGGTAATTTAATTTCATTTTCTTTGAATCATTCTCATCAAATTCGTCTATAGGCTTTGGCTCTAAAGTAACTCCATTAGCTCTCATTTTCATTGGTATGTAAAGACCTTTCTCAATAATATTCCACAAATCAAAGTTAATAGAACAAATATATATCTTAACTCTAGATTTCCAAAATGTATAATTTGTTCCATCAAACAAAGGTGGTCTATTTGTGGAAGATCCTTCCAAATAAGGCAAGTTTGAAACATTAGCCATAAGATCTTAACTTCTAGGTTGTAAAACCACACAAAGAAGCCCTTGCTCTGATACCAATTGAAAGACCTAAGAGGGGGGAGGGGTGAATTAGGTCTTTGGCTAATTTTTGAAAATTATTTCCTTTTTATGAATTGAGTTTGGGCAGATTATAATCAGTTGTTTCAATGAGAGAATGATCAAATCAATGACAACAATAAACAATTTAAGAGTAATGAACACAAGCAATTTATAGTGGTTCAATCAAGATCTACGTCCACTACCTTGAGTCTATACTCAAGGATTTCAACCAATCTACTATATGCTCAAGTTCAAACAATTACACAAGAGGCTCATCACACAATGGTTTTACACCAACAACCTCTTTAACAATTCTACACACAAGATTCACCCTACCAAAAGGATTTTATATCTACAAACAACCTTGAATCAATATTTGAAGGATCTCCCTTACCTAAAGGATTTTATATTTACAAGAAAACCTTGTAATGAGCAAGTAGAAAAAAGGATTAAATAGAGAATGGATGAGATGTTACCACTTCTTGGTAGATGACTACACAATTTAGCACCACTTCACTTTGTTGTCTTTGCAATCTTGAATGATCACTTGTACGCACAAGACATAAGAGAGCTTTGATGTTTCAAATAATTTTAGAGTGTTAGAATTTCTCAGATATTCAAAAGTTACAAAACATTTGAAGTTTATTACTTTTATAGATTTTAAAAATTGATTTTAACAGTCATAAAACGGCTAGTAACGGCTGTCGTTTAAACATTACTGTGGACGACCGAACTTTGCCCCCTTGCATCCAAACTTGCATTCGAATTTCTCTAAAAAAGGTGTAACCATGTCCACAGTTTGGACGTCCGAACTTGCGTCCAAACCTTTTAAACTTTGTCAAAACATTTGAAAATCAACCTCAATAAGTTTGAAATCATTTTGTATTAAGAGATAAGTCATTTAAACACTTTTGAAATAAAAAATCGTTACCAAAACACTTTGATTAGACAAAGTTTACTCAAAATCATTTAAGATTAAAAAACACACTTGTTAATCAAAAGTTCATTTAAAGCCATTTAAGATTCAAAAATAAGTTTTGTTCTCTCTCATGCATTCAATAGATTCCAAGAAAAACAAGTGTAGGGTTTACAAGAATATACCTATTTAGCAAGTGTAAACCTACACTAGATTCTTTAAAGCCTTCAATCCATAGGACATGCTCTTCATTCTTTATCCTTGATCACACTTGAGTTGTCCTTAGCACTTTTAGCTCCAAGGCAATAAGAACTCCTTACTTCTTAGTCCAACAATCCTATCACATAATTGACATAAGAATTAGTCCGAACCAATGCTTATCATTAATCAAAACTACTCATAACTTCATGATTTGCCCTTAGGGCTAACAATCTCCCCCTTTTTGATGATGACAAACTTTGATGCAAAATGTGATGGATTTAAACAATGTAGAACAAATAAGTATTGATGTCAATGACAGATAATAGCCAATTTAGCACATTGACATTCAAAAGGCTCAATATAAGCCTATGGCCCAACCATCCTCCATTTACCTCCTTCCTTCCTTCAATTTAACTAGGATAGAAGATATAACATTGAAGCACTAAGAAATTTTCAAGAGCTTTTAAAGATTATAAAAGTTTAACAATGCTCTCCCTTAGATTTTGCTCATTTTCAAGGCATTTAAAATTGTGGACTATGAGTCCAAACTGCAATAAATCCAACATACTGAATGTTTAAAATGAAATAAAGCCTTCCTAAGTTTGTTCAAAGATAGTAGAGGCGGTTAAGATAGATTTGGATCACTTTAAACAACAAAAGAGTACTTTTTGGCAACACAGTATGAATGCATCTGAATTTCTGAAACATGCATCTGATTTTTTTTTAATCATGCATCCGAATTTTAAGATTTCAAGTCCAAACTGTAAAATATGTGAGATCAAAGCTTTAATTTTTGAAAATAAGCTTTTCTAATGTTGTCCAAATATGATAGGAAGGATTAAGACAGTTTTTAAACAATTTGAACAACAGACAAACATTTTTGGCAAGAAAATTTTGATGCATCTGAACTTTTGGTCTGCATCCGAATTTCAAGTCCGAATTTTTGGTAAGAAGAAAAGGTGATTTTGCGTTTTCAAATGAACTATAGAAGTACTCAAATATGTGTGTCCACAATGGCACTCAGTTTAGCTTTCCAAAACCACAAAACTCATGCATTCAATTGTTTTCATGAAGTAATTCAAAATCATAGGTCAGGTCAAGAACCAATATCAAGATTTCAACCTCAACTTAACCAAATTCAAAAATCTCAGAAAACAACCAAAATCTCACATATTAGTACTCATTCAATTTACAGCACATAGCACACACCACATACACATTACATTTTGCAGTCATCATTCTATACTTCTTTCTCCCTCTTTTGTCATCACTCAAAGATGGGGTAGTGAAAATGAGACAGCATTTGCACATTCAACTAACAGTTTAGCATATTTTTATAAGTCAACTTCTACTCCCCTTTTTAGAAGCAATTAAGGTTAGGGTGATCAAAGTATCACTAATAAAAGAAGCTCTCAATACTAAGGTTTCATCATTGAGCTTCATAAGCCAAGCTATTATAGAAATTGCAGAAATTAAGGAGAAGCATTGAAATTTCAAAAGCCAAGTTGGAAATTAAAACACATAAGTTATACTAAGTACAAATAAGTAATTAAAAAATAGTAAAGAGATAAGTTTGAAGAGATGCTCAGTCTTGTGATGTTGATGGAGAGGCCTTGCTGAATCCCTTCTTGATTGGCACATGTTTGACTCTTCTTGGCTAAAAGAGATAGTTGATGGTAATTTCTGCTCTTTCGATTTGGCTTCCTCCTTCTTGTGGCTCTTCTTTTGCAGCTTCATTTCTTTCTTCTTGACTTGCCAAGAATTCATTGTTGCCTCCTTGATCATCTGATATATCCCGGGGTGATCCTAAACAGCCCACTCTCACGCCTCAAGAGCTAAAGGAAGTCAATTCCCTCATGTCCAAATGCTATGCTCCATTTTGGATCGAATTCCTTCACTCCAAAACATTTAAAGCCCATATGACTACCCTATTGGCCCAAACCCTCTCTTGGTCCGAACCTAACTAAGCCCATAACACTTCAACCTTAATTTCTTTAAAAAATAATCCATAAATAAAGTCTTTCCTAGCCCATTAAGCCCCATGGACGAAATTCCACATCCAAAAGAGAGGAAATCGTTATTCCATCCTAGGCAACTTTTGACTATTTTCTTTACCCCATTGTCAAAAGTTATTCCTTTTCCTTTTTTCCATTGTCAAAAGTTATTTCTTTCCCCTTTTTCAAAAGGTATGCCTTTCCCTTTACCCCATTGTCAAAAGCATTGAGGACAAAATCATGTTTTTATTCCTAAGTAATGAGTATGTTGCATAATATATATATGTGTGTGGGACGAGGCCCTCTCCCCCCCATGTATTTTCCCTTTATTTTTACTTCATTATGAGCATAAAATATGTATTGTAAGGCCTATATAAGCCTCAAGTTTCTGGTTTTTAGAGATCAGATTTTTGAAGCTTAAACCTTGTGTAATACTCTTTGAATAAAGTGTGACACTTGTTCAAGCTATTTCCTAATTTATATCTCTTTAGTTAGCTGCTTAAGAGTGAGTATTAGGAGTCTAATTATACACTTAATTTGTGAAGAATTTCGTGTATAATAGATACCAAGCCCTAAGGTGAAATAAGAGTGTGTTGTATCTCTTAAATCAACTTAGATTATCCTTCCCTCTTCTCTTTTCCATTCAGTCACATTCCTACCTCTTCTTCTATCCCTGATATCTCTCGTATATGTTTGTCCAAGTCTTAGGCTAATATATAACATTTGGTATCAGAGCACACTTGTTCTACATCCCTACGGGACCAAAAGCCCAAAGCCTTTCCAAAAGACCTATATCTTCATTTTCACTGCCTCTATTCCCATTTCTCTACTCCATTTCGAAATTCCTCCCATAAAACAGCCCCAACACATCCATTCAAGCCTCTCCTAATCTTTCTCAAATCTAAACTCACTATCCCTGCTACCCCAAAATAGCAAGGATGTATCACAAGCTTTCTAAGATGACTGAGGAGGAGCTCATTTCTGCCTTTGAGCAAATGAAGCGTGAAAACGAATATCTTCGGAGGCAAGTTGCAGATCTCACCAAGTACAAGAAAAGTATGATGATGGATACAAGTGAATCCGAGAATGAGCATGAAGAAAAGGAGACTCTAAATCCTTTCTCCATGAATGGCGAAGCTAGTAACAGTAGCAACACTCGAGGGAATTACATCCCATACTCCCATGGCAGATTTCAAGGTTGACATTCCTACTTTTGACGGAAGGATTGATCCCGAGGAGTTCTTAGAATGGCTTGAAATGGTGGAGCGTGTCTTTGACTTCAAGGACATACTGGAAGACAAGAAGGTGAAAATTTTGGCCTTAAAATTCAGAAAGTATGCTTCTACTTGGTGGTCCAACATTACCACTAAAAGAAGGAGTCAAGGCAAAGAACCCGTAAGATCATTGAAAGAGAAGTTTCTACCATCTCACTACTTGCAAGAAAACTTTGCTAAATTGCATAGTTTAAGACAAGGGAGTAAAACGGTGGAAGAATACGCCAGAGACTTTGAGCAACTTTTGCTCAAGTGTGACCTCAAAGAAGATGATGCTCAAACCTTTGTGAGGTATCTTCATGGTCTAAATGACCAAATCGCTAATGTTGTGGAGCTGCAAACATATGACACTTTAGAAGATCTATCCCAGTTAGCCCACAAAGTTGATAACCAACTCAGGAAGAGCAAATCTTCTTTCACTCGAACAAATCATATATCAAACCAACCTACACTCCCTCTAAATCCACCTCCACACCTACTACCCATAATGTCTCCAAAGCCATACCACCCTCCTCCTCTTCCAATATCCAAAATTTACCCAAAGCTCCTCAATCAAACTCTAAAACACCCCGTTGTTTTCGCTTCCAAGGATTAGGACATTATGCCTTTGACTATCCTAACAAGAAAGTTGTGGCCTTATTTGATGAAGGTGAGGCCAACATAGAGGGAGAAGAAATCAGTGATGAAGTTGAGTACTTAGGCCCGGATGAAGGTGAACTCTTAGTCATTCGAAGGACTTTGAGTAGTATGGCGTGCCAAGAAGACCAACTTCAGCGGGAGAACATCTTTCATACTCGTTGTACTATTAAGGGCAAAGTATGCTCTCTTATTATTGACGGAGGAAGTTGCACTAATGTTGCTTCTCAAACCATGGTGGACAAGCTTAGCTTGGAGCCTTAATCCCATCCGAATCCTTACACCATCCAGTGGCTAAATCATGGTAAGGGACTTCACGTGGACTTTCGTTGCTTAATTTCCTTAAGTATTGGAAAAACTTATGTTAATGATATGTGGTGTGATATTATTCCCATGGATGCTTGTCACATTCTCTTGGGAAGACCATGGCTATTTGATAGAAGAGTCATCCATGATGGCTATTATAACACTTACACTTTTCTCATGAACAAAAAGAAGATCACCCTTACTTCCTTACCACGTCAAACCATTTCGCCCTCCTCTAAAGAAAACAACCCAACCTCACTTTCTACCCTCTTACAAGACGAATACCATGAACATGAATCCTTCAAAGAGTTGATCCTACTTGACATACATGAATCCGAATCCCTAAACTTCCCTCGTCACCCTATGGCTGAACCTATCCTCAAAAGATTTGCTCATGCTTTTCCCGAAGATGTCCCACACGGCTTACCACCTAAACGTGACATCCAACACAAGATTGATCTTTTACCCGGAGCCACCTTACCAAACAAACCAGCATATAGAATGAACCCGGAAGAAACCAAGGAAATCCACAGGCAAGTAGATGGACTGCTAGCCAAAGGATTCATTAGAGAGAGTTTGAGCCCGTGTGCTGTCCCGACACTTTTGGTTCCAAAGAAGAATGGCACGTGGAGAATGTGTTGTGATAGTTGGTCTATTAACAAGATCACTATCAAGTATCGGTATCCCATTCCCAGCCTTGGAGATATTTTAGATGAGCTGCATGGTTCAAAGGTGTTCTTAAAGATAGATCTTCGTAGGGGTTATCACCAAATCAGAATCCATGAAGGAAACGAGTGGAAAACTGCATTCAAGACAAAGTTTGGGGTCAATGAATGGCTAGTTATGCCATCCGGGTTGACCAATGCACCAAGCACATTCATGAGACTCATGAACCAAGTCCTCAAACCATTTATAGGTCATTTTGTCGTAGTCTACTTTGACGACATTCTGATCTATAGCAAGAATGAAAGTGAACATGTGAACAATTTAATCTTAGTTCTACAAAGGTTAGATGAAGAGAAGTTGTATGGCAATTTTGAGAAAAGTCAATTCTTTGCTGCCCAAACCAAGTTCTTAGCTCACATTGTGTCTAGCCAAGGAATTCAAGTAGACGAAAAGAAGATCCAAGCAGTCCGAGATTGGCCCACACCAACCTCATTGCAACAAGTAAGGAGTTTCATGGATTGGCCTCATTTTATCGAAGATTTGTGAAGGACTTCAGCATCATCCTAGCACCATTCACGAATTTGACCAAAAATCAGAAGTTCAAGTGGAACAAGAAGGCCCAAGGAGCATTTGAAACCATCAAGCATCGGTTAACACATGCCCCTGTGTTAGTCTTACCAAGTTTTGACAAGCTATTTGAAGTAGAATATGATGCGTCCGGTGTCGGAATCGGGGCTGCCCTTTCACAAGAAGGTCACCCGGTGTCTTACTTTAGTGAGAAGCTCAATGACACCCAAAGACGATATTCCACTTATGACAAAGAGTTTTATGCTCTTGTTCGCTCCGTTGAACATTGGCGTCATTACTTGATAAAGAAGGAGTTCGTACTACATTCTAACCATGAAGTATTGAAATACCTTCAAGGAAAACACAAGCTTCGTCCTTGACATGCCAAATGGGTAGAATACATCCAAACCTTTACCTTCACCATCCGACACAAAAATGGAACCCTGAACAAATGTGCTGATGCCTTATCCCAGAGGCATTTATTACTGACGGTACTTAGTACCACGGTTGTTGGCTTTGAATTTGTGCAAGAACTCTACCCAAAATATGAAGATTTCAAAGACATATATGCTAAATGTCTTAAAAGGCCATTTGGAGATTATCTTGTCAAAGATGGATATTTGTTTCGGAGAAACATACTCTACGTTCCAAAGTGCAATATTCGTGAAACCTTGATTGATGAAGTCCACAGAGGAGCACTAGCCGGTCACTTTGGCATAGAGAAGACGAGCATGTTACTCAAGGAGCACTACTTTTGGCCAAAAATGGATGGATATGTGAGCACTTCATCAAGAGATGTGGAACTTGTCTAATGGCTAAAAGTCATTATTTAGCCCAAGGTTTACACATGCCTCTCCCCGTACCCCGCTATCCATGGGAGGATGTAAGCCTCGATTTCATTACCGGTCTACCAAGAACACAACATAGCAAGGATTCTATCATGGTCGTGGTAGATAGCTTCTCGAAGATGGCACACTTTGTGCCATGTCAAACTACCTATGATGTTTCACAAATTGCTGACTTATACTTTACGGATATTGTTAAGCTACATGGCATCCCGAGGAGCAGGGTTTCAGATCGCGATAGCAAGTTTCTTAGCCATTTTGGCTAACACTACGGCGTAAGATGGGAACCAAGTTGAATTTCAGCACCCCCAAAACAAATGGTCAAACGGAGGTGACCAATCGAACTCTAGGAACTCTTCTACGAGTCCTAGTCAAGAAGAACTATCCAACATACAACTGAACCCCAAGCAAAATTACTGGATTCTCACCCGTTAGCCCTAAGGGCAAATCATGAAGTTTTGAATAATGACAAACATTGTTATAGACATCTTTATGTCAATTGGGTAATAGGATTGTTGGATTAAAGAAGTATGAAGTCTTGTTGCCTTAAAGCCAAAATCCAAGAACAACTTCAATGAGTCAAAGTGATTGAAGATTGAAGAGTTTGTTCAAGATGATTGAAGGCATTGAAGACTTAAAGTATAGGTCATATAAGCTCAATAGGTATATTCTTTTGTAAACCCTACACTTGTGTGTCTTGGAATCTATTGAATGCATAAGAGAGCAACAAAAACTTGTTTTGAATCTTAAGTGGCTTTGAATGAACTTTTGAATAACAAGTATAGTTTTGAATCTCAAATGATCTTGAGTAAACTTTGTATGATCAAAGTGTTTTAGTAACGGTTTTTGAGTTTGAAAAGATTTAAATGACTTACCTATTTATACAAAATGTTTTCAATGTTATTAAGGTTGATTTTCAAATGATTTGAAAAAGTTTGATTAGTTTGGACGCAAGTTCGGACGTCCAAACTTTGAAAATAGTTACTGTGCTTCCAGAGAAATTCGGATGCAAGTTCGGAAGAATGGGATAAAATTAGGACGTCCAAACTTTCTATGACAGCATGGTTACTTTTTTTCAAGTGAAAGAGAAGGAGGAAACAGTGGAGAAGAAGAGATTGCAATGGTAGTGAGGAAGTTCAGGAGATTCTACAAAAAGGAGTTTCTCAAGAAAGGAAGAAAGTCAGTCAAGAAGAGTGGACAATCCTCATCCTATAAACCTCAATGTTTTGAATGCAAGAGCACAGAGAATCTTATTGCTGACTGTCCCAAAGTGTTAGAGAGGGAAAGAGACAGTAAAAACAGAAAGAAATCTGTCAAGAAAGGAAAACGATTAGCTGGAACATGGGATCAACAAGAAAGCGAGGATGACAGTGAAGGGAAGGCCAACATATGCTTTATGGCCATTGATGATGAGGTACAATCTTCACCTTCTATTTCAAATTTCTGTGATGATGATATTGATTCTAGTAATTTGATTGTAGAACTGTATGAAGAGTTAAAAAATGCTTCAAAAAGAAACAAAGAAATGAAATTCAAAATCAATGATTTATCAAATGAGAATTCAAAATTATGTGTTGAAAATGATAAACTTCTTGAGACCATTAATTGCTTTATCATTGAAAAAGAAGTTTTGAATACAACCATACAAAACGTATTTTTTGAAAACAAAAAGCTTTGTACAAGAATTTTTTCTCTTGATTCAATGCTAAAAGATCATGAGTCTTTAAAAAGGAAAGAGAAAATTTAAATAAACTACTTGGTTATCAAAGATCTTCATTTGTAAAACATGGTCTTGGTTTTACACATTATTGTTTTGATCCAAAACAAAAAAAGTTATCTGTTAAAGAATCTTCTCATTCTAGGTCTCATACATGTTGCACATATTGTGGTAAGCATGGACACAAGGTTTCTAGATGTTTTATAAAAAGAAAGATAGAAAATGGTGTTAAGACCATTTGGAAAGTCAAAGGAACTATTACTAACCCCCTTGGACCCAAGAAGATATGGGTACCAAAAATCACTCTTTCTAATTTGGTATAGGTACAATTTGCCTCAAGATCAAGTGCCACTAAATGGTTTCTTGACAGTGGTTGCTCAAGGCACATGACGGGAAATGCACCACTTGTTAGTGAGCTTCAAACTACAAGTGAAGGTTTTGTCACATTTGGAGATAAGAAGAAAGGGAAAATACTTGGAATAGGTAACATTGGTAAAGGTTCTTTCCCTCTTATCAAGCAAGTTTTACTTATTGATGGTTTAAAGTATAATTTACTTAGTATTAGTCAATTATGTGACAATGGTTGCAAAGTTGAGTTTAAATGTGATCCTTGTACTATTCTTGACAATGCAAGTAATAAAACTATTTTTGTTGCTAAAAGAGTTAGTAATGTATATGTGTTATATCTTGATGAGCTTATTACTAATGATATTAAATGTCTTGCCATTCATGACAATGATGGATTTTTATGGCATAGAAGATTAGGACATGTGAGCATGGATTTATTGAACAAACTTTCTACACAAGAACTAGTTAGAGGATTACCAAAAAATGCATTTTGATAAAACCCGTCTTTGTGATGCTTGTCAATATGGAAAACAATCAAAAACATCTTTTAAACCAAAGAAAATGGTTTCTACCTCAAAACCTCTTGAACTAGTTCACATGGATTTATTTGGACCTATGAGGACTACTAGTCTTGGTGGTAAAAGATATGCGTATGTGATTGTTGATGATTTTTCAAGATTTACATGGGTAGTCTTCTTATCACAAAAAGATGAAACATTTTATGAATTTTCAAAACTTTTCAAAAAGGTTCAAATTTCTCTTGATTGCAAACTGATTTCCATTAGAACTGACAATGGAAAAGAGATTTTGCAAAATTTTGTGATGAGTATGGCATCACTCATAATTTTTCAGCTGCCAAAACACCTCAACAAAATGGTGTTATTGAAAGGAAAAACAGAACTTTACAAGAAATGGCTAGATCAATACTTTGTGAAAATTCCTTACCAAAATATTTTTGGGCTGAAGCTGTAAATACAGCTTGCTATGTAATGAATAGAGTTTTACTAAGACCTTTTATAAGAAAAACACCTTTTGAACTTCTATTTGATAAAACTCCATCAATTGTTTATTTTAAAGTTTTTGGCTGTAAGTGCTTTATTTTAAACACCAGTGACAATCTTGGTAAGTTTGACAGAAAATCAGATGAAGGCATATTTCTTGGCTATTTATCAAATAAAAAGGCATATAGAGTCTATAACAAAAGAACACTATGTGTTGAAGAAACTATTCATGTAACTTTTGATGAATCTAACATTTATCTTCAAAGAAGAAATGAAGATGATGTAGGTTCCTCAATGGTTGAAAATCAAACTCAACACCAAGTACCCACATTGGAAGATCATGCCAAAGAAGAAGAAATAATGGAGCAAGAACAAGATGGGTCAATCAAGCAATGATCAAGAACTTCCAAAGGATCTCACATATGCAAGAAGTCATCCTAAGGAGCAAATCATTGGTGATGTCTCCAAAGGAGTTAAAACAAGGCGGTACTTTTTTGATAATTTTGCCCTTTTATCTCATATTGAACCGAAAAATATTGATGATGCATTGTGTGATAATTTCTGGATTATTGCTATGGAAGAATAGTTAAATCAGTTTGAGAGAAATAAAGTTTGGACTCTTGTTCCTAGACCTCATGATCATTCTGTTATTGGTACAAAGTGAGTCTTTAGAAATAAGTTAAATGAACTAGGAGAAGTTGTTAGAAATAAAGCTAGACTTGTTGCTCAAGGTTTCAACCAAGAATAAGGCATTGATTATGATGAGACTTTTGCTCCAGTGGCCAGATTCTATAAGAATACTTTTGGCATTTGCTTTTTTTAAAGATTTTAAACTATTTCAAACGGATGTCAAAAGTGCTTTTCTAAATGGTTTTATTGAAGAAGAGGTTTATGTAGAACAACTTCCTGGTTTTATTCATGAAAAATTTCCAAATCATATTTTCAAGTTAACCAAAGCTCTATATGGATTGAAACAAGCTCCAAGAGCTTGGTATGAAAGATTAAGTGGTTTTCTTCTTTCAAAAGGATTTGCAAAAGGAAAAGTGGACACAACACTTTATATAAAAACCTCAAGCAATAATGATATTTTACTTGTGCAAATTTATGTTGATGACATTATTTTTGGTGCTACTAACACATCCCTTTGTGAAGAATTTTCCAAATCCATGCAAAATGAATTTGAGATGAGCATGATGGGAGAACTAAATTTCTTCCTTGGGCTGCAAATTAAGCAAACCAAGGATGGAGTCTTCATCAATCAAGCAAAGTATACCAAGGAGCTACTGAAAAGATTTGGAATGGATCAAGCAAAAGGAATAAGTACTCCAATGAGTTCATCAACTAAACTTGACAAAGATGAGAAAGGTAAAAATATTGATGAGAAATTATATAGAGGTATGATTGGAAGTTTACTCTATCTCATAGCTAGTGGACCAGATATTATGTTTGTTGTATGCTTGTGTGCTAGATTTCAATCATGTCCTAAAGAATCTCATCTAATTTCTGTCAAATGCATTTTTCGCTATTTGATTGATACACATGACTATGGTCTTTGGTTTTCAAAAATATCATCTTTTGAACTTATTGGATACTCTGATGCTGACTATGCTGGATGCAAAGTTGAACGTAAAAGTACAAGTGGTCATTGTCAATTTCTTGGTAGTTGTCTTGTATCTTGGTTTAGTTAAAAGCAAGCTTGTGTGTCTTTATCCACTGCAGAAGCTGATACATAGCTACAGGTAGTTGTTGTGCACAATTGTTATGGATGCAGCATACCTTACTTGATTATGGTCTTAAATTCAATTGTATGCCTATACTATGTGATAATAATAGTGCTATCAATTTGAGCATAAATCCTATTCAACATTCTAGGACTAAGTATATAGAAATAAAACATCATTTCATTCGTGATCATGTGATTAAGAAAGATATATGCTTAGAATATATAAATACAAATGATCAAATTGTTGACATATTTACAAAGCCTTTAACTGAGGAAAGGTTCAATCACCTAAGAAGACTAGGAATTTCAAAATTCATTGACTAATATGTGTGTCGAAGTTTTGATGAAAACAGGAAATTTTCGAATCCAGAATTCGGATGCACTACAGAAAATTCAGTTGACCGAATTTTCTGAGTGAAAGGAAACAGAGACTTTTGATCAAGAATTCGGACGCAGACCTGAGAATTCGGTCGTCCGAATTTTACGGGCGCGACTGTTTAAATGAAAATTAAACAGTTTTCTCAATACTTCAACTTCCGAATTTCACATCCTTTTAAAAGGCTCTCATACTCATTCACATCCGAATCAAAATTCCTTCAAAACCACACATTCTCATCCCGATTTGCCTTCTCTTTTGAACTTCTAACCCTAAATTCATACCAAAGATCAGTACTTCTCAACAGAAAATATCAATGGTGAGAACAAAGAAGCCAAATGTTGAGAAAGGGAAAGGAAAGGCTAAGGAAGGAGATGGAGAATCAATCTTCAACCAACCAAGAAGAATTTGAATCCCTCAAACATCATCTGGAGTTGACAGGTTTGTCTCGATCAAGGCTACTCGTGAATTTAATGAATGGAATAAAAATAGCAGAAAGATTATCCTTGGATATAAGGTGGATGTTAATAAATTCTCTAGCATGGATATTGTTCTATCTTGTTTCAATGATGTTGGTTGGAGTAGTTTGTTGTTCATTGATGAAAAATTTTATCCTACCTTGATATATGAATTCTATGCAAACCTAAAAGAGGAAAGAATTGAGACTGTAGGGGATAATGTGATACAATGGTATTCATCTAGAGTATCCCAAGTTGACATTGAATTTAGTGAAGGATTGATAAACAGAATTTGTGGAGTAGGTGACAATGGAGCTAGATATTATTCACCTTCCATGCATTGCTATGATCGTGAACTCTTTACATATGTTAGATTTGAAGAAGCATTTACCAATGGAAGAGAGTTTAGATCTATAAAAGAGAGGGAAATCAAGAACTTGGATGCTAGAGGTAGAGTGTTGCATCATATGGTAACCCCTATGATTGTTCCTAACTTTGGACATAAGTCATCAGTTGGAAATATGCATATGGTAATCATGTTAACCTTGCATGAGTAGAGGAGATTGAACTTTGGTTATATAGCCTTGAAACACATGATTAATGCTAGAAAAACAGTAACCAAAGCATTCCCATTTGGAAGGTTGTTGACAAGAATCTTTAAGTATTTTAAGATTAAACTTCCGGGAAGAGGGCAAGCTTTTAAGAGTGGGGAGATTTACACCAATGAAACTCTTAAGAGAATGCAGTTAGTTCTTGACGAGGATAATGTATGGAGGACAAAAAGAGAAACCCCTCCAAAAAGAATAGGAAGAGAAGAAAAGATAGAAAGTGAAGAAGAGGAAGAAGAAGAGGATGAAGAAGAAACCCTTGCTAGAGAAATGAAGACAAAGAGGAAGCATGACACCTCAAGTGAGGGGGAGCAACCTCCAACAAAAAGGAGATTGTTTGAAGAAGAAACTGGAATTGGTTCAAGTGGTGAAGGAGTAACTAGAGGTGACACCATAGTGGCCAAAGCATTCCAAGAAGCCTTGAACAATCATGTCAAGGAAATGGAGAAGATGTATAAGTTTTTTGAATCATTTGCTCCAATGGTTCATGGAAAGTTAGATGGGCTGGAGAGTAGGGTAAAGCACATTGAAGAAATCCTTATGAGAAATGCTCAAAGTGGTGAAGGACCCTCTAAGCCTCAAGATAGAAATGAGGAAGAAGGAGATAAGGAAGAAAAGAAAGGAGATTATAATGACAGTAATGATGAAGATGATGATCAAGGTGGAAATGAAGAGACTGTGGCAGAAGAAAAAGAGGAAGAACATGCACATGAAGAGCCACAAATAACAGGCAGCCAAGTAGCTCAAGCTGAAATAGTCTCTCCATCAACAATCTCTTTCAGTTATGTAAGAGTGAAGCACTTGACCATCAAGAAAGGAGTGAGCCGAGCCTCTCCATCAACATCAGCATCACAAGACTAAGCTCTCTTTCCTTCTATTCTATTTACTGCTTTTAAGTTTCTTATCTGTACTGAATTTTTTATTTGTTATGTATTTACTGTTGTTATGTGTTATTTATTCTGAACTTGTTAAGTATTTTGCTGCATTTTATGTAATAGTAAGCTCAATGATGAAATCTCAGTGATGAGAGCTTCCTTTATGTGTTAAATTGTTAGTCTCATTTTCATTGATCCCATTTTTATTTTTTTTGAGTGATGACAAAAGGGGGAGAAAAATGATGAATGATGACTGCAATGATGACATGATGATTCTGTGATAAACTTGATATTCTGTGATGAACTCGATTATGCAAAATGCATTTTGCATCTATGCTTGAATTGTTTTTTAACAAATGAATGCATGAGTCTTGAATTTTTGTAAAGCTAAACTGAGTGCCATTGTGGACATACATGTTTGCGTACTTCAACATTTCATTTTAAAAGGCAAAATCACCTTTTCAATCTTGTTGCAAAAATTTGGACTCAAAATTCAGATGCATGGTTTAAAAATTCGGATGCATGTTCTGAAATTCGGATGCATCCATATTGTGTTGTCAAAATGTGCTCCTTTGTTGTTCAAATTGATTCAAATATGTTTTAATCTCTTCTAATATGTTGAACAACTTTAGGAAAGCTTATTTTCAAAAATTGCAGCTTTCATTTCTCCTATTTTATTGTTTGGACTTGATGTGTCAGATTCGGATGCTTAGCATCACAAGTCCAAACTTATTGAAAAATGAGAACAATCTAAGGGGGAGCATTGTTAAGCTTTTACAACCTTAAAACCTCTCTTAGAACTTTTTCTAAATGCTTAAATGCTATATCTTCTATCTTTGTTGGAAGGAAGGAGGTAAATGGAGGTTGGTTGGGTCATAGGCTCATATTGAGCCTTTTGTATGTCAATGTGCTAAATTGGTTATTTTCTATCATTGACATTAATACTTCTATGTACTACATTGTTTTAATCTATCACATTTTGCATCAAAGTTTGTCAACATCAAAAAGGGGGAGATTGTTAGCCCTAAGGGCAAATCATGTAGTTTTGATTAATGACAAATATTGATGAGAACTAATATGTCTGTATGTTGTGTGATAGGTTTTGTGAACTAAGAAGTATGAAGTCTCATTGCTTTGAAGCCAAAGTACAAGAACAACTTCAGTAAAAGCAAAGTGATTGAAGTTTGAAGAAGGTTGTTCTTAGACGATCTAAAGGCATGGAAGACTTAAAGTGTAGAGTGTATATTCTTAGTAGGTAAATCTCTATGTAAACTCTACACTTGTATGTCTTGGTTATCATTGAATGCATAAGAGAGCATAAAATGAGTCCTATGATCTTAAAAGGCTTTGAATGAATTTTTTGATGAATGTGGTTTTGTGTCCTAAAAGTTTTTAAGTAAACTTTATATGATCAAAGGAATTTGATTTTGGTTTTCAAACATATATATGTCTAAATAAGTTTTCTATACATACCAAATATTTTTCAAACTTATTTAAGTTAAATCTCAAATGATTTTACAAAGTTTGAATATGCTTCCAAAAAATTTGGTCGTCCAAATTTTGCAGCAAAAGTTTGCTACTGTTCTTCCAAAGAAATTCGGAAGAAGATTCAGACACATGAAGAAAAATTCGGTCATCCGAATTTTGGCATTCAGCATGGTCACTGTTTTTCCAGAGAAATTTGGACGAAGATTCGGACGTAGCAGGAAGAATTCGGTCGTCCGAAAAATTTAGATGCAGAATTCGGTCGTCTGAATTTCCTGAAAATAGCCGTTAACTAGCCGTTTTATAGCTGTTAAAACTGATTTTCAAATTCTATAAAAGCTATAAACGTGTAATCTTTTGTAAGTTTTGAATTCTTGAAAACTCTAAACATTCTAAAGCCTTTTACAAATATTTCTTAAGCTCTCTTATGTCTTGTGCATTCAATTGATCAATCCAAAGACATCAAAGTGTGAAGGTGCAAGTTTGTGTAAAAATGTACCAACAAGTGGTAACATCTACACACTCTTATCTTTTTATCAAATTGTGTTTTTTTACTAGCTCTTGCAAGGTTATCTTGATAGCATAAAACCCTTTAGATATGGGTGATCCTTGAAGTTGTGATACAAGGTTGTTTGAGATATAAAACCATTGTGTGTGGTGAGCCTTATTTGTAAAAGTTACTAGAAGAGGTTGTGAGTGTAAAGCCATAGTGTGGTGAGCCTCTCTTGTAAGTTGTAAACCTGAGCATATAGTAGATTGATTGAAATCCTTAAGTGTAGGCTTAAGGTAGTGGACGTAGATCTTGAGGATCGAACCACTATAAATTGCTTGTGTTCTTTGATCTTACCTTCTTGTATTGATGTGCTATAAATTGCTTATAACTTGACTCACATAATCTGTTCTTTGCTTAGACGAATAAAAGGTTTCAATTACAGAAAATTAGCCAAATACGTAGTTCACCCCCCCTCTTAGGTATTTCAAAATTTTTTCATCATCAAAAAGGGGGAGATTGTTAGCCCTAAGGGCAAATCATGAAGTTTTGAATAATGACAAACATTGTTATAGACTAATCTTTGTGTCAATTGTGTGATAGGATGTTGGATTAAAGAAGTATGAAGTCTTGTTGATTTAAAGACAAAATCCAAGAACAACTTCAATGAGTCAAAGTGATTAAAGATTGAAGAGTTTGTTCAAGATAATTGAAGGCATTGAAGACTTAAAGTGTAGGTCATATGTGCTCAATAGGTATATTCTTTTGTAAACCCTACACTTGTGTGTCTTGGAATCTATTGAATGCATAAGAGAGCAACAAAAATTTGTTTTGAATCTTAAGTGGCTTTGAATGAACTTTTGAAGAACAAGTATGTTTTTTATCCTCAAATGATCTTGAGTAAACTTTGTATGATCAAAGTGTTTTAGTAACGGTTTTTGAGTTTGAAAAGATTTAAATGACTTACCTATTTATACAAAATGTTTTCAATGTTATTAAGGTTGATTTTCAAATGATTTGATAAAGTTTGATTAGTTCGGACGCAAGTTTGGATGTCCAAACTTTGAAAATAGTTACTGTGCTTTTATAGAAATTCGGACGCAAGTTCAGACGCATGGGAGAAAATTTGGACGTCCAAACTTTCTCTGATAGCATGGTTACTACTTTTCCAGAGAAATTCGGACGAATGTTTGGATGCATAAGGAAAAGTTCGGATGTCCGCCGTTTTATAGCTGTTGAAACTTATTTTTGAAATCTATAAAAGCTATAAACTCAAGAATTTTTGTAAGTTTTGAATCTTTGGAAAATCTTAATATTCCAAAATCTTTAGCAAACATCAAAGCTCTCTTTTGTCTTGTGCTTTCAATTAATCATTCAAGATTCCACAGACATCAAAGTGAAGAGGTGCAACATTGTGTAATTATCTACCAAGAAAGTGGTAACACCTTATTCATTCTCCATGCTCCATTTAACTGTGTTTTCTACTAGCTCATTACAAGGTTTTCTTGTAAACATAAAATCCTTTAGATAAGGGTGATCTTTGGACATTTCTTCAAGGTTGTTTGTAGATATAAAATCCTTTGGTAGGGTGAACCTTGTTTGTAGAATTGCAAAAGAGGTTGTGAGTGTTAAACCATTGTGTGGTGAGCTTCTTATGTAATTGTTGAACTTGAGCATATAGTAGATTAATTGAAATCCTTGAGTGTAGACTCAAGGTAGTGGACGTAGATCTTGAAGAGATTGAACCACTATAAATTGCTTGTGTTCATTGATCTTAAATTGTTTATTGCTTTATCATTGATTTAACTATCCTCTCATTGAAACAAGTATTCATAATCTGCTCTAGCTAAATTTGTAAAAAGAAATAATTTTTGAAAATTAGCCAAATATCTAATTCACCCCCCCTCTTAGGTATTTCATCACCCTTCATGATTGTCTATGGAACCAACCCACTCACACCTTTGGAGCTTGAACCAATCACGGCCCAAACAAAGTCCAGTTGGGAAGGAGAAAAGAGAGCAAAAGAAATTCAGGATCTACACAATACCGTTCGAGAGAAGATCGAGAAGAAAAATGCTTCAGAAGGTGTTTTTCTTATAAAAGGTCTTATCTATTCATTACATAGCAAGCTGTATTTACAACTTCAGCCCAAAAATATTTTGGTAAGGAATTTTCACAAAGCATTGATCTAGCCATTTCCTGTAAAGTTCTGTTTTTTCTTTCAACAACACCATTTTGTTGTGGTGTTTTAGCAGCTGAAAAATTATGAGTGATGCCATACTCATCACAAAATTTTGTAAAATCCTGGTTACAAAACTCTCTTCCATTGTCACTTCTAATAGAAATCAGTTTGCAATCAAGAGAAATTTGAACTTTTTGAAAAGTTTTGAAAATTCATAAAATGTTTCATCTTTTTGTGATAAGAAGACTACCCATGTAAATATTGAAAAATCATCAACAATCACATACGCATATCTTTTACCACCAAGACTAGTAGTCCTCATAGGTCCAAATAAATCCATGTGAACTAGTTCAAGAGGTTTTGAGGTAGAAACCATTTTCTTTGGTTTAAAAGATGTTTTTGATTGTTTTCCATATTGACAAGCATCACAAAGACGGGTTTTATCAAAATGCATTTTTTGGTAATCCTCTAACTAGTTCTTGTGTAGAAAGTTTGTTCAATAAATCCATGCTCACATGTCCTAATCTTCTATGCCATAAAAATCCATCATTGTCATGAATGGCAAGACATTTAATATCATTAGTAATAAGCTCATCAAGATATAACACATATACATTACTAACTCTTTTAGCAACAAAAATAGTTTTATTACTTGCACTGTCAAGAATAGTACAAGGATCACATTTAAACTCAACTTTGCAACCATTGTCACATAATTGACTAATACTAAGTAAATTATACTTTAAACCATCAATAAGTAAAACTTGCTTGATAAGAGGGAAAGAAACTTTACCAATGTTACCTATTCCAAGTATTTTCCCTTTCTTCTTATCTCCAAATGTGACAAAAACATCACTTGTAGCTTGAAGTTCACTAACAAGTGATGCATTTCCAGTCATGTGCCTTGAGCTGCCACGGTCAAGAAACCATTTAGTGGCACTTGATCTTGAGGCAAATTGTACCTATACCAAATTAGAAAGAGTGATTTTTGGTACCCATATCTTCTCGGGTCCAAGGGGGTTAGTAATAGTTCCTTTGACTTTCCAAATGGTCTTAACACCATTTTTTATCTTTCTTTTTATAAAACATCTAGAAACCTTGTGTCCATGCTTACCACAATATGTGCAACAAGTATGAGACCTAGAATGAGAAGATTCTTTAACAAATTATTTTTTTTGTTTTAGATCAAAACAATCATGTATAAAACCAAGACCATGTTTTACAAATGAAGATTTTTGATAACCAAGTAGTTTATTTAAATTTTCTCTTCCATTTTTAAATCTCTCAATGCATAAAGTAAGATCATTAACTTTCCTTTTTAAGGACTCATGATATTTTAGCATTGATTCAAGAGAAATAATTCTTGTACAAAGCTTTTTGTTTTCAAAAGATACGTTTTGTATGACTGTCCCAAAGTTCTACAATTAAATCACTAGAATCAATATCATCATCACACAAATTTGAAATAGAGGGTGAAGATTGTACCTCATCATCAATGGCCATAAAGCATATGTTGGCATTCCCTTCACTTTCGTCCTCACTTTCTTGTTGATCCCACGTTCCAGCTAGTCCTTTTCCTTTCTTGGCAGATTTCTTTCTGTTTTTGCTTTCTCTTTCCCTCTCTAACACTTTGGGACAGTCAGCAATAAGATGCTCTGTGCTCTTGCATTCAAAGCATTGAGGCTTATAGGATGAGGATTGTCCACTCTTCTTGACTGGCTTTCTTCCTTTCTTTAGAAACTCCTTTTTGTAGAATCTCTTGAACTTCTTCACTGCCATTGCAATCTCTTCTTCTCCACTGTTTCCTCCTTCTTCTTCACTTGAAGATTGTTCTTGTTCACTCAAGTTGTTTGAGGCATTAAGAACAACTCCTTTTCTTCCCTTTTCTTCATCTTCCTTATCATTCAACCGTTTCACCTTCATTTCATGTGTGAGTAGTGATCCGATAAGTTCTTCAAGAGGAAGAGTTTTTAGATCTTTGGACTCCTCAATAGCAAGCGTCTTTGGCTGCCAAGATTTTGGTAGAGCATCCAAAATCTTTCTGTTTTGCTCTCCCATAGTATAGCCTTTACCATAAGCTTTCAAGACATTAAAAATGTTAGTAAACCTTGTAAACATATCACTAATATTTTCACCTTGTTTCATAGTAAACAGTTCATAATCTCTAACAAGCATAGTAAGTTTAGATTCTTTAACTTGATTAGTACCTTCATGTGTAATTTGGAGTAATCTCCACATATCATGAGCAGAATCACACCCACTAACTCCATTGTATTTAGTAACATCTAATGTACAACTTAATATGTTCATGGCCTGATAGTTTAATGTCATTTTCCTTGAATCATGCTCATCAAATTCATCAGTGGATTTGGGTTCTGAGGTTACTCCATCTGCTCTAATTTTCATTGGGACATAAGGAACTTTCTCAACTATGTTCCACAAATCAAAATTGATAGAATAAATATATATCTTAACTCTAGTCTTCCAAAAAGTGTAATTTGTTCCAACAAACAACGGTGGTCTATTTGTAGATGATCCTTCTGCGTCCGAATTTTTCGGACGACCGAATTCTTCCTGCTTCGTCCGAATCTTCGTCCGAATTTCTCTGGAAGAACAGTGACCATGCTGAAGACCAAAATTCGGACGACCGAATTTTTCTTCATGCGTCCGAATCTTCTTCCGAATTTCTCTGGAAGAACAGTAGCAAACTTTTGCTACCAAATTCGGACGACCGAATTTCTTAGAATTATGTTCAAACTTTGTAAAATCATTTGAAATTTAACTTCCAAGGATTTGAAATACATTTGGCATATATAGACAACTTATTTAGACAAATATCAGTTTGAAAACCAAAATCAAATTCCTTTGATCATATAAAGTTTACTTAAAAACGTTTAGGATACAAAACCACATTTACTAAGAATTCATTCAAATCCTTTTAAACTTAAGAAACAATTTTATGCTCTCTTATGCATTCAATAGACTCCAAGACATACAAGTGTAGAGTTTACATAGATATTACCTATCATCATACCTACTCTACACTTCAAGTCTTCAATGCCTTGAGTTCATCTTTGGATAAACCTCAAAAGACTCATAGCTTATTGAGGTTGTTCTTGCTCTTTGGCTTGAAGGCAATGAGACTTCAAACTTCTTTCTTCACAAATCCTATCACACAATATAAACATATTAGTTCTCATCAATATTTGTCATTAATCAAAATTACATGATTTGCCCTTAGGGCTAACAATCCTCTTCTTCCTCCTCCTCTTCACTTTCTATCTTTTCTTCTCTTTCTATTTTTTTAGTAGGGGTTTCTCTTTTTGTCCTCCAAACATTATCCTCATCAAGAACTAATTGCATTCTCTTAAGAGTTTCATTAGTGTAAATCTCCCCACTCTTAAAAGCTTGCCCTCTTCCCGGAAGTTTAATCTTAAAATGCTTAAAGATTCTTGTCAACAACCTTCCAAATGGGAATGCCTTGGTTACTGTTTTTCTTGCAGTAATCATGTGTTTCAAGGCTATATAACCAAAGTTCATTCTCCTATGCTAATGCAAGGCTAACATGATTACCATATGCATATTTCCATCTGATGACTTATGTCCAAAATTAGGAACAATCATAGTAGTTACCATATGATGCAACACTCTACCTCTAGCATCCAAGTTCTTGATTTTCCTCTCCTTTATAGATCTAAACTCTCTTCCATTGGTAAATGCTTCTTCAAATCTAACATATGTAAAGAGTTCACGATCATAGCAATGCATGGAAGGTTAATAATATCTAGCTCCATTAGCATCTACTCCACAAATTCTGTTTATCAATCCTTCACTAAATTCAATGTCAACTTGGGATACTCTAGATGAATACCATTGTATCACATTATCCCCTACCATCTCAACTCTTTCCTCTTTCAGGTTTGCATAGAATTCATATATCAAGGTAGGATAAAATTCTTCATCAATGAACAACAAACTACTCCAACCAACATCATTGAAACAAGATAGAACAATATCCATGCTAGACAATTTATCAACATCCACCTTATATCCAGGGATAATCTTTCTACTATTTTTATTCCATTCATCAAATTCATGAGTAGCTTTGATTGAGACAAACCTGTCAACTCCAGATAATGTTTGAGGGATTCGAATTCTTCTTGGTTGGTTGAGGATTGAGTCTCCATCTCCTTCCTTAGCCTTTCCTTTCCCTTTCTCAACATTTGGCTTCTTTGTTCTCACCATTGATATTTTCTGTTGATAAGTATTGATTTTCGGTATGAATTTAGGGTTAGAAGTTTAAAAGTGAAGGCAAATCGGGATGAGAATGTGTGGTTTTGAAGAGATTTTGATTCGGATGTGAATGGGTATGAGAGCCTTTTAAAAGGATGTGAAATTCGAAAGTTGAAATGTTGAGAAGACTTGTTTAATTTACATTTAAACAGTCGCGTCCGTAAAATTCGGATGACCGAATTCTCAGGTCTGCGTCCGAATTTTCGGTCGAAAATTTCTGTTTCTTCAGGTCAGAAAATTCGGTGCGTCTGAATTCTTGATCAAAAGTCTCTGTTTCCTTTCACTCAGAAAATTCGGTCGACCGAATTTTCTGTAGTGCATCCGAATTCTGGATCCAAAAATTTTCTATTTTCATCAAAACTTCAATACACACATTAGTCATTGAATCTTGAAATTCCTAAGAGTCTTCTTAAGTGATTGAACCTTTCCTCAGCCAAAAGGCTTTGTAAATATGTCAGCAATTTGATCATTTGTATTTATATATTCTAAGCATACATCTTTCTTAATCACATGATCACGAATGAAATGATGTTTTATCTCTATATGCTTAGTCCTAGAATGTTGAACGGGATTTATGCTCAAATTAATAGCACTAGTATTATCATTTTCGACACATAATTTTGAATTCTCATTTGAAAAATCATTGATTTTGAATTTCATTTCTTTGTTTCTTTTTGAAGCCTTTTTCAACTCTTCATACAGTTCTGCAATCAAATCACTGGAATCAATATCATCATCACAGAAATTTGAAATAGAAGGTGAAGATTGTACCTCATCATCAATGGCCATAAAGCATATGTTGGCCTTTCCTTCACTATCATCCTCGCTTTCTTGTTGATCCCACGTTCTAGCTAATCCTTTTCCTTTCTTGGCAGATTTCTTTCTGTTTTTGCTGTCTCTTTTCCTCTCTAACACCTTGGGACAGTCAGCAATAAGATGCTCTGTGCTCTTGCATTCAAAGCATTGAGGCTTATAGGATGAGGATTGTCCACTCTTCTTGACTGGCTTTCTTCCTTTCTTTAGAAACTCCTTTTTGTAGAATCGCTTGAACTTCCTCACTGCCATTGCAATCTCTTCTTCTCCACTGTTTCCTCCTTCTTCTTCACTTGAAGATTGTTCTTGTTCACTCAAGTGATTTGAAGCATTGAGTACAACTCCTTTTCTTCCCTTTTCTTCATCTTCCTTATCATTCAACCGTTTCACCTTCATTTCATGTGTGAGTAGTGATCCGATAAGTTCTTCAAGAGGAAGAGTTTTTAGATCTTTGGACTCCTCAATAGCAAGTGTCTTTGGTTGCCAGGATTTTGGTAGAGCATCCAAAATCTTCCTGTTTTTCTCTCCCATAGTATAGCTTTTACCATAAGCTTTCAAGCCATTAAAAATGTTAGTAAGCCTTGTAAACATATCACTAATATTTTCACCTTGTTTCATAGTAAACAGTTCATAATCTCTAACAAGTATAGTAAGTTTAGATTCTTTAACTTGATTAGTACCTTCATGTGTAATTTGGAGTAATCTCCACATATCATGAGCAGAATCACACCCACTAACTCCATTGTATTTAGTAACATCTAATGCACAACTTAATATGTTCATGGCCTGATAGTTTAATGTCATTTTCCTTGAATCATGATCATCAAATTCATCAGTGGATTTGGGTTCTGAGGTTACTCCATCTGCTCTAATTTTCATTGGGACATAAGGAACTTTCTCAACTATGTTCCACAAATCAAAATTGATAGAACAAATATATATCTTAACTCTAGTCTTCCAAAAAGTGTAATTTGTTCCAACAAACAACGGTGGTCTATTTGTAGATGATCCTTCTAGGTAAGGTAGGTTTGAAATATTAGCCATAGGATCTTTGTCTTCTAGGTTGTCAAACCACACAAAGAAGTTCTAGCTCTGATACCAATTGAAATACCTAAGGGGGGGGGGTGAATTAGGTATTTGGCTAATTTTCGCAAAAACAAACCTTTTATGCGTTTAGACCAAGAACAGATTATATGAGGAAAATAGAGACAATTTATAACAAAGCAATGAAAGAAAGCAATAGCAAAGAACTCAAACAATTTATAGTGGTTCGATCCTCAAGATCTACGTCCACTACTTTAAGCTCACACTTAAGGATTTCAAACAATCTACTATATGCTCAGGTTTACAAATTACAAGAGAGGCTCACCACACTATGGTTTTACACTCACAGCCTCTTCTAGTAACTTTTTACAATACAAGGCTCACCAAACACAATGGTTTTATATCTCAAACAACCTTGAATCACAACTTCATGGATCACCCTTATCTAAAGGATTTTATGTTATCAAGATAACCTTGCTAGAGCTAGTAGAACAACACAATTTAATAAATAAAGAAGAGTGTGTAGATGTTACCACTTGTTGGTAGATATTACACAAAGTTACACCTTCACACTTTTGATGTCTTTGGATTGATCAATTGAATGCACAAGACATAAGAGAGCTTAAGGAATGTTTGTAAAAGGCTTTAGAATGCTTAGAGTTTTCAAGAATTCAAAACTTGCAAAAAATTTCAACTTTATAGCTTTTATTAATTTTGAAAATCGGTTCCAACAGTCATGAATAACCAAGAAATATACCTTCATCTGATTTTCTATCAAATTTTTCTAGGTTGTCCTGAGTATTCAAGATAAAGAACTTACAACCAAATACCTTAAAAGAAACAATTGAAGGAGTTTTATCGAATAGAACTTCGAAATGTGTTTTTCATAGAAAAGGTCTTAAAAGAACCCTATTTATTACGTAGCAAGCAGTGTTTACAGCTTTGGCCCAAAAATATTTTGGTAAAGAGTTTTCACAAAGCATTGATCTAGCCATCTCTTGTAAAGATCTATTTTTCCTTTCAACAACACCATTTTGTTGGGGTGTTTTGGCAACTGAAAAATTATGTGTAATACCATTTTCATCACAAAATTTTGAAAAGTCTTGATTACAAAATTCTCTTCCATTGTCACTCCTAATAGAAATCAATTTGCATTCAAGTGAGGTTTGGACTTTTTTGAATAGTTTTACAAATTCATGAAAAACTTCATCCTTTTGAGCTAGAAAGATCACCCATGTAAATCTTGAGAAATCATCAACAATCACATACGTATACCTCTTACCACCAAGACTAGTGGTCGTCATTTGTCCAAACAAATCCATATGAACTAGTTCAAGAGGTTTTGATGTACAAACCATTTTCTTTGGTTTAAAAGATGTTTTTGATTTTTTTCATATTGACAAGCATCACAAAGACGAGTTTTATCAAAACGCATTTTAGGTAGTCCTCTAACCAATTCTTGTGTGGAAAGTTTGTTCAAAAAGTCAATGCTCACATGACCTAATCTCCTATGCCATATATATCCATCATTATCATGAATGGCAAGACATTTAATATCATTTGCAGCAAGTTCATCAAGATATAGTACGTATACATTTCCAACTCTATCAAGAATAGTACAACTATCACATTTAAATTCAACTTTACAACCATTATCACATAATTGGCTAATACTAAGTAGATTATACTTCAAACCATCAATAACTAATACTTACTTAATGATAGGGAAAGAACCTTTACCAATATTACCAATTCCGAGTATTCTTCCCTTCTTCTTATCACCAAATGTGACAAAACCTTCACTTATTGCTTGAAGTTCACTAAGAAGTGAGGCATTTCTTGTCATGTTTCTTGAGCAACCACTGTCAAGAAACTACTTAGTAGTGCTTGATCTTGAGGCAAATCGATCCTATACCAAATTAGAGAAAGTGACTTTTGGTAACCCACATTTTCTTGAGTCCAAGGGGGTTAGTGATAATTTCTTTAACTCTCCAAATGGTTTTAACACCATTCTCTATTTTTCTTTACACATAACATTTCGAGACTTTGTGTCCATTTCTACCATAATACGTGCAACATGTATGAGGCATTGAAATAGAAGTGGCTTTAGCTAAGAAGGTTTTATATTTTGGATAATTGTTTTCATGAATGTAGCCAAGACCATTTTTCATACAAGAAGATCTTTGAGATCCAAGTAGTTTTTTAGATTGTCTTTTCCATTTATAAATTTTTCAATGCATAATGTAAGGTCATCAACTTACTTTCTCAATATGTCATAATCACTAAACATTGTTTCTGGAGAAAAGATCTTTGTGCAAAGATTTTATTTTCAAGAGATATGTTTTGTAAAGCTACATTTAAAATTTCCTTTTCAATGTTTAAGCAATTAATAGATTCAAGAATTTTTCCATTTTCACAACATAATTTTGAATTTTCATTTAATAACTCATTAATTTTGGTTTTCATTTCCTTATTCCTTTTTGAGGCCTTTTTTAATCCTCCATACATTTCAACAAGTAATTCACTATGATCATTATCATCATCACAACAAGTGGAAATTGAAGGAGTAGATTGTACCTCATTATTTATTGCCATAAAGCATATATTGGCTCTTCCTTCAATGTCATCTTCACTTTCTTGTTGGTCCCAAGAGCCAGCAAGTCCCTTTCCCTTCTTGAGAGATTTCTTTTTGAGTTTCATGTCTCTTTCTTTTTCCAAAGCTTTAGGCCAATCGACAATAAGATGTTCGGTGCTCTTGCATTCACCACATTGAGGTTTGAACAATGATGATGCCTGTCCGCTTTTCTTGAGTGACCTTTTTCCTTTCTTGAGAAATTCCTTTTTATTGAATCTCTTGAATTTTCTTACTGCCATAGCCATCTTCTCATCTACACAATTTCCATCTTCGTCGCTTGATGATTTCTCTTGTTCACTAAGATGATTGGAGGTTTTAAGTACGACTCCCTTTCTTCCCTTCTCTTCATCTTCAATATCATTTAATCTCTTGACCTTTAATCTCATGTGTATGTAGTGATCCGATGAGCTCTTTAAGTGGAAGAATTTTCAAGTCTTTTGATTCCTCAATAGCAAGAGCCTTCGGTTGCCAAGACTTTGGAAGAGCATCCAATATCTTTCTATTTTGTTCTCCAATTGTGTAATTCTTCCCACAGGCTTTTAGACCATTGGAGATGTTGGTAAATCTTGTGAACATATCCCTAATCGCCTCACCTTGCTTCATGGTGAATAGCTTATAATCTCTTACTCGCATTGCAAGCTTTGACTCATTTACTTGATTTCTTCATTCATGTGTTATTTGAAGAAGTCTCCACATATCATGAGCGGTGTCGTATCCACTAACTCGATTGTACTCATTCACATCTAGTGCACAACTCAATATGTTCATGGCTTGGTAATTTAATAACTAGTGCATACGTTGGCTTTTCCTTCACTGTCATCTTCACTTTCTTGTTGGTCCCAAGTACCAGCAAGTCCCTTTCCCTTCTTGAGAGATTTTTTTTTGAGTTTGATGTCTCTTTCATTTTCCAAAGCTTTAGCACAATCGGCAACAAGATGATTGGAGCTTTTGCATTCAAAGCATTGAGGTTTGAATGATGATGACTGTCCACTTTTCTTGAGTGGCCTTTTTCCATTCTTGAGAAATTCCTTTTTATAGAATCTCTTGAATTTTCTTACCTTCTCTGCATCTTGGATATCATTCAATCTCTTGGACCTTCATCTCATGTGTAAGTAGTGATCCGATGAGCTCCTCAAGTGGAAGAATTTTGAAGTCTTTTGATTCCTCAATAGCAAGAGTCTTCGGCTGCCAAGACTTTGGTAGAGCATCTAATACCTTTCTATTTTGTTCTCCAATTACGTAATTCTTCCCATAGGCTTTTAGACCATTGGAAATGTTAGTAAATTTTGTGAAATATCATTGATATTCTCACCTTGCTTCATGGTGAATAGCTCATAATCTCTTACTAGCATTGCAAGTTTTGACTCATTTACTTAATTTGTTCCTTCATGTGTTACTTGAAGTAATCTCCACATATCATGAGCGATGTCGCATGCACTAACTCGATTGTACTCATTCACATCTAGTGCACAGCCCAAAATGTTCATGGCATGGTAATTCAATGTCATTTTCTTCGAGTCACCCTCATCAAATTCGTCTATAGGCTTTGGCTCTTTAGTAACTCCATCAGCTTTCATTTTCATTGGTATGTAAGGACCTTTCTCAACAATATTCCACAAATCAAAGTTAATAGAACAAATATATATCTTAACTGTAGATTTTCCAAAATGTGTAATTTGTTCCATCAAACAAAGGTGGTCTATTTGTGGAAGATCCTTCCAAATAAGGTAAGTTTGAAACATTAGCTATAAGATCTTAACTTCTAGGTTGTAAAACCACACAAAGAAGCCCTCGCTCTGATACCAATTGAAAGACCTAAGAGGGGGGCGAATTAAGTCTTTGGTTAATTATCGATTTGTTTTATGAACTTGGTTTGAGAAGATTATATTCAATTGCTTCAATGAGAATGTGATGAATTCAATGACAAAGCAATAAACAATTGAAGAGCAAAGAACACAAGCAATTTATAGTTGTTCGATCTCTTCAAGATCTACATCCACTATCTTGACTCTACACTTAAGGATTTCAACCAATCTACTATATGCCAAAATTCAATCAATTACACAAGAGGCTTACCACAAAAGGGTTTTACACCAACAACCTCTTTTGCAATGCTACAAGCAAGGTTCACCCTACCAAAGGGATTTTATATCTAAAAACAACCTTGAATCAATATATCAAGGATCACCCTTGCATAAAGGATTTTATGTCACAAGATAACCTTGTATTGAGCAAGTAGTAGCAAGATTAAATAGAGAATGGATGAGATATTACCACTGCTTGGTAGATGATTACACAAGTTAACACCACTTCACCTTGTTGTCTTTGGAATCTTGAATAATCACATGAAAGCACAAGACAAGAGAGAGCTCTAATGATTTCGAATGCTTTTGGAATATTAGGATTATTTAAGTGTTCAAAAGTTACAAAAATTTTGAAGTTTATGACTTTTATAGATTTTGAAAATCGGTTCCAACAGTCATAAAACAGTTAGTTTATGAGGAGTTCGGACGACCGAACTTGATCCTCTTCGACCGAACATGCTATCTGCGAAAGCTCGGACGACTGAACTTTGCCCTTGCATCCGAACTTGCGTCCGAATTTTTCTGGAAATACAGTAGTCATGTTCACAGTTTGGACGTCCGAACTTGCGTTCGGACTGTTCAAAATTTTTCAAAATATTTGAAAATAAACCTCAATACGTTTGAAATCATTTTGTACTAAAAGATTCTAAATAGTCATTTAGAATCTTTTGAACTCAAAGACTGCTACCAAAGTTCTTGATCATTCAAAATTTACGCAAAGCCATTTAAGATTCAAAAATAATTTTTGTGCTCTTTTATGCATTCAATAGATTTCAAGAACAACAAGTGTAGGGTTTACAAGAATATACCTTTTTAGCAAGTATAAACCTACACTAGAATCCTCAAAGCCATCAATCCATAGGCCTATAGAGTTTATAACAAAAGATCATTATGTGTTGAGGAAACCATCCATGTAACCTTTGGTGAATCTAACATTTACCTTGAAAGAAGAAATGAAGATGATGTAGGTACCTCAATGATTGATAATCAAACTTGAAAGACCTAAAGGGCGTGAATTAGGTCTTTGGCTAATTTTCGAAAACTATTTCCATTTTATAAACTAAGTTTGGGCAGATTATATTCACTAGTTTTAATGAGAGAATGATTAAATCAATGACAAAGCAATAAACAATTTAAGAACAATGAACACAAGCAATTTATAGTGGTTCGATCTTCTTCAAGATCTATATCCACTACCTTGAATCCACACTCAAGGATTTCAACCAATCTACTATATGCTCAAGTTCAAACAATTACACAAGAGGCTCACCACACAATGATTTTACACCAATAACCCTTTTTGTAATTCTTCAAACAAGGTTCACCCTACCAAAGGATTTTATATCTACAAACAAACTTGAATCAATATCTCAAGGATCACCCTTATCTAAAGAAAACCTTGTAATGAGCAAGTAGCAAACAAGATTAAATAGAAAATGGAAGAGATGTTACCACTGCTTGGTAGATGATTACACAATTTAGCACCACTTCACTTTGTTGTCTTTGGAATCTTAAATAATCACTTGTAAGCACAATACAAAAGAGAGCTTTGATGTTTTCAAATGATATTGGAGTATTAGGAATTCTTAGATATTCAAAAGTTACAAAAAATTTGAAGCTTTTTGCTTTCATAGATTTTGAAAATCAGTTTTAACAGTCATAAAATGGCTAGTAACGGCTAGTTTTTGAGTTCGGACGACCGAATTTGATCCTCTGCGTCCGAACTGTCATCCGAACATTGCTGTGACATGTTGTCTGGGAATGGTTGGACACCGAACTTTTCCCCTTGCATCCGAACTTGCGTCTGAATTTCTCTGGAAAACAGTAACCATATTCACAGTTTGGACGTCTGAACTTGCATCTAAACTTTTCAAACTTTGTCAAAACATTTGAAAATCAACCTCAATAAGTTTGAAAACATTTTGTATCGAGAGATAAGTCATTTAAACACTTTTGAACTCAAAAACCGTTACCAAAACACTTTGATCATTCAAAATTTACTCAAAATCATTTAAGATTAAAAAAACACACTTGTTAATCAAAAGTTCACTTAAAGCCATTTAAGATCAAAAATAAGTTTTGTGCTCTCTCATGCATTCAATAGATTCCAAGACAAAAGTGTAGGGTTTACAAGGATATACCTATTTATACGAGTAAACCTACACTAAAGTCTTTAAATCCTTCAATCCATACCACATGCTTTTCATTCTTGATCCTTGATCACACTTGAGTTGTCCTTAGCACTTTTAGCTCCAAGGCAATAAGAACTTCTTACTTCTTAATCCAACAATCCTACCACACAATTGCCATAAGAATTAGTCCGTATCAATGTTTATCATTAATCAAAACTAATCATAACTACATGATTTGCCCTTAGGGCTAACAATCTCCTCCTTTTTTATAATGACAAACCTTTAGCACGTTGACATTCAAAAGGCTCAATATAAGTCTATGGCCCATCCATCCTCCATTAACCTCGTTCCTTCCAACTACAAGGATAGAATATTTAGAATTTAAGCATTAAGAAAAGATTTTAAGAGAGGTTTTAAAGGTTGTAAAAGTTTAACAATGCTTCCCCTTAGATTATGCTCATTTTCAGGAAATTTAAATTTTAGACTATGAGTCCAAACTGCAATAAGTCTCATATAATAAAAGTTTAAAGTGAAATAAAGTCTTCCTAAGATTGTTCAAACATATTAGAGGCGATTAAAATAGATTTGGATCACTTTAAACAACAAAAGAGCACTTTTTGGCAACACAATATGGATGCATCCGAATGTTAAGATTTCAAGTCCAAACTTTAAAATATGTGAGATAAAAGCTGTAATTTTTTGAAAATAAGCTTTTCTAAGGTTGTTCAAATATGATAGGAAGGATTAAGATAGTTTTCAAACAATTTGAATAACAAAAAAATAGTTTTGGCAAGAAAGTTTGGATGCGTCCGAACTTTTGGTCTGCATCCAAATTTTTTTCTGGCAACAAGTTTTAAAAAGATGATTTTGCATTTTCAAATGAACTATAGTACTACTCAAATATGTACACAATGGTACTCAGTTTAGCTTTGCAAAACTACAAAACTCATGCATTCAATTGTTTTCATGAAGTCAAAATCATAGGTCAAGTCAAAAACCAATATCAAGATTTCAACCTCAACTTAACCAAATTCAAAAATCTCAAAAAACAACCAAAATCTCACATATTATAACGCATCCAATTTAAATTCCAAATGCAACCAAATATTTTCACATAACACACTCATTTTATAGCACATTACAGCACAAAACACATAGCACATTTTGCAGTCACCATTCTTTCTCCTCCTTTTGTCATCACTCAAAGATGGGGTTAATGAAAATGAGACTAACAGTTTAGCACATTTTTGTAAGTCAACTTCTTCTCTCCCTTTTTAGCAGCAATTAAGCTTAGGGTAATCAAAGTATCATTAACAAAAGAAGCTCTCAAGATTAAGGTGTCATCATTGAGCTTCATAAGCCAAGCTATTACAGAAATTGCAGAAATTAAGGAAAAGCATAGAAATTTCATAAGCCAAGCTGGAAATAAAACATATAAGTTATACTAAATACAAATAAGAAATTAAAAACAATAAAGAGATAGGTGTGAAGAGATGCTCAGTCTTGTGATGTTGATAGAGAAGCCTTGTTGAATCCCTTCTTGATTGCCTTATGTTTGATCCTTCCTTGGCTGAAAGAGATAGTTGATGGTGAGATGATTTCTGCTCTTTCGATTTGACTTCCTCCTTCTTGTGGCTCTTCTTGTACAACTTCATTTCTTTCTCCTTGTCTTGCCATGAATTCATTGTTGCCTACTTGATCATCATCCGCATTATTATCTTCATCACCACTATCATCACCCTCATCCTCTTTCTCATCTCCTTCATCATCCTTGTCATCCCTAGCCTGAGGCCTAGAGGGTCCTTCACCACTTTGTGCATTTCTCATCAAAATTTCCTCTTTGTGCTTCACTCTATATTCAAATCCATCTAGTTTTCCAAGAACCATTAGAGCAAAGGATTCAAAAAACTTGTACATTTTCTCCATTTTCTTGATATGGTTATTCAAGGCTTCTTGGAATGCTTTAGCCACTATGGTATCACCTCTGGTAATCCCTTCACCACTGGGAGCTTCTTCAACATTTTGTTGAGATTGAGGAGTTGGAACTTCTTCAAAGAGTCTTCTTTTTGAGGGAGGTTGCTCCCCCTCACTTGAGGTGTCATGTCTTCTCTTTGTCTTCATTTATGTGGCCAATGTTTCTTCCTCATCTTCTTCTTCCTCAACCTCCTCACTTTATTCAACCTCTTCTCTTTTTGGAGGAGTTTCTCTTTTAGTTCTCCATATGCCATCTTCATCAATAACTAATTGCATCATTCTAAGAGAGTCATTAGTATATATTTCTCCACTTTTAAAAGCCTGTCCTCTTACAGGAAGTTTAACTTGAAAATGTTTGAAAATCCTTGTTAATAACCTTCCATACAGTTGAGCTTTGTTGGCTGTTTTTCTTGCACTTATCATGTGCTTTAATGCCATAAATCCAAAGTTTAATCTTCTGTGCTCATGCAAAGCTAACATAACAACCATATGCATATTTCCAACAGATGCTTTGTGTCCAAAATTAGGGATAATCATAGTAGTGATCATGTGATGCATAACTCTTCCTCTAGCATCAAAAGCTCTAATTTCCCTTTCCCTAATGGACCTAAACTCCCTACCATTTGTGAAAGCCTATTCAAATCTTTCATTTGTGAACAGTTCATGAATATAACAATGTTGTCCCAGTGAGTAATACCTTGTCGCGCTATCATCTACTCTACAAACTCTATTAACCAATGCATCATTGAACTCAAAGTCCACTTGGGATACTCTAGATGAGTACCATTGCACTACATTTTCCCCCACATGTTCAATTATTTCTTCTTTTAATATTTACATAAAACTCATATATAAGTACAGGGTAAAATTCTTCATCAATAACTAGTAAACTACTCCATCCAATATCACCAAAAAAAGAGATTGAACGTTACCCACATTGCAGAGTCTTTCCAAATTCACCTTGTATCTAGAAAAACTTTTTTTTTCTTTTCTTGTTCCAATCTTCAAACTCGAAGGTAGCCTTGATGGAGATGAATCTTTCCAATCCAGATGATGTTTGAGGAACCCTGATTCTTCTTGGTTCGTTTAAGATCAGTCGACCATCTCCTTCCTTTGCCTTCCCCTTTCCTTTTTCAACATTTGTTCTCTTAGTTCTCACCATGATGTTTTTGTTTGCAAGAGAGTGATTTGTAGGAAGTATTTAGGGCTTAGAACTCAAAAATTCAGTCTATTTGATGTGAAGGTGGTGAAATTTCAGAGAAATTTGTGTTTGGACACAAGAGGGTTATGTGGGTTTTGAGAGAGAAGAGAGTTTGGAAGTTAAAAAGAGTGAGAAATGACTGTTTGGATTCATTTAAAATCTCTGCAACTACTCAGTTTGAATGACCAAATTTTCAGGTCTGCGTCCGAACGTGCATCCGAACATCTCTGTTTCTTCAGTTTAAGAAAATTCGGACGACCAAATTTTTTATCATGCGTCCAAATCTTTTTGTCCAGAATTTTCTGGAGAAAGTTTGGATGTCCGAATTTCTCTCAATGCATCCAAATTATGCGTCCGAATATTCCCTGTTTCTACCATACTTCAACACACGCATTAGTAATTGAATTTTGAGATACCCTAGAGCCCTCTTAGATAACTAAACCTTTCCTCAACGAAAGGCTTGGAAAATATAATAGCAATTTGATCATTTGTATTCACATAGTCCAAGCATATATCTCCTTTTGCTACATGATCACGAATAAAATGATGTTTAATCTCTATATGCTTAGTCCTAGAATGTTGAATGGGATTTATGCTTAAATTAATAGCACTGATATTTTCACATAGTATAGGCACACAATTGAATTCTAGACCATAATCAAGTAGAGTGTGCTTCATTCATAGCACTTAAGCACAACAACTACCGGCGGTGATATATTCAGTCTCAGCGGTAGATAAAGACACACATGCTTGATTTTTACTATACCAAGATGCAAGAGAACTACCAAGAAATTGACAATGACCACTAGTGCTTTTACGCTCAACTTTACATCCGTTAAAATTAGCATCCAAATATCCAACAAGATCAAAAGATGAAAATTTTGAAAACCAAAGGCCATAGCCATGTGTATCAATCAAATAATGAAAAATGCGTTTAACAGAAATTAAATGAGACTCTTTAGGACAAGATTGGAATCTAGCACATAAGCACAAAACAAGCATAATATCTGGTCTACTTGCGATGAGATAAAGTAAACTTCCAATCATACCTCTATATGCCTTTTCATTGACAATTTTACCTTTCTCATCTTTATCAAGTTTAGTTGATGAGCTCATTGGAGTGCCCATTCCTTTTGATTGATCAATTCCAAATCTTTTCAATAGCTCTTTGGTATACTTTGCTCAATTTATGAAGACTCCATCCTTAGTTTGCTTGATTTGCAGCCCAAGAAAGAAATTAAGTTCTCCCATCATGCTCGTATAAAATTCATTTTGCATTGATTTGGCAAACTCTTCACAAAGAGATGTATTATTAGCACCAAATATAATGTCATCCATATAAATTTACACAAGTAAGATATCATTATTACAAGAGGTTTTTATAAATAGTGTTGTATCAACTTTTTCCTTTGAAAATCCTTTTGAGAGGAGAAATCCACTTAGTCTTTCATACCAAGCTCTAGGAGCTTGTTTCAATCCATATAAGGCCTTAGTTAGTTTGAAAACGTGATTTGGAAACTTCTTATGAATAAAACCAGGTAGTTATTCCACATAAATATCTTTGCAATAAAACCATTTAGGAATGCACTTTTGACATCCATTTGATATAGTTTAAATCCTTTAAAACATGCAAAAGCTAAAGTATTCTTATGGATTCAAGTCTAGCTACAGGAGCAAACGTTTCATCATAATCAATCCCTTCTTCTTGATTGAATCCTTGAGCAACAAATCTAGCCTTATTTCTAACAGCTTCTCCTAGTTCATTTAATTTGTTTCTAAAAACCCATTTTGTACCAATGACAGAATGATCATGAGGTCTTGGGGCAAGAGTCCAAACTTTGTTTCTTTCAAATTGATTTAGCTTCTCTTGCATAGAAATAATCCAAAAATCATCACACAACACATCATCAATGTCTTTAGGCTCAATATGAGAGAAAAGAGCAAAGTTATCAATGAAGTACCGCCTTGCTTTAACTCCTTAGGATACATCACCAATGATTTGCTCCTTAGGGTGACCTCTTGCATATCTTAGATCCTTTGGAAGCTCTTGGTCATTACTAGGTTGGTCATCTTGTTCTTGCTCTATTATTTCTTCTTCTTTGGCGTGTTCTTCCAAAGTAGGTGCTTGATGATGAGTTTGATTATCAATTATTGAGGTACCTATATCATCTTCATTTCTTCTTTCAAGATAAATGTTAGATTTATCAAAGGTCACATGAATAGTTTCTTCAACACATAATGTTCTTTTGTTATAAACTCTATAGGCCTTTTTGTTTGATAAATAACCAAGAAATATACCTTCATCCTATTTTCTATCAAACTTTCCCAGATTGTCATGAGTATTTAAGATAAAACACTTACAGTCAAATACCTTAAAATAAACAATTGAAGGAGTTTTATCAAATAGGAGTTCAAAAGATGTTTTTCGTGTGAAAGGTCTTAAGAGAACTCTGTTCATTACATAGCAAGCAGTGTTTACAGCTTCGGCCCAAAAATATTTTGGCAAAGAATTTTCACAAAGTATTGATCTAGCCATCTCTTGTAAAGTTCTGTTTTTCCTTTCAACAACACCATTTTGTTGGGGTGTTTTAGCAACTGAAAAGTTATGAATAATACCATATTCATCACAAAAGGGGGAGAAAGAAAAGTTATGAGTAATACCATATCATTTTCATTTATCCCATCTTTGAGTGATGATAAAAGGGGGAGAAAGAATGATGACAAAATGTGTTATGTGTAATGGTGTTATGTGCTATGGCAAAAGAACTATGTACGTTCATATATGATTTGTACCTGTGGCTGCATTTGGCTGCATTTTGAAGTTTAAATTGGCAGCATTTGGAATTTAAATTGAATGTGTTGAATTAGGTGAAATGTAGTTGTATATGATGCTATATTGAAAACTATCTCAATATTTCCAATCATAGTTGAACAACCCTAGGAAAACTTATTTTCAAAAATTGTAGCCTTCATTTTACATATTTTACATTTCAGACTTGAAATTTCAAAATTAGGATCCACAACATCTCAAGTCCAAACATCTTGAAAAATGAGCACAATCTAAGAGAGAGCATTGTTAATCTTTTCTGGCCTTTAAAACCTCTCTTAGAAGCTTTCTTAATGCTTAAATGCTATATCTTTTATCCTATTTTTGGAAGGAAGGAAGTAAATGGAGGTTGGTTGGGCCATAGTCTCATATTGAGCCATTCGAATGTCGAAGTGCTAAATTGGTTATTATTTATCATTGACATCAATGCTTCTTTGTACGACATTGTTTAAACATTTAGAGTATTCACGAGAAGGCCCAGCAAAACATTCAACAACAAACGAGCAAGTATGCTGCCCAACACAACAAGGGACGATGCCAGGTAGTTTTCAATGTTGGAGATTGGGTTTGGTACATTTTTGTAAAGTAAGATTTCCCTATTAGCAAAAATCAAAGTTGGAACCAAGGGGAGATGGACCTTTTCAAATAATTGAGAAAATCAATGATAATGCCTACAAAGTTGATCTCCCAGGTGAGTATAATATGAGTGCTACATTTAATGTTTCTGACTTAACTTCTTTTGATGTAGGTAACGAAGATTTGAGGACGAATCCCTTGGGGACAAGGGGGAATGATGGAGATCAAGTTTTAAAGAATACAGAAGATGGCATTCCAAGAATTCCTCAAAGGCCTATAACTCGTTCAAGATCCAAGAAGTTGAAGCAAGTCATGGCCAACTACATTCAAGGACAAGAAGATGAACTGGACATGAATCTTGAAGAAAATATGACTGAAGGTTTCAAAGAATCCAAAGACCAACACCTATTAATCATTCAAGATGAAATTGAGGCTGATCATAGAAGCGTGGAAATGGAGGGCATTCTTGGAAATAGAAGTGGCAACCATGAAAGATTGGAATAAAGCTAAAAGGGGATTTCCTAATCCTACTAGGAAATCCAAGGCACTTAAATCCTCCATGTGGCATTAGGGGTTGCAACAAATCTGATTTGGGATTTCCTAATCCATCTTGGAGATCTAACTATTATTATATTCATAATTATTTAGGACTTTTCTAACACTTATTTTCTTTAGTTAAAGTTAGATTAATTGGGCTTTTTTTTAAGATTTAGGGTTATTTATTTGAGCTTTTTAATTAGGGTTTCCTAATCCAATTTGGAGAAGAAATTTCCAATACTTTGTACTCTATTTAAAGGCCAAAATTGGGCAAAAATAGTGGGGAATATTTATAATTTTCGTGTGAAATTTCAGAGAGAGTTTTTCCTTCAATTCGATGGTTCATCTTGAACTACTTTGACTTATCAAAAAAAACGCTTGAGTTTGTTTGTGGTGTCACCTTTTAGATATTGGTTTTTGTTTGAAAAACAACAAGGGTCAATATAAATTCAAGCTTAAACTTGCTAGAAAAATCTTGGGGGTCGAAATTTCAACAAAGGGTGTTGGGTTTTGCTAATTGTAGAGTAAAGTTTGGATCAAATAGCTTGTGGTCTTAAGTCCTTAAAGCTTATTCCCTTGCTCATTGATAATGATTGCCTCTAATATGAGACTTCATATGTTAAGAATTTGTTGTTTGATGTTATGGCCAAGTGCTACCTTTGAATAGGCAAGCTAATGTTCTTGACATCCAATTATGTGAAGAGCGTTTCATGAGCATGCAACCTATATCATTGATATGTGCAAATTGTTTTCAATCTTCAAAGAGATTCTATGCATATGAGGTTGCATATTGCTTAAACCCACCTAGGTATTTTATTGAAATCTATATATGATAGCCTAGTTGCTTTTCGTCTCTTGAAAATAACAATGTTGAACCTCATAGAGTTGGGATAGCTAGTTTTCATAAAAGTTCTACCTGCTTTTGTTATCTCTCTTTCCTGTAGCAATGGATTCTTTGAGTATAATGCACCTCCCTTTCCCTTACACATATCTATTTTGAAGAATCTTATTCCGTGCTTCTATAATGTTGGAGCTGATTCATTGACGAATCAAGCGAAGATGGGGGGAATGATAAGGCCCAAAGAGCACCAAGGAAGCTTCAAGTGAGATAGAAGTGTAAAAGCTTGAAGTTCACGCATTTTGGAGTGCTTGAAGAGGCCTAGAAGAGAAATTTTGCTCATGAAAATTCCAGTTAGAAGTGGAAATGTTTCAAAAGAATAAGGACTCGAACCAGGACAAAAAGGGACCAATAGTTGCCTCACCAGCCAGGCTGTACCTCCTAGAAGCCACCAGGTGACGTCACCTGAAATTATTGAACTCAAACCATTTGGCCCATTTCAGCTTATTTTTGTTTGAATTTTCTTTGTTTTTCAAGTACTTTTAGCTAGATTTTTGGGTTATTTTGATATGTAATTAAGTGGGATTAATCCCCAACTCACCCTAGAGAGTAGAATTAATTATTTTAGGGTTTTACTTGTATATATACTCTCTTCATGTGAGATATTCATTAACTTATGATTTTTGATGAAATGAACTTTGTGTTCTTGGGAAACCTTGAGAGAGAAACTCTCCTTGCCAACTCTATCTAGACTTATCAAGCATTTGATCCATCATTGTGGAGTCTTTCAACTAGGGTTCTTGATTTATTGATTCTAGGGTTCCTAGAGGATCAACTTTTTCTCCCATCTCAAGTATGGGTTCTGGTTGCTTTGTTCTTGTTAGCCCTAAGGGCAAATCATAAAATTTTGAATAATGACAAATATTGTTATACACTAATCTTTATGTCAATTGTGTGATAGGATTGTTGGATTAAAGAAGTATGAAGTCTTGTTGCCTTAAGGCCAAAATACAAGAACAACTTCAATGATTCAAAGTGATTGAAGATTGAAGAGTTTGTTCAAGATGATTGAAGGCATTGAAGACTTAAAGTGTAGGTCATATATGCTCAATAGGTATATTCTTTTATAAACCCTACACTTGTGTGTCTTGGAATCTATTGAATATATAAGAGAGCAACAATAACTTGTTTTGAATCTTAAGTGGCTTTTAGTGAACTTTTGAATAACAAGTATGTTTTTGAACCTCAAATGATCTTGAGTAAAATTTGTATGATCAAAGTGTTTTAGTAACGATTTCTGAGTTTGAAAATGTTTAAATGACTTACCTATTTATACAAAATGTTTTCAATGTTATTAAGGTTGATTTTCAAATGATTTGACCAAGTTTGATCAGTTTGGATGCAAGTTCGGACGCATGGGATAAAGTTCGGACGTCCAAACTTTCTCTTATAGCATGGTTACTGTTTTTCCAGAGAAATTCGGACGAATGTTCGGACGCATAAGGAAAAGTTCAGACATCCGAACTTTTCCAGAAAACATGGCACAGTAAAGTTTGGACGAAAATTCGAACGCATAGGAGAAAGTTCGGACGTCCAAACTTCTTTGAAACAAACCGTTACTAGCCGTTTTATAGCTGTTGGAACTGATTTTTGAAATCTATAAAAGCTTTAAACTCAAGAATTTTTGTAAGTTTTGAATATCTAAGAAATCTTAACATTCCAAACTCTTTACCAAACATCGAAACTCTCTTTTGTCTTGTGCTTTCAATTGATCATTCAAGATTCCAAAGACATCAAAGTGAAGAGGTACAACATTGTGTAATTATCTACCAAGAAAGTGGTAACATCTTATTCATTCTCCGTTCTCCATTTAATTGTGTTTTCTACTAGATCATTACAAGGTTTTCTTGTAAACATAAAATTCTTTAGATAAGGGTGATCCTTGAGACATTGATTCAAGGTTGTTTGTAGATATAAAATCCTTTGGTAGGGTTAACCTTTTTTCTAAAAGTGCAAAAGAGGTTGTGAGTGTAAAACCATTGTGTGGTGAGCCTCTCATGTAATTGTTGAACTTGAGCATATAGTAGATTGATTGAAATCCTTGAGTGTAGACTCAAGGTAGTGGACGTAGATCTTGAAGAGATCGAACCACTGTAAATTGCTTGTGCTTATTGATCTTAAATTGTTTATTGCTTTGATATCGATTTATATATTCTCTCATTGAAACAAGTACATATAATCTGCTCTAGTTAAATTTGTAAAAGGAAATTGTTTCCGAAAATTAGTCAAAGACCTAATTCACCCCCCTCTTAGGTCTTTCAATTGGTATCAGAGCAAGGGCTTCTTTGTGTGGTTTTGCAACCTAGACGTTAAGATCTTATAGCTAATATTTCATACTTACCTTGTCTACTAGAAGGATCTTCCACAAATAGACCAACTTTGTTTGATGGAACAAACTATACATTTTGGAAATCTAGTGTTAAGATATATATTTGTTCTATTAATTTTGATTTGTGGAATATTGTTGAGAAAGGTCCTTACATACCTATGAAAATGAGAGCTGATAGAGTAACTTTAGAACCAAAGTCTATAGACGAATTTGATGAAAATGATTCAAAGAAAATGACATTAAATTATCATGCCAAGAACATTTTAAGTTGTGCATTAGATGTAACTGAATACAATAGAGTTAGTGGATGTGACACTGCTCATGATATGTGGAGATTACTTCAAGTAACACATGAAGGTACAAACCAGGTTAAAGAATCAAAGCTTGCCATGCCAGTAAGGGACTATGAGCTATTCACCATGAAGCAAGGTGAGAATGTTAGTGATATGTTTACAAGATTTACTAACATTTTCAATGGTTTAAAAGCTTATGGGAAGAGCTATACAATTGGAGAGCAAAATAGAAAAATATTGGATGCTCTACCAAAATCTTGGCAACCGAAAATACTTGCTATTGAGGAATCATTGAAACAAGTACACATAATCTGCTCTAGTTAAATTTGTAAAAGGTGAAAAGAGCTCATTGGAACAAGTACACTCTCCCACTTGAAGAGCTCATTGGATCACTGCTTACACATGGGATGAAGGTGAAAAGACTAAATGATATTGAAGACGAAGAGAAAGGAAGAAAAGGAGTTGTAATCAAAACTTCAAATCATTTGAGTGAACAAGAAAAATCATCAAGTGAAGAAGATGGAATCAGTGGAGAAGAAGAGATAGCTATGGCTATAAGAAAGTCCAAAAAATTCTACAAAAAGGAATTTCTCAAGAAAGGGACAAAACCAATCAAGAAAAGTGGACAGTCATCATCTTTCAAACCTCAATGCTTTGAATGCAAAAGTACAGAACATCTTGTTGCTGATTGCCCTTAAGTTCTGGAAAGGAAAGAGACAACAAGATCAAAAAGAAATCTGCCAAGAAGGGAAAAGGACTGGCTGGAACTTGGGATCAACAAGAAAGTGAAGATGACAGTGAAGGAAAGGCCAACATATGCTTTATGGCAATTGATGATGAGGTACAATCTACTCCTTCTATTTCTAATTACTGTGATGATGATGTTGATCCTAGTGATTACTTGTTGAAATGTATGAAGAACTGAAAAAGGCTTCTCTACAAAAAGGAATTTCTCAAGAAAGGGACAAAACCAATCAAGAAAAGTGGACAGTCATCATCTTTCAAACCTCAATGCTTTGAATGCAAAAGTACAGAACATCTTGTTGCTGATTGCCCTTAAGTTCTGGAAAGGAAAGAGACAACAAGATCAAAAAGAAATCTGCCAAGAAGGGAAAAGGACTGGCTGGAACTTGGGATCAACAAGAAAGTGAAGATGACAGTGAAGGAAAGGCCAACATATGCTTTATGGCAATTGATGATGAGGTACAATCTACTCCTTCTATTTCTAATTACTGTGATGATGATGTTGATCCTAGTGATTACTTGTTGAAATGTATGAAGAACTGAAAAAGGCTTCTAAAAGGAATAAAGAAATTAAAACCAAAATCAATGAGTTATTAAATGAGAATTCAAAGTTATGTTTTGAAAATGGGAAACTTCTTGAGACCATTAATTGCCTAAACATTGAAAAATAAGTTTTAAATGTAACCATAAAAAACATACTCTTGAAAATAAAGAGCTTTGTACAAAAGTCATTTCTCTTGAAACAGTGCTTAATGATCATGAGATATTGAAAAAGAAAGTTAATGATCTTACATTATGCATTGAAAAATTTACAAATGGAAGAGAGAATTTAAATAAATTACTTGGTTATCAAAGATCTTCATATGTAAAACATGGTCTTGGTTACACTCATGAAAGTTATGCTCCAAAATATAAAAACTTCTTAGCTAAAGAAACTTTTAATTCTATGCCTCATACTTGTACATATTGTGGCAAGCATGGACACAAAGTGTCAAAATGTTATGTGAAAAGAAAAATAGAAAATGGTGTTAAAACTATTTGGAGAGTTAAAGGAAATTTTACTAACCCCCTTGGACCCAAGAAAATGTGGGTACCAAAAGTCATTCTCTTAAATTTGGTGTAGGTTCGTTTTGCTTCAAGATCAAGTGCCACAAAGTGGTTTCTTGACAGTGGCTGTTCAAGACACATGACAGGAAATGCCTCACTTGTTAGTGAGCTTCAAGCAACAAGTGAAGGTTTTGTCACATTTTGTGATAAGAAAAAAGGAAAAATACTTGGAATAGGTAACATTGGTAAAGGTTCTTTCTCTCTCATTAAGCAAGTATTACTTATTGATGGTTTGAAGTATAATTTACTTAGCATTAGTCAACTTTCCACACAAGAGCTAGTTAGAGGATTACCTAAAATGCATTTTGATAAAACTCGTCTTTGTGATGCTTGTCAATATGGAAAACAATCATAAACATCTTTTAAACCAAAGAAAATGGTTTCTACCTCAAAACCTCTTGAACTTATTCATATGGACTAGTTTGGACCAATGAGGACCACTAGTCTTGGTGATAAAAGATATGCTTATGTGATTGTTAATGACTTCTCTAGATTTACATGGGTGATTTTCTTAGCTCAAAAGGATGAAACTTTTCATGAATTTGCAAAACTTTTCAAAAAGATTCAAGCCTCTCTTGAGTACAAACTGATTTCTATTAGAAGTGACAATGGAAGAGAATTTTGCAATCAAGACTTTACAAAATTTTGTGATGAATATGGTATAACAAATAATTTTTCAGTTGCTAAAACACCCCAACAAAATAGTGTTGTTGAATGGAAAAATAGAACCTTACAAGAGATGGCTAAATCAATGTAAGTGTTTTATCTTAAATACTAGTGATAATCTAGTAAAGTTTGATAGAAAATCAGATGAAGGTGTATTTCTTGGGTATTCATCAAATAAAAAGGGCTATAGAGTTTATAACAAAAGAACATTATGTGTTGAAGAAACCATACATGTAACCTTTGATGAATCTAGCATTTACCTTGAAAGAAGAAATGAAGATGATGTAGGTTTCTCAATGATTGATAATCAAAAGCATCATCAAGCACCCACATTAGAAGAACATGCCAAAGAAGAAGAAATAATAGAGCAAGAACAAGATGGTCAACCTATCAATGATCAAGAGCTTCCAAAGGATCTAAGATATGCAAGAGGTCATCCTAAGGAGTTAAAACAAGGCGGTACTTTATTGACAACTTTGCTCTTTTATCTCATATTGAACCTAAAAATATTGATGATGCATTGTGTGATGATTTTTGGATTATTGCTATGCAAGAGGAGTTAAATCAGTTTGAAAGAAATAAAGTTTGGACTCTTGTCCCAAGACCTCATAATCATTCTATTATTGGTACAAAATGGGTATTTAGGAATAAATTAAATGAACTAGGAGAAGTTGATAGAAATAAGGATAGGCTTGTTGCTCAAGGTTTCAACCAAGAAGAAGGCATTGATTATGATGAAACTTTTGCTCTGGTAGCTAGACTAGAATCCATAAGAATACTTTTGACATTTGCTTGTTTTAAAGGTTTTAAACTATTTCCAATGGATGTTAAAAGTGCATTCCTAAATGGTTTTATTGAAGAAGAGGTTTATGTAGAACAACCACCTGGTTTTATTCATGAAAAGTTTCCTAATCTTGTTTTCAGGTTAACCAAGGCTCTATATGGAAACAAGCTCCAAGAGCTTGGTTTGAAAGATTAAGTGGTTTTCTTATTTCAAAAGGATTTGTAAAAGTAAAAGTGGACACAACACTTTTTATAAAAACCTCAAGCAATAATGATATTTTACTTGTGCAAATTTATGTTGATGACATTATTTTTGGTGCTACTAACACATCCCTTTGTGAAGAATTTTCCAAATCAATGCAAAATGAATTTGAAATAAGCATCATGGGAGAACTAAATTTCTTTCTTGGGCTGCAAATTAAGCAAACTAAGGATGGAGTCCTCATAAATCAAGCAAAGTATACCAAGGAGCTATTGAAAAGATTTGGAATGGATCAAGCAAAAGGGATAGTACTCCAATGAGCTCATCAACTAAACTTGAAAAAGATGAAAAAGGTAAAAATGTTGATGAGAAATCATATAGAGGTATGATTGGAAGTTTACTCTATCTCACAGCAAGTAGACCAGATATTATATTAGCTGTGTGCTTATGTGCTAGATTTCAATCTTGTCCTAAAGAATCTCATCTAATTTCTACCAAACGTATTTTTTGTTATTTGATTGATACACATGACCATGGTCTTTGGTTTTCTTCATCTTCATCTTTTGATCTTATTGGATATTTAGATGCTGATTTTGCCGGATGCAAAGTTGAACATAAATTTACTAGTGGTCATTGTCAATTTCTTGGTAGTTGTCTTGTGTCTTGGTATAGTAAAAACAAGCATGTTTGTCTTTGTCTACTGCTGAGGGAGTATGGAGAACTAAAAGAGAAACTCCTCCAAAAAGAATAGAAGCTGAAGAAGAAGAAGATGATGAGGAAGAAGAAGATGAAGCAGAAATATGGGCAAGAGAAATGAAAACAAAGAGGAGGCATGATTCAACAAGTGAGGGGGAGCAACCTCCCTCCAAAAGAAGACTCTTTGAAGAAGTGCCAACCCCTCAATAACATCCTAATGTTGGAGAAGGTCCTAGTGCTGAAGGAATTTCAAGAGGAGACAAAATTCAAGAAGCATTAAACAATCACATCAAGGAGATGAAGAAAATGTATAAATTCTTTGAAATGTTTGCTCCTATGGTTCTTGAAAAATTGGATGGTTTAGAGAATAGAGTCAAGCACATTGAGGAAATATTGATGAGAAATCCTCAAAATGGTGAAGGGCCTTCTAGAACTAAAGAAGAAACGGATGATGATAAAAATGATGAAGAAGACAAGAAAAATGAAAAAGATAGTGATGATGAAGATGATGATAATGATGGTGACCAAGGGGATGACAATGAGCAAGCTGTGGAGTCACAAAGAGAAGATCAAGAAATGCAGCAAATTGGAATTAGCCTAGAAGGAGGTCAAATTGCAAGAGCTGAAGTGACAACACCATCTAATCCAACATTTAGCCAAGGAAGAGTCAAGCATGTTGCAGTCAAAAAGAAATCTAGAATCTATCAACATCAAAAGACTGAGCATATCTTTACTCTTATCTCTATTTACTACTTTTATTTATTTGTGATAAGCTTAGTATAACTTGAACAAGTACTAGCTTGGTTTATGCAATTTCTCTGTTTTTCTCTTTAAATTTCTGCACTTTATTATTGTTTTTAATGTGGCTTATATAATAGTTTTTAATGGAGCTCAATGATGATACCTCAGTGTTTAGAGCTTCTGTTAATGATACTTTGATCACCCCAAGCTTAATTGCTGCTATAAACGGAGAGAAAAGGTTGAATTACAGAATTATGCTTAATTGATCCTTATTATTTCTATTGGCTATAGTTGCATATCAGTCTCATTTTCATTACCCCGTCTTTGAGTGATGACAAAAGGGGGAGAAAGAATGCGCTGCAATGTGTGCAATGTTGCTGCAATGTGTGATATGTATGCTGAAATATGTGTTATGTGTGCTGCAATGTGTGATATGTATGTGCAATAATGAGAAATGTGAAAATTTGGCTGTATTTCTGCATTTGGAATATAGATTGAAAAGGGTTATAATATGTGAGGTTACTAAGTTTGGACTTGAAATTTGGATGCAAACCAAAAAATTCGGACGCATCCAAACTTTCTTGGCAAAAATTATTTTTCTGTTGTTCAAATTATTTGAAAATTGTTTTAATCCTTCTTATCATATTTGAAAAAACTTAGGAAGGCTTATTTTCAAATCTTACAGCCTTCATCTCACATATTTTAAAGTTTTGGACATAAAATTTAAAATTCAGATGCATGAGTCAAAAGTTCGGATGCATGTTTTGAAATTTGGATGCATTCATATTTTGTTGTTCAAATTGATTCAAATATGTTTTAATCTCTTCTAATATGTTTGAAAAACCTTAGGAAAGCTTATTTACAAAATTTGCACCTTGAATTTCACTTATTTTACAATTCAGACTTGATGTGTCAAAATTCGGATTCATAACATCTCAAGTCCAAACTTATTGAAAAATGAGCACAATCTAGGGGGGAGCATTGTTAAACATTTACAACTTTTAAAACCTATCTGAGAATCTTGTGTGATAGGATTGTTAGATTAAAGAAATATGAAGTCTTGTTGCCATAAAGCCAAAATGCGAGAACAACTTCAATGAGTCAAAGTGATTGAAGATTGAAGAGTTTGTTCACGATGATTGAAGGCATTGAACACTTAAAGTGTAGATCATATATGCTGAACAGGTATATTCTTTTATAAACCCTACACTTGTGTGTCTTGGAATCTATTGAATGTATAAGAGAGCAACAATAATTTGTTTTGCATATTAAGTGGCTTTCACTGAACTTTTGAATAACAAGTATGTTTTTGAACCTCAAATGATCTTGAGTAAAATTTGTATGATCAAAGTGTTTTAGTAACGATTTCTAAGTTTGAAAATATTTAAATGACTTACCTATTTATACAAAATGTTTTCAATGTTATTAAGGTTGATTTTCAAATGATTTGACCAAGTTTGATCAGTTCGGACGCAAGTTCGGACGCATGGGATAAAGTTCGGACGTCCAAACTTTCTCTTATAGCATGGTTACTGTTTTTCCAGAGAAATTTGGACGAATGTTCGGAAGCATAAGGAAAAGTTCGGACGTCCGAACTTTTCTAGACAATTGGCACAGTAAAGTTCGGACGCATAGAAGAAAGTTCAGATGTCTGAACTTCTCTGAAACTAGCCATTTTATAGCTGTTGGAACTTATTTTTGAAATCTATAAAAGCTTTAAACTCAAGAATTTTTACAAGTTTTGAATCTCTGAAAAATCTTAACATTCCAAACTCTTTAGCAAACATCAAAGCTCTCTTTTGTCTTGTGCTTTCAGTTGATCATTCAAGATTCCAAAGACATCAAAATGAAGAGGTGCAACATTGTGTAATTATCTACAAAGAAAGTGGTAACATCTTATTCATTCTCCATTCTCCATTTAATTGTGTTTTCTACTAGCTCATTACAAGGTTTTCTTGTAAACATAAAATCCTTTAGATAAGGGTGATCCTTGAGACATTGATTCAAGGTTGTTTGTAGATATAAAATCCTTTGGTAGAGTGAACCTTGTTTGTAAAATTGCAAAAGAGGTTGTGAGTGTAAAACCATTGTGTGATGAGCCTCTTATGTAATTGTTGAACTTGAGCATAAAGTAGATTGATTGAAATCCTTGAGTGTAGACTCTAGGTAGTGGACGTAGATCTTGAAGAGATCGAATCACTATAAATTGCTTGTGTTTATTGATCTTAAATTGTTTATTACTTTGATATTGATTTATATATTCTCTCATTGAAATAAGTACACATAATCTGCTCTAGTTAAATTTGTAAAAGAAAATTGTTTTAAAAAATTAGCTAAAGACCTAATTCACCCCCCCCTAGGTCTTTCAATTGGTATCATAGCAAGGACTTTTTTGTGTGGTTTTGCAGCCTAGACGTTAAGATCTTATGGCTAATATTTCAAACTTACCTTATCTAGAAGGATATTTCACAAATAGATCATCTTTGTTTGATGGAACAAACTATACATTTTGAAAATCTAGAGTTAAGATATATATTTGTTCTATTAATTTTGATTTGTGGAATATTATTGAGAAAAGTCCTTACATACCTATGAAAATGAGAGCTGATGGAGTAACTTTAGAACCAAAGTCTATAGACGAATTTGATGAAAATGATTCTAAGAAAATGACATTAAATTATCAGGCCATGAACATTTTAAGTTGTGTATTAGATGTAACTGAATACAATAGAGTTAGTGGATGTGAAACTGCTCATGATATGTGGAGATTACTTCAAGTAACACATGAAGGTACAAACCAGGTTAAAGAGTCAAAGCTTGCCATGCTAGTAAGGGACAATGAGCTATTCACCATGAAGCAAGGTGAGAATGTTAGTGATATGTTTACAAGATTTACTAACATTTTCAATGGTTTAAAAGCTTATGGGAAGAGCTATACAATTGGAGAGCAAAACAGAAAGATATTGGATGCTCTACCAAAATCTTGGCAATCGAAAACACTTGCTATTGAGGAATCATTGAAACAAATACACATTATCTGCTCTAGTTAAATTTGTAAAAGGAAATTGTTTCAAAAATTAGCCAAAGACCTAATTCATCCCCTAATGTGCTTTCCGCGGAAGAGAAGATGTAAAGGATGTATTTTCGGTTTTGGAACAAGAAAGTCGAAAACAACTTTATGACCAAACACACAAGATAATTAAATTCCTACGACACCTCTTAGAAACTTGTTCTATGCAATCCCGATAATCAGAATTTAATGAGCAAAAAGAACACTTACACGCCACAATCGAAAATCTCAATTGATAAGTGAAGAGTAGTTCTTTGAGTAACAAGAACAAGAGGACTTCTAACCTCTCAAGGTGGCGGCAGCCCCTCTCTAAAAATGGCTCCAAAATCTTTTCCTCTCAACCTTACAAGTTAGGAGTTTATATAGAAATCTTAGGAAGAATCTAAAATACAACATGACATCATTGCTTACATCACATTGCCCTATGATGTCAGTGCTTACCTCATACTATACTATGACATCATGGCTTACATCACACTACCCTATGACATCATTGCTTACCTCATATTATACTATGACATCATAGCTTACATCACACTCTATTATGATGTCATTGATTACATCACTCTCCTTCTTGGACTTAAGCCCACTCCATAGCCTTCAAGTGTCAAGATCATCCGACCCAAGTATATGAGACAAATAGACCAAGTTGGGCTGTGGCCCAACTAACTCTCCTCCAATAGGTTTGGCCAGCTCTATCCGCTTCAAATGTTGGCCTACATATGCAAACAAGGCCTCTTGAAGTGCCTTAGCCCTAGCTCTGGTCATAGGTCCAATTGGTATAATTAGCTATTTATAGGACACGTCCAACCCATCATGCCAGTCATAGTCTTGCTCACATCAGACCCTCATTCCTCACGAAGATTCGTCCTCGAATCTGAATCCATATCAAAAGGAGAAAGGTCAGCAACATTAAAGGTCGTAGAAACACCATACTCACCAGGCAGATCAAGCTTGTAGGCATTGTTATTGATCCGTTCCAGTACTTGAAATGGACCGTCTCCCCTAGGAGCTAATTTGAACTTCCTCTGGGCAGGATAGGAAATCTTTCCTTCCTTAAGTGTACCCAAACCCAATCACGGGGTTCAAAAATGGCTTAGAAATTTAGCATCTCTATCGGAAACAATAGACCTAAGAAGACCGTGCAATCTAACAACATCTTTGAAAAATAAATCAGCCACTTGCACAACATCATCAGTCTTATGGCATGCAATGAAATGCGCCATCTTACTAAACCTATCAACAACAACGAAGATGCTATCATATCCCTTTTTAGTCTTAGGCAAACCCAAAACAAAGTCCATAGAGATATCAGTCCACGGCTCAGTAGGCACAGGTAAAGGGGTATACAAACCGTGAGGTTTGACAGTGAATTTTGCCTGTCTACATGCAATATACTTGGCACACACACGTTCAACATCCTTACGCATACCTGGCCAATAAAAATGTTCTTGCAAAATAGCCAAAGTCTTAGCACCCCAAACTGACCCATCAAACCACCACTATGAGCCTCATGTACAAATAAAGTACGCATAGAACAATTAGGCACACACAATTGACTACCTCTAAACAGATAGTCATCATGCCTACAGAATTTATGGAATGCAGTATGTTCACAAGCAGAATATACAGTAGCAAAATCAACATCAGAAGAATATAAATCCTTAAGCTGCTCAAATCCTAATAACTTAGAATGTATAGTAGTAATCAAGGAATACCTCCTATATAAAGCATCAGCTACCACGTTCTCCTTCCCTTGCTTGTATTGCAGTACATAGGGAAAGGTCTCCAGAAACTCCACCCAAGTGGCATGTCTCTTGCTCAGCTTGCCCTGTCCCTTCAAGTGTTTTAAAGACTCATGATCAGTCTGAATGACATGTACCACAACATTTGAAGCGGATAGAGCTGGCCAAACCTATTGGAGGAGAGTTAGTTGGGCCACAACCCAATTTGGTTCATTTGTCTCATATACTTGGGTTGGATGATCTTGACATTTGAAGGCTATGGAGTGGGCTTAAGTCCAAGAGGGAGAGTGATGTAAGCAATGACATCATAATAGAGTGTGATGTAAGCCATGATGTCATAGTATAGTATGAGGTAAGCAATGACGTCATAGGGTAGTGTGATGTAAGCCATGATGTCATAGTATTGTATGAGGTAAGCAGTGACATCATAGGGTAATGTGATGTAAGCAATGATGTCATGTTGTATTCTAAAGTCTTCCTGGGAGTTCTATATAAACTCCTAGCTTGTAAGGTTGAGAGGAGAAGATTTTGGAGTCATTTTTAGAGAGGGGCTGCTGCCACCTTGAGAGGTTAGAAGTCCTCTTGTTCTTGTTACTCAAAGAACTACTCTTCACTTATCAATTGAGATTTTCGATTGTGGTGTGTAAGTGTTCTTTTTTCTCATTAAATTCTGATTATCGGGATTGCTTAGAACAAGTTTCTAAGAGGTGTCGTAGGGATTTAATTATCTTGTGTGTTTGGTCATAAAGTTGTTTTCGAAAAGTAATAGACTTTCTTGTTCCAAAACCGAAAATACATCCTTTACATCTTCTCTTCCGCGGAAAGCGCGTAACCCCCCCCCCCCCCCTTTAGGTCTTTAAGTTCTCCAAGAGTTTTTCCTTGGAATAGGGAAAGCAACATTCAATCACTCTAATTAGGGTTCTATCTCTTTAGGTAGGGTTTTAATTAGGTGTTTGGAAGAGACAATTCTTACTATCCTCATTGGGTTCTAGGGCCATAGTTTTTGTAGGGTTTTTAAAGGTCTTGAATTGTGGGTTTTGGAGTTTCCTATCTTGGGAGATTCCTATCAACTTCACTGATTGTCTTTCGAAACCTTGGATAATAATACGAAACACATGAACAATGAAGGCTTTTCTTTGGTCTTTTGTGTTCTCGGGAGTATGACATGTAAATTTCATCAAAGAATTAAAAATTTATAAAAAATTTGAAGTTTAAGCATTTTATACACTTAAATTTTGAAATTTACTATTCGAAAAATAGTTAGTAACGGCTAGTAACAATGCTATTCGGTCAATCAAATCAGATTTACTGCGTCCCAGTTGTCATCACAACTTCCTGTCAATGTGCTGCACAGGTTAATTATGTCGTCCAAATTTGGACCTATTCATTGAAATTGGTTATTCGAACCTCTCTTGAAATTCAAGAGCTAGAAACAGGTGCGTTCAAACGTCTAGATCGGAGTCCTAAATTTTTTAGACTTCGTAAAATCATTTTGATGTGTCCCACATCGCCTGCGGATAACACCTTGGGTTGGCATATATGGCTGGGTTCAAACCTTCACCTTCGGGCTCGCTTTTGGGGTGAAGTTAGGGGTTTAGCCCTCTATTAGTTGGTATCAGAGCCAGGCTCCATGGGATAGATGTCTCATAAGGTTAGGCAGAACGCTGATTGAGGCAGTCAGGTCTTATGGGGTAGGGATGATGCATCGCACATCGCCTGCGGAGAACATCTTGGGTTGGCATATATGGCTAGGTTCAAACCTTCCCCTTCGAGCGCGCTTTTGGGGTGAAGTTAGGGGTTCATCCCTCTATCACATTTGAAACTCAATCACATCAAGTCTTAAATAAATTTGGATAAAAAGATAATTCATTTAAAAACTTTTGAGCTACAAGTCGTTATCAAACACTTTATTTTTCAAAGAATCATGAAAACTTTAAAGCTCAACAACAAAGTTTCCACAAGGAGCCTATGACCTAACCAACCTCCATATGCCTCCTTCCTTCCAATTTAATAGAGGATTTAGTATTTAGGTATCAAGAATACTTCTAAGGCAGGTTTTTAAAGATAGAAAAGGGCTTATAAAGATCCTTCTTAAATTGAGCTCATTTTTTAACAATTTTGGACTTGCAAGAGGATAAGTAGGATTCAAGTTTCCAAGTCTGAGCTGTACAATAAGCAGGATAATTGCTATATTTTTAACAAATGAACTTTCTCAAAGTAGTTCGATCAAGGTTAGAAGGATTCTAGAAGTAGTTTGTATGTTTTGGACAATAAACGAACTGATTTTGGCAAAAGTTTAAACCAAGTATGTATTAGACTGCACAAGTTCAAATTGCACTATATCGAGTTTGAATTTGAAAAAGTCAATCACCATAATACCAATTACTCTACAACAACTTCCACCTTCAAATTCACTAGCCTTAAGATCCCTAACACTAATTTTACAGATTCAAGTCCAAATATCCAAAATCTTTATTAACTTGAATATTTCAAATTCAGAATATCACAACATATACAACCTCAATACAATATAAACAATGCACTATATCACGAATCAAAAAATCACCCAACATCATAAGAATTTTGCCACATTTTGCAACAAATTATTCGCTCCCCACTTTTTCATCAATCAAATAAGGTGGGGGTAGTGAATTAGTCAACACAAAAGGAAGATCTCAACACAAAATGACCATCATTGAGATTCAACTAAAATAGGTACAATTCATTACATAGAGTCATTAAGTTCATATGACTTAGCTTCTAAACAATGAAACTAAACAAGATAATAAACATGAAACAAAACATCAATTAAACATAAAGATCAACTAAACTTGATGAGAATCAAGAGGCATCAAACTCAAGTGATCAAGATCCATTGAAGATCTCTGCTAGTTCAATCACGAGAGCTTCGGCTTGGAGGATGAGAGAGGTCTTGATCGCATTGTTTGAAAGTGTGCGGAATAAACAACAAAAAATGATGGGTTTTCAAGGTTATCTTATGTACAAGATGGACCAACAATCACTAATTTACTACAAGCAAGCTGTCCAACTATTTTGGAGTCCAATGGACAGCCAAATTGATGTCCAAGATCGCAAATTGATGGGCCTAAAAATTCAACCTAAGGGCTGGACAAAATTTTAGGAGTCTTTTAATTGGTTTTTAAGTTTGTTTGGGCTAAAAAATTTTAATTATTAAAGCTCATATTTATTTTTTTTATTTTAATCCTTAGTTGGATTTAATTAACTGCAAATCCAAGTCCATTAAGGACTTGTGTTTTCAGCCACTTACTCCAAATTCAAAACCAATTAGGTTAGGGTTTTGAGATATCTATATATCTAGGATTTTTTCAGAAATTTTAGAACATGATGTCATTGATATTTTTAGTGAGAATACATACTCTCTTTGGTTCTTGAAAGAACTTCTTGAACTTATCAAGTTATTCAACTTGTGCTGTTCAACCCTTTAAATTATATCTTAAGTACTTGTCTTTATTGATAACGAGTTTAAGGTTTCTGTTTATACCTTTAGTTCTTGGGTCATATATCCAATGGGTTAAGGGTTTTATAAGCCTTTTTCACATATCCTTGGGCGTTTATCGAAGTTTGCTATTGGGTTCTAGGCTTTTGTACCTAGGGTTCGCATCATCTTAGTATCAGAGCCCTAGGTATGAAAACCTAGGTATAAAAACCTAAAACCCAACAACAAACTTCCACAAACCTCAAAACCCTTCCATTCTACTCTACCATTTTCCCTATTTCCTTCATGATGATTTTTCTCTCTACCTCCACCATCATTAATTCCTCTATACCTAGCATTCCTCATTCCTTCATCATACCATGAACTCCCATAACACTTTTCCTCATGTTCAACTTGTGTAGCTCTCCTTGCAACCTGTGGCGCAGTAGGAGTTGCAATGGGGTTTCTTCTTGGCTGGCCTGTCGTCATGGTCGCTAAGATTTGCTCATGGCTATTCAATCGATCTTTAATATCCTCCATCGCTGTGTGTAGCCTTCGAAATTCTTGTTGCATGACAGAAGAGTCTTGTGCACTAGAAGAACTTTCCAAGTGTTCCTTGGAAGCCATCATGTATGCTACAATTTCAAAGATTAGCGGAAAATAATCCTCACTTTCTCTCATGTATCTCTCTATTTTAGGCTTTTTCTTGTAATGATCTAACACTCAACATGTTACCACTCAACAAACTCTCTTTTAGTTCTTTGAGAACTAATCAATCAAATCAAGTAGTCAATTTTGTAGCAATTCATCAGTCGAATGACTTAGATCAAATTATGGAAGTTAAAAGGAGTGAAAGGAACTAGATTTACTAGAAAGAAATCAGAATTTAGTCAATTATAACTCCTATTTACTGAAAATAATGGAAGAAACCATAATAGGAAACAGCTTTTTGCTTTTCTAAAGGAATTAGAAAACTCTGATGGGAAAAGACTTTGATTTTCTAAAACGATTCTCACAAAAATTCTAATGGAAGTAGATTTAGGAAGGAAAATGAAAGAAAGGAAAACGAAACATAGTAAAAACCTGATTCACAGCCTTTGCTCTGATACCAAGATGATATGAACCCTAGGTATAAAAACTTAGAATCCAATAGCGAACCCCACAAGTTGAATAACTTGATAAGTTCAAGAAGTTCTTTCAAGAACCAAAGAGAGTATGTATTCTCACAAAAAATATTAATGGCATAATCTTCTGAAATTTCTGAAAAAATCCTATATAAATAGATATCTCAAAACCCTAACCTAATTGGTTTTGGATTTAGAGTAAGTGGCTGAAAACACAAGCCCTTTAAGGGCTTGGATTTGCAGCTAATTAAATCCAACTAAGGATTAAATTAAAAAATAGATATGGGCTTTAATAATTAAAAATTCTTAGCCCAAAAAAACTTAAAAACTAGTTAAAAGACTCCTGAAATTTAGGAAATTTCGTCCAACCCTTAGGCTGAGCCCATTAATTTGCTATCTTGAACATCAATTTCGCTGCCCATTGGACTCCAAAGTGGTTGGATAGCTTGCTTGTAGTTAATTAATGATTGTTGATCCATCTTGTAAATAAGATAACCTTGAAAGCCCATCATATTTTGCTTGTTTATTCCACACACTTTCAAGAAATGCGATCAAGACCTCTCTCATCCTCCAAGCCCAAGCTCTCGTGATTGAACTAGTAGAGATCTTCAAAGGATCTTGATCACTTGAGTTTGATGCCCTTGATTCTCATTGTTCCCTCTCTCCTCGAAGAGATTCGTCCTTGAATCTACTCCTATATCGTCAAAGCATGTAATAAGTTCAAAAGAAACCAATGCAAAACAAGATTCGGCTTAATAAGCACATGTATGGGAAGGGACGTACATAAATGGATCCAAGCAATATGCAACCTTTTAAGCAAAGAATCTCATATAAAAATGAAATATTTTAGCACATATCAAGGGTATAGGTTGCATTCTCTTCAACCAAGGCTCTTCAAAACATTGCAACAAAGTTAACTTATATAAAAATTTTGTTTTCTTACCACATAAGTCATCTCATTAAAATGGAAGAAATAAATTGATTCAAGAAATGGGTCTTTAAATGGCAAATGCAAATGACAACTTTCTTCAAGCACATGCATAAATTTAAACTCATGCAGTATGTAAGTCAGGCAAACTTCGTAAGTTCTTAGCATTTTGAACAACTCTTCAAAGGGTAAATGATATTTCCAAAGCCTTCCACAACAAAATTTCCATTATCAAGCAAGGAATAGTCATTAGTTAGACCATGCAAAATTTAGTTCTTCAACTTCCCGCCACATTTTTTCCAAAATCACGCAAAGTTATTTGTTCAAAAATATGCAAGGATTCTAAACTACAAGATATGTCAATATAAGAAATAGGTGCATGACCATTCTGAAGGAACACAAGCCCTTCACACGAGTTGCTCAACAAGAAATCATACATATTTCCTAGAATTATCTCAATATCAAAATTTCTACACATATTTATCTCATGATCATCGTCAACTAATGAAGCATATGTAGAGCCATTAAAATCAAGAGAACTTCTATGATTATTCAAGCACTTTTGCAAATGATTCCTGTGAACAAATGAAACACCATTTAAGCAAGTAAAATCAAGAGTCATAAGACAAGTCACAAGATAAGAGCAAGTAGGTAAGAACAATTTATCTTTCTCACAAAGAAAAATACAAAGCATGGACTATGAAAATAAGAAAAGAAGCTTATTGGTTGTTTTATGATTTTCATGCCAAGCTTTCCTTCTATCATCTTACTTGAAGCTCCAAAATCATGCACCAATGAATAAACACTAGGCAGAAAATGAGTTAGTTTGTTAGAAAATAAGCTCAACTCCTCACTTGAAAGTGAGTTTATAAGTGGCTTTCGAATGAAAGCACCATTGCACTCTCTTTCTTTTCCAAATTCACTCAAGCTCTTTTCATCTCTCTTCTCTAGAATCTTCAAGCTTAACTTTTCTCTCGTGCACTCTTTTTCTTGCCCTCATAATTACTCTCATTTTTTTTAAACTCACTCTCTACACTCCTTTCTTTCAAGCTCATAGTCCTCTTTTCTTTTGTTCTCCCAACATCAACTCTTTTCATAACCAAAGTAGGACAAAATTTTTGTTTACTATTTTCCACTTCATTAGCTTCACACTCAACTTCTTCATCCTTCTTTGGTTGTTCTTTAGTAACTTTCCTTTCCAAGTGCTTTAGAAGCTCCGCTCTCACTCTTGTTCTTCTTTCTTTTTTCTATTCTCTTTAAAAATTTGAAATGCTTGACTCCAAAGTCCAATCTCATTACTTCCTTTAACTCACCCATGACTTAATCGATTTCTTCCCCTTCTCCTTTCTAGATTCCTTATAAAAATGATGAGAACCCTAGGTATAAAAACTTAGAAACAGTAAACTTCCACAAACACCCAAGGATGTGTGAAAAAGGCTTCAAAAACCCTTAACCCGTTAGAAATATGACCCAAGAACCAAAGGTATAAACAGAAAACTTAAACCCGTTATCAATAAAGACAAGAACTTAAGGTATAATTTAAAAGTAAGTGGCTGAAAACAAAAGTCCTTAATAGGCTTGGATTTGCAGCTAATTAAATCCAACTAAGGATTAAAATAAAAAAATAGATATGGGCTTTAATAATTAAAAGTTCTTAGCCCAAAAAAACTTAAAAACTAATTAAAAAACTCCTAAAATTTAGGAAATTTCGTCCAGCCCTTAGGCTGAATTTTTTAGCCCATCAATTTGGTATCTTGGACATCAATTTCACTGCCCATTGGACTCCAAAGTGGTTAGACAGCTTGCCTGTAGTAAATTAATGATTCTTGATCCATCTTGTGCATAAGATAACCTTGAAAGCCCGTCATATTTTGCTTGTTATTCCACACACTTTCAAGCAATGCGATCAAGACCTCTCTCATCCTCCAAGCCCAAGCTTTTGTGATTGAACTAGCAGAGATCTTCAATGGATCTTGATCACTTGAGTTTGATGCCTCTTAATTCTCATCAAAACATATGATAATGAGGATTGGGGGGTAAGAAATGCTAAGTCCTTGCTAGTATCATCATTTGGAACTTTCGTCATTATCTTCATTAAATATTTGTTGCTGGTGATTGCCATATTCCCTTTGAGCTAGATGTGAAGTGGACCTTTGCTTGCACATTCCATTTCAGTGTAGTTGGGCTTTAGAGTGGTTGCTAACCATGATGATCTTCTTGAGCCCTTCTTCATCACACTTGCTATTCTCTTCTTTCGAATTGTGTGGTGGATAGAGTAGCTATCTTGGCTTTCTCAATTTGACTTGTTTCTTTGCTTGCTTGCTTTGAGTACCTCTTCCTTTTTTGTTTGCTTGTTCTTGGTCATCTCCCCTGTTCTCTTCACTTTGCTTGCCCACATTACCATCCCCGTATTTAGCACTATAGGAATGAATGTCTCAGATAACTTGTACATCTTCCCCATCTCCTTGGCATGACTGTTTAATGCTTCTAGGAAAGCCTTAGCAACAGTAGTATCTCCTCTGGTAATCTTCTCTCCTTCAAGGACTTGAGTTTGAGATCCTTCAATAAATAATCTCCTTTTGGAGGGAGGTTGCTCCCTTTCAAGTGGTAACTCATTTCTCTTTTTGTTTTTGGTCTCTTTCAAGTGAGTTTCTTCCTCATTTTCCTCTTCTTCTTCTTCATCTTCCGCCTGTTTTTCTTCTTCTACAACTTCTTCTTATTTCTCCTCATTTTCTTTCATCAATAGAGTCTTTTTTCTTGTTCTACAATGCCTTCATCATCGAGAGTGAGCTTTATCCTTTTGAGTGCTCCAATTCTTGATGCTAAGACCACATCCAAGTAATGGAATTTGGAACTGCTTGAACAACCTGGTTAGAAGTCTTCCATAAGGGAATGCTTTGTTTTTCATCTTTCTTGCACTTATCATGTGCTTTAATGTACTGTAGCCAGTTTATCCTTCTTTTTTCATGAAGATCCACCAGCACAATGTCCAAAATAAGGAATAATCATAATGGTTAGCATGTGGTGAAATAGTCTTCCTCTTCCCCCAAAATTATTTATGTCCCTCACTTTTATGCATCTAAGCCTTCTACCATTTGTAAAGGATTCTTCAAATCTATTTTTTGTAAATAACTCCTAAAATAACACATCGTTGACTGGAAGGATAGTATCTATACCAACTATCATCCACTTCACAAATGCGATTAAAAAGTCGGTCATCAAATTCTCAACTTGTGAAACTCTAGCGGAATACCATTGGATGATCATTCATTAAGGTACCTACATCATCTTCATCTCTTCTTTCAAAATAGATGTTAGATTCATCAAAGCTCACTGAATAGTTTCTTCAACATATAAAGTTCTTTTTTTATAGACTCTATAGGCCATTTGTTTGAGGAATAACCAAGGAAAATGTTTTCATCCTATTTTCTATCAAATTTTCCTAAGTTATCACGAGTATTCAAGATAAAGCATTCACAACCAAATGCTTTAAAATATGCAATCGAAGGAGTTCTCCCAAATAGAAGTTCAAAAGATGTTTTCCTTAGAGCAGGTTCATAAAAGGTTTCATTCTTTTGAGCCAAAAGGAGTACCAATTGAATCTTGAAAAGTCATCAACAATTACATAAGCATATCTATTACCACCAAGACTCGTAGTCCTTATTGTCCAAGTAAATCCAGATAAACAAGATCAAGAGGTTTTGAGGTAAAAACCATTTTCTTGGGTTTGAAAGAGCTTTTTGTTTATTTTTCATATTGACAAGCATCAAAAAGATGATTTTTCTCAAAGCATATTTTTGGTAAACCTCTAACTAATTCTTCAGAGGAAAGCTCCTTTAACAAATCTATACTCATATGACCTAGTCTTCTATGCCATAAATAACCATCATTAACATAAATAACAAGACATTTAACATCATTAGCAACAGTTCCTCAAGATATAACACATATACATTTTCAAGTCTGTGTGCAACAAAAATAGTTTTACCACATACACTATCAAGAATAGTACATGTGTCACATTTAAATTCAACTTTGCATTCATTTCACACAATTGGCTAATGCTAAGCAAGTTGTATTTCAATCATCAATTAGCAACACTTGTTTAATGAAAGGTGAAGGACCTTTACCAACATTACCTACACCAAGGATTTTACCAAATGTAAGTGACTTTGGTACCTACATTTTCTGGGGTCCAAGGAGGTTAATGATGGTTTCCTTAATTCTCCAAATAGTTTTAACACCAATTTCCACCTTTCTTTTCACATAACATCTAATGGGCCTTGTGCCCATATTTTCAACAATAAGTACAACATATATGAGGCATGGAAGTAGAAGTAGCTCTAGCAAAGAAGTTTTTATATTTAGGAATATTGTTTACAAGATTGTAACCAAGCCCATTTTTCACAAATGAGGATCTTTGAGATTCAAGAAGTTTGTCAAGATTGTCCCTTCCATTTAAAAAATTTTCAACACATTAAGTAAGGTCATCAACCTTCTTTTTCAAACTTTCATGACCAACAATTATTTTCTCAAGAGAGGAGATTTTAGCACAAAGGGTTTTATTCTCAGGAGGCATATTTTGTATGGAAATATTTGAAACTCCTTTTTCAATATTCAAGCATTCAAAAGACTCAAGAAGTTTTTAGCTATCACAAAATAGTTTTGAATTTTCATTCAACAACTTATCAATCTTAAATCTCATCTCTTTGTTTCTTTTTGAAGTCTTCTTCAATTCACTGTACATGTTAATAAGCAGTTTGCTAGGGTCATCAATATCATCATCATATGAAGTAGAAGTAGAACGAATAGGTTGTATCTCATCATCCATTGCCATGAAACACACATTAGCCATCTCTTAGTTCATCTTTACTTTCTTCATTGGCATGTTGATCCCAATTGCCAACAAGACCATTTCCTTTCTTGAGTGATTTCTTTTTCTTTAGGTTGGCTTCTCTTTCCTTTTCCAAGGCTTTTGGGCAATCGGCAACAAGATTCTCAGTACTTTTGCATTCATACCATTGTGGTTTGAATAGAGATGATGATTGGCCACTTTTCTTGAAAGGTCTTCTACCCTTCTTCAAAAATCCCTTCTTGTTAAACTTCTTGAACTTCTTAACTACAATTGCCATCTCATCATCTTCACCATCTTCTTCTTTATCACTTGATGATTCTTCTTGATCACTAGGATTGTCACTGGCCTTGAGTACAAACAACTCCCTTTCTTCCATTTTCTTCATCTTCAAGATCATTTAATCTTTTGATCTTTATTTCCTGTGTAAGAGGTGATCCTATGAGCTCTTCAAGAGGAAGAGTCTTCAACTCCTTTGATTCTTTAACAGGAAGTGTCTTGGTTGCCACGACTTTGGTATAGCCTCCAATATCTTCCTATTTTGCTCACCAAAAGAGTAATTCTTTCCATAGGACTTTAGGCCATTTGAGATGTTGGTGAATCTTGTAAACATGTCACCAATGTTTTTTCCTTGCTTCATTGTGAATAATTCATAATCCTTAACAAGCACAGCAAGCTTTGACTCCTTCGCTTGGTTTGTCCCTTCTTGTGTTACTTGAAGAAGCCTCCACATATCATGGGCGCTGTTGCATCCACTCATCTGATTGTATTCATTCACATCCAAGGCACAACTTATAATGTATATTGCTTGATAATTCAATGTCATCCTTTTTGAGTCACTTTCATCATACTCTTCAATTAGCTTTGTTTCCCTTCTCGATCCATTGGCTCTCAACTTCATTGGGACATAAGGACCTTTCTCAATAATGTTTCACAAGTCAAAGTTAATAGAACAAATGTAAATCTTAATTCTAGATTTACAAAAAGTATAATTTGTTCTGTTAGCCTTAAGGGCAAATCATGAAGTTCTAATTAAGTTTTGAATAATGAAAAACATTGATGTGGACTAACGTTTGTGTCAATTGTGTGATAGAATTGTTGAAGTAATCAAGTATGAAGTCTTATTGCCCTTGAAGCTACAATGCAAGAACAACTTCAATGAGTCAAAGTGATTGAAGATTGAAGAATTTTGTTCAAAGATGATTAAAGGCATTAAAGACTTGAAGTGTAGGTCAAATATGCTTAATAGGTATATTCTTTTATAAACCCTACACTTGTGTGTCTTAGAATCTATTGAATGCATATGAGAGCAACAAAAACTTGTTTTGAATCTTAAATGGCTTTGAATGAACTTTTGAATAACAAGTATGTTTTGAACCTTAAATGATCTTGAGTAAACTTTGTATGATCAAAGTGTTTTAGTAACGGTTTTTGAGTTTGAAAAAGTTTAAATGACTTACCTATTTAGACAAAAATGTTTTCAATGTTATTAAGGTTGATTTTCAAATGATTTGACAAAGTTTGATTAGTTCGGACACAAGTTCGGACGTCCAAACTTTGAAAATGGTTATTATGCTTCCAGAGAAATTCGGACACAAGTTCGGACGCATGGGATAAAGTTCAGACGTACAAACTTTCTCTGATAGCATAGTTACTATTTTTCCATAGAAATTCGGACGAATATTCGGACGCATAAGGAAAAGTTCGGATGTCTGAACTTTTCCAGACAACTTGGCACAGTAAAGTTCGGACGCATAGGAGAAATTTCGGACATCTGAACTTATCTGAAACTAGCCATTTTATAGCTGTTGAAACTGATTTTTGAAATCTATAAAAGCTATAAACTCAAGAATTTTTGAAAGTTTTGAATCTCTGAGAAAACTTAACATTTCAAACTCTTTAGCAAACATCAAAGCTCTCTTTTGTCTTGTGCTTTCAATTGATCATTCAAGATTCCAAAGACATCAAAGTGAAAAGGTGCAACATTGTGTAATTATCTACCAAGAAAGTGGTAACATCTTATTCATTCTCCATTCTCCATTTAATTGTGTTTTCTACTACTCATTACAAGGTTTTCTTGTAAACATAAAATCCTTTAGATAAGGGTGATCCTTGAGACATTGATTCAAGGTTGTTTGTAGATACAAAATGCTTTGGTAGAGTGAACCTTGTTTGTAAAATTGCAAAAGAGGTGAGTGTAAAACCATTGTGTGGTGAGCCTCTTATGTAATTGTTGAACTTGAGCATATAGTAGATTGATTGAAATCCTTGAGTGTAGACTCAAGGTAGTGGATGTAGATATTGAAGAGATCGAACCACTATAAATTGCTTATGTTTATTGATCTTAAATTGTTTATTGCTTTGATATTGATTTATATATTCTCTCATTAAAACAAGTACGCATAATCTGCTCTAGTTAAATTTGTAAAAGGAAATAGTTTTCGAAAATTAGCCAAAGACCTAATTCATCCCCCCCTTAGGTCTTTCATGTTCGATCAAACAAAGAAGGTCTATTGGTAGAGGATCCTTCCAAATAAGGTAGGTTTAAAATATTAGATATAGGATCTTAACTTCTAGGTTGTTAAACCACAAAAACGAATTCCTCGCTCATTTCAATTGAAAGACTTAAAAAGGGAGGCGAATTAGGTCTTTGACTAATTTTTGAAATTTGTTCCCTTTTTGAAAACTTTGTTTAAAAAGGCTTAATTTCCATAAATTAATGAAGCTTTGTTAAAGAGTAGTTGAAAGCGGAAAAGCGCTTAATGACAGTAATGAAAGCCAACAACTCTCTTAGGGAATCGAGTGAGAACAATAAATAGAAACTTAAAGCAAAGAGCAAAAAAAATACAACCAATTTAAACTCAATTCACACAAATACACAAGAGGTTAACCTACAAGGGTTTACTTTATAACCTCTTTTTAAATTAATGATCAAGGTTCACTCTTCACCTAAAAGGATTTATGACATCTATACAACTTTGAATAAACAAAGAGATGAGAAGAGAAGGAAAGAGTTTACCAATAGCTTTGGTGGATAGATACAAATTTCAGTACCACTTCACTTTTGCTTTTGGAATCTTGAATAATCACATGTAGCACAAGACTTCTGATGTTCGAAAGATAAATTGAGTATAAAGCATCTCAAAGTATTCAAAAGTTATAAAAAAATCTGAATTTTATAACTTTTATCAGGTTTAAGATTCAGTTGCATTGTTCAAATAACAGTTAGTAATGGCTAGTAACAGTACAATTTGGTCAACTGAATCGAGCTTACTGTGTCTGAATTAGTCGTCTAAACTTTCTATACATTGGGATGCCAAGGATAATTGGTCCACTGAATTTGGACCACTACGTCCAAATTGGTCATTCAAATTTCTCTAGAAATTTAGCAGCCAAGGTTTCAATTCGGGCATCCAGATTGGGGTCCGAACTTTACCAAAATTTTTCAAGTCATTTGAAATTTATCCGCAACAAGTTTGAAATCATTTTGTACTAAAAGATAAGTCATTTAAAAATTTTGTGCACTAAGCCATTATCAAATACTTGGTAATTCAAGAATGATCAAGATCTTTTAAAGCTCATAACCAAGTATGGAAAAAAAAATTGTCCTACTACATGTATTGCGTCGATTCCAAATGCAAGGAGTGTAGAGTATACCTCTTAAGTAAAAGGAAACCTACAATAAAGTGGCTTCAAAGCCTTCGACTTCTTGCCATACTCTTTATTCTTCACCCACTTGAGCTCATTTGAGTTGACCTTAGCACTATAGGTTTAAGGCAATGAAACTGCTTTTCTTCTTTAACCACAAATCCTATCACACAATTTATATACAAGTTAGACCTCATCAATGTTTGTCACTAATCAAAACTATAAGATTTGCCCTTAAGATTAATAGCTAGTGTTACCACATGAAATAGGCACACATTTAAAGTCAAGTGCAAAATCAAGTAAAGTGTGCTTCATCCAAAGCATTCGAGCGCAACAACTACTGGCAGCGATGTATTGGGCGTTGGTGATAGACAAAGAAACACATGCTTAGTTTTTTTTTTTCTATACCATGAAACTGAACAATGACCAAGAAATTGACAATGACTATTAGTATTTTTATGCTCGACTTTGCATCCGACATAGTCGGCTTCCAAATAGGCAACAAGGTCAAAACAAGAAGATTTTGAAAACCACAAGCCATAATCCTAAGTAACAACTAGATAACAAAGAATACACATTATGACAACCAAATGCGATTTCTTAGGACAAGATTAAAATCTAACACATAAGCATATGACAAATATGATATGGGGTCTACTAGAGTTTAAATAAAGTAAGCTACCAATCATACCTCTATATAATATCTCATTTTTTATTTTCCATCCTTGTTAAGTTCCAGTGATGAGCTCATAGGTATTCTGATTCCTTTGGCTTTGTCTATTGTAACCTTTTCAATCGTTCTTTTGTGTACTTCGCTTAATTTATGAATGTACCATCCTTGGTTTGGTTGATTTGAAGGCCAAGAAAGAAGTTAAGCTCTCCCATCATGCTTATCTCAAATTCACTTTGCATCATCTTAGCAAACTCATCACAAAGAGAGAGATCAGTAGCACGAAAGATAATATCATCAACATTTATTTGCACAAGCAGGATATCATTGTTGAAAGAGGTTTTGGTAGAACTCCCTCAATTGCCTATTTTGAAGTGTTTTGGTGCAAGTGCTTTATATTGAATATACGTGGAAACTTTGGAAAATTTGATAGAAAATCAGATGAAGGCATCTTTCTTGGTTATTCATCTAATAAAAATGCTTATAGAGTTTATAACAAAAGAACCTTACATGTTGAGGAAACCATGTATATTAGTTTTGATGAATCTAACATTTACTTGGAAAGAAGAGATGATGATGATGTAGGTACTTCAATAAATGATAATCAAACTCATCTTCAAGCACCAACTTTGGAAGATCGTGCCAATGAAGAAGAGATGATTGAGCAAGAACAAGATAACCAACCTAGTAGTGACCAAGAGCTTCCCAAGGACCTAAGATATGCAAGAGGCCACCCTAAGGAGAAAATCATTGGTGATGTCTCCCAAGGTGTTAAAACAATGAGGTATTTTATCTGCAACTTTGCCTTTTTATCTCACATTGAGCCTAAAAACATTGATGACGCTTTGTGTGATAATTTTTGGATTGTTTCTATGCAAGAGCAATTAAATCAATTTGAGAGAAACAAAGTTTAGATTTTTGTCCCAAGATCCCGTGATCACCCTGTTATTGGTACAAAATGGGATTTTAGAAATAAATTAAATGAATCTAGAGAAGTTGTTAGAAACAAAGCTAGACTTGTTGTCCAAGGATTCAATCAAGAAGCGGGCATTGACTATGATGAAACTCTTGCTCCGGTTGCTAGACTTGAATCTATAAGAATGCTTTTGGTATTTGCTTGCTTTAATGGTTTTAAGTTTCAAATGGATGTCAAAAGGGCATTTCTAAATGGTTTTATAGATGAAGAGGTTTATGTGGAACAACTCAGTTTTGCTCATGAAAAATTTCCTAACCATGTTTTCAAACTATCCAAAACTTTATATGGTTTGAAACAAGCACCTAGAGCTTGGTATATTTCAAAAGGATTTTCAAAGGGAAAGGTTGATACAACTCTTTTTATAAAAACTTCTTGCAACAATAATCTCTTACTCGTGCAAATTTATGTAGATGATATCATATTTGGTGCTACTAATGTTTCTCTTGGTGAAGAGTTTGCCAATTTAATGCAAAGTGAGTTCAAAATGAGCACGATGGGAGAACTCAACTTCTTTCTTAGGCTAAAAATCAAGCAAATAAAGGATAGCACTTTCAAAATTCAAGCCAAGTATAACAAGGAGTTAATGAAGAGATTTGGAATGGACCAAGCAAAAGGTATTAGCGCACCCATGAGTTCATCAACCAAACTTGACAAAGATGAGAAAAGTAAAAATGTTGATGAAAAAGTATATAGATATATGCTTGGTAGTTTTCTTTACCTTACCGCAAGTAGACCGGACATTATGTTTGCCATGTACTTATATGTACTAGATTTCAATCTCGTCGAAAAGAGTCCCATTCAATAATCTGTTTACTTGCATTCAATAGCTTCCAAGCTTTGTTTTCTTTCTTTCTAAATCTCCTTACACCCTACAGAAGTTCGGGATAAGTGCTTCACAATGTGAAAATAATTGAATATATAATTATTAAGGGCCTTTTGTATTTCTAAAAAGTGATGATACCAAAGGTTTAGTGACTAATGAATAGGCTTCAGAATCAGATTAAACTTCATCATTGTTTTTTTCAAGAATTTGTATAACAGAACTAAGTCCTCCTCTTCTGTCAAGTGATCAATGATATTTGTAGTAAACAACAAAAAGTTAATATAGTTTAGTGCAAATAATTCCATGACATAGCAGAAACAAAGAGAAAGGATTAGGCAAAGATTACAAACTAAGTATGCATAATAAGAGGCTCACGTGCATGCAATGCAACGAAGAAATTGTAGAGCTGCAAACATACTTTCAATATTGTACTAACACTGCAAACTCCATAAATGTCATTTTCCTAGTCAGTACTGGTTTGCTCATGTCGAAAGATCAGTTCCCAAACTTGTCCCAGTATAATTAGCTTTTATGCATGGCTATTGATATCTCCAACTTAAAACTAGGGTAGAACCCTAAGTAGAAAGACCACAATGAATAAATTGTTATTTTGCATCAGTTTATACAAATAAAACATGTGTAATCAGATGAAACTTCATCATTTTGGTTGCGTGTATAAGTTCATGCAATTGATTCCTTTTTTTTTTTTGAGATATTACTTGATAACGTTTTGACTTACTTTATGAATGCATGGATGCTATCCATATTTCTCTGTTGTAGAAAAGATATGTGATGTCATATTTTTTTGGGTTATTTTATGAGTTGCATTTGGAGTGGCCTTTGCGCCTAGAAAAGTCTATTTTTTAGGGGAGATTGTCAAATTTTACTTTAGAATGTCGTAATTGAGAACTTTAGGATAATGTTGTAGAAAACCTTAAAACTTTATTAAGCCAATGCTGCTTAATGTAGATGGATGATCATTTTTGGATGTATAGGAGACACATGCAAGGGATCAAAGGGATTAGGGATTACAATAGAATATGAGCAAGGGGTAAAAGGTTTTATTGCATGTTGTTTGTCCAAAGGTTGGACGTCATGGCTAAGATGTCCATGTACAAAATGTAAGAATAGAGCTCACCTATCTCCCGATGAGGTGGAGATGCACTTGTATAGGTTTGGCTTTGTTTTTTATTACTATTGCTAGACAAGTAATGGTGAAGATCTGAATCTGGGGCAGCCTACGTCCACAGTAATTGATACCTCTGTTCGCCTGGCCTCGGCTAATCAATTGCAGCAGATGTTAATTGATGCATATGGTGGAGACTTTCCAATACACCCTCGGTCATCTATTGATTTTGAGAACCACCTAATGTAGAAGCTAAGAGATTTTATGATATGTTGGAAGCAACTGACACTCCTTTATGGGAGGGATGCACAAAGCACTCATTATTATTGGTTGTTTCTCGATTGTTAAATATTAAGTCAGAGAATAATTTTTTAGAGAGGTGTTTTAATCAGGTGATGCAACTGATGAAGGAGGTCTTTCCAAGCAATAATAAGCTTCCAAATGACTTATATCAGACAAAGAAGATGGTCTCCAGACTTGGTTTGCCTATGCAGAAGATGGGTGTTTGTCCGAATAGTTGTATGCTGTACTGGAAAGATGATATAGATAGAAAAGATTGCAAGTTTTGCGGTCCTGCCTAATATATGTCGAAGAAGAAGATCGGGAAGAATAAACAACATACGGATATTCCTTTCAAAAAGATGTATTACCTTTCTTTGACACAAAGACTCCAGAGACTATTTGCTTCCAACATGACTGCTGAACATATGAGGTGGCATGTAGAGAGTCAGTCGGAGCCGGGAATTATGAGCCATCCAAGAGATTGTGAAGCTTGGCACCACTTCGATCGGACCTATCCTGAATTTGTCAAGGAAGTTCGAAATGTTTGTCTTGCTCTATGCACCGATGGGTTTTCTCCTTTCGGGATGTCGAGAAAGTAATATTCTAGTTGGCTCGTTATTGTTACTCCTTACAACTTGTCTCTTTGGATGTGCATGAAAGATTCAGTAATGTTTCTCACAGTAATTGTCCCAGGGCCAAAGAACCCAAAACATAAAATCGATGTTTATCTACAACCTTTGGTAGATGAATTATTACAGTTATGGTGTAGTGGCGCCCTGACATATGACATTTTGAAGAAAAATAATTTTCAAATGCGTGCAGCACTTATGTAGACTATTAATGACTTTCCTGCTTATGACATACTAAGTGGATGAAGTACAACAGGAAGATTAGCATGTCCTTATTGTATAGAGCTAACAAAATCGTTTCAGTTGCAAAATGGGTCGAAACAATCTTGGTTCGATTGTCACCGGCGATTCTTGCACGCGGAGCACCCATACAGGAAGGATATAAAGTCATTCAGAGAAGATAGGAGCCGTGAGACCTCCATACCCATAAGGCGAGTTTCTGGAGATGACATGTGGCAAAGAGAGTGCAATTTTTCAAAGATAGTGGACACTGCAACAAAAGTTGAGAGGGATGCCGGCAGAGGCATCTACCACAATTGGGTTAAAAGGAGCATCTTTTGGGATTTGCCGTATTAGAAAACTAATCTAATTCGCCATAACATAGACGTGATGCATAATGAGAAAAATGTCTTTGATAATGTATTTAACACCGTAATGGATGTTGAGGTATATTGTGCCAGACCTGAGTTACATGTTATTAGTGTCAGTGAAAGGAAAGTTTCCATTCCAAAAGCTAAATATTCGTTGCCACCTGAACAAAAGACACCTGAATCAACAAAACATCCACAAAAAGTCTAATCTTCAAAGGTTTATGGTAGCTTCTCAAGCATTTCCTACATAGAAATTAAAAAAAGTACATAAGTAAAAACTATTTGTTTTATTAATTTTTTTAAAACTTGAAAAAATCAAGAAGAACCAAACAACTTAAACAGTAATTCTCGTTTATAGTCTCGAGCTTGACTTTATTTTTGGCTCAATGAGACTTAGGCATTTTTCTTGGTTATTCATCTAATAGAAAGGCCTATGAAATTGACAGCAAGAGAAACTTACGTGTTCAAGAAACCATTCATGTGAGCATTGATGAATCTAAAATCAATTTTAAATGAAGAGATGAAGATGATATAGGTACCTCAATGAATGATCAAATTTATCTTCAAGCACCAACTTTAGAAGATCATGCCAGTGAGGAAGAATTGAATGAACAAGAACTGGAAAGACAACCCTAATGAAGACCAAGAGCTTCCCAAGGATCTATGACATGCAAGAGGCCACCCTAAGGAGCAAATCATTGGTGATATCTCCCAAAGAGTTAAAATAAGGTAGTACTTCGTTGATAACTTTACTCTTTTATCTCATAATGAGCCTAAATACATTGATGATGCCTTGTGGGATGATTTTTTGATTATAACTATGCAAGAAGACTAAACCAATTTGAAAGAAACAAGGTTTGTAACCTTGTCCCAGACCCATGATCACCACGTTATTTGTACAAAATAGTTTTTAGAAACAAATTAAATGAACTTCTTTATTGAGACCTTTTCCAAGGAAAACACCATTTTAGCATCTCTTCGGTAGAACTCCTTCGATTGCATACTTTAATGTGTTTGGTTGTAAACTCTTGATTTTGAATACTCATGATAAATTTGGTAAATTTGATAGAAAATTAGATAACACCATCTTTTTGGTTATTTATCTAACAGAAAGGCCCTTAGTGTTGAAGAAACCATGTATATGAGCTTTTGTGAATCTAAAATCTATTTTAAAAGAAGAGATGAAGATGATGCATGTACCTCAATGAATGACAAAACTCATCTTCAAGCACTAACTTTGGAAGATCAAGCCAACAACGAAGAAATGATTGAATAAGAACAGAAAAGCCAACCTAGTGGTGACCAAGAGATTCCCAAAGATTTATGACATGCAAGAGGCCATCCTAAGGAGCAAATCATTGGTGATGTCTCTCAACGAGTTAAAAAATGGCAGTACATTTTTGATAACTTAGCTCTTTTATCTCATAATGAGTCTCAATACATTGATAATGCCTTGTGTGATGATTTTTTAATTATAGCTATGCAAGAGGACTAAACCAATTTGAAAGTAACAAAGTTTGGAACTTTGTTTCAGACCCTATGATCACCACGTTATTGGTACAAAATAGTTTTTAAAAACAAATTTAATAAACTTCGCTATTGAGACATTTTCTAAGAAAAACACCATTTTAGCATCTCTTTGGTAAACTCCTTCGTTTACGTAATTTAAAGTGTTTGGTTGTAAATGTTTATTTTGAATACTCAGGTAGTATAGACGAAGACGGTTAACACTTTTTAAAGGAAAAGTGAGTAAGTAAAAAAGCAAGATTTCACCGGTGGAGATCTTGAGATCTACCTAAAAAAGATGCAATATATATATATATATATATATATATATATATATTATTAGATGAAATGTATCTAGTACCCTATTTCGACGGCAGATGATGCAGTTGGGCCTAATCGCATGAACCACGAATAGAGTCCAGAATTGGCCCATCATTAGGAGACTTAGCAACGAGACCTATTCTGGATTGGATTTGAGTTAATAATAAAGTGATTTCTAAAAAAGATTTGCTTACCTAAACATTCAAGTATGAACTCTTATAAATACCCTTAATTTTTCTCTTTATTATTTTCTCAACTCTAATACTGACTTAAATATCGAAAAAAATTTTAAGGGATAAATCTCCTCCATTCACTTGGACTTTCTTTTGCAGCCTAAGTTCTTTAGTAGTTCACTACTTGTGGAGGTTCGACCTCTAACATCTTCACTTTTAGCTCCCTTCCAGTTGTTAATCCACCTTCTCAACTCGGTCAAACGGTTCGAGGAGTTGTGAAGGAAAGTTCATTTTCCAAGAACAAAACTGGAGGAGAACAGAGTGGTGGTCATGTGTTGTTTATAATAATGTAAGAGAAAGCTTTCTCTTCATCTTACCACTAGTCATAGAAGGAGAGAGATTATGACGGTGGCGATAGTCTTCCAGGATGTTGTGTTAAATATATTTTGTTTAATTTAGAGGTCTTTCACTTCAGAAGCTATAATGACTCGCTGAATCCACTTAACACTATGTTTTAAAAAAGGTTGTCAGGATTTTATTTTTTATTTTTTGAACTATGAATTAGACATTAGACTCTTAAGCTATTACCTAAACACCCGCTTAACACCCTAGTTAAAATTCGTTCTTTAGCTTAGCCTGCTAAGTCACTTTGTTTTAACATGACTTCTAATGGCTGTCTAATACTCTTAGAATGCTTCTGCTAAAATGATTTATAGATGCAGCTTTTATTCCCTTCAGAACACTTCTCTTGCTAACTCGCAGGTCTTTCTCCATTGACTTCATTTATTTTGTTTCCAATTAGTTCAAATTTGCAGCCACCGATTACGATGAATTGATGAACACGTGACCTTTTCAGCAAAATAAAAATAAAAATGAAAATGAACACATTGCCTTTCTTCAAACACAAAATTCTAAATACCCAAGTGTTGCTAGCATTTCAGCATGCATGTGTATATATATAGGAAGAAACAATTCCACGGTCAGATTTTTCTTTTTTCATTTTCTAAAGAAGCATGGTCAGATTATTGTTATATTCTGGTTTAATTTCTTACCATTTTATCATAAATATTAATTATAATTTCCACAGTATCAGAAGTAAAAATTCCATGGTAGTAACAATAAGAAGATGAAGAAGAGAGGCAATGTTGGCAAAAGAGCAAGGTGAAAATAAGTAGAGTGCAAAGAGTTGCGACTTAATGTGAAATTTGCTCATATTAGTGTATTTTTATAGTATTTCATAAAGAGTTAGCGGAGATGAAAAAGGCCAAGAAAACCTAAAGCCCCTTCAGTTTTTGCAGAGAAGTCCCCCTAGATTAACAGCACAAAATGAGAATAAAATATCAGGAGTTTGCCAATTGAATATGAACTCTTTCTACATTCCCCCCGCCCCTCTCCACACCCCTTCTTTTTCTTTTCTTTTTTTTTCTGTGGTATTTTTCCCATTTTCTATAAATTGAACTTGAATCTCCAAATTCACAGGTCAAGTAACACAAAACTGTGGGTCAAACAAATTCGAAATAGTTGATCTTATTTAGAACAACAATAGCTAAAATAAAAAATTTTCAGTGCGCAGCAAAGGCATAGTAAAATGAATTACAATGATGCATATCATAATGCAGGCAGATTCTACAAAGAGGAATGTGGGTTCTCTTTTGACAAGTAGAGAAAAGTTCTTGGAATACAGAAGAAGCCCAAATAGAAAACACTTTATACATCTAAGTTATAAGCTTCACACTGAATAAACAGGATACTGAAGCATCTCAGAGAAAGATAATTGCGCTCCTAAAACTTGCACATCCCAAAATCAAAGTTCCCTACAGAGGATACAACAGCTAATGATCGGAAAAGTATCTATGAAACAGAGAGGATGCTGGAACAGCCATAAAGGCCTCTCAAGCATGTGTTGCAAACACCGAGACTGAATTGGGTTCATCACCATGCACCCTCAAGCGATAGATGCAGGTATGGGTAGCACTGCCGTGGTTTGATGTAAACTCAAACCTGACAGTATCCACAATACTAGAGCGTGCAGAGTCCACCACATCAAAAGTTTGGATATTGCTCTTCTGAAGGTCATATGTAAACTCAGCCAAAAGAAACATCTTCTGGTTCTCTGTTGCGAGATCAGTCAACCCTTGCCCCTGCAGCCATCCAGAGACCCTACAGTGCTTGGGAGCACTTGACCTATCATAAGCAACACTCTGTCCAAGTGCAATACCAATTTCATATTTTAGTGACAAAAATGTCTCTAGGTAAGTATACAATAATCAACTAGAATAGTTGGAAGGCATTAAAATTCAGCATGCAACTAACATAAGATAGAGAGAATTGAAAGAAGTTTAATGCAACATTTGGAGTATGACATTCTGTGAAGGGATCAGATGAAAGTAAACATAAAATTATCAAATCCACTAGATGCATGACATGCGTGCTACATCATTCAGAATCTATCACCAACATATGGACAAAACAAAATGTAAGCGCAAGAAAGCAAAAACAAATGGAAAAGAATAAAAAAACATGCAGTCCAGCTTGGCAACACAAAAAGCAGAAATTCCCACAGGTGCACAAAGCCCCTGCACAGAGAAGAGAGACGAATAGATACAGAGAGAGCTATGTGCATCAATATGCAAAGAAAAAACAGAAGGACAAGAGGAGCGAGAAGAAAGAGGGATGTGGTGGAAGAAAACCACAAGCACAGACCACTATTGAAAAGGAGACAGAAGAAGCATGCATGAGCAGGACTTTACAAACTTCTTCTTTAGCAGCATTCATGATTTTCATCCAATTAAATTTTCAGGCTGTGAGATCAATTTATTCTTTGTTGGCAATAAAAATTGCTTGTAAATTCCTATTTGTAACTATGTAATATATCAAAAGAGGCAAACAAAAGCCAATTATTCAACATTTTCCCCAGGAATTGGTCATAAACAAGATTCTCAAGCAAAAATTTTCAAATATAGAAAATTCAATGATAAATGATAATCAACTACTACTTAATTCAATATTCAAGTTCAGCATTGAACTTTCAAATTCACTCTTCAAATTTTAGATTTCAGCATTCGAACGTCAAATATTCAAAAACCAATTTTCAGACTTTAGCTTTATCAGAAAGGCCCTCAATGTCAGAAAACTTGCAAAAGAAAAATTCATATTAGTATTCAGATTAGAAGTGTCTGTAGAAAATTGTAGTAACAAATAGAGTATGTTTACTTGATAAGGAAAGGCAAGCATGCATCATTAACAACTATGGAGTGACTGCAGAAGTCTCACACATTACAATATCACTCCAACAGGCACCATTTACATGAATGGGAAACTAAATATACAAAAATATCCGATAGTAAATATCCAGATGCTTGTTTAAAAATTTAACTGCCCCTGGTACCAAAGAAGTTTGACTACAAGTATAACAATTACATATTGGAGAAGCAGACAAAATGAATTTATCATTGTGCCATATTTTAAAGATCCTGTTCCAAAATTACCAAACTGTAAGGATTTATGTAAATGGTTTTGTAACTAGTCAGGTAATAAATCCTTCAGCTACAGACGTGAGTTTAAGAGCTAATAAAGGGATAGAGAAGATTCATTTGGGTAGATTTTATTGAATACACCCCACAGATTTATTCCTCATGAAGTTCTTATAAGGTATCAGTTGTATAGATTCATCAACACAATGCTACAAAAGTGCCTGGCACCAGTTTGCTGTTAGTATTTTCTCATCATGAATGTTTTCTTTTTTTATTCTTTTACTTTTTTCAAATGTTGTTGAAACTGGCTTAGACCAAATCCATGATATTATGCAGCTCTAAAAGGGAAAGAAATTTCCAGAAGATATGATGCTTAGGAATACCGAAGAGGTTCATATCTTCAGGAATACCCAAGAGGTTCAGAATTAGGAGAATCCCTGTAAATTGAGATCCTTTCTATTTCATAAGCTGAAACCTATAATTTGAGAAGTTACTACAGCATTGAACAGAAGGCAGTAAACAGATAAAATGTCATTGAAGCTAATGGATGAAACATGTGGATCTGATTTAGAGCCACTTGTCCAATAGAGCCAAATCTAGATTTATACCCAGTCTAACCTTCTTAAGGCCATAGATTAGAAGGCAAAGCAACCAGGTTCCATGGCCTTATGAAACTTCTACACTGGACCAGATGGATCTTCTATTCAAGAATTTAACATGTTTGCACTAATTAAGTCACTCCCAGAAATCCTATTCTCATCCTCAGTTAACTTTCAACCAAAATTAAAAAATTTGTTTAAAAAAACACATGAAGGTTAAGCATCTATGCTTCCGTATTCTCTATACGATTAACAACTATTCACAAAGGTTAAAAATGAAGAAATACACTAGTTCTAGGGCATTCTCCTAGCAAGCACATATAGCTCAGCAAGTATCATAGCCAATAAAGGGAAGAGAAAGCAAATAAGAAAAAGAACAGTCAACCTAAATTGGATAGACTATGCGCATTTTAACTCCTATACTTCAAACAAACATTAGCGCAAAACTTGATTTTAATCCCAAACGTCCATCTGATCTAATCTTAACTCATTGAAGTGTTGTCATAGATTCTTGTGTGGAAGTTATGATGCAGTTACCAAATCATACTAATTCTACTCACATGTTCGATCAAGTGCTGATACCAGCATAAGCTAGTTTTACAAGGTCTCATCTGTAGAACTGATGCCCATTTCACCTTCAATGTGCCAATAAAGGCAACTAGGAGCTAGTGAAGTCTTTAATTTCTCAGTTACAGCTGTTATAAGTACTTGAAAATGTGTTTTCTTGGCCCAGTGACGAAAAATAACACAGTTTCACAAAATGATTGTGGAGTGATAGAAGAAAGTAACTTAAATTCCAGATGGAGTTATAACACAACCAGAGGTTGTTTAGAGTGAGATTCAAACAATAACAGATAAGGAACCAAAGCAATTTCTCTCTTAATTGATTAATAATATATTGTATGCTCTTTGATTACAAGAACAGGCCTTTGCTTGTTCTAAACTAAAAAGATTGCATTCTTCAAAAAATTTTTAAAAAAAATATTAATAAATAAAAGAAGACATTTACAAAGTTCTTCACCTCTTGAAGGAAATTAGTGAATCAAGAAAGAGTCTTGTCTACATAATGATAAACAAGGATATGAACACCTATCGAAGCATCATCAGCTAAATATTCAAGAGTATATAAAATCGTCCCCTCACTTAGGTTAAGCATATCCGTCAAAATTTGGTTCACACTCAAAGCCACCGATTCCACAGGACAGAAAACTAAATGTTATACCAAACTAGCATACCTGTAATGCCAATTGACTTTACTTCCGGGTTCGACTCTATTACATTGTTCTTAAGTCTAATGAGTTAACATACCAAAAAATAAAGCAAATGTGTTTGATAAAGATTATAGTTACTTCAACAGTTTTTTCAGTCCTTCTAACTCATCCAGAAAGCACAATTTCACACTACTACCTAATCAGCTACGTTTGCGCTACCTTGTGGTCTCGGGTAATTCTCTCTGTTAAGCCAAGAGCATTCATAACTTATTTCAAAGTAGTTTAACTGGATCTTCCGATCCATAAAACCTGATTCAATCATAAACAATCATGCTCCTCTTCCAATCAGAGCATTTAATGGTCATCTACACATATATATGTTATCCAAAAGGTATACGATGAGTTGTTTGGGATAACCCTTCCCTACTTTTTTCTCGTGGAGGGAGTGGGGAAAATATCAGCAGAAAGTATGACTTTGCATCCCTCATGTTATGACAGCAAGTTGTCTCATGACAAGTTCCCTGCACACATATGTCCCAAGTTCCACCAAAAGGAACAAGCACCAAGCTCCAAGTAATGTATTCAATCTACCAACCCCAAGGTTTCCATTCAGTTTACACAGGAAGGGAAGAACTTGTACTGGCAGTATCTCTTCAGGCTTAAGCACAGAAATATGGATAACTGCAGAGGTGAAGTGCCTTGCTATGACAAATGTTCTGCAACGATGGTACACAAACAGTAGGATATACAAGGATGTATATATCACAGGTTGAACTTGCTGAAATATTTCAATATAATAAGTGAAACAATGTCTATATGAAGAAAAGACAAGAATTATATGGAGCTGACCATACACTGTACAAGGAATCTATTCACACAAATAAGTAAAGACTTGACTATTGCATAATTAATGCAAAGCTCAGACTTCAAATAACACGTACTATATCAATTAAATGCCAAGCAGAGACAAGAAAGTAACCAAAGCATCACCTCAGCAACATGTTCCAGCGTCAGAGCAATAGGGATGATAGCAGTCCTGAGTCTGATCTCAACAAAACCACTAGTCCCTTTTAGTGGGAAGCATTGTCCAGGTTCTCCAAAACTTGGCCTCAGCATCTTTTCGGCGTCACTATGGGCCCTGCCCCTGCGCTGATTAGTCAACCAAGTCAAACCCTTCGCTAGACCTACAGGTTCTGAATGCTTCACCACCATCGCCCCACCCATAGCCAGCGCATAGTCCACTCTGCCTATGCCATCCGCTGCATGTTTTTCTATCTCCCTCTCCACTATCCCCTTCGCAAAAACTCTAACCTCATCCAAACTCAGAGTCTCGCCCCCTTTGGCCTTCCTAAACTCTTCAAGAAACTCACCGAATTCCTCCTTTGACAACCATTTCTCCAATTCCCCTCCCAATTCGTCAGTAAATTTCTCCAAATTCAAAGTCCTATCGTCCAATTCCTTCAATTTGGACTCCAGTTCCGCACTTTTACTCTGAATTTTCTCGTTGATTTCATCTTTGAAGGTTCCAATCTCCTCCCCAATTTTTCGATCAATAACATCCACTTGAACTTGCATCATCTTCATTGTTTTCGCCATAGACGTCACAAACTCCTCCATTTTCGGCAAATTTCCTTCAAGCGTAGGGACATTATCGACGTCTTGGTCCGGGGCAATTGGTTTGAATTTCCCCGTCGTTAATTCTTTCACCATAAAAATCCAGCCTATTACTACTGTAAAAAGCACGAGATTTTTCAAGAGAATACTAAGTACAGTCTTCCACCGCGGCTTCTCGGGCTTCGAACCGTGCTTCCGGGCCGTATTTGAGGCCTTGCGTGGTGGGACTGTGTTATTAGGCAATGATTTTCTAACCGGGACCATGGCATCTCTGGCAGTCGCATTTGTATCGCCGAGGGTGAGTTTACCATTTTCGGTGGCTGGCGAGGCAGCCGCTGCCGCCGCTGCGGCGGTGGAAAAATTGTGAGTATCGGTTAAGTCAACAGGTTTTTTCTCGATGGCACGGCGGCGAGTCGCCGCGGACGGATTGGCGGTAATTGAAACTGTGGAAGCGGACATTCCAATTCGAGGAATCCTAAGTACAAACTTCGGGGAAAATTGAGTAACCCTAGTGTAAGTGCGGGAAATCAAGAAATCTCAGATGGCGGTTTTTATTCGGAGAGATGAGATTCGACGAGATTTGAATTTTGGGTTCGAAAGTCCTATTGGAGTTTGGAAAAAGCCAAAAGAAGCTCAAAATAGTAGTCGTTAATTTCCCTTATACCCCTCGGAGTTGGGACTACCACCACTAACCTATAAACTATAAATATAAACAATTAAGCCCCTTAACTGCTTGTTATGATGCACCCTATATTCTTTTCTATATATATTTAATCTTGTCTTGAGATCAAGAAAAAAAGCATGACTTTTACATGATATCACGTAAAACCGGCATTAAAATCAAGTAAGAAAGTAACAGTCTTTTGGCTTTCTCTGTGGATCCCCCAATGATTTCGATCCTTATTCCAGAATAGGAAATTGAGATCTATGCATTATTGCATTTGAAGGAATTGGAAAGCGAAAAGGCAATGCTCTGCCAATGTAATATCCTTACCCCTCCCTCTTGGTAAGATTTTCTTTTTACTGGCCTTTTCCTTAGTGATTTTGTACCAAATCCATGCAAGAAGCATGGAATGGAATCCAATCCAGAACAGATTTTGATTATTCTTCAAGCTTTAGAACACAAAAAAAAAAAAACTTATAAGAAGTCACATTTCCCAATTCCTCTCTCAAAGAGATTGGGGCAAAGTTTTAGAGATGGTTTTAGTTTGATAGAGTTTCAATTGTTAATTGTTAATTTCTTTTATTTCTTAATTTTTTTCTCCGAATGTCTGACCAATTTTATTTCGGTGATTGCAATAGAATGAAATTTAATTTGCTTTTATGCGTACCATATGTTTGATGAAAGGTTTTGCGTATTTTGCAAAAGAAATTTTTATTTTTTAATATAAATTTTGGCCTGTCTTTTTAGTACGTAATTTTCATGCTTTTTTTTTAACCCGCCAGAAGTTTCATATTGTTGTATCTTATTTTGGAGAAGTGCTTTCTAGATTAGTTCTCATGCTTAAATGCTATCTTACTAAAAGCACCAATTTCTAATAATTATTTTTGTAAAATGATAACAGGAATGTGATGGTAATAACTATTTCCTAACTCCCTATTTTGAGTTTGTTTGCACTTACTTGACATTGCAAATTAGGATTATATATATATTACTCTTACTATTAAGATTTGTACCAAATTATTTGCACAAGGTAAATTGGGATATATAAAGGATTTCAAAATGTTTCCTAGATAAAATCTTTTTTTCAATTAAATAAATCCGCTAATTCTAGAATAAACCCAAAGCTTCACTAATATGGCTTATTTTTTCAAGCAAACTGATGCGAGCAAGACTACGGATTACTATGATGGCTTGGACGTGTCCAATAAAGAGCTAATCATACCGGTTGGGCCAATGACCAGAGCTAGGGCTAAGGCACTTCAAGAGGCCTTATTTGCCTATGTGGACCAACAGTTGAAGAGGATAGAGTTATCCAAACCTGTTGGAAGAGAATTAGTTGGGCCGCAGCCAACTCTGGTCCATTTGTCTAAAAATATTTAGGTCGGATGATTTTACTACTTGAAGCGCTATGTAATGAGCTCAAGTCGAAACTTAGATTGCCAATCTTGTTGGATTTGTTTTATGTCTTGTTTTATGTTGAGCTTACATGTATCATTAAGCCCAACCCTTTCATATCTTACCCTAGCTATAAGTAGCCTTCTTTGAGGCAATTAGGTCAGATTTTTTAGTGTCATTTGAGAGGGGCTGCCGCCACCATTTTGAGAGGATTGATTCCTCTTACTCTTGTTACTCAAAGAACTACACTTTCACTTATCAATTGAGATTTCCGATTGTGGCGTGTAAGTGTTCTTCTTACTTGGTTAAATTCTTATTATCGGGATTGCTTAGAACAAGTTTCTAAGAGGTGTCGTAGGAATTTAATTATCTTGTGTGTAAAAGAATTGTTTGTTTGTTCGAAAGTTGAGTCTTTGTTTGTTCAAGCCGAAAATTCCATCGTCTCCATCTTTCCTTCCTCGGATTGCATGTCACAAACTTCCAAATAAATAAGGTCAAATTAAAAGTCAAAACAAAAGCATGTTGGCACATTGTGGGAATAGGAGATGCCCAGTTCTTTTTCATTTGTCAAAAGTTAACTATTATATCCTTCATTTTTATTGGTCAATTTATAAATTTGAGGAAGTTTGAGTAGTCAATTTCTAAATATACTCTTGCTTAATATATATATATATATATATATGTATATAAGTTGAACTAGAATCACTAGGTGGTGACATGTAAAATATTTTAAGCTTAATTAAATTCTCATGATACCAAGTTGCATTATGTGTATTTATAAACGTATTGATTAATGCGCCTACATAAACTACTATAGGAACTAATTATCTTAATTTTTGTAAAATTCAATTTATATTAAAATACATGAATCTACTAATTACCTTAATATTGATGATATGTAATTAATTGTACAACCAATGAATCTATAAATAATATTAAACAATAGACTTTAAACTTTTGAATACAATTAATGATTTTGAACTTATCTTAAATCTACTTATTTTATATGTATGTCTCTAACTATAAGATAGATACATGAATCTACTATAAATTTAATACATAAAGTTATAATTATTATTTTAAATACATAAATTTAATAAAGTAATTGATCATCATATGTATTAGTAATAACAGAATATATTTATATATATATATATATATTAAAGTTGAACTAGAATCACTAGGTGGTGACATGTAAAATATTTTAAGTTTAATTAAATTCTCATGATGCCAAGTAGCATTATGTGTATTTATAAATGTATTGATTAATGTGCCTACATAAACTCATATAAGGAACCAATTATCTTAATTTTTGTAATTTTCAATTTATATTAAAATACATGAATCTACTAACTACCTTAATATTGATGATATGTAATTAATTGTACAACCAATGAATCTATAAACAATATTAAACAATAGACTTTTAAACTTTTGAATACAATTAATGATTTTGAACTTATCTTAAATCTACGTATTTTATATGTATGTCTCTAGCTATAAGATAGATACATGAATCTATTATAAATTTAATACATAAAGTTATAATACTTATTTTAAATACATAAATTTAATAAAGTAATTGATCATCATATGTATTAGTAATAACAGAATATATATATATATATATATATATATATATATATATATATATATATGTGTGTGTGTGTGTGTGTGTGTGTGTGTGTGTATGTATGTGTGTGTGTGTGTGTGTGTGTGTGTGTGTATTAAAGTTGAACTAGAATCACTAGGTGGTGACATGTAAAATATTTTAAGCTTAATTAAATTCTCATGATGCCAAGTAGCATTATGTGTATTTATAAATGTATTGATTAATGTGCCTATATAAACTCATATAAGGAACCAATTATCTTAATTTTTGTAATTTTCAATTTATATTAAAATACATGAATCTACTAACTACCTTAATATTGATGATATGTAATTAATTGTACAACCAATGAATCTATAAACAATATTAAACAATAGACTTTTAAACTTTTGAATACAATTAATGATTTTGAACTTATCTTAAATCTATTTATTTTATATGTATGTCTCTAACTATAAGATAGATACATGAATCTACTATAAAATTAATACATAAAGTTATAATTATTGTTTTAAATACATAGGTTTAATAAAGTAATTGATTATCATATGTATTGGTGTATATATATATATATATATATATTGGAAATTATATTGTTTTAATTAGTGCAATGTCCTATGGAAATCATGTTGATTAACCTTGATACGGACTAATATGCTTTATATGGTGTTTGTTTGGATTTTTAGATTGAGAAAAAAGCAAGTCTCATTGCCTTGAAGCTAAAAGTGTATGAACAACTCAAGTTTATCAAAGTGGTTAGAGCTGATTCAAGATTGTTGAAGGCTTTGAAGACCTTAGTGTATGTTTACTATGCATTATAGATATATCTTTGTAAACATTATACTCTTTTGTCATTTGTATCTAAAAGTTTTTCAAGAGAGCTTCGACTTGCTTTTTAAATCTCAAATGATCTATCTTACAAATGTTTTTGACCAAGTTCTCAATAATGACCTTTGGGTTAAATGCCTTTTAAATGATCTATCTCATAGTCCAAAATGATTTCAAACTTGTTGTGCTTGATTTCTAATCATTTTGATTGAGTTTGATCAATTCGACCTTCAATTCGAACGTCCGAATTTGAATTCATGGCTGCTGAATTTTCAGAAAAATTCGAATGACCATTCGAACGCTAGTGTCCAAATTCGGTCGACTGAATTTACCCTGGCAGTCTAAAGACCGAAAAATTAGGACGAGTGTTTAGACACGGATGTCCAAATTAGGTCGTCGTAATTTTACTGTTACTAGCTGTTAATAGCCCTTATTTGAACATTGCAATAGATTTTCAAATCTTATAAAAGACATAAACTTCAGATTTTTAGTAGTTCCCGTGCTTTCAAGATTCCTTACTCTTTCCAACCATTCTCTATCAAAAAGTTCTCTTTTGTCTTGTGCTAAAAAATTCAAATTCAAGATTCTTAGACAAAAAAGGTGAAGGTGTGCTAATTTGTCATCATCTACCAAGTTGTTTTTAACTTTCTTATCTCATACTTCATTTAAATGTTTCTTTCAATGTTATCTTGTTGATATAAAGCCCTTGTGTTAGGGTGAGCCTTGATTAGTTGTATTTAAAAAGAGGCTGTGGTGTAAAACCCTTTAAGGATGAGCCTCTACTATATGATTTGATCAACTTGTGATTCTAGTTGAATTTGGTTAAAATCCTTGAATTTGATACTCAAGGCAGTGGATATAAATCTTGAGTGATCGAACTACTATAAATTGCTTGTATTGCCTCTTGTTCTCTACCTTCTTTAAATTGACTCTTATTGCATTTGACTTGCATATCTTGTGAAGTATTTGATCCCAATCATCTTTCAAATCAACTTTGTCAAAGGAAAAAGTTTTCGAAAATTAGCCAAAGACCTGATTCACCCTTCCCCCTCTTAGGTCTTTCAATTGGTCTTAGATCTTGGACTTCTTTTGCAAAGGTTTTACCACCTAGAAGATAAGATCCTATGGCTAAAGTTTCAAACTTGCCTTATTTGGAAGGATCTTCCACAAATAGACCTCCCTTATTTGATGGAACATATTATACGTTTTGAAAATCTAGAATTAAGATATACATTTGTTCTATTAACTTTGATTTGTGGAATATCATTGAGAAAGTTCCTTATATACCAATGAGGATGCGAGCAGATGGAGTAACAAGGGAACCAAAGCCTATGGACGAATACGATAAAAGTGACTCAAGAAAGATGACCTTGAACTATCACTATGAAGCAAGGAGAGAGCATTAGTGACATGTTCACAAGATTCACAAACATCTGAAATGGATTGAAGTCATATAGGAAGAATTACTCACTTGGTGAACAAAATAGAAAGATCTTGGATGCTCTACCCAAGTCTTGGCAGCCAAAAACTCTTGCAATTGAAGAATCAAAAGACTTGAAGGTTCTTCTTCTTGAGGAACGCATTGGATCATTGCTCACTCATGAGATGAAAGTAAAAAGATTAAATGATCTTGAAGATGAGGAGAAAGGGAAAAAAGAAGTAGTACTTAAAGCCTCAGAGAACAGAGTGAACAAGAGGAATCATCTAGTGATGAAGATGAAGATGAAGAAGATGATGAAATGGCCATGGTAGTTAAGAAGTTCAAGAAATTCTACAAAAAGAGATATCTCAAGAAAGGAGGATAATCATCTTCATTATTTAAGCCTCAATGTTATGAGTGCAAGAGTACTGAACATCTTGTAGCCAATTGCCCTAAAGCAATGGAGAAGGAAAGAGATGCTAAATTGAAGAAGAAGAAGTCTATTAAGAAAGGCAAAGGATCGGTAGGCACTTAGGATCAACAAGCCAATAAAGATAGTGGAGATGACAATGATGAAAGAACAAATGTGTGTTTCATGGCTATGGATGATGAGGTACAATCTATTCCCTCAACTTCTACACATTGTGATGATGACATTGATGATCCTAGTTACTTGCTTGTAGATTTGTATAGTGAACTAAAAAAGGTTTCCAAAAAGAAACAAAGAAATGAGGATTGATGATATATTGAAGGAAAACTCAAAACTATTTTGTGAAAATAAAAAACTTCTTGAATCCATTGATTGCCAAAATATTGAAAAAGAAGTTTTAAATGTATCTTAGCAAAACATCTCTCTTGAAAACTGTTAGCCCTAAGGGCAAATCTTGTAGTTTTGATTAGTTTTGATTAATGACAAACATTGATTAGGACTAATTCTTATGATATTTGTGTGATACGATTTTTTCATTAAGAAGCAAAGAGTTCCTATTGCCTTGGAGCTAAAAGTGCTAAGGACAGCTCAAGTGTGATCATGGATCAAGAATATAGAGCATGTCCTATGGATTAAAGGATTTAAAGACTCTAGTGTAGGTTTGCACTTGCTAAGTAGGTATATTCTTGTAAACCCTACACTTGTTTGTCTTGGAATCTATTGAATGCATAAGAGAGCACAAAACTTGTTTTTGAATCTTAAATGGCTTTGAATTAACTTTGTGTTACCAAGTATTGTTTTTGAATCTTAAATGATTTTGAGTAAACTTTGAATGATCAAGTGCTTTGGTAACGGTCTTTGAGTTCAAAAGATTTTAAACGGCTTATCTTTTAGTACAGACTGATTTCAAACTTATTGAGGTTGATTTTCAAATGTTTTGACAAAGTTTGAAAAGTTCAGACGCAAGTTCGGATGTTCAAACTGTGAACATGATTACTATTTTTTCAGAGAAATTCGGACGCAAGTTCGGATGTAAGGGGCAAAGTTTGATCGTCCGAACTCCTCAGAAACTAGCCTTTTATGACTATTTGAACTGATTTTCAAAATCTATAAAAGCCATAAATTTCAGATTGTCTATTGTCTTGTGCTTTCATGTGATTATTCAAGATTCCAAAGGCAACAAAGTGAAGTGGTGCTAAATTGCGTAATCATCTACCAAGCAGTTATAATATCTCATCCATTCTCTATTTAATTTTGTTATCTACTTGCTCAATACAAGGTTATCTTGTACCATAAAATCCTCTAGGTAAGAGTGATCCTTGAGATATTGATTCAAGGTTGTTTGTAGATATAAAATCCTTTTGGTAGGGTGAACCTTGTTTGTAGAATTGCTAAAGAGGTTGTTGGTATAAACCCATTTTGTGGTGAGCCTCTTGTGTAATTGATTGAACTTGAGCATATAGTAGATCGGTTGAAATCCTTGAGTGTGGACTCAAGCTAGTGGATGTAGATCTTGAAGAGATCGAACCACTATAAATTGATTGTGTTCTTTGCTCTTCAATTGTTTACTGCTTTTTTATCAAGTTCGTCACATTTTCAATGAAACAATCAATTATAATCCTTTCAAACCAAGTTCATGAAACAGAAAGAGTTTTTGAAAATTAGCCAAAGACCCAATTCACCCCCCTCTTAGGTCTTTCAATTGGTATCAGAGCAAGGGCTTCTTTGTGTGGTTTTACAACCTAGAAGTTAAGATCTTATGGCTAATTTTTCAAAATTACCTTATTTGGAAAGATCTTCCACAAATAGACCACCTTTGTTTGATGGAACAAATTACACATTTTGAAAATCTAGAGTTAAGATATATATTTGTTCTATTAACTTTGATTTGTGGAGTATTGTTGAGAAAGGTCTTTACACACCAATGAAAATGAGAGCTGATGGAGTTACTTTAGAGCCAAAGCCTATAGACGAATTTGATGAGAATGATTCGAAGCAAATGACATTACCAAGCCATGAACATTTTGAGTTGTGCACTAGATGTGAACGAATACAATCGAGTTAGTGGATGCGATACTGCTCATGATATGTGGAGATTACTTCAAGTAATACATGAAGAAACAAACCAAGTAAAGGAGTCAAAGCTTGCTATGCTAGTAAGAGACTATGAGCTATTCACCATGAAGCAAGGTGAGAATATCAGTGATATGCTCACAAGATTTACTAACATTCCCAATGGTCTAAAAGCCTATGGGAAGAACTACACAATTGGAGAACAAGATAGAAGATATTGGATGCTCTACCTAACTCTTGGCAACCGAAGACTCTAGCTGTTGAGGAATCGAAAGACTTGAAAACTCTTCCACTTGAAGAGCTCATCGGATCACTACTTACACATGAGATTTAAGAGATTGAATGATATTGAAGATGAAGAGAAGGGAAGAAAGGGAGTTGTACTTAAAACCTCCAATCATCTTAGTGAACAAGAAAAATCATCAAGTGACGAAGATGGAAATAGTGAAGATGAGGAGATGGCTATGGCAGTAAGAAAATTCAAGAGACTCTATAAAAAGGAATTTTTCAAGAAAGGAAGAAGGCCACTCAAGAAAAGTGGACAGTCATCATCATTCAAACCTCAATGCTTTGAATGCAAAAGCACCGAAAGGAAGAAGGCCACTCAAGAAAAATGGACAGTCATCATCATTCAAACCTCAATGCTTTGAATACAAAAGCACCGAACACCTTGTTGCTAATTGTCCTAAAGCTTTGGAAAAGGAAAGAGACGTCAAAATCAAAAACAAATCTGTCAAGAAGGGAAAGGGACTTGCTGGCACTTGGGACCAACAATAAAGTGAAGATGACAGTGAAGGAAAAACCAACATATGCTTTATGGCGACAGATGATGAGGTACAATCTACTCCTTCAATTTCCACTTACTGTGATGATGATATTGATCCTAGTGATTTACTTGTTAAGATGTATGAAGAATTGAAAAAGGCCTCAAAAAGAAATAAGGAAATGAAAACCAAAATTAATGAGTTATTGAATGAGAATTCAAAGCAATATTTTGAAAATGGAAAACTTCTTGAATCTATTAATTGTTTAAACATTGAAAAGGGAATTTTAAATGTAGCTTTACAAAACATATCTCGTGAAAATAAAGATCTTTGCACAAAAATCATTTCTCTAGAAACAATGCTTAGTGATCATGAAATATTGAGAAAGAAAGTTGATGACCTTACATTATGCATTGAAAAATTTACAAATGGAAAAGAAAATCTAAACAAACTACTTGGATCTCAAATATCTTCTTGTATGAGAAATGGTCTTGGCTACATTCATGAAAACAATGTTCCAAAATATAAAACCTTCTTAGCTAAAGCCACTTCTATTTCAATGCCTCATACATGTTGCACGTATTGTGGTAGGCATGGACACAAAGTTTCAAAATGTTATGTGAAAAAAGAATAGAAAATGGTGTTAAAACCATTTGGAGAGTTAAAGGAATCTTCACTAACCCCCTTGGACCCAAGAAAATATGGGTACCAAAAATCACTTTCTGAAATTTGGTGTAGGTTCGTTTTGCTCCAAGATCAAGCACCACTAAGTGGTTTCTTGACAGTGGCTGCTCAAGACATATGATGGGAAATGCCTCACTTGTTAGTGAACTTTGAGTAACAAGTAAAGGTTTTGTCACATTTGGTGATCAGAAGAAGGGAAGAATATTTGGAATTGGTAATATTGGTAAATGTTCTTTCCCTCTCATTAAAAAAGTATTACTTATTGATGGTTTGAAGTATAATGTACTTAATATTAGTCAATTATGTGATAATGACTGTAAAGTTGAATTTAAATGTGACACTTGTACTATTCTTGCTAGTGTAAGTAGCAAAACTATTTTTGTTGCAGATAGAGTTAGAAATGTATACGTATTATATCTTGATGAACTTGTTGCAAATGATATTAAATGCCTTGCCATTCATGATAATGATGGATATCTATGGCATAGGAGATTAGATCATGTGAGCATGGACTTGTTGACCAAACTTTCCACACAAGAATTAGTTAGAGGATTACCTAAAATGCATTTTGATAAAACTTGTCTTTGTGATACTTGTCAATATGGAAAGCAATCAAAAACATCTTTTAAACCAAAGAAAATGGTTTCTACCTCAAAACCTCTTGAACTTGTTCATATGGACTTGTTTGGACCAATGAGGACCACTAGTGTTAGCCCTAAGGGCAAATCATGTAGTTTTGATTAATGACAAATATAGATGAGAACTAATATGTTTATATTATGTGATAGGATTTGTGAACTAAGAAGTTTGGAGTCTCTTTGCCTTCAAGCCAAAGTGCAAGAACAACCTCAACAAACTATGAAGTCTTTTGAAGGTTATTCAAAGATGAATTCAAGGCATTGAAGACTTGAAGTGTAGAGTAGATATGATAATAGGTAAATATCTATGTAAACTCTACACTTGTATGTCTTGGAGTCTATTGAATGCATAAGAGAGCATAAAATAGGTTTCTTAATCTTAAAAGACTTTGAATAAATTTCTTAATGAATGTGGTTTTATGTCCTAAAAGTTTTTAAGTGAATTTTATATGATCAAAGGAATTTGATTTTGGTTTTCAAACTTATATATGTCTAAATAAGTTTTCTATATATACCAAATGTTTTTCAAACCATTGGAAGTTAAATTTCAAATGATTTTACAAAGTCTGAATATGCTTCCAAGAAATTCGGTCGTCCAAATTTTGCAGCAAAAGTTTGCTACTGTTCTTCCAGAGAAATTCAGAAGAAGATTCGGACGTATGAAGAAAAATTCGGTCGTCCGAATTTTGGCCTTCAGCATGGTCACTGTTTTTCCAGAGAAATTTGGATGAAGATTCGGATGCAGCAGGAAGAATTCGGTCGTCCGAAAAATTTGGACGCAGAATTCGGTCGTCCGAATTTCCTGAAAATAGCCGTTAACTAGCTGTTTTATAGCTGTTTTAACTGATTTTCAAATTCTATAAAAGCTATAAACGTGCAATCTTTTGTAAGTTTTGAATTCTTGAAAACTCTAAGCATTCTTATGTCTTGTGCATTCAATTGATCAATCCAAAGACATCAAAGTGTGAAGGTGCAACTTTGTGTAATATCTACCAACAAGTGGTAACATCAACAGACTCTTCTTTATTTATTAAATTGTGTTGGTCTACTAGCTCTAGCAAGGTTATCTTGATAACACAAAATCCTTTAGATAAGGGTGATCCTTGAAGTTGTGATTCAAGGTTGTCTAAGATATAAAACTATTGTGTTTGGTGAGCCTTGTATTGTAAAAAGTTACTAGAAGAGGTTATGAGTGTAAAACCATAGTGTGGTGAGCCTCTCTTGTAATTTGTAAACCTGAGCATATAGTAGAGTGATTGAAATCCTTAAGTGTAGGTTTAAGGTAGTGGAGGTAGATCTTGAGGATCGAACCACTATAAATTGCTTGTGTTCTTTGATCTTACTTTCTTATATTTCTTTGCTATAAATTGTCTCTATTTTGCTCATATAATCTGTTATTGGTCTAAACACATAAAAGGTTTGATTTTGCGAAAATTAGCCAAATACCTAATTCACCCCCCTCTTAGGTATTTCAATTGGTATTAGATCTAGAACTTCTGTATGTGGTTTTACAACCTAGAAGACAAAGATCCTATGACTAATATTTCAAACCTACCTTACCTAGAAGGATCATTTACAAACAGACCACCGTTGTTTGATGGAACAAATTACATTTTTTGGAAGTCTAGAGTTAAAATATATATTTGTTCTATCAATTTTGATTTATGGAACATAGTTGAGAAAGGTCCCTATGTCCCAATGAAAATGAGAGCAGATGGAGTAAACTCAGAACCCAAATCCACTGATGAATTTGATGAGCATGATTCAAGGAAAATGACATTGAACTATCAGGCCATGAACATATTAAGTTGTGCATTAGATGTTACTGAATACAATAGAGCTAGTGGTTGTGATTCTGCTCATGATATGTGGAGATTACTCCAAATTACACATGAAGGTACTAATCAAGTTAAAGAATCCAAACTTGTTATGCTTGTTAGAGATTATGAACTGTTTACTATGAAACAAGGTGAAAATATTAGTGATATGTTTACAAGGTTTACTAACATTTTTAATGGCTTGAAAGCTTATGGTAAAAGCTATACTATGAGAGAGCAAAACAGGAAGATTTTGGATGCTCTACCAAAATCCTGGCAGCCAAAAATACTTGCTATTGAGGAGTCCAAAGATTTAAAAACTCTTCCTCTTGAAGAGCTTACCGGATCACTACTCACACATGAAATGAAGATGAAACGGTTGAATGATAAGGAAGATGAAGAAAAGGGAAGAAAAGGAGTTGTACTCAATGCTTCAAATCACTTGAATGAACAAGAACAATCTTCAAGTGAAGAATAAGGAGGAAATAGTGGAGAAGAAGAGATTGCAATGGCAATGAGGAAGTTCAAGCGATTCTACAAAAAAGAGTTTCGAAAGAAAGGAAGAAAGCCAATCAAGAAGAGTGGACAATCCTCATCCTATAAACCTCAATGCTTTGAATGCAAGAGCACAGAGCATCTTATTGCTGACTGTCCCAAAGTGTTAGAGAGGGAAAGAGACAGCAAAAACAGAAAGAAATCTGTCAAGAAAGGAAAAGGATTAGCTGCAATGTGAGATCAACAAGAAAGTGAGGATGACAGTGAAGGGAAGGCCAACATATGCTTTATGGCCATTGATGATGAGGTACAATCTTCACCTTCTATTTCAAATTTCTGTGATGATGATATTGATTCTAGTGATTTAATTGTAGAACTGTATGAAGAGTTTAAAAAGGCTTCAAAAAGAAACAAAGAAATGAAATCCAAAATCAATGATTTTTCAAATGAAAATTCAAAATTATGTGTTGAAAATGATAAACTTCTTGAGACCATTAATTCACTTACCATTGAAAAAGAAGTTTTGAATACTACCATACAAAATGTATCTTTTGAAAACAAAAAGCTTTGTTCAAGAATTATTTCTCTTGAATCAATGCTAAAAGATCATGAGCTTTTAAAAAGGAAAGTAAATGATCTTACTTTATGCATTGAGAGATTTACAAATGGAAGAGAAAATTTAAATAAATTACTTGGTTATCAAAGATCCTCATTTGTAAAGCACGGTCTTGGTTTTACACATGATTGTTTTGATCCAAAACAAAAAGAGTTATTTGTTAAAGAATCTTCTCATTATAGGTCTCATACTTGTTGCACATATTGTGGTAGGCATGGACACAAGGTTTCTATGTGTTTTATAAAAAGAAAGATAGAAAATTGTGTTAAGACCATTTGGAAAGTCAAAGGAACTATTACTACCCCCTTGGACCCAAGAAGATATGGGTACCAAAAATCACTCTTTCTAATTTGGTATAGGTACAATTTGCCTCAAGATCAAGTGCCACTAAATGGTTTCTTGACAGTGGCTGCTCAAGGCACATGACTGGAAATGTATCACTTGTTAGTGAGCTTCAAGCTACAAGTGAAGGTTTTGTCACATTTGGAGATAAGAAGAAAGGGAAAATACTTGGAATAGGTAACATTGGTAAAGGTTCTTTCCCTCTTATCAAGAAAGTTCTACTTATTGATGGTTTAAAGTACAATTTACTTAGTATTAGTCAATTATGTGACAATGGTTGCAAAGTTGAGTTTAAATGTGATACTTGTACTATTCTTGACAGTGCAAGTAATAAAACTATTTTTGTTGCTAAAAGCGTTAGTAATGTATATGTGTTATATCTTGATGAGCTTATCACTAATGATATTAAATTTCTTGCCATTCATGACAATGATGGATTTTTATGGCATAGAAGATTAGATGCAAGGGGCAAAGTTCGGTCGTCCGAACTTTCGCAGACAACATGTCACAGTAATGTTCGGACGACAGTTCAGACGTAGAGGATCAAGTTCAGTCGTCCGAACTCCTCAGAAACTAGTCATTACTAGCCGTTTTATGACTGTATGAACTGATTTTACAAATCTATAAAAGTCATAAACTTCAGATTTTTTGTAACTTTTGAACACTTGAAAACTCCTAACATTCCAAGATCATTTTAAAATTATTAGAGCTCTCTATTGTCTTGTGATTTCATGTGATTATTCAAGATTCCAAAGACAACAAAGTTAAGTGGTGCTAAATTATGTAATCATCTACAAGCAGTGGTAATATCTCATCCATTCTCTATTTAATTTTGTAATCTACTTGCTCAATACAAGGTTATCTTGTAACATAAAATCCTTTAGGTAAGGGTGATCTTTGAGATATTGATTCAGGGTTGTTTGTCGATATAAAATCCTTTTGGTAGGGTGAACCTTGTTTGTAGAAGTGCTAAAGAGGTTGTTGGTGTAAAACTATTTTGTGGTGAGCCTCTTGTGTAATTGATTGAACTTGAGCATATAGCAGATTGGTTGAAATCCTTGAGTGTGGACTCAAGGTAGTGGATGTAGATCTTGAAGAGATCGAACCACTATAAATTGATTGTGTTCTTTGCTCTTCAATTGTTTACTACTTTGTTATTAAGTTCATCACATTTTCATTGAAACAATCAATTATAATCCTTTCAAACCAAGTTCATAAAACAGAAAGAGTTTTCGAAAATTAGCCGAAGACCTAATTCACCCCCCTCTTAGGTCTTTCAAAAACAAATCTCTTTGTGCCAAAAAATATTCTTTTGTTAAAAAATGGTCTTGGTTGCAATCATGTAAATAGTGTCTCAAAATACAAAAATTATATTGTTAAGGCTACATCTACCTATATGCCTCATTCATGTTGTACCTATTGTGATAAAAATGGTAGGCCACTGGATGTTTTGTGAAAAGAAAAGTTGAGAGTGGTGCTAAAACCATTTGGAAAGTTGAGGAAACTATCTGTTAGCCCTAAGGGCAAATCATGTAATTTTGATTAATGACAAATATTGATGAGAACTAATATGTTTATATTGTGTGATAGGATTTGTGAAGAAAGAAGTTTGAAGTCTCATTGCCTACAAGCCAAAGAGCAAGAACAACCTCAATAAGCTATGAGTCTTTTGAGGTATATTCAAAGATGAACTCAAGGCTTTGAAGACTTGAAGTGTAGAGTATGTATGATGATAGGTAATATCTATGTAAACTCTACACTTGTATGTCTTGGAGTCTATTGAATGCATAAGAGAGCATAAAATTGGTTTCTTAATTTTAAAAGGCTTTGAATGAATTCTTAGTAAATGTGGTTTTGTGTCCTAAAAGTTTTTAAGTAAACTTTATATGATCAAAGGAATTTGATTTTGGTTTTCAAACTGATATTTGTCCAAATAAGTTTTCTATATATACCAAATGTATTTCAAATCCTTGGAAGTTAAATTTCAAATGATTTTACAAAGTTTGAACATAATTCCAAGAAATTCGGTCGTCCGAATTTGGTAGCAAAAGTTTGCTACTGTTCTTCCAGAGAAATTCAGAAGAAGATTCGGACGCATGAAGAAAAATTCGGTCGTCCGAATTTTGGTCTTCAGCATGGTCACTGTTCTTCCAGAGAAATTCGGACGAAGATTCGGACGAAGTAGGAAGAATTCGGTCGTCCGAAAAATTCGGACGCAGAATTCGGTCGTCCGAATTTCCTGAAAATAGCCGTTAACTGGCCGTTTTATAGCTGTTTCAACTGATTTTCAAATTCTATAAAAGGTATAAACGTGTAATCTTTTGTATGTTTTAAATCCTTGAATACTCCAAGCTTTCTAAAGTCTATTACAAACATTTCTCATGCTCTCTTATGTCTTGTGCATTCAATTGATCAATCCAAAGACATCAAAGTGTGAAGGTGCAACTTTGTGTAATTTCTACCAACAAGTGGTAACATCTACACACTCATCTTTACTTATTAAATTGTGTTGATCTACTAGCTCTAGCAAGGTTATCTTGATAACATAAAACCCTTTAGATAAGGGTGATCCTTGAAGTTGTAATTCAAGGTTGTTTGAGATATAAAACCATAGTGTGGTGAGCCTTGTTTGTAAAAATTACTAGAAAAGGTTGTAAGTGTAAAACCATAGTGTGGTGAGCCTCTCTTGTAATCTGTGAACTTGAGCACATAGTAGAGTTATTGAAATCCTTAAGTGTAGGCTTAAGGTAGTGGAGGTAGATCTTGAGGATCGAACCACTATAAATTGCTTGTGTTCATTGGTCTACATTTCTTATATTACTTTGCCATAAATTGTTTCTCTCTTATCCATATCATCTGTAATTGATCTATACATATAAAAGGTTTGAATTTGCAAAAATAATCCAAATACCTAATTCACCCCCCCACTCTTAGGTATTTCAATTGGTATCAGAGCTAGAAGTTCTTTGTGTGGTTTTACAACCTAGAAGACAAAGATCCTATGGCTAATATTTCAAACCTATCTTACCTAGAAGGATCTTCTGCAAACAGACCTCCATTGTTTGATGGAACAAATTACACTTTTTGGAAGTCTAGAGTTAAAATATATATTTGTTCTATTAATTTTGATTTATGGAACATAATTGAGAAAGGTCCCTATGTCCCAATAAAAATGAGAGCAGATGGAGTAACCTCAGAACCCAAATCCACTAATGAATTTGATGAGCATGATTCAAGGAAAATGACATTAAATTATCAGGCCATGAATATATTAAGTTGTGCATTAGATGTTACTGAATATAATAGAGTTAGTGGGTGTGATTCTGCTCATGATATGTGGAGATTACTCCAATTACACATGAAGGTACTAATCAAGTTAAAGAATCTAAACTTGCTATGCTTGTTAGAGATTATGAACTGTTTACTATGAAACAAGGTGAAAATATTAGTGATATGTTTACAAGGTTTACTAATATTTTCAATGGCTTGAAAGCTGATGGTAAAAGCTATACTATGGGAGAGCAAAACAGAAAGATTTTGGATGCTCTACCAAAATCTTGGCAGCCAAAGACGCTTGGTATTGAGGAGTCCAAAGGTCTAAAAACTCTTCCTCTTGAAGAGCTTATTGGATCACTACTTACACATGAAATGAAGATGAAAAGGTTGAATGATAAGGAAGATGAGGAAAAGGGAAGAAAATGAGTAGTTCTTAATGCCTCAAATAACTTGAGTGAACAAGAACAATCTTCAAGTGAAGAAGAAGAGATTGCAATGGCAGTGAAGAAGTTCAAGAGATTCTACAAAAAGGAATTTCTCAAGAAAGGAAGAAAGCCAGTCAAGAAGAGTGGACAATCCTCATCAAATAAACCTCAATGCTTTGAATGCAAGAGTACGGAGCATCTTATTGCTGACTGTCCCAAAGTGTTAGAGAGGGAAAGAGAAAGCAAAAACAGAAAGAAATTTGCCAAGAAAGGAAAAGGACTAGCTGGAACGTGGGATCAACAAGAAAGTGAGGATGAAAGTGAAGGGAAGGCCAACATATGCTTTATGGCCATTGATGATGAGGTACAATCTTCACCCTCTATTCCAAATTTGTGTGATGATGATATTGATTCTAGTGATTTAATTGTAGAATTATATGAAGAACTGAAAAAGGCTTCAAGAAGAAATAAAGAAATGAAATCCAAAATTAATGATCCTTTCAAATGAAAATTCAAAATTATGTATTGAAAATGATAGACATCTTGAGACCATTAATTCTCTTACCATTGACAAGGAAGTTTTGAATACTACCATACGACATGTATCTTTTGAAAACAAAAAGCTTTGTTCAAGAATTATTTCTCTTGAATCAATGCTAAAAGATCATGAGCTTTTAAAAAGGAAAGTAAATGATCTTACTTTATGCATTGAGAGATTTACAAATGGAAGAGAAAATTTAAATAAATTACTTGGTTATCAAAGATCCTCATTTGTAAAACATGGTCTCGGTTTTACACATGATTGTTTTGATCCAAAACCAAAAGGGTTATTTGTTAAAGAATCTTCTCATTATAGGTCTCATACTTGTTGTACATATTGTGGTAAGCATGGACACAAAGTTTCTAAGTGCTTTATAAAAAGAAAGATAGAAAATGGGGTGAAGACCATTTGGAAAGTTAAAGGAACTATTACTAACCCTCTTGGACCCAAGAAGATATGGGTACCAAAAATCACTCTTTCCAATTTGGTATAGGTACAATTTGCCTCAAGATCAAGTGCCACTAAATGGTTTCTTGACAGTGGCTGCTCAAGGCACATGACTGGAAATGCATCACTTGTTAGTGAGCTTCAAGCTACAAGTGAAGGTTTTGTCACTTTTGGAGATAAGAAGAAAGGGAAAATACTTGGAATAGGTAACATTGGTAAAGGTTCCTTCCCTCTTATCAAGCAAGTTCTACTTATTGATGGTTTAAAGTATAATTTACTTAGCATTAGTCAATTATGTGACAATGGTTGCAAAGTAGAGTTTAAATGTGATACTTGTACTATTCTTGATAGTGCAAGAAATAAAACTATTTTTGTAGCTAAAAGAGTTAGTAATGTATATGTGCTATATCTTGATGAGCTTATCACTAATGATATTAAATTTCTTGCCATTCATGACAATGATGGATTTTTATGGCATAGAAGATTAGAACATGTAAGCATGGATTTATTGAACAAACTTTCTACTCAAGAACTAGTTAGAGGATTACCAAAAATGCATTTTGATAAAACCCGTCTTTGTGATGCTTGTCAATATGGAAAACAATCGAAAACATCTTTCAAACCAAAGAAAATGGTTTCTACCTCAAAGCCTCTTGAACTAGTTCACATGGACTTATTTGGACCTATGAGGACTACTAGTCTTGGTGGTAAAAGATATGCTTATGTGATTGTTGATGATTTTTCCAGATTTACATGGGTAATCTTTTTATCACAAAAAGATGAAACATTTTATGAATTTTCAAAACTTTTCAAGAAGGTTCAAATTTCTCTTAATTGCAACTTAATCTCTATTAGAAGTGATAATGGAAGAGAGTTTTGCAACCAAGATTTTACAAAATTCTGTGATGAGTATGGTATCACTCATAATTTTTCAGCTGCCAAAACACCTCAACAAAATGGTGTTGTTGAGAGGAAAAACAGAACATTGCAAGAAATGGCTAGATCAATGCTTTGTGAAAATTCTTTACCTAAATACTTTTGGGCTGAAGATGTAAATACAGTATGCTATGTAATGAATAGAGTTTTACTAAGATCTTTTATAAGAAAAACACCTTTTGAACTTCTATTTGATAAAACTCCATCAATTGTCTATTCTAAAGTGTTTGGTTGTAAGTGCTTTATTTTAAACACTAGTGGCAATCTTGGTAAGTTTGATAGAAAATCTGATGAAGGCATATTTCTAGGCTATTCATCAAATAAAAAGGCATATAGAGTCTATAACAAAAGGACATTATGTGTTGAAGAAACTATTCATGTAACTTTTGATGAATCTAATATTTATCTTCAAAGAAGAAATGAAGATGATGCAGGTTCCTCAATGGTTGAAAATCAAACTCAACACCAAGTACCTACATTGGAAGATCATGCTAAAGAAGAAGAAATAATGGAGCAAGAACATGATGGTCAATCAAGCAATAATCAAGAACTTCCAAAGGATCTCACATATGCAAGAAGTCATCCTAAGGAGCAACTAATTGGTGATGTCTCTCAAGGAGTCAAAACAAGACGGTACTTTATTGATAATTTTGCCCTTTTATCTCATATTGAACCTAAAAATATTGATGATGCATTGTGTGATAATTTCTGGATTATTGCTATGGAAGAAGAGTTAAATCAGTTTGAGAGAAATAAAGTTTGGACTCTTGTTCCTAGACCTCATGATCATTCTGTTATTGGTACAAAATGGATATTTAGAAATAAGTTAAATGAACTAGGAGAAGTTGTTAGAAATAAAGCTAGACTTGTTGCTAAAGGCTTCAATCAAGAAGAAGGTATTGATTATGATAAAACTTTTGCTCCAGTGGCCAGATTAGAGTCTATTAGAATACTCTTGGCATTTGCTTATTTTAAAGACTTTAAACTATTTCAAATGGATGTCAAAAGTGCTTTTCTAAATGGTTTTATTGAAGAAGAGGTTTATGTAGAACAACCTCCTGACTTTATTCATAAAAAATTTCCAAATCGCGTTTTCAAATTAACTAAAGCTCTATATGGACTGAAATAAGCTCCAAGATCTTGGTATGAAAGATTAAGTGGTTTTCTTCTTTCAAAAGGTTTTACTAAAGGAAAAGTAGATACAACTCTTTTTATAAAAACGTCTTCTAAAAATGATATTTTACTTGTGCAAATCTATGTTGATGATATCATTTTTGGTGCTACTAATACTTCTCTTTGTGAAGAGTTTACTAAAACTATGCAAAATGAATTTGAGATGAGCATGATGGGAGAACTAAGTTTCTTCCTTGGGCTGCAAATTAAGCAAACCAAGGATGGAGTCTTCATCAATCAAGGAAAGTATACTAAGGAGCTATTGAAAAGGAATGGATCAAGCAAAAGGAATAAGTACTCCAATGAGTTCATCAACTAAACTTGATAAAGATGAGAAAGGTAAGAGTATTGATGAGAAATTATATAGAGGTATGATCGGAAGCTTACTCTATCTCACAGCTAGTAGACCAGATATTATGTTTGCTATATGCTTATGTGCTAGATTCCAATCATGTCCTAAAGAATCTCATCTAATTTCTGTCAAACGAATTTTTCGTTATTTGATTGATACTCATGACTATGGCCTTTGGTTTTCAAAAACTTCATCTTTTGAACTTATTGGATATTCTGATGCGGATTATGCTGGTTGTAAAGTTGAACGAAAAAGCACAAGTGGTCATTGTCAATTTCTTGGTAGTTGTCTTGTATCTTGGTTTAGTAAAAAGCAAGCTTGTGTGTCTTTATCCACTGCAGAAGCTGAATACATAGCTGCAGGTAGTTGTTGTGCACAATTGTTATGGATGCAGCATACCTTACTTGATTATGGTCTTAAATTCAATTGTGTGCCCATACTATGTGATAATACTAGTGCCATTAACTTGAGCATAAATCCCATTCAACACTCTAGGACTAAGCATATAGAGATAAAACATCATTTCATTCGTGATCATGTGATTAAGAAAGTTATATGCTTAGAATATATAAATACAAATGATCAAATTGCTGACATATTTACAAAGCCTTTGGCTGAGGAAGGGTTCAATCACCTAAGAAGACTCTTAGGAATTTCAAGATTCACTGAATAATGTGTGTATTGAAGTTTTGGTGAATACAGGAAATTTTCGATTCAAAATTCGGATGCACTACAGAAAATTCGGTCGAGTGACAAGAAACAGAGACTTTTGATAAAAAATTCGGACGCAGGTCAGAAAATTCGGTCGACTGAATTTTTTGAACTGAAGAAACAGAAACTTTCGATCGAAAATTCAGACGCAGACCTGAAAAATCGGTCGTCCGAATTTTACGGACGTGACCCTTTAAATGAAGATTAAACAATCTTCTCAACACTTCAACTTCCGAATTTCACATCCTTTTTAAAACCTCTCATACCCATTCACATCCGAATCAAAATTCCTTCAAAATCACACATTCTCATCCCGATTTTCCTTCACTTTTAAACTTCTAACCCTAATTTCATACAGAAAAACCAATCCTTCTCAAGAGAAAACATCATGGTGAGAACAAAGAAGCCAAATGTTGAGAAAGGAAAAGGAAAGGCTAAGGAAGGAGAGGGGACTCAATCCTCAATCAGCCAAGAAGAATTCGTATTCCTCAAACTCTATCTGGGGTTGACAGGTTTGTCTCAATTAAATCTACTCATGAATTTGATGAATGGAATAAGAGTAGTAGAAAAATCATTCCTGGATATAAGGTGGATATTGATAAACTGTCAAGCATGGATATTGTCATATCTTGTTTCAATGATATTGGTTGGAGTAGTTTGCTATTCATTGATAAAGAATACTATCCTACTTTGATATATGAATTCTATGCAAACTTGAAAGAGGAGAGAATTGAGATGATAGGGGATAATGTGATACAATGGTATTCATCTAGAGTATCACAAATAGACATTGAATTCAATGAAGGATTGATAAATAGAATTTGTGGAGTGGGTGACGATGGAGCTAGATATTATTCACCATCCATGCATTGCTATGATCGTGAACTCTTCACACATGTTAGATTTGAAGAAGCATTTACCAATGGAAGAGAGTTTAGAGCTATAAAGGAAAGGGAAATTAAGAACTTGGATGCTAGAGGTAGAGTGTTGCATCACATGGTAACTACAATGATTGTTCCTAATTTTGGACACAAGTCATCAGTTGGAAATATGCATATGGTAATCATGTTAGCCCTGCATGAGCATAGAAGAATGAACTTTGGGTATATAGCCTTGAAACACATGATTGCAGCCAGAAAAACAGTAACCAAGGCATTCCCATTTGGAAGGTTATTAACTAGAATCTTTAAGCATTTTAAGATCACACTTCCTGGAAGAGGGCAAGCCTTTAAGAGTGGTGAAATTCACACAAATGAAACTCTTAAGAGAATGCAATTAGTTCATGATGAGGATAATGTATGGAGGACAAAAAGAGAAACCCCTCCGAAAAGAATAGAAAGAGAGAGAATCATAGAAAGTGAAGAGTGATGCGAGCAAGACTATGAACTTCCATGATGGGTTGGACGTGTCCAATAAACAGCTAATTATACCAGTTGGACCTATGACCAGAGCTAGGGCTAAGGCACTTCAAGAGGCCTTGTTTGTGTATGTAAGCCAACATTTGAAGCGGATAGAGCTGGCCAAACCTATTGGAGGAGAGTTAGTTGGACCACAGCCCAACCCATTTGTCTCATATACTTGGGCCGGATGATCTTGACACTTGAAGGCTATGGAGTGGGCTGAAGCCCAAGAGGGAGAGTGATGTAAGCAATGACATCATGATAGAGTGTGATGTAAGCCATGATGTCATAATATAGTATGAGGTAAGCAATGACGTCATAGGGTAGTGTGATGTAAGCCATGATGTCATAGTATTGTATGAGGTAAGCAATGACATCATAGGGCAATGTGATGTAAGCAATGATGTCATGTTGTATTCTAGAGTCTTCCTAGGAGTTCTATATAAACTCATAGCTTGTAAGGTTGAGAGAAGAAGATTTGAGAGTCATTTTTAGAGAGGGGCTGCTGCCACCTTGAGAGGTTAGAATTCCTCTTATTCTTGTTATTCAAAGAACTACTCTTCACTTATCAATTGAGATTTTCGATTGTGGCGTGTAAGTGTTCTTTTTACTCATTAAATTCTGATTATCGGGATTGCTTAGAACGAGTTTCTAAGAGGTGTCGTAGGGATTTAATTATCTTGTGTGTTTTGTCATAAACTTGATTTCAGAAAGTCATAGACTTTCTTGTTACAACACCGAAAATACATCCTTTACATCTTCTCTTCCGCGGAAAGCGCATTAAAGAGGAAGAAGAAGAAGAGGATGAAGAGGAAACCCTTGCTAGGGAAATGAAAACAAAAAGAAAGCATGACACCTCAAGTGAGGGGGAGCAACCTCCAACAAAAAGGAGACTGTTTGAAGAAGAAACTGGAATTGGATCAAGTGGTAAAGGAGTAACTAGAGGTGACACCATTATAGCCAAAGCATTCCAAGAAGCCTTGAACAATCATGTCAAGGAAATGGAGAAAATGTATAAGTTCTTTGAGTCATTTGCTCCAATGGTTCTTGGAAAATTAGATGGACTGGAGATTAGAGTAAAGCACATTGAAGAAATCCTTATGAGAAACACTGAAAGTGGTGAAGGACCCTCTAAGCCTCAAGATGGAAATGAGGAAGAAGGAGATAGAGAAGCAAAGAAAGGAGACAATAAGGATAGCAGTGATGAAGAGGATGATCAGGGTGGAAATGATGAGACTATAGTAGAAGAAGAAGAGCAAGAACATGCTCATGAAGATCCACCAGTGGTAGGAAGTCAAGTAGCTCAAGCTGCAATTGTATCTTCAGCAACAATCTCTTTCAGTCAAGGAAGAGTTAAGCACTTGGCCATCAAGAAAGGAGTGAGCTGAGCCTCCCCATCAACCTCACCATCACAAGACTAAGCCTTCTTTTCTAATCTCTTTACTGTATTTTGTTCATTTATCTTATTAAGCATGTTGCTGCATTTTCTATTCTGAACTTGTTAAGTATTTTGCTGCATTTTATGTAATAGTGAAGCTCAATGATGAAATCCCAGTGATGAGAGCTTCTTTTATATGCTAACTTGAACATCTCATTTTCATTGATTCCTTTATTTTTTTTAATGATGACAAAAGGGGGAGAAAAATATGCTGCACTATGTGAACTTAGTGCTGCATGTTGCAATATGTGAACTTAGTCTGCTGCAATATGAATTTTTATGCATTAAAATTCGGATGCAAGGTTTAAAGAATTGGATGCATCCATATCTATGGTCAAAATGTATTCTTTTGTTGTTCAAATTGATTCAAATCTGTCTTAATCTCTTCCATTATGTTTGAACAACATTATGAAACCTTTATGTCACTTTAAACTTCAATTATATTGAATCTATTGCAGTTTGGACATAAGTTTAAAAATTCGGACGCATGAGTTTAAAAATTCGGACGCATGTGGTTCAAAATTCGGATGCATGCTATAAAATTCGGATGCATTCATATTTCACTGTCAAAATGTGCTCTTTTGTTGTTCAAATTGATTAAAATATATTTTAATCTCTTCTAATATGTTTGAACAACCTTAGGAAAGCTTATTTACAAAATTTGCAGCTTTCATTTTACTTATGTTAAAGTTTGGACTTGTTATGCAAAAAATTCGGATGCATGATACCTCTAGTCCAAATGTGTTGAAAAATGAGCACAATCTAAGGGGGAGCATTGTTAAACTATTACAACCTTAAAACCTCTCTTAGAATCTTTTCTAAATGCTTAAATGCTATATCTTCTATCCTAATTGTTGGAAGGAAGGAGGTAAATGGAGGTTGGTTGGGTCATAGGCTCATATTGAGCCTTTTGTATGTCAATGTGCTAAATTGGTTATTTTCAATCATTGACATGAATACTTCTTTGTGCTACTCTATTTAAATCCATCACATATTGCATCAAAGTTTGTCATCATCAAAAACGGGGAGATTGTTAGCCCTAAGGGCAAATCATGTAATTTTGATTAATGACAAATATTGATGAGAACTAATATGTTTATATTGTGTGATAGGATTTGTGAAGAAAGAAGTTTGAAGTCTCATTGCCTACAAGCCAAAGAGCAAGAAGAAACTCAATAAGCTATGAGTCTTTTGAGGTTTATTCAAAGATGAACTCAAGGCTTTGAAGACTTGAAGTGTAGAGTAGGTATGATGATAGGTAATATCTATGTAAACTCTACACTTGTATGTCTTGGAGTCTATTGAATGCATAAGAGAGCATAAAATTGGTTTCTTAATTTTAAAAGGCTTTGAATGAATTCTTAGTAAATGTGGTTTTGTGTCCTAAAAGTTTTTAAGTAAACTTTATATGATCAAAGGAATTTGATTTTGGTTTTCAAACTGATATTTGTCCAAATAAGTTTTCTATATATACCAAATGTATTTCAAATCCATGGAAGTTAAATTTCAAATGATTTTACAAAGTTTGAACATAATTCCAAGAAATTCGGTCGTCTGAATTTGGTAGCAAAAGTTTGCTACTGTTCTTCTAGAGAAATTCAGAAGAAGATTCGGATGCATGAAGAAAAATTCGGTCGTCTGAATTTTGGTCTTCAGCATGGTCACTGTTCTTCCAGAGAAATTCGGACGAAGATTCGGACGAATTTCTCTGGAAGAACAGATGACTATGTCGAGACCAAAATTCAGACGACCGAATTTTTCTTCATGCATCCGAATCTTCATGGTCACTGTTCTTCCAGAGAAATTCGGACGAAGATTCGGACGAAGCAGGAAGAATTCGGTCGTCCGAAACATTCGGACGCAGAATTCGGTCTTCCGAATTTCCTGAAAATAGCCATTAACTAGCCATTTTATAGCTGTTTCAACTGATTTTCAAATTCTATAAAAGCTATAAACGTGCAATATTTTGTAAGTTTTAAATCCTTGAATACTTCAAGCTTTCTAAAGTCTATTACAAACATTTCTCAAGCTCTCTTATGTCTTGTGCATTCAATTGATCAATCCAAAGACATCAAAGTGTGAAGGTGCAACTTTGTGTAATTTCTACCAACAAGTGGTAACATCTACACACTCATCTTTACTTATTAAATTGTGTTGGTCTACTAGCTCTAGCAAGGTTATCATGATAACATAAAACTCTTTAGATAAGGGTGATCCTTGAAGTTGTAATTCAAGGTTGTTTGAGATATAAAACCATTGTGTGTGGTGAGCCTTGTTTGTAAAAATTACTAGAAGAGGTTGTAAGTGTAAAACCATAGTGTGGTGAGCCTCTCTTGTAATCTGTGAACTTGAGCACATAGTAGAGTTATTGAAATCCTTAAGTGTAGGCTTAAGGTAGTGGAGGTAGATCTTGAGGATCGAACCACTATAAATTGCTTGTGTTCATTGGTCTACATTTCTTATATTGCTTTGCCATAAATTATTTCTCTCTTGTCCATATCATTGTAATTGATCTATACATATAAAAGGTTTGAATTTGCAAAAATAATCCAAATACCTAATTCACCCCCCCCCCCTCTTAGGTATTTCACTATCCCTAACCCAAGAAAATGTGGATACCAAACGTTACTTCATGTCATTTGTTGTAGGTACATATTCCCTCAAGATCAAGTGCCACAAAGTGGTTTCTTGATAGTGGATGCTCAAGGCATATGACCGCGAATGCTTGTCTCATTAGTGAATTTCAAGCCACAAGGGATGGATTTGTCACATTTGGTGATAAGAAGAAAGAAAGAATTCTTGGAGTAAGTAATATTGGTAAAGGATCTTCCCCTCTCATTAAACAAGTCTTACTTATTGATAACTTGAAATATAACTTGCTTAGCATAAGCCAATTATGTGAAAATGGATGCAAAGTTGAGTTTAAGTGTGATACGTGTACCATTATTGATAGTGTAAGTGAAAAAAACATTGTTGTTGCAAATAGAGTTGGGAATGTATATGTGGTATATCTTGATGAATTTGTTGCAAATGATGTTAAGTGTCTTTCCATTCATGATATTGATGGTTTTCTTTGGCATAGAAGACAAGGTCATGTGAGCATAGATTTGTTGAACAGGCTTCTTTCTCAAGATTTGGTGAGAGGATTGCCAAAAATGCATTTTGAGAAAAATTACCTTTGTGATGCATGCCGATATGGAAAACAACAAAAAACTTCTTTCAAACCCAAGAAAATGGTTTCAACATCAAAACCTCTTGAACTTGTTCATATGGATTTATGTGGACCAATGAGGATCACTAGTCTTGGTGGTAAGAGGTATGCATATGTAATTGTTGATGATTTTTCAAGATTAACTTGGGTACTCTTTTTATCTCAAAAAGATGAAGCATTTCATGAATTTTTGGAACATTTCAAAAAGGTTCAAACCTCCCTTTATTGCAAATTAATTTCCGTTAGAAGTGATAAAGGGAGAGAATTTTACAACCAAGATTTTACTAAACTTTGTGATGAAAATGATATTGTTCACAACTTTTTGGCTGCCAAAATACGTCAACAAAATGGGTTTGTTGAAAGAAAAAATCTTACTTTACAAGAAATGCTAGGTTTATGCTTTGTAAGAATTCTTTGCCAAAATATTTTTGGTTCGAAGCCGTAAACAGCACATGCTATAGTGTGAATAGAGTTCTTTTGAGGTCATTTTTGAGAAAAACAACTTTTGAACTTCTAGTTGGTGGAATAGCATCTCTTGCCTATTTCAAAGTGTTTGGTTGCAAGTGCTTCATATTGAATATGCGTGACAACTTGGAAAAGTATGATAAAAAAATCAGATGAAGGCATAGTCCTTGGTTATTTCTCTAACAAGAAAGCTTATAGAGTTTACAATAAAAGAATCTTATTGTTGAGGAAATCATACATGTGAGTTTTGATGAATCTAACATCTACTTGGATAGAAAAGATGATGGTGATATAGGTACATCCATGAATGATAATCAAACTCATCTTCAAGCTCCAACCTTGGAAGATTATGCCAATGAAGAAGACATGATTGAGGAAGAACAAGACAATCAACCTAGTAGTGATCAAGAGCTACCAAAGGATCTAACATACACAAAAGGCCATCCTAAGGAGCAAATAGCTGGTGATGTACCTCAAGTTGTTGGAACAAGATGGTATTTCAATGACAGCTTTGCACTTTTATCTCACATTGAGCCTAAAAATATTGATGATGCATTATGTAATGATTTTTGGATCTAAACATTAAAACAAGAATTGTTTCAAAAGGTATGACTTGGATCAACACAACGGCCGAGATCATTTTCTTTTCAAAGAGCATTACACCATAATTTTTAACAATTTCAGCAAACAAGCATAATAGGTTTATATGATCATCCAAAGTAGAACTGAAAAGAAGGATGTCATCAATATAAACCAGTGCAGTATGTAAGAGTGGTTAAAAAATCTTGACCATGGCTTTTTGAAATAAGGACGGTGCATGTTTTAATCCAAAAGGCATTACTTTCCACTGGAAATGCTGGTTTGGAATACAAAAACCTGTTTTGGGACGTTCATCATGATGAATTCGGAATTTCCAAACACCTGACTTTAAATCAAACATTGAAAACCATTTTCCACCTAAAAGTTGTGAAAGCAGTGTGTGTTTGTGTGGAAGTGGAAATTTATCAACTTATAGGAAATGGTTGAGAGGTTGGTAATTGATTACCAATCTCATATTTCTACGAACTTGTTCGGCCCGTTTATCAACATAGAATGCCTTACAAGACCATTGAGAATCAGTGGGTTCAATGAGGTTTGAATGAAGGAGGTCTTGGCATTCTTTTGTGGCTAATTGAAGACGATCAGGGTTCATGCCAGAATGACTGGCTTTGGTGGGATTGATGTCTTCATTTTTCTTGAAGAGGAGTTTTATGAAGAATTGAGGGTTCTGCCACAAAGGATTGGCACATTTGGTGGGAAATTTAGTATGGGATTCAGCACAAGATTGAGATATGAGTAATTGCTAAATTTCCTAGATGGGGTTAGGAGTAATCTGGTAAAGTCTTAGAATACCATATTCTTTGAATTGTTTTCTAAAACGAATACCATTAGGAAGAATCTAGAATTTGTGAAGCTTACTGTAAATATTGAAACCAACAAGTAAATCCTTGTCAGTTTTAGAGCAACCAAGAAAAATGTAAGCGAACTTCACATTTAGGAAAGAATTGGATGGTAATAGGTTTTTTGGCAATCAAAGAAGTGAAGAAAGTTTTACCATCAATAGTTATGAATTCCTTCTAGTGTTCTGTCCAGTATTCAAGTGATAGTACTGCTGGGTTCATCATGGATACTGCAGCTCATGTATCAAAAAAGGCTATAGCAGGGATGAATTTAGCATATTTGGAGGTGCGGATTTGGACTAGTACTTGTGGATGAGTTTTGAGAGTGTAGATATAGAGGACTGGTAATGGAGGTTTTTCTGGTGCCATGGGATCTGGTTCTGGAGGAACAGCGATGTGGTAGGATGATGAAGTTTCGTCTTCTTCAATTGCAAAGAGGGTGTGATCATCAAGGTCCTCTTGCTTAGAGAAAAGGGATTCTAGGTCATTATCTTCATAAATTGGGGTAACCTGTTCAATCTGGGAAATGAGGTTTTCCCATTTTTTCTTGTGAGGGCATTGTTTAGCATAGTGACTCTTTTGCTTGCAGACATATCAGTAATTAGACTTGCCTTTGAAGGCTTTGGAAGGTCTGCTCTTCTTTCTGAAATATCGACATATCTTCTTGGAGGATCGTCGATCAGTTGAATGGATTCTAGAGAATTTCTCCTTTTTGGAGGATTTCTCTCAAGAAGAATTTTTACAACGTGATGATTTGATAATAAAATTAGGTCTTCTGCATGCTTGATCAACATCCTTATCTCCATTGAGATATTGTTTAATGACTTGTCATTTGTGACAAAGATCTTCAATTCCTTACAAGATAGCTTGTCTGATCTGTCCTGGAGTCATTCCAAGCATAGACTGATATTTCTTTCTGATGTACACATCAACTCCTTGGGCCAAAACTTGTGGAATAGAACTGAGGAATGCTTGCTTCAAACTAACATCTGTACCAAGAATATAAAATAATTGAGTCATGCGTTGCAAATGTTTATCTAAATCAGTTTTTGAGAAGAATAACACTTAATCTAGAAGAATTCTTTTCTTTTTAACTCAAGATCAGAATTTGGTTCACCAAGAAAGCAATAATAAAGCAAAGATGTAGCTTGATCAATAGAAGAGTTAAGAAATTGAGTTCTTTCAATATAGTTGAGAGTTGTAAACTAGTGTTTTAAGGTGCCTGTGAATCTGGAGGTGAACTATTTGAGAATGTTCTCAGCTGTAACACCAGATAATTCTCTGGTGGCCATTCAAGCATGAAATTCTTGTAGTCGGACTGTCCATTTTGCTGGAGGGATGTCATCCAATTGGAATGTGAATGTACAGGAGGCAGTTAATGTTAGCCCTAAGGGCAAATCATGTAGTTTTTGATTAATGGCAAATATTGATGAGAACTAATATGCTTATATATTGTGTAACAGGATTGGTGAACTAAGAAGTATGAAGTTTCATTGCCGTTAAACCAAAGTGCAAGAACAACTTCAATAAGCCAAAATGATTGAAGTTTGAAGAAGGTCGTTCAAAGATGATCTAAAGGTATTGAAGACTTGAAGTGTAGGGTATATATGCTAAATAGGTAAATCTCTATGTAAACTCTACACTTGTATGTCTTGGAATCTATTGAATTGCATAAGAGAGCATAAAATTAGTTTTCTTAATCTTAAATGGCTTTGAATGAACTTTTTGATGAATGTGTTTTTGTATCTTAAAAGATTTTGAGTAAACTTTGCATGACCAAAGAAATTTGATTATGGTTCTCAAGCTTATATATGTCTAAATAACTTATCTATACATACAAAATGTTTTCAAACTTATTGAAGTTAAATCTCAAATGATTTTACAAAGTTTGAAAGTGTTTCCAAAAAATTCGATCCTCCGATTTTTGTAGCAAAAAATGGTTACTGTTTTTCCAGAGAAATTCGAACGCAAGTTCAGACGCATGAAAAAAATTCAGTCGTCCGAATTTTTGTCTTTAGCGTGGTTATTGTTTTTCCAGAGAAATTCGGACGAAGGGAAAAAATTCGGTCGTCCGAATTTTTCTAGAAACGTGCAACAGTAAAATTCGGACAATAAATTCGGACGCACAAGAAAAATTCGGTCGTCCGGATTTTCTGAAACTAGCCATTACTAGCCGTTTTATAGCTGTTAAAACTGATTTTCAAATTCTAAAAAAGCTATAAACTTGAAATCTTTTGTAAGTTTTTGAATCCTTGAGAACTCTAAACATTCTAAAGCCTTTAGCAAACATTTTAAGCTCTCTTTTGTCTTGTGCTTTCAATTGATGATTCAAGATTCCAAAGACAACAGAGTGTGAAGGTGAAACATTGTGTAATCATCCACCAACAAGTGGTAACATCTACACATTCTCCTCTCTTTGTTAAATTGTGTTTTCTACTAGCTCATTACAAGGTTATCTTGATAACACAAAATCCTTTAGATAAGGGTGATCCTTGAAATTGTGATTCAGGGTTGTTTGTAGATATAAAATCCTTTGGTAGGGTGAACCTTGTTTATAGAATTGCTAAAGAGGTTGTGAGTGTAAAATCATTGTGTGGTGAGCCTCTTATGTAATTTGTGAACTTGAGCATATAATAGATTGTTTGAAATCCTTAAGTGTAGGCTTAAGGTAGTGGAAGTAGATCTTGAAGAGATCGAACCACTATAAATTGTTTGTGCTCATTGCTCTTACATTGTTTAACAGCTTTGCTATTAATTGTTTAATTCTCTTATTAAACCAAGCTCACACAATCTGTTTTTGCTTAGAATTATAAAAGGACTTTGTTTGCAAAAAAAAAAAATTAGCCAAATACCTAATTCACTCCGCTCTTAGGTATTTCAATTGGTATCAGAGCAAGGACTTCTTGTGTGGTTTTACAACCTAGAAGTTAAAGATCTTATGGCTAATATTTCAAACTTAGCTTACCTAGAAGAGTCTTTCAAACAGAAAAATCTTGGATGCTTTACCAAAATCTTGGCAACCAAAGACACTTTCAATTGAGGAATCAAAGGATTTGAAAACTCTTCCACTTGAAGAGCTCATTGGATCACTCCTCACGCATGAGATGAAGATGAAGAGATTAAATGACAAAGAAGATGAAGAAAAAGTAAGAAAAGGAGTTTTGCTCAGAACTTCAAATCACTTGAGTGAACAAGAAAAATCATCAAGTGAAGAAGAAGATGGAAACAATGGAGAAGAGGAGATTGCCATGGCTGCTAGGAAATTCAAAAGATTCTACAAGAAGGAGTTTCTCAAGAAAGGAAGAAAGCCAACCAAGAAGAGTGGACAGTTTTCATCCTTCAAACCTCAATGTTTTGAATGCAAGAGTACATAACATCTTGTTGCTGATTGTCCCAAAGTTTTGGAAAGGGAAAGAGACAACAAGAACAAAAAGAAATCTGCCAAGAAAGGAAAAGGACTGGCTGGAACTTGGGATCAACATGAAAGTGAAGATGATAGTGAAGAAAAGGCCAACATATGCTTTATGGCAATTGATGATGAGGTACAATCTTCTCCTTCTATTTCTAATATCTATGATGATGATGTTGATCCTAGTGAATTACTTGTAGAAATATATGAAGAATTTAAAAAGGCTTCTAAAAGAAATAAAGAAATGAAATTCAAAATCAGTGATTTATCAAATCAGAATTCAAAATTATGTGTTGAAAATGGAAAACTTCTTGAGACCATTAATTGTCTAAACATTGAAAAAGAAGTTTTAAATGCAACCATACAAAACATATCTTTTGAAAATAAAGAGCTTTGCATAAAAGTTTGAAACAATGCTTAATGATCATGAGATTTTAAAAAGGAAAGTTAATGATCTTACATCATGCAATGAAAAGTTTACAAATGGAAGAGAAAATTTAAATAAATTACTTGGCTATCAAAGAACTTCATTTGCAAAACATGGTCTTGGTTATACTCATGATAGCTATGCTCCAAAATATAAAAACTCTTTTGCTAAAGAAACTTTTAATTTTAGTCCTCATATTGGTTGTACATATTGTGGTAAGCATGGACACAAGGTATCAAAATATTTTGTAAAAAGAAAGATTGAAAATGGTGTTAAGACCATTTGGAAAGTCAAAGGAACTTTCACTAACCCCCTTGGACCCAAGAAAATATGGGTACCAAAAATCACTCTTTCTAATTTGGTATAGGTTCGCTTTGTTTCAAGATCAAGTGCCACAAAATGGTTTCTTGATGGTGGCTGTTTAAGACATATGACAGGAAATGCCTTACTTGTTAGTGAGCTTCAAGCAACAAGTGAAGGCTTTGTCACATTTGGTGATAAGAAGAAAGGAAAAATACTTGGAATAGGTAACATTGGTAAAGATTCCTTCCCTCTTATCAAACAAGTATTGCTTATTGATGGTTTAATTTATAATTTACTTAGCATTTGTCAATTATGTGATAATGGATGTAAAGTAGAATTCAAATGTGATACTTGTACTATTCTTGATAGTGCAAGTAGCAAAATCATATTTGTTCCTAAAAGAGTTGGAAACGTATATGTGTTATAGCTTGATGAACTGATCACAAATGATATCAAATGTCTTGCCATTCATGATAATGATGGATTTTTGTGGCATAAAAGATTAGGACATGTAAGCATGGATTTATTGAATAAACTTTCTACACAAGAGCTAGTTAGAGGATTACCCAAAATGCATTTTGATAAAACACGTCTTTGTGATGCTTATCAATATGGAAAACAATCAAAAACATCTTTTAAACCAAAGAAAATGGTCTCTACTTCAAAACCTCTTGAACTAGTTCACATGGACTTATTTGGACCAATGAGGACCACTAGTCTTGGTGGTAAAAGATATGCTTATGTGATTGTTGATGATTTTTCAAGATTTACTTGGGTGCTCTTCTTAGCTCAAAAGGATGAAACATTTCATGAATTTGCAAAACTTTTCAAAAAGGTTCAAACATCCCTTGAATATAAATTGATTTCTATTAGAAGTAACAATGGAAGAGAATTTTGCAATCAAGAGTTTACAAAATTTTGTGATAAATATGGTATTACTCACAATTTCTCAGCTGCTAAAACACCTCAACAAAATGGTGTTGTTGAAAGGAAAAATAGAACTTTACAAGAGATGGCTAGATCAATGCTTTGTGAAAATTCCTTGCAAAAATACTTTTGGGCTGAAGCTGTAAATACTACTTGCTATGTAATGAATAGAGTTTTATTAAGACCTTTTATAAGAAAAACACCTTTTGAACTTCTATTTAATAGAACTCCTTCAATTGTTTATTTTAAAGTGTTTGGTTGTAAATGTTTTATTTTAAATACCAGTGATAATCTGGAAAATTTTGATAGAAAATCAAATGAAGGAGTATTTCTTGGCTATTCATCAAATAAAAAGGCATATAGAGTTTATAACAAAAGAACATTATGTGTTGAAGAAACCATACATGTAACTTTTGAAGAATCTAACATTTATCTTCAAAGAAGAAATGAAGATGATGTAGTTCCTCAATAATTGAAAATCAAAGTCATCATCAAGTACCCACATTGGAAGAACATGCCAAGGAAGAAGAAATAATGGAGCAAGAACAAGATGGTCAACCAAGCAATGATCAAGAGGCCATCCTCAGGAGCAAATCATTGGTGATGTCCCCCAAGGAGTTAAAACAAGGTGGTACTTTATTGATAACTTTGCTCTTTTATCTCACATTGAACCAAAAAATATTGATGATGCATTGTGTGATAATTTCTGGATCATTGCTATGGAAGAAAAGTTAAATCAGTTTGAAAGAAACAAAGTTTGGACTCTTGTCCCAATACCTCATGATCATTCCATTATTGGTACAAAATGGGTTTTTAGAAACAAATTAAATGAATTAGGAGAAGTTGTTAGAAATAAGGCTAGACTTGTTGCTCAAGGCTTCAACCAAGAAGAAGGCATTGATTATGATGAAACTTTTACTCCAATAGCCAGATTGGAATCTATAAGAATACTTTTGGATTTTGCTTGTTTTAAAGGTTTTAAACTATTTCAAAATGGATGTCAAAAGTGCTTTTCTAAATGGTTTTATTGAAGAAGAGGTTTATGTAGAACAACCTCCTGGTTTTATTCATGAAAAATTTCCAAATCATGTCTTTAAGTTAACCAAAGCTCTATATGGATTGAAACAAGCCCCAAGAGCTTGGTATGAAAGATTAAGTGGATTTCTTCTTTCAAAAGGTTTTGCAAAAGGAAAAGTAGACACAACTCTTTTTATAAAAACATCTACTAAGAATGATATTTTACTTGTGCAAATGATGATATTATTTTTGGTGCTACTAACATATCTATTTGTGAAGACTTTGCCAAATCTATGCAAAATGAATTTGAAATGAGCATGATGGGAGAACTGAATTTCTTTCTTGGGCTGCAAATTAAGCAAACCAAGGATGGAGTCTTCATCAATCAAGCAAAGTATACCAAGGAGCTCTTGAAAAGATTTGGAATGGATCAAGCTAAAGGGATAGGTACTCCAATGAGCTCATTAACCAAACTTGATAAAGATGAAAAAGGTAAAAATGTTGATGAGAAATCATATAGAGGTATGATTGGAAGTTTACTCTATCTCACAGCAAGTGGACCAGATATTATGTTTGCTGTGTGCTTATGTGCTAGATTTTAATCTCGTCCTAAAGAATCTCATCTAATTTCTGTCAAACGTATTTTTTGTTATTTGATTGATACACATGACTATGGTCTTTGGTTTTCGAAATCTTCATCTTTTGAACTTAATGGATATTCAGATACTGACTATGCCGGATACAAAGTTGAACGTAAAAGTACAAGTGGTCATTGTCAATTTCTTGGTAGTTGTCTTGTATCTTGGTATGGTAAAAAACAAGCTTGTGTGTCTTTGTCTACTGCTGAAGCTGAATACATAGCTGCGGATAGTTATTGTGCTCAATTATTATGGATGCAGCATAATTTACTTGATTATGATCTCAAAATTCAATTGTGTGCTTATACTATGTGATAATACTAGTGCTATCAATTTGAGCATAAATTCTATTCAACATTCTAGGACTAAGCATATAGAAATTAAACATCATTTCATTCGTGATCATGTGATCAAGAGAGATATATGTTTAGAATATATATATACAAATGATCAAATTGCTGATATATTTACAAAGCCCCTGGCTGAGGAAAGGTTTAATCATCTAAGAAGGCTCTTAGGAATTTCAAAATTCAATTACTAATGTGTGTGTTGAAGTTTGGTAAAAACATGAAATTTTCGAACGCAGTATTCGGACGCATAACAGAAAATTCGGTCGACCGAATTTTCTGAGTTGAAGAAACAAAGAATTTTGACAAAAAATTTGGACGCAGACCTGAAAAATCGGTCGTCCGAATTTTGCGGATGCAACATTTTAAATAAAGCCGAATCAGTTTCTCTTAACACTTCAACTTCCGAATTCTCTTCTATTTCAAAACTAACCTTACCCATCCACGTCCGAATCATAATCTCTCTAAAATTTCATCATTTCCTCTTCGAACTGCTTTCATTTTTGAATCCCAAACCCTATACGTATCCGAAAAATCAATTTTTTCTTAAGCAACAACATCATGGTGAGGACAAAGAAGCCAAATGTTGAAAAGGGGAAAGGAAAAGCCAAGGAAGGAGATGGAGACTCAATCATCAACCAACCAAGAAGAGTTCGAATTCCTCAAACATTATCTGGAGTTGACAGGTTTGTCTCAATCAAGTCTGCTCATGAGTTTGATGAATGGAACAAAAATAGCAAAAAAATTATCCCTGGGTATAAGGTGAATGTTGATAAATTATCAAGTATGAATATTGTTCTATCATATTTTAGTGATATTGGTTGGAGTAGCCTGTTATTCATTGATGAAGAATTCTATCCTACACTCATATATGAATTCTATGCAAACCTAAAAGAAGAAAGAACTGAACTTGTAGGGGATGATGTGATTCTATGGTATTCATCTAGAGTATCCCAAGTGGATTTTGAATTCAGTGATGCCTTGATTAACAGAATTTGTGGAGTAGGTGATAGTGGGGCAAGATATTACTCACCTTCTATGCATTGTTATAATTGTGAACTGTTCACAAATGAAAGATTTGAAGAAGCATTCACTAATGGCAGAGAATTTAGGTCCATTAGAGAGAGAGAAATCAAGAGCTTAGATGCTAGAGGTAGAGTATTGCATCACATGATTACTACTATGATTGTTCCTAATTTTGGACATAAGTCATCTGTTGGTAACATGCACATGGTAATCATGTTAGCCTTGCATGAACATAGGAGATTGAATTTTGGATACATAGCTTTAAAGCACATGATTACTGCAAGGAAAACTATAACCAAGGCATTCCCATTTGGAAGGATGTTGACAAGGATTTTTAAGCATTTTCGGGTTAAACTTCCAGGAAGAGGACAAGCATTTAAGAGTGGGGAGATTTATACTAATGAAACTCTTAAGAGAATGCAGCTAGTTCTTGATGATGATGGCATATGGAGAACTAAAAGCAAAACCCCTCCAAGAAGAGAGGAGATTAAAGAAAGTGAAGAAATTGAGGAAGAAAAGGATGAAGAAGAAACTCCTGCAAGAGAGATGAAAACTAAAAGGAAACATGATACTTCAAGTGAGGGGAAGCAACCTCCCTCAAAAAGAAGATTATTTGAAGAAGTCCCTCAACCAAATATTGGAATTGATTCTAGAAGTGAGGGAATAACTAGGGGTGACACCATAGTAGCTAAAGCATTCCAAGAAGCCTTGAATAATCATATCAAGGAAATGGAGAAAATGTATAAGTTTTTCGGATCCTTTGCTCCAATGGTTCTTGGAAAACTAGATGGATTAGATAGTAGAGTGAGGCATATTGAAGAAATTCTGATGAGGAATACACAAAGTGGTGAAGGACCCTCTAGGCATCAAGATAGAGATAAGGAAGGAAAGAAAGAAGATGAAGATGATGACAGTGATGATTGGGATGACGATCAAGGAGGCAATGAAGAGAATATGGCAAGGGAAGAAGAAGAAGAAAGTGAACCAGTTCATAAAGAGCCCCAAGGAGAAAGAAGTGAGCCCCAAGAAGGAGAAAGTCAAATTGAAAAAGCAAACATCGTCTCACCTTCAACCATATCCTTCAGCCAAGGAAGAGTGAAGCATTTGGCAATCAAGAAAGGATTTAGTGAAGCCTCTCCATCAACATCACAAGACTAAGCATTTCTTCCATCTTATCTTTTTAATTTTTTTAAATTGCTTATTTGTATTAAGTTTTTTTTTATTATGTGTTATGTGTTATGAACTTGTTAAGTATTTTGCTGCATTTTATGTAATGGTGAAGCTCAATGATGAAATCTCAGTGATGAGAGCTTCTTTTTTAACTATTATATGTGCTAAATTGTTAGTCTCATTTTCATTGATACCATTTTTGAGTGATGACAAAAGGGGGAGAAAAATGATGACTGTTCAAAATGCATTGTGCTACTGTGATTTGCTAAATATATTATGTGATGACTATGATTTGCAAAATGTATTATGCTATAACTTATTTTGTGTAAAATCCATCCAATTAAGTGGTTGATTCTTGACTTGTCTTTTGATTTTAAACAATTGGATGCATGAGTTTTATGGTTTTGCAAAGCTAAACTGAGTGCTATTGTGGACATACATATTTGAGTACTTCAACATTTCATTTGAATGCAAAATCACTTTTTCAAACTTGTTGCCAAAAATTTGGACAAAAAATTTGGATGCATGTTCTGAAATTCGGATGCATCCATATTTTGTTGCCAAATGTGCTCTTTTGTTGTTCAAATTGATTCAAATATGTTTTAATCTCTCATAATATGTTTGAACAATCTTAGGAAAGCTTATTTACAGAATTTGGAGCTTTTATTTATCTTATTTTAAAGTTCGGACTTGATATGTCAAAATTTAGATTCACAACATCTCAAGTCCAAATTTGTTGAAAAATGAGCACAATCTAAGGGGGAGCATTGTTAAACTTCTACAACCTTAAAACCTCTCTTAGAACTTTTTGTAAAAGATTAAATGCTATATATCATATCCTAATTGTTCGTTGGAAGGAAGAAGGTTAATGGAGTTTGGTTGGGTAATAGGCTCATATTGAGCCTTCTGAATGTCAATGTGCTAAATTGGTTATTATCTATCATTGACATTAATACTTCTTTGTAACTACACTGTTTAAATCCATCACATTTTGCATCAAAGTTTGTCATCATCAAAAAGGGGGAGATTGTTAGCCCTAAGGGCAAATCATGTAGTTTTTGATTAATGACATATATTGATGAGGACTAATATGCTTATATATTGTGTGATAAGATTGGTGAACTAAGAAGTATGAAGTTTCATTGCCGTTAAGCCAAAGTGCAAGAACAACTTCAATAAGCCAAAATGATTGAAGTTTGAAGAAGGTCGTTCAAAGATGATCTAAAGGCATTGAAGACTTGAAGTGTAGGGTATATATGCTAAATAGGTAAATCTCTATGTAAACTCTACACTTGTATGTCTTGGAATCTATTGAATGCATAAGAGAGCATAAAATTAGTTTTCTTAATCTTAAATGGCTTTGAATGAACTTTTTGATGAATGTGTTTTTGTATCTTAAAAGATTTTGAGTAAACTTTGCATGACCAAAGAAATTTGATTATGGTTCTCAAGCTTATATATGTCGAAATAACTTATCTATACATACAAAATGTTTTCAAACTTATTGAAGTTAAATCTCAAATGATTTTACAAAGTTTGAAAGTGTTTCCAAAAAATTCGATCCTCCGATTTTTGTAGCAAAAAATGGTTACTGTTTTTCCAGAGAAATTCGGACGCAAGTTCAGACGCATGAAAAAAATTCGGTCGTCCGAATTTTTGTCTTCAGTGTGGTTATTGTTTTTCCAGAGAAATTCGGACGAAGGGAAAAAATTCGGTCGTCCGAATTTTTCTAGAAACGTGCAACAGTAAAATTCGGACGCACAAGAAAAATTCGGTCGTCCAAATTTTCTGAAACTAGCCATTACTAGCCATTTTATAGCTGTTAAAACTGATTTTTAAATTCTATAAAAGCTATAAACTTGAAATCTTTTGTAAGTTTTTGAATCCTTGAGAACTCTAAACATTCTGAAGCCTTTAGCAAACATTTTAAGCTCTCTTTTGTCTTGTGCTTTCAATTGATGATTCAAGATTCCAAAGACAACAAAGTGTGAAGGTGAAACATTGTGTAATCATCTACCAACAAGTGGTAACATCTACACATTCTCCTCTCTTTGTTAAATTGTGTTTTCTACTAGCTCATTGCAAGGTTATCTTGATAACATAAAATCCTTTAGATAAGGGTGATCCTTGAAATTGTGATTCAAGGTTGTTTGTAGATATAAAATCCTTTGGTAGGGTGAACCTTGTTTATAGAATTGCTAAAGAGGTTGTGAGTGTAAAATCATTGTGTGGTGAGCCTCTTATGTAATTTGTAAACTTGAGCATATAATAGATTGTTTGAAATCCTTAAGTGTAGGCTTAAGGTAGTGGAAGTAGATCTTGAAGAGATCGAATCACTATAAATTGTTTGTGCTCATTGCTCTTACATTGTTTAACAGCTTTGCTATTAATTGTTTAATTCTCTTATTAAACCAAGCTCACACAATCTGTTTTTGCTTAGAATTATAAAAGGACTTTGTTTGCAAAAAAAATAATTAGCCAAATACCTAATTCACTCCCCTCTTAGGTATTTCAGTTAACTTTTTGGATGTGGGAGACTGTTCTGGTTCATCAACTATTTGAGTGGCCTCAGATGTTTCTGCTTCATCTGCTTTTTCTCGGGTCTTATTTATTTGGGGTATTTCCAGATTAAGATCTTCAGAAGAAGATTGTTCAAAAGCATCTGGTTCAGAGACTGGTTCTGACTCTGCTAAAGAAGAGTAATGTGTTTCAGATGATGTCTGCTCTTGTATAACAGAATATGAGATGTAGCAGCTTGTTACAGTATTGGAGTCAACGGATTCTGAATCATAGCTTGCTTCTGAACTTCTAGAAGAGTAGTAGGCTGTGGCTGTTGTTTCTGTTGTTTTTGAGCTTGTTTTGTCTTAAGCCATTGAGCAACATTGAAAGTATTCGGAGATGGGTTAGACATTTCATATCCCATTTGACCAAAAGCAGAGTATTGTGTCTTGGAAGGTGGGAGAAAGGGATTGGTAAAATGAGGAAAAAATTGGAAGAAGATGGAGGAGGAGGAGTTACCGGTGGAGGAGGAGTATAAGGTATAGAGTCAACCTGTGCTATGAGATAGGCAATGTAATCTTGCAAGTTAGCTATCTCTTTTTGCTTCTGCTGAATGACTGTAGCAGGGTCGACACCAGGCAAGGGGAGATCGTAAGAGACCCACTTTAATCTTTTCTCCATGTTGACAATGAGTCATTTTGTAGCTTCCAAGTCTTGTACTTGGGAATCAACCTTTGTTTCAATAGTAACAAGACCGGAATTTACCTGTGTGACCTTCTGATCAATCTGAGTAAGAATCTTATTCTGGGCTATTGCATTTTCAGATTGCCAGTTTAAGACTGTTTCAACAAGATTAGCTGGTTCTGATTGTCCACTGGGTAGAATAGTGGATGAAGCGTTGGTAATTTTGTGTGAGTGTTTGGCATTGTCCTTGATGAATGAGGAGGTTTGGGGAAAAACAGGGTTAAGTGGTGAAAATTCTGCTGGTTGGAACATGCGAATTGCTGGAATGAGAGTTGGTGGTGGTGGTGGTTTATAAAGTGGATTGGTTGGTTTACAGGGAAGAGTGATTGGTTTTTGTTTGGCTAAGATGCTGAGGCATTTTTGATAGTAGGGATAAATAAAAGTTACGTTTCCGAGGTAACATTGTGGACAGAACTTCAGCTATGGAAGAGTCATACCTGCTATGAGTTTGAATGACTTGAGCATCTTGTTAGGTTCTTTTGTTGAGCATGGAGATGGGTTTTGCTTCTTTTTTCTTCTCCTTCTGCGACTATGGTAATCATCGCAGATGCAATCTTCAAAGCCACATTGAGAGCAGCTATTCTAACAGGACTCACAAGAGTCACAGTGGCCCCAATAACAGTGATTGGAGAATGGTTCTGACTCGAAGACAACTGGTTTGGCATCAGGAGTGCACTATTTAATGATGTTGGGAAAAGTATCCCGATGAGATACTAAAGGTTTGTCCGGACCAAGTCTGGTGATTCAGTCAAGTTCATCCTGGTGATAGGAAGGAGGATTCGTGCTAGGAAGCCGAATCATAAAGATTCTCGGGTATGATTGATGGACAGCCAAGAGATGCTTGCAGTCAAATATGATGGAAACAGTGCCATCATAATTTTGAGAAATGTTGGAGGATGAAGATTCCAGAGGTTGGTAAGCTTCCTTATGAACCTTTTCATACTCAGTCACCCAAGTGTTTGGAAGAAGCTGTAGAAGCTCCTGTTTGAGAATTTGTATGGGAACATGGGTACAGACTGCTGACTGCTTGTCATCAACTTGGATGAGGAGGGCATCATCTCTACTTGGGAGAGAGAGATCAATGGCATGATTCTGGACTCTATAGATCATCTGATAGTGCAGAGTGGCCGTAACAGCATCGTGAACTTGGGAGGCCCCCTGTAATCTGCACTTTTACCTTCAAAGCATTCAAAAGGTGTGGATCTGCAAGAGACATATTGAAGTTTGGATATAGGGTAATAAACACAGTGCTAGCATTCAACGTAGCTTCATTTGTGGCTATACAAGCATGCTACTATGATAGAAAATGAGTGTCCAGTAAGGCAACTGGGGCAACCATAGGAAGGCCTTTTTTGCCATGAAGAGTGAGAGTTATACGAACAGCTCCAAAGTGAGATGGGTATAACCATGTTGGTTCATTTGACAAGGAAAGTCTTTTGGAATATAAAGAGTAACGAATTGCTTTTTACTTGTAGCAACAATAGGATGTTGATCCATCTTTGAACATTGAACATATTCCTGAACAGAAGAAGGTGTTTACGGTTACGAGACTTAAACATATTCCATGGAGAGGTGATAGGCTTGGCATAATTAGTATAAGGGTTCATAAATGGATGATTCTCACGGGAGAACTGAGAATATGAATCTACAGTGACTTCATATAAGTAATCTAATGTTTTAGAAGCAGTTTGATTGGAAGGAGTAGAATCTAAGGGAATAGATGAACGGGAATTTTCTGGATGCAGAATTGGGGAAAGGCTTCTTCAACTCCAGCTTAATTTCTGATACACCAATGGCTCTGATACCATTCTTAACTACAAGTATTCCTTTGAATGTAGAATGGTAATGGATATCTAATAGTTTGAACCTGCCGATTGCGAATCCAAATAATTTTCTAGAACCATTGATTTCTTCTAATAAAACTGCACTCTAATATTTGTCACTCACATCAGTTTGGAGAATCTTTTGGCCAGTTGTTGGCAAATGTAGCTTATGGATTTTGGAGACTTGAGCTTTGAGAGCTATGACAACTTGAGTCTGTGATGAAGTCCATGGCAGAGGATTTTTCTTGAGCATTTTTGTGAGTGAATGGATACATTCACATGCTCTGGGGAGAAAATCTCGAACATAGTTGACTATACCAAGAAATTGCTGGACTTGCTTCTGGGAGAAGTTGGAATCAAGGAACTTCTGCAGTTCTTTAGAAATGTGATTTCCAGGAGTGTATGTTCCTGCAGAGAAATGCATCCGTAGGAAAGTAATTTCCTGTTTAGCCGAGATCATTTCCTTTTCAGAAAGCATTATGCCATAATTTTAACAATTTCAGCAAACTGGTGTAATAGGTTTATATAATCATGATGAATTCCCAATTGCCAAACACCTGACTTTAAATCAAACATTGAAAACCATTTTGCACATGAAAGTTATGAAAGCAGTGTGTGCTTGTGTGGAAGAGAAAATTGATCATCTTATAGGAAATGGTTGAGAGGTTGTTAATTGATTACCAATCTCATCTTTCCAAGGACTTGTTCAGCCCACTTATCAAGATAGAATGCCTCACAGGACCATCCAAAGTAGGTTATGTGAACATCAAAAGTAGAATTGAAAAGTAGTTTGACGGAAAGAAGGAGTAGTATCTAAGGAAATAGTTGAACCGGAAATTTTTGGATGCATAACTGGGGAAAGGCTTCAGAAGGTATGACTTGGATCAACACAATGGCCAACTCTTGGGCACTCAAAGGATCCTGTCTTATTTTTCAACAATTCAAGAAGAATACTCTTAGTTTCTAAGCATCACCAAACAAGGATCTATGCTAAAGCCATATCAGAAATTGAAGCAGAGAAGAAGAATAAGAAAATTTAGAGAGCTATAGTTTTCTTGGAAACAAGAGAGATGCTATTATGATAGAAAAAGCTTGCCTTTAGCTTACAACCAAGGAGTCTATATACAAAACTCCAGGGAAAGATCTAGAGAAACACATTATTGAGGTGTGACATCAGTACTTACATCATGAGAGCTAATGACGTCATTGCTTACATAACACACTAAGTCATTATCAGCTTTAATCAGCTGAAATGTAAAGATGATATGACAGCACACTGAAATAAAGGTGACAACACACCGAAAGCACTAAAGGTAAAAGTCATCACAGTTGTATTCTTCAGAAGCTGTCGATGAAGATAGATCTATATCAGTAGAGCCAGGGTCCTTTTGCTTCCTCCTCGACTTTTTAAAGTGTGTCTTTTCTGAGTGAGGTGATACAAATTATGCGAGCAGATGTATTAGAAACCATGTGACCAAAGCAATTGCTATGTGATGGCTGAGATAAGCTGGCTGGATGAAAGTGAAAGTAATTGAAAGGGGTTTTTGTATCGGGTTGTCAATCTGGTAAATAGTGAAGGTACTAATCACGAACTATTTTGATGTTTATCTCTTGAGGCATGATTTTATTCTGATGTATCTTTGAGCCTCAGAGTATTTCTATGGAAGATCTAGCACAGCAATGGTATTGGTCTAATAGAGGATAGACTGAGGATGAATAGTGAATTATGGGTCTATGGGCCGGTAAAGGTCAAAGGTAAGGAAATGTTTTGGGAAACCGAGAAATAAATTCTTCCATTCTTCTAAAGGCTTGAACCAGAGTAAAAATTCACAAGTACTCGGGATAAAATATTTAAGAAATAAGGCACTATCAATTTCAAGAAAAATGTGGTACTGTTGGCAGAGGTACCAGAATAACCATTTCAATGGAGTAGGGAAATCAGTAGGTCTAAGGATGAAAACCTGACTAAATGGAAAATTTGGATTTACTCCGGAAAGTTTCAGAATTGATCCTCCATATTCTCGAAAAATCTGTTACTCATACTGGTTTCTTTTCTGAATTAGAGAATCAACAGAAATTGGATTTGGATAATCAGGAGCAAAATCATTAGGAGTAAAACCAAGTGGGTTAGAAGGATTGGGTCAGATCATGGCTTTAACCGGTTGGGTAATGAAGGAATCAGGTCTGGATAGGAAATCAGCCACAACATTGGACTTACCTTTGATGTGTTTGACTTCAAATGAATACTGTGCGAACTACTTGACCACCTGAGCAGTTGAGGACGAGCAACTTGCTTCTGCTTGAACTACAACCTCTTTGGGAATGAACTCATATCTGTCTCAACTAGGAACATGGATATAATGAGATAAAAACTGAACTTTTTGATACCATTCTTAACTGCAAGTATTTCTTTGAATGTAGAATGTTAATGGATCTCTGATGTTTGGAAACCATTGATTTCTTCTAATAAAACTGCACTCCAACATTTGTCACTAGCATTAGTTTGTAGAATTTTCTGGCCAGTTGTTGGCAAATGTAGCTTCTGGATTTTGGAGACTTGAGGTTTGAGAGCTGTGACAGCTTGAGTCTGTGATAAAGTCCATGGTGGATGATTTTTCTTGAGCATTTTTGTGAGTGAATGGATAAATTCAAATGCTATGGGGAGAAAATCTCGAACATAATTGACTATGCCAAGAAATTGCTGGACTTGCTTCTGGGAGAAGTTAGAATCAGGGAACTTCTGGAGTTCTTCAGAAATGCGATTTCCAGGAGTGTATGTACCTTCAAAGAAATACATCCCTAGGAAAGTAATTTCCTGTTTAGCCAAGATCATTTTCTTTTCAGAAAGCATTAGGCCATATATTTTGACAACTTCCGTAAATTGGCATAGTAGGTTTATATGATCATCGAAATTAGAACGGAAAAGAAGTAGTCATCAATATAAACAAGTGCAGTATGTAAGAGTGGTTCAAAATTTTTGACCATGACTTTTTGAAATAAGGACAGTGCATGCTTTAATCCAAAAAGCATTACTTTCTGCTGGAAATGTTGGTTAGAAATACAAAACCTGATTTGGGACGTTCATCAAGATGAATTCTCAATTGCAAAAAACCTGACTTTATATCAAACTTTGAAATCCATTTTGCACCTGAATGTTGTGAAAGCAGTGTGTGCTTGTATGGAAGTGGAAATTTATCATCTTGCTGAAAATGGTTGTGAGATTGGTAACTGTTTACTAGTCTTATCTTTCCACGGACTTGTTCAGCCCGCTTATCAACATAGAATGCCTCACAAGACCATTGAGAATCAGTGGGTTCAATGAAGTCGGACTGAAGGAGGTCTTGGCATTCTTTTGAGCGCCCAAGTGTTGGCCGTTGTGTTGATCCAAATTATACCTTCTGAAACAATTCTTGTTTGAATGTTTGGAGTTTCTAGGTTTCACTATATTTGGAATCAGAGCCATTGGTGCGTCAAAAATTATGTTGGAGTTGAAGAAGCCTTTCCCCAGTTATGCATCCAGAAACTTCCCGTTCATCTATTTCCTTATATACTACTCCTTCCTTCCATCAAACTGCTTCTAAAAAATTAGATTACTTATATGAAGTCACTGTATATTCATCTTCTCAGTTCTCCAGTGAGAATCATCCGTTTATGAACCCTTATATTAATTATGCCAAGTCTATCACCTCTCCATGGAAGACTTTAAAGTCTCTTATCCGTCAAACACCTTCTTCTGTTCAAGAATATGTTCAATGTTTAAAGATGGATCAACATCCTGTTGTTGCTACAGGTAAAGAACAATTCATTACTCTTTATATTCCAGAAGACTTTCCTCGTCAATGGAAGCAACATGGTTATACCCAGCTTCACTTTGGAGCTGTTCGTATAGCTCTCACTCTTTATGGCAGAAAAGGCCTTCCTATGGTTAGCTGAGTTACCTTACTAGACACTCAATTTCTAGCATATCAGCATACTTGTATAGCCACAGTTGAAGCTACGTTGAATGTTGGCACTGTGTTTATTACCATATATCCAAACTTCAATATGTCTCTTGCAGATCCACACCTTTTGAATGCTTTGAAGGTACAAGTGCGGATTACAGGGGCCTCCCAAGTTCACTATGATGTTACGGCCACTCTGCACTATCAAATGATATATAGACTCCAGAATCATGCCATTGATCTCTCTCTCCCAGGTGGAGATGATGCACTCCTCAGCATTCTGTACCCATGTTCCCAGACAAATTCCCAAATAGGAGCTTCTACAGCTTCTTCCAGACACTTGGGTGACTGAGTATGGAAAGGTTCATGAGGCAGCTAACCAGATATCTCAGAATTTTGATGGCACTATTTCCATCAAATTTGACCACAAGCATCTCCAGGTTGTCCGTCAATCATACCCGAGAATCTCTATGATTCGGCTTCCTGTCAAGAATCTTCCTTCCTATAACCAGGATGAACTTGACGAATCACTAGACCTGGTCCAGATAATCCTTTAGTATCTCATCGGGATACTTTCCCCAGCATCATTAAATGGTGCACTCCTGATGCCAAACCAGTTGTCTTCGAGACAGACCCATTCTCCAATCACTGTTATTTGGGCCACTGTGACTTTTGTGAGTCCTGTCAGAATTGCTGCTAAAGATTGCATCGGCGATGATTACCATAGTTGTAGAAGGAGAAGAAAAAAGAAGCAAAACCCATCTCCATTCTCAATAAAAGAACCTGAGATTGATCTAGACTACCAACAAGGTGCTCATGTCATTTAGACTCGCAGCAGGTATGACTCTTCCATAGCTTAAATTCCGTCCACATGGTTACCCCCGAAATCTAAGCCCCCACTTCATCCCTACTATAAAAAATGCCTCAACATCTTAGCCAAAGAAAAACCAATCACTCTTCCCTGTATACCAACCAATCCACTTTATAAGCCACCAACACCACCAACTCATATTCCAGCAATTTGAATGTTCCAACCTGCAGAATTTCCACCACTTAACTCTGTTTTGCTCCAAACCTCCTTCTTCATCATGGACATTTCCAAACACACACAAAATTGCCAATGCTTCATCCACTATTCTACCCAGTGGACAATCAAAACCAGATAATCCTATTGAAACAGTCTTAAACTGGCAATCTGAAAATGCAGTAGCTCAGAATAAAATTCTTACTTAGATTGATCAGGGGGTCACATAGGTAAATTCCTGTCTTGTTACTATTAAAGCAAAGGTTGATTCCCAAGTACATGACTTGGAATCTACAAAATGACTCATTGTCAACATGGAGAAAAGATTAAAGTAGATCCCTTATGATCTCTCCATGCCTGGTGTCAACCCTGCTACAGTCATTCAGTAGAAGCAGAAAGAGATAGCTGACTTGCAAGATTACATTGCCTATCTAAAAGCACTGGTTGATTCTGCACCTTATACTCCTTATACTCCTCATCCTCTAGTAACTACTCCTCCTCCATCTTCTTCCAGTTTTTTCCCTCCTTTCTCCAATCCCTTTCTCCCACCTTCCAAGACACAATACTCTGCTTTTAGTACAATGCTATATGAAATGTCTAAACCTCTCCAAATACTTTCAATGTTGCTGAATGGCTTAAGACAAAAAAGGCTCAAAAAAACAGAAACAACAGCCACAACCTTCTCCTCCTCCAGAAGTTCAGAAGCAAGCTATGATTCAGAATCCATTGACTCCAATACTCCAACAGGCTCCTGCACCTCATATTGCTGTTGTACAAGAACAAACTTCATCTAAAACACATTACTCTTCTTCACAAGAGTTAGAACCAGTCTCTGAACCAGACTCCAAGTTATCTTCTAATCCAGATTCTTCTAAAAAATCTTCTTCTGAAGATCTTAATCTGGAAATACCCCAAATCAACATCACCCGAGAAGAAGCGGATGAAGCAGAAACATTTGAGGCCACTCCAATAGTTGATGAACCAGAACAACCTCTCACATCCAAAAAGTTAACTGCCTTTGGTACATTCACATTCCAATGGGATGAATTCCTCCAGCAAAATTGGCAGTTTGACTACAAGAATTTCATGCTTGGATGGCTATCAGAGAACTATCTGGTGTTACAACTGAGAACATCCTCACAGAGTTTATCGCCATATTTACAGATTTTAGTTTGAATCAAGCATTCCTCATTTCTATTCCACAAGCTTTGGCCCAAGGAGTTGATGTGTACATCAGACAGAAATATCAATCAATCCTTGGAATGACTCTAGAACAGATTAGATCTCCCATGAAAAAATGGAGACATTTCAGAAAGAAGAGCAGATCTCCCAAAGCATTCAAAGGCAAGTCAGATTACTGTTATGTCTGCAAGCAAAAGGGTCACTATGCTAGACAATGTCCTTAGAAGAAAAAATGGCAAAACCTCAATTCCCAGATTGAACAGGTTAGCCCAATTTATGAAGATAATGACCTTGAATCCCTTTTCTCTGAGCAAGAGGCCTCTGATCCTGTCCAAGAAATTTAGCAATTACTCATATCTCAATCTTCTGCTGAATCCCATACAGAATTCCCCACCAAATGTGCCAATCCTTTATGGAAAAACCCTCAATTCTTCAAAAAACTCCCTTCAAGAAAAAGGAAGACATTAACCCTACCAAAGCCAGCCATTCTAGCATGAACCCTGGTCATCTTCAGTTAGCCGCAAAAGAATGCCAAGACCTCCTTCGTTCAGACCTCATTGAACCCACTGATTCTCAATGTCTTATGAGGCATTCTGTGTTGATAAGAGGGCTGAACAAGTTCGTGGAAAGATGAGATTGGTATCAACCATTTTTTGCAAGATGATAAATTTGTACTTCCACACAAGCACCCACTGCTTTCAAAACTTTCAAGTGGAAAATGGTTTTCAAAGTTTGATTTACTGTCAGGTTTTTGGTGATTGGGTATTCATCCTGATGAACATCCCAAAACAGGTTTTTGTATTCCTAACCAGCATTTCCAATGGTAAGTAATGCCTTTTGGATTAAAACCTGCACCGTCCTTATTTCAAAAAGCCTTGGTCAAGATCTTTGAACCACTTTTACACACTGCACTAGTTTATATTGATGAGATCCTTCTTTTCAGTACTACTTTGGATGATCATATAAACCTATTACGCCAGTTTGCTGAAATTGTTAAAAATTATGGCAAAATGCTTTCTGAAAAGAAAATGAAAACCATAATCAAATTTCTTTTATATGTATAGATAAGTTATTTAGACATATATAAGCTTGAAAACCATAATCAAATTTCTTTGATCATGCAAAGTTTACTCAAAATCTTTTAAGATACAAAACCACATTCATCAAAAAGTTCATTCCAAGCCATTTAAAATTAAGAAACTTATTTTATTCTCTCTTATGCATTCAATCGATTCCAAGACACACAAGTGTAGAGTTTACATAGAGATTTACCTATTTAGTATATATACTCTACACTTCAAGTCTTCAATGCCTTTAGATCATCTTTGAACAACCTTCATCAAACTTCAATCACTATGGCTTATTGAAGTTGTTCTTGCACTTTGGCTTGAAGGCAATGAGACTCCATACTTCTTAGTTCACAAATCCTATTACACAATATAAACATATTAGTCCTCATCAATATTTGTTATTAATCAAAACTACATGATTTGCTCTTAGGGCTAACAAAAATTTTTCATTCAGTCAGGTTTTCATCCTTAGACCTACTGATTTCCCTTCTTCACTGAAATGGTTCTTCTGGTACCTCTGCCAACAGTACCACATTCTTCTTCAAATTGATAGTGCCTTATTTCTTAAAGGTTTTGTTAGCCCTAAGGGAAAATCATGTAGTTATGATTAGTTTTGAATAATGGCAAACATTGATGAGGACTAATGTGCTTGTATGTCGAGTGATAGGATTGATGGATTGAGAAACATGAAGTCTTATTGCCTTGGAGCCACAATGCAAGAACAACTCAACTATGCCCAAAGTGATTGAAGATTGAAGATTTTGTTCAAGATGATTGAAGGCTTTGAAGACATAAGTGTAGGTTACAAGTGCTTAATAGGTAATCTTTGTAAACCCTACACTTTTAAGTCTTGGAGTCTATGAGTTGCAATTGAGAGCACAAAATTTGATTTAAATGATTTCAATGGTTTTGAACTTACCTTAATTATCAAGTTTTCATCAATGGTTTTTGAACTTAAAATGCCTTTAATGACTTATCCTATAGGCTAGAAGGTTTTCCAACTTGTTTGAATTGATTTGAATATGTTTTGACAAAGTTTTAAAAGTTTGGATGTAGAAGGAAAAGTTCGGAAGTCCGAACTTTTTCCTTCATAGAACAGTAACACTGTTCAGTAAACAGTAACTACTATTTAATGAACATTATGTGAACAGTACACTATTCAATGAACAGCATCACTATTTTTCCAGAGAAGTTCGGACGCAAGTTCGGATGCAGAAGGCAAAGTTCGGACGTCCGAACTTGTGAACAGTAACGGTATTTTTCAGAAAAGTTCGGACGCAAGTTCGGACACATAGGAGAAAGTTCGGACGTCCGAACTTCAAAAAAACTAGTCGTTACTAGTCGTTTTATAGCTGTTAAAGCCAATTTTTCAAATCTATAAAAGCCATGAACTCCAGATTTTTTGTACAACTTTTAAACCTTCAAAATCCTTCAAGATCTAACTTGTTTTACATCAAAATTATTTGAAAAGCTCTCAAATTGCCTTGTGCTTAAAGGTCGAAATTCAAGATTCCAAAGGCAAGAAGTGAAGTGGTGCTAGCTATTGTATTCATCCACCAAGAAGTGTTGGTAACATTCAAACTCTTTCTTTACATTATTGTTGTGATTGATACAAGGTTGTCAAGAGACTTAAAACCCTTGTGGAGGGTGAGCCATAGACTAGATTAATCAAGGTTGTTGTGTAAAACCCATTGGTGAGGGTGAGCCTTGGATTAGATTGGTCTAGGTTGTCTAGTGACATAAAACTCTTAGTGATAAGGGTGAACCTTGTTTATTAGATTGAAAAGAGGTTGTTGTGGTAAAACTCATTGAAGGGTGAGCCTCTTGTGTAATTGCTTGGATTAAGCATATAGTGAATTTGTTGAAATCCTTGAGTGTGGACTCAAGGTAGTGGATGTAGATCTTAGAAAGATCGAACCACTATAAATCGTGTTTTCATTTATTTATAGCTTTACTTGTTTACATAATTGTGTTATTATTGTTTGTTCTTAGTTGTTGATTGATTGGTTGTGGTTTATTATTTGATCATCTTGTCTCAACCATTATATCACATATAAACTTAGAGATTGTGAATTTGAAGAAGAGCTTTTATTACGACAAAGGATTTGCAAAAAGGGAAAACATTTTTTATAATTAGCCAAAGACCTAATCCACCCCCTCTTAGGTCTTACAGGTTTTATCTCGAGTATCTGTGAATTTTTACTCTGGTTCAAGCCTTTAGAAGAATTGAGAAATTTATTTCTCACTTTCCCAAAACATTTCCTCACCTTTGACCTTTACCAGCCCATAGACGAAGATTTCACTATTCATCTTCTGTCTATCCTCTGTCACACCAATACCATCACTATCCTAGATCTTTCCTAGTAATACTCTGAAGCTCAAAGATACATTTTCTCTCAAAATAAAATCATGCTTCAAGAAATCTGGCCTGATGATTATGGTTCATGGAATTATCCTACCAACCATCCTCACGAGATAAACATCAAGATAGCTCGTGAATGGTACCTTCACCATTTGCAAGACTCCTAACCACATACAGAACCCCCTTTTGATTTCTTTCACCTTTAACCAGCCAGTTCATCGTGGCCATCACATCGGAATCCCTTTGGTCACATAGTTTTTGATGCATCTTCTCACACCACTTGTGTCACCTCACTTAGAAAAAACGCCTTAGAAAAAACGCACTTAGAAAAGTCAAGAAGAAAGCAAAAGCTCATTCACACTATCTGGACATCATTGAAGAAAGAAACTTGACAGATCTAGGCTCCACTGATACAGATGTATCCTCACCAATAGCTTTTGAGGAATACAGCTGTGATGACTTTTACCTCTAGTGCTTTCGATGTGTTGTCACCTTTATTTCAGTGTGCTGTCATATCATCCTTACTTTTCAGCTGATTAAAGCTAATAATGACTTAGTGTGTTACGTAAGCAATGACATCATTAGCTCTCATGATGTAAGCAATGATGTCACACCACAATAATGTGTTTCTCTAGATCTTTCCCCGGAGTTCTATATATAGATTCCTTGGTTGTAAGCAAAAGGCAAGCTTTTTCTACTGTAATAATATCTCTCTTGTTTCCAAGAAATCTATGGCTCTAAATTTTCTTATTCTTTTTTCTGCTTCAATTTCTGATATGGCTTTTGCTTAGATCCTTGTTTGGTGATACTTAGAAACTAAGAGTATTCCTTTTTGAATTGTTGAACTATAAGAGGACAAGATCCTTTGAGTGCCCGAGAGTTGGCCGTTGTGTTGATCCAAGTCATACCTTCTGAAACAATTCTTGATTGAATGTTTAGAGTTTCAAGCTTTCACTATATATTTTTCATGAAGGGGAATTTTATGAAGAACTGAGGGTTCTGCCACAAAGGATTGGCACATTTGAGATATGAGTAATTGCCAAATTTCTTGACCGGAGTCAGGAGTAATCTGGTAAAGTCTTGGAATAGAACCATATTCTTTGAACTGTATTCCAAAGCGAATACCATTAGGAAGAATATTTGTGAAGCTTACTGGACGGTAATATTTTTCGTAATCAAAGAAGTGAAGAAATTTTTACCGTCAGCAGTTATGAGTTCCTTCTGGTGTTCTGTCCAGAAATCAGGTGGTAGTACTGCTGGGTTCATCATGGATACTATAGCTCCTGTATCAAAAAAGGCTATAGCAGGAATGGGTTTAGCATATTTGGAGGTGCTGATTTGGACTGGTGCTTGTGGATGAGTTTTGGGAGTGTTGATATAGAGGACTGTAGAAGAGCTTTTTCTGGTGGTATGGGGTCTGATTCTAGAGGAACAGAGATGTGGTAGGATGACGAAATTTTGTCTTCTTCAATTGCAATGAGGGTGTGATCATCAACGTCCTCTTGCTCAACGAAAAGGGATTCAAGGTCATTATCTTCATAAATTAGGCTAACCTATTTAATTTGGCAAGAGGTTTTGCCGCTTTTTCTTCAAGGACATTGTTTAGCATAGTAATCTTTTTGCTTGCAGACATAACAGTAATCTAACTTGCCTTTGAAGGCTTTGGAAGGTATGCTCTTCTTTCTAAAATATCTTCATTTCTTCTTGGAGGATCATCGATCAGTCGTATGGATTCTGGAGAATTTCTTCTTTTTGGAGGATTTCTCGCAAGAAGAATTTTTGCAACATGATGATTTGATAATAAGATCAGGTCTTCTGCATGCTTGATCAACTTCCATATCTCCTTTGAGGTATTGTTTAATGACTTGTCGTTTGTGACAGAGATCTTCAAGTCCTTGTAAGATAGCTTGTCAGATCTGTCCTGGAGTCATTCGAAGGATAGATTGATATTTCTGTCTGATGTACATACCAACTCCTTGGGCCAAAGCTTGTGGAATAGAACTGAGGAATGCTTGCGTTGGACTAATATCTGTGAATCTGGAGGTGAACTCTGCGAAGATGTTCTCGGTTGTAAAACAAGATAAGTCTCTGGTGGCCATCCAAGCATGAAATTTTTGCTAGAGGAATGTCATCTAATTAGAATGTGAATGTTTTGGAGGCAGTTAACTTTTTGGATGTGGGAGGCTATTCTGGTTCATCAACTATTGGAGTAGCCTCAGATATTTTTTGCTTCATCTGCTTCTTCTCGGGTAATGTTGATTTGAGGTATTTTCGGATTAAGATCTTCAGAAGAAGATTGTTTAGAAGAATCTGATCAGATGATGATTCCAAGACTGGTTCTGACTCTACTGAAGAAGAGTAATGTGTTTCAAATTAAGTTTGTTCTTGTACAATAGTAATATGATGTGTAGCACCCTGTTAGAGTATTAGAGCCAATGGATTCTGAATCATAGCTTCATTCTGAACTTCTACAGGAGGAGTAGGCTGTGGCTGTTGTTTCTGTTGTTTTTGAGCATGTTTTGTCTTAAGCCATTGAGCAACATTGGAAATATTCAGAGATGGTTTAGACATTTGATATCCCATTGTACCAAAAGCAGAGTATTGTGTCTTGGAAAGAGGGTAAAAGCTGGAACAAGATGGAGGAGGAGGAGTATAAGGTACAGACTCAATCTGTGCTTTGAGATAGGCAATGTAATCTTGCAAGTCACATATCTCTTTCTGCTTTTGCTAAATAACTATGGCAGGGTTGACACCAGGCATGGGGAGATCATAAGGGATCAGCTTTAATCTTTTCTCCATGTTGACAATGAGTTGTTTTGTAGCTTCCAAGTCTTGTACTTGGCAATCAACCTTTGTTTCAATAGTAACAAGATGGGAATTTACCTATGTGACCTTCTGATCAATCTGAGTAAGAATCTTATTCTGGGCGACTATATTTTTAGATTGCCAGTTTAAGACTGTTTCAACAGGATTAGCTGGTGCTGATTGTCCACTGGGTAGAATAGTGGTTGAAGCGTTGGTAATTTTGTGTGAGTGTTTGGCATTGTCCTTGATGAATGAGGAGGTTTGGGGAAAAATAGGGTTAAGTGGTGGAAATTCTGTAGGTTGGAATGGGGGTTGGTGGTTTGTAAAGTGGATTGGTTGATTTACAGGTAAGAGTGATTGTGTTTTCTTTGGCTAAGATGATGAGAAATTTTTCATAGTAGGGATGAAGTGGAGGCCTAGGTTTCGGGGGTAACATGTGGACGTAATTTTAGCTATGGAAGAGTCATGCTTGCTGCGAGTCTAAATGACTTGAGCACCTTGTTGGTAGTCTAGATCAATCTCAGGTTCTTTTGCTGAGCATGGAGATGGGTTCTGCTTCTTTTTCCTTCTCCTTCTGTGGCTATGTTAATCATTGCAGAGGCAATCTTCAAAGGCAAACTGAGAGTAGCTATTCTAATAAGACTCACAAGAGTCACAGTGGCCCCATTAACAGTGATTGGAGAATTGGTCTGTCTAGAAGATAACTGGTTTGACATCAGGAGTGTACCATTTAATGATGTCAGGAAAAGTATCCCTATGAGATACTAAATGATTGTCTGGACCAAGTCTGGTGATCCGGTCAAGATCATCCTGGTGATAGGAAGGAGGATTCTTGACAAGAAGCCAAATCATAGAGATTCTCGGGTATGATTGACGGATAGCCTGGAGATGCTTGTTGTCAAATCTAATGGAAACAGTACAATCAAATTTCTGAGATATGTGGGAGGACGAATATTCTAGAGGCTGGTTAGTTGCCTAATGAACCTTTTCATACTCTGTCACCCAAGCATCTAGAAGAAGTTGTAGAAGCTCCTATACTGAACTGTATAGATCATCTGATAGTGCAGAGTGGCTGTAAGAGCATTATGAACTTACGAGGACCCTGTAATCTGAACTTGTACCTTCAAAGCATTCAGAACTTGTACCGTCCTTATCCTGCCAACCATCAAAATAGCTTATGAATGGTACCTTCACCATTTACTAAATTCACAACCCGATACAGAAACCCCTTTTGATTACTTTCACCTCCAGCCAGCCAACTCATCTCAACCATCACATCAGAATCCCTTTGATCACGTGGTTTCTGAAACATATGCTTGCACCACTTGTGTCACCTCACTCAAAAAAGATGCACTTAGAAAATTCAAGAAGAAAGCAAAAGCTCATTCACGCTATCTGGACATCATTGAAGAAAGGAACTTGACAGACCCTGGCTCCACTGATACAGATGTATCTTCACCGACAACTTCTGAAGAATATAGATGTGATGACTTTTACCTTTAGAGGTTTCGGTGTGTTTTCACCTTTATTTCAGTGTGATATCATGTCATCTTTACTTTTAAGCTGATTAAAGCTGATAATGACTTAGTGTGTTATGTAAGCAATGACGTCATTAATCTCATGATGTAAGCAATGATGTCACACCACAATAATGTGTTTCTCTGGATCATTCCCCGAAGTTCTATATATAGACTCCTTGGTTGTAAGCAGAAGGCAAGTTTTTCCTACTGTAATAATATCTCTTATTTCCAAAAAATCTATGGCTCTCTAAATTTTCTTTTTCTTCATCTCTACTTCAATTTCTGATATGGCTTTAGCTTAGGTCCTTGTTTGGTGATGCTTAGAAACTAAGAGTATTCCTTCTTGAATTGTTGAAAGATAAGAGGACAGGATCCTTTGAGTGCCCAAGAGTTGGCCGTTATGTTGATCCAAGTTATACATTATGAAACAATTCTTGTCTGAATATTTAGAGTTTCTAGGTTTCATTATATATGGTATCAGAGCCATTGGTGTATCTGAAATTAAGCTAGAGTTGAAGAAGTATTTTCCTAGTTATGCATCAACAAACTTCCCATTCATCTATTTCCATAGATACTACTCCTTCCTTCTATCAAACTACTTCTAAAAAATTGATCTTACTTATATGAAGTCACTGTAGATTCATCTTCTCAGTTCTCCCCTGAGAATAATCCGTTTATGTTATACTAAGTATGCCAAGTCTATCACCTCTCCATGGAAGACATTTAAGTCTCTCATCTGTCAAACACCTTCTTTCGTCCGAGAATATGTTCAATGTTCAAAGATGGATGAACATCCTATTGTTGCTACAGGTAAAGGGCAATTTGTTACTCTTTATATTCCAGAAGACTTTTCTCATCAATGGAAGCAACATGGTTATACCTATCTTCACTTTGGAGTTATTCGTATAGCTCTCACTCTTCATGGCAGAAAAGGCCTTCCTATGGTTGCCAAATTGCCTTACTAGACACTCGTTTTCTAGCATATCATCATGTTGTATAGCCACAGTTGAAGCTGCGTTGAATGCTGGCACTATGTTTATTACCCTATATCCAAACTTCAGTATGTCTCTTGTAGATCCACACCTTCTGAATGCTTTGAAGTACAAGTTCAGATTACAGGGTCCTCGCAAGTTCATGATGCTCTTATGGCCACTCTGCACTATCAGATGATCTATAGAGTCCAGAATCATGCCATTGATCTCTCTCTCCAGGGTGGAGATTGTTAGCCCTAAGGGCAAATCATGTAGTTATGATTAGTTTTGAATAATGACAAACATTGATGAGGACTAATGTGCTTGTATGATTGAGTGATAGGATTCATAGATTGAGAAGCATGAAGTCTTATTGCCTTGGAGTCACAATGCAAGAACAACTCAACTATGCCAAAGGTGATTGAAGATTGAAGAGTATGTTCAAGATGATTGAAGGTATTGAAGACTTAGAGTGTAGAGTTTTTATGCTAAATAGGTATATTTTTCTATAAACTCTACACTTGTATGTCTTGGAATTAGTTGAATGCATAAGAGAGCACAAAACTTGTTTTTTAATGATTTTTAATGAACTTGTTAACAAAAAGTATGTTTTTTGAAGTTTCAAATGATCTTAAGTAAACTTTGGATGATTAAAATGTTTTGGTAACTGTTTTTGTGTTTAAAAGTGCTTAAATGACTTATCTATTCATACAAAATGATTTCAATGTTATTAAGGATTATTTTTAAATGATTTGACAAAATTTGATAAGTTTGGATGCAAGTTTGGTCGTCCAAACTTTGAAAATGATCACTGTGCTTCCAGAGAAGTTCGGACGCAAGTTCGAACGCATGGAGTAAAGTTCGGACATCCAAACTTTCTCTGATAGCATGGTCACTCTTTTTTCCAGAGAATTTCGGACGTAAGTTCGGACGCATAAGGAAAAGTTCGGACTTTCGAACTTTTCCAGACAGCTTGGCACAGTAAAGTTAGGACGCATAGCAGAAAGTTCGGACGTCCAAACTTCTCTGAAACTTGCCATTACTAGCCGTTGTATAGCTGTTGCATTTGAATTTTCAAATCTATAAAAGCTATAAACTTCAGATTTTTTGCAAGTTTTAAATTCTTGTAAACTCTAAACATTCCAAAGCCTTTAGCAAACATTTCAAGTTCTCTTTTGTCTTGTGCTTTCAATTGATCATTCAATATTCCAAAGACAACAAAGTGTGAAGGTACAACATTGTGTAAACATCTACCAACAAGTGGTAACATCTACACATTCTTCTTTCTATATTAAACTGTGTTTTCTCTATTAGCTCATTGCAAGGTTATCTTGTGACATAAAATCCTTTTGATAAGGGTGAGCCATAGACTAGATTAATCTAGGTTGTGGTGTAAAACCTGTGTGTGGGTGAGCCTTGGATTAGATTGGTCTTTAGGTTGTCTTTAGATATAAAATCCTTGTGGAAGGGTGAACCTTATTTGTATAATTACTAAAAAAGGTTGTAAGTGTAAAACTATTATGTGGTGAGCCTCTTATGTAATTTGTAGACTTGAGCTTATAGTAGCTTGTTTGAAATCCTTAAGTGTAGGCTTAAGGTAGTGCACGTAGATCTTGAAGAGATCAAACCACTATAAATTGCTTGTGTTCTTTGTTCTTATATTGCTCTACTGCTATTGAACCAAGCACATAGAATCTGTTTTTTGCTTAGACTTATAAAAGGATTGTGTTTGCGAAAATTACCCAAATACTTAATTCACCCCCCCTCTTAGGTATTTCAATTGGTATCAGAGCAAGGACTTCTTGTGTGGTTTTACAACCTAAAAGTTAAAGATCTTATGGCTAATATCTCAAACTTACCTTACCTAGAAGGGTCTTCCACAAATAGACCACCTTTGTTTGATGGAACAAACTATACCTTTTGGAAATCTAGAGTTAAGATATATTTTTGTTCTACAAATTTTGATTTGTGGAATATTGTTGAAAAAGGTCCTTATATTCCTATGAAAATGAGAACAGATGGAGTGACCTTAGAACCAAAGTCTACGGATGAATTTGATGAACATGATTCAAAGGAAATGACATTGAATTATCAGGCCATGAACATATTAAGTTGTACTTTAGATGTAACTGAATATAATAGAGTTAGTGGTTGTGACACTGCTCATGATATGTGGAGATTACTCCAAATAACTCATGAGGGTACAAACCAAGTTAAAGAATCTAAACTTCCCATGCTTGTTAGAGACTATGAACTTTTTACCATGAAGCAAGGTGAGAATGTTAGTGATATGTTTACAAGGTTTACTAACATTTTCAATGGCTTAAAAGCTTATGGAAAGAGCTATACTATTGGAGAGCAAAACATGAAGATTTTGGATGCTCTACCAAAATCTTGGCAGCCAAAGACACTTGCTATTGAGGAGTCCAAGGTCTTAAAAACTCTTCCTCTTGAAGAGCTTATTCAATCTCTGCTCACACATGAAATGAAGATGAAAAGATTAAATGACAAAGAAGATGAAGAAAAGGGAAGAAAAGGAGTTGTACTCAAGACTTCAAATTACTTGAGTGAAGAAGAAAAATCTTCAAGTGAAGGAGAACAGGGTAACAGTGGAGAAGAGGAAATTGCCATGAAAGTTAGGAAATTCAAGAGATTCTACAAGAAAGAGTTCCTCAAGAAAGGAAGAAAGCCAACCAAGAAGAGTGGACAGTCTTCATCCTTCAAACCCCAATGTTTTGAATGTAAAAGCACAGAACATCTTGTTGCTGATTGTCCCAAAATTTTGGAAAGGGAAAGAGACAGCAAGAACAAAAAGAAATCTGCCAAGAAAGGAAAAGGATTGGCTGGAACATGGGATCAACAAGAAAGTGAAGATGACAGTGAAGGAAAGGCCAACATATGCTTTATGGCAATTGATGATGAGGTACAATCTTCTCCTTCTATTTCTAATTTCTATGATGATGATGTTGATCCTAGTGAATTACTTATAGAAATGTATGAGAAACTGAAAAAGGCTTCTAAAAGGAATAAAGAAATGAAATCCAAAATAAATGATTTATCAAATGAGAATTCAAAATTATTTGTTGAAAATGGTAAACTTCTTGAGACCATTAATTATCTTAACATTGAAAAAGATGTTTTAAATGCAACCATACAAAACATATCTTCTGAAACTAAAGAGCTTTGCATAAAAGTTATTTCTCTTGAAAAAATGCTTAGTGATCATGAGATTTTAAAAAGGAAAGTTAATGATCTTACATCATGTATTGAAAAATTCACAAATGGAAGAGAAAATTTAAATAAAGTACTTGGTTATCAAAGATCTTCATTTGCAAAACATGGTCTTGGTTTTACTCATGATAGCTATGTTTCAAAGTATAAAAACTCTTTTGCTAAAGAAACTTCTAATTCTAGGTCTCATATTTGTTGCACATATTGTGGCAAGCATGCACACAAGGTTTCTAAATGTTTTGTCAAAAGAAAGATAGAAAATGGTGTTAAGACTATTTGGAAAGTCAAAGGAACTTTCACTAATCCCCTTGGACCCAAGAAAATATGGGTACCAAAAATCACTCTTTCCAATTTGGTGTAGGTTCAATTTGCTTCTAGATCAAGTGCCACAAAATGGTTTCTTGACAGTGGCTGTTCAAGAGATATGACAAGAAATGCCTCACTTGTTAGTGAGCTTCAAGCAACAAGTGAAGGCTTTGTCACATTTGGTGATAAGAAGAAAGGAAAATACTTGGAATAGGTAACATTGGTAAAGGTTCCTTCCGTCTTATTAAACAAGTATTGCTCATTGATGGTTTAAAGTATAATTTACTTAGCATTAGTCAATTATGTGACAATGGATGTAAAGTAGAATTCAAATGTGATACTTGTACTATTCTTGATAGTGCAAGTAGCAAAACTCTCTTTGTTGCTAAAAGAGTTGGAAACATATATGTGTTATATCTTGATGAACTGATCACAAATGATATCAAATGTCTTGCCATTCATGACAATGATGGATTTTTGTGGCATAGAAGATTAGGACATGTAAGCATGGATTTATTGAATAAACTTTCTACACAAGAGCTAGTTAGAGGATTACCCAAAATGCATTTTGATAAAACACGTCTTTGTGATGCTTGTCAATATGGAAAACAATCAAAAACATCTTTTAAACCAAAGAAAATGGTATCTACTTCAAAACCTCTTGAACTTATTCACATGGACTTATTTGGACCAATGAGGACCACTAGTCTTGGTGGTAAAAGATATGCTTATGTGATTGTAGATGATTTTTCAAGATTTACTTGGGTGCTCTTCTTAGCTCAAAAAGATGAAACATTTCATAAATTTGCAAAACTTTTCAAAAAGGTTCAAACATCCCTTGAATATAAACTGATTTCTATTAGAAGTGACAACGGAAGACAATTTTGCAATCAAGAGTTTACAAAATTTTGTGATGAATATGGTATTACTCACAATTTCTTAGCTGCTAAAACATCTCAACAAAATGGTGTTGTTGAAAGGAAAAATAGAACTTTACAAGAGATGGCTATGTCAATACTTTGTGAAAATCCCTTGCCAAAATACTTTTGGGCTGAAGCTATAAATACTGCTTGCTATGTAATGAATAGAGTTTTATTAAGACCTTTTATAAGAAAAACACCTTTTGAACTTCTATTTAATAGAACTCCTTCAATTGTTTATTTTAAAGTGTTTGGTTGTAAATGTTTTATTTTAAATATCAGTGATAATCTGGGAAAATTTGATAAAAAAGCAGATGAAGGAGTATTTCTTGGCTATTCATCAAATAAAAAGGCATATAGAGTCTATAACAAAAGAACATTATGTGTTGAAGAAACCATACATGTAACTTTTGATGAATCTAACATTTATCATCAAAGAAGAAATGAAGATGATGCAGGTTCCTCAATAATTGAAAATCAAACTCATCATCAAGTACCTACATTGGAAGAACATGCCAAGGAAGAGGAAATAATGGAGCAAGAACAAGATGGTCAACCAAGCAATGATCATGAGTTTCCAAAGGATCTAACATATGCAAGAGGTCATCCTAAGGAGCAAATCATTGGTGATGTCTCCCAAGGAGTTAAAACAAGGCGGTACTTTATTGATGATTTTGCCCTTTTATCTCATTTAGAACCTAAAAACATTGATGATGCATTGAGTGATAATTTCTGGATTATTGCTATGGAAGAAGAGGTAAATCAATTTGAAAGGAATAAAGTTTGGACTCTTGTTCCAAGACCCCATGATCATTCTATTATTGGTACAAATGGGTCTTTAGAAATAAATTAAATGAACTAGGAGAAGTTGTTAGAAATAAGGCTAGACTTGTTGCTCAAGGCTTCAACCAAGAAGAATGTATTGATTATGGTGAAACTTTTGCTCCTGTAGCCAGATTGGAATCTATAAGAATACTTTGGCTTTTGCTTGTTTTAAAGGATTTCAGTTATTTCAAATGGATGTCAAAAGTGCTTTTCTAAATGGTTTTATTGAAGAAGAGGTTTATGTAGAACAACCTTCCCGTTTTGTTCATGAAAAATTTCCTAATCATGTTTTTAAATTAACCAAAGCTCTATATGATTTGAAACAAGCCCCAAGAGCTTGGTATGAAAGATTGAGTGGTTTTCTTCTTTCAAAAGGATTTGCAAAAGGAAAAGTGGACACAACTCTTTTTATAAAAACATCTAGTAATGATATTTTACTTGTGCAAATTTATATTAATGATATTATTTTTGGAGCCACTAACACATCTCTTTGTGAAGAATTTGTCAAATCTATGCAAAATGAATTTGAAATGAGCATGATGGGAGAACTGAATTTCTTTCTTGGGCTGCAAATTAAACAAACTAAGGATGCAGTTTTCATAAACCAAGCAAAGTATACCAAGGAGCTTTTGAAAAGATTTGGAATGGATCAAGCAAAAGGAATAGGAACTCCAATGAGCTCATCAACCAAACTTGATAAAGATGAAAAAGCTAAAAATGTTGATGAGAAGTCATATAGAGGTATGATTGGAAGTTTACTCTATCTCACAGCAAGTAGACCAGATATTATGTTTGCTGTGTGCTTATGTGCTAGATTTCAATCATATCCTAAAGAATCTCATTTAATTTTTGTCAAACGTATTTTTCGTTATTTGATTGATACACATGACTATGGTCTTTGGTTTTCAAAATCCATCTTTTGATCTTATTGGATATTCGGATGCTGATTATGCCGGATACAAAGTTGAACGAAAGAGTACGAGTTGTCATTGTCAATTTCTTGGTAGTTGTCTTGTGTCTTGGTATAGTAAAAAACAAGCTTGTGTGTCTTTGTCTACTGCTGAAGCTGAATACATTGCAGCTGGTAGTTGTTAAGCTCAATTATTATGGATGCAACATACACTACTTGATTATGGTATTAAATTAAATTGTATACCTATTTTATGTGATAATACTAGTGCCATCAATTTGAGCATAAATCCCATCCAACACTCTAGAACAAAGCATATAGAGATTAGGCATCATTTTATTTGTGATCATGTTGCTAAAAGAAACATATGATTAGAATATATAAACACAAATGACCAAATTGCTGATATATTCACAAAGCCTTTGGCTGAGGAAAGGTTCACTCATTTAAGAAGGCTCTTAGGAATCTCAAAATTCAATTACTAATGTGTTTATTTGAATGTGACAAAAGCAAGAAAAATTTGGATGCATTGAGTGAAAATGGATCGTCCAAACTTTGTCAGAAAATTCTGGATAGAAAAGTTCGGATGCATGACAGAAAGTTCGGACGTCTGAACTTTCTGTAACTGGAGAAACAGAGAAGTTCAGACGCATGTTCGGACGCAGACCAAAAAGTTTGGTCGTCCGAACTTTGCGGTTACAGCGGTTTTTAAGAAACTAAACCAGCAGTTAATCATACAATTTATCATCTGAACTCTCTCCTTTTCAAAATTTCTCTCTACCCACTCGCGTCCAAACTTAAATCCCTCTGTGATTTCACCATTTTCACATCAAAATACTTGGATCCTTGAATTCCCAGCCTTACACTCCTCTCAAATCTCGCTGCTTTTCTGTTAGAAGATCAAAATGGTGAGAACTAAAGGAGCAAATGTGGAAAAAGGGAAAGCAAAGGTCAGTGAAGGAGGACGGATTCTCAATGAACCAAGGAGAATTAGGGTTCCTTAATCATCATCTGGAGCAGACAAGTTTATCTCAATCAAAGCTATATCAAAATTTGAAGATTGGAACAAGAAATCTAGGAAAATCATCCCTGGAAACAGAGTTGATTTTGACAAGCTCACCAATATGGGTAATGTCCTATCTTTATTTGGTGATATTGGGTGGAGTAATTTGTTGGCTATAGATGAAGAGTACTATCCCTCTCTTGTATATGAATTTTATGCCAATCTAAAAGAAGAGAGAATAGAATATGAGGGAGAAGATGTTAATCAATGGTATTCATCTAGAGTATCTCAAATAGATTTTGAATTCAATGATGCATTAGTAAATAGAATTTGTGGAGTGAGTGATGTTGGAGCAAGATATTTTTCTTTGGGACAACACTGGTATGAAGGAGAATTGTTTACAAATGCTAGATTTGAAGAAGCTTTCACCAATGGTAGAGAGTTTAGAACCATTAAGGAAAGAGAGGTTAAGGCTTCAGATGCAAGGGGAAGAGTTATGCATCATATGATTACAACCATGATTATTCCTAACTTTGGTCACAAAACATTTGTGGGGAACATTCATATTGTGATTATGCTTGCTTTCCATGAGCATAGGAGATTGAATTTTGGATACATGGCATTGAAGCATATGATTGGGGTTAGAAAGACTGATAACAAGGATTTACCATATGGAAAACTTCTGACAAGATTTTTCTAACATTTTCGAGTCAAACTTCCTGTTAGAGGACCAGCTTTTAAAAGAGGACAAATTTATACAAATGACTCTCTCAAAAGGATGCAATTGACTCTTGATGATGAGGGAGTGTGGAGAACTAGAAGAGAGACCCCTCCAAAGAGAGTTGAAGCAGAGGAAAGTGAGGAAACTGAAGAAGAAGAAGAAGATGAGGCAAACACATGGCCAAGGGAAATGAAAACTAAGAGAAGGCATGATTCAACAAGTGAGGGGGAGCAACCTCCTTCCAAAAGAAGACTCTTTGAAGAAGAGGCAACTTCACAATCATATCCTATTGTTGGGGAAGGTACTAGTGCTGAAGAGATTTCAAGAGAAAATAAATTCAAGATGCACTAAACAACCACATGAAAGAAATGGAGAAAATGTATAAATTCTTTGAAACATTTGCTCCTATGGTGCTTGGAAAACTGGATAGTTTGGAGAATAGAGTCAAGCACATTGAGGAAATATTGATAAGAAATCCTCAAAGTGAAGAAGAAGAAGAAGATGAGGCAGACACATGGCCAAGGGAAATGAAAACTAAGAGAAGGCATGATTCAACAAGCGAGGGGGAGCAACCTCCTTCCAAAAGAAGACTCTTTGAAGAAGAGGCAACTTCACAATCATATCCTATTGTTGGGGAAGGTACTAGTGCTGAAGAGATTTCAAGAGAAAATAAAATTCAAGATGCACTAAACAACCACATGAAAGAAATGGAGAAAATGTATAAATTCTTTGAAACATTTGCTCCTATGGTGCTTGGAAAACTGGATAGTTTGGAGAATAGAGTCAAGCACATTGAGGAAATATTGATAAGAAATCCTCAAAGTGGTGAGGGGCCTTCTAGAACTCAAGAGGAAAAGGATGATGAGAATGATGAAGATAACAAGAAAAATGAAGAAGGCAGTAACAGTGATGAAGATGATGATGATAATGATGGTGACCAAGGGAATGGCAATGAGCAAGTCATGGAGTCTCAAGGAGGAGATCAAGGATTGCAGCAAGCTGGAATCAGTCAAGAAGGAGGTCAAATTGTAAGAGCTGAAATAGCAACCCCATCAAATTCAACATTTGGCCATGGAATAGTCAAGCATGTTGCTGTCAAGAAGAAACCGAGAAAGGACTCTCCATCAATATCTAAAGACTAAGCACATCTTCACTCTTATTTCCATTTAATGCTTTTATTTATTTTGAACCTTTACTAGCATGTTTTATGCAAATCTCTCTGTTTTTGCACTTTAAATTTCTGCACTCTATCACTAGTTTAATGTGGCCTATGTAATAGCTTTAATGGTATGAAGCTCAATGATGAAACCTTAGAGTTGAGAGCTTCCTTTAGTAATTATCAGTCTCATTTTCATTTTCCCATTCTTGAGTGTTAACAAAAAGGGGAGAAAGAAATGAGTTCTGTAAAATGCAATAATATGCTGCAAATATGGTGCAATGTGTGTTAATAGTATGTTAAGTGATACACTGTAGTATGTTAAGTTATACACTTGGAAAAATTTTTGGTGATACACTGTGAAAACTTTTTGGCATATTTGACTATATTTATACATTTGAAATTTAAATTGGAAAGAATTATAATATGTGAGGATAGAGTTCATAAGTTTGGACTTTAAGTTCGGATGCAAACCAAAAAGTTCGGACGCATACAAACTGTCAAACCAAAACTGATTTTTCTGTTGTTCAAATTGTTTGAAAATTGTTTTAATTCTTCCCATCATGTTTTAACAACTTTAGAAAGGCTTATTTTCAAATATTCTAGCCTTCATCTCACATATTTTAAAGTTTGGACTTCAAATTTCAATGTTCGGATGCATGAGTCTGAAATTTGGATGCATCCATATTTTGGTGCCAAAATGTGCTCCTTTGTTGTTCAAATTGATTCAAATATGTTTTAATCTCTTCTAATATGTTTGAACAACCTTAGGAAAGCTTATTTTCAAAAATTGCAGCCTTCATTTCACTTATTTTATTGTTTGGACTTGATATGTTAGAATTTGGATGCTGAGCATCTCAAGTCCAAACTTGTCGAAAAATGAGCACAATCTAAGGGGGAGCATTGTTAAGCTTTTACAACCTTAAAACCTCTCTTAGAACTTTTTCTAAATGCTTAAATACTATATCTTCTATCTTAGTTGGAAGGAAGGAGGTAAATGGAGGTTGGTCTTGTCATAGGCTCATATTGAGCCTTTTGTATGTCAATGTGCTAAATTGGTTATTATCCATCATTGACATCAATGCTTCTTTGTACTACATTGTTTAAATCCATCACATTTTGCATCAAAGTTTGTCATCATCAAAAAGGGGGAGATTGTTAGCCCTAAAGGCAAATCATGTAGTTATGATTAGTTTTGAATAATGACAAACATTGATGAGGACTAATGTGCTTGTATGATTGAGTGATAGGATTGATAGATTGAGAAGCATGAAGTCTTATTGCCTTGGAGTCACAATGCAAGAACAACTCAACTATGCCAAAGGTGATTGAAGATTGAAGAGTATGTTCAAGATGATTGAAGGCATTGAAGACTTAGAGTGTAGAATTTTTATGCTAAATAGGTATATTTTTCTATAAACTCTACACTTGTATGTCTTGGAATTAGTTGAATGCATAAGAGAGCACAAAACTTGTTTTTGAAATGATTTTTAATGAACTTGTTAACAACAAGTATGTTTTTTGAAGTTTCAAATGATCTTAAGTAAACTTTGGAAGATTAAAATGTTTTGGTAACTGTTTTTGTGTTTAAAAGTGCTTAAATGACTTATCTATTCAAACAAAATGATTTCAATGTTATTAAGGATGATTTTTAAATAATTTGACAAAATTTGATAAGTTTGGATGTAAGTTTGGTCGTCCAAACTTTGAAAATGCTCACTGTGCTTCCAGAGAAGTTCGGACGTCCAAACTTTCTCTGATAGCATGGTCACTGTTTTTCCAGAGAATTTCGGATGCAAGTTCGGATAACGAAAAGTTCAGACGTTCGAACTTTTCCAGACAGCTTGGCACAGTAAAGTTTGGACGCATGGCAGAAAGTTCAAACGTCCGAACTTCTCTGAAACTAGCCATTTTATAGTTGTTGCAATTGAATTCTTGTGGACTCTAAACATTCCAAAGCCTTAGCAAACATTTCAAGCTCTCTTTTGCCTTGTGCTTTCAATTGATCATTCAATATTCCAAAGACAACAAAGTGTGAAGGTGCAACATTGTGTAAACATCTACCAACAAGTGGTAACATCTACACATTCTTCTTTCTCTATTAAACTGTGTTTTCTCTATTAGCTCATTGCAAGGTTATCTTGTGACATAAAATCATTTTGATAAGGGTGAGCTATAGACTAGATTAATCAAGGTTGTGGTGTAAAACCTATGTGTGGGTGAGCCTTGGATTAGATTGATCTTTAGGTTGTCTTTAGATATAAAATCCTTGTGGAAGGGTGAACCTTGTTTGTATAATTACTAAAAGAGGTTGTAAGTGTAAAACCATTGTGTGGTGAGCCTCTTATGTAATTTTTAGACTTGAGCTTATAGTAGATTGTTTGAAATCCTTAAGTGTAGGCTTAAGGTAGTGGACGTAGATCTTGAAGAGATCGAACCACTATAAATTGCTTGTGTTCTTTGTTCTTATATCGCTCTACTGCTTTGCTATTAATTGCCTTACTCTTCTATTAAACCAAGCACACACAATCTGTTTTTTGCTTAGACTTATAAAAGGATTGTGTTTGCGAAAAATTACCCAAATACCTAATTCACCCCCCTCTTAGGTATTTCAGAGATGATGCCCTCCTCATTCGAGTTGATGACAAACAGTTAGCAGTCTGTACCCATATTCCTAAGCAAATTCCCAAACAGGAGCTTCTACAGCTTCTTCCAGATGCTTGGGTGACAGAGTATGAAAAAATTCATGAGGCAGCTAACCAGCCTCTAGAATCTTTATCCTCCCAGATATCTTATAATTCTGATAGAACTATTTCCATCAGATTTGACCACAAGCATCTCTAGGCCGTCCGTCAATCATACTCGAGAATCTCTATGATTCGGATTCCTGTCATGAATCCTCCTTCCTATCACCAAGATGACTACCAGACTTGGCCTAGACAATCCTTTAGTATCTCATCAGGATACTTTCCCCGAGATCATTAAATGGTACACACCCGATGCCAAACCAGTTGTCTTCGAGATAGACCCATTCTCCAATCACTGTTATTGGGGCCATTGTGACTCTTGTGAGTCCTGTCAAAATAGTTGCTCTTAGTATGGCTTTGAAGATTGCATCTGCAATGATTACCATAGTCGCAGAAGGAGAAGAAAAAAGAAGCAGAACCCATCTCCATGCTCAACAAATGAACCTGAGATTGATCCTGACTACCAACAAGGTGCTCAGGTCATTTAGACTCGCAGCAAGTATGACCCTTCCATAGCTGAAATTCCGTCCACATGGTTACCCACGAAACCAAAGCCTCTACTTCATCCCTACTATCAAAAATGCCTCAGCATCTTAGCCAAAGAAAAACCAATCACTCTACCCTATAAACCAACCAATCCACTTTATAAACTACCAACACCACCAACTCCCATTCCAGCAATTTTGCATGTTCCAACCTACAGAATTTCCACCACATAACCCTGTGTTTGCCAAACCTTCTCATTCATCAAGGACAATTCCAAACACTCACACAAAATTGCCAATGTTTCATCCACTATTCTACCCAGTAGACAATTATCACCAGCTAAACCTATTGAAATAGTCTTTAACTGGCAATCTGAAAATTCAATTGCCCAGAAAAAGATTCTTACTCAGATTGAGCAGAAGGTCACACACGTAAATTCCCATCTTGTACTATTAAAACAAAGGTTGATTCCCAAGTACAAGACTTGGAAGCTACAAAACAACCCATTGTCAACATGGAGAAAAGATTAAAACAGATCCCTTATCATCTCCCCATACGTGGTGTCAATCATTTACCAGAAGCAGAAATAGATAGGTGACTTGCAAGATTACATTGCCTATCTCAAAGCACAGGTTGAGTGTATACCTTATACTCCTCCTCCTCCTGTAACTACTCCTCATCCATCTTCTTCTAGTTTTTTCCCTCCTTTCACCAATCCCTTTCTCCTACCTTTCAAGACACAATACCCTGCTTTTGGTACAATGGGATATGAAATGTCTAAACCATCTCCGAATACTTTCAATGCTGCTGAATGGCTTAAGACAAAACAAGCTCAAAAACAACAGAAACAACAGCCACAACCTACTCCTTCTCCAAAAGTTCAAAAGTAATCTATGATTCAAAATCCGTTGACTCCAATACTTCAACAAATTGCTAAACCTCATATTGCTATTGTACAAGAACAAACTTCATCTGAACCACTTTGTACCTCAGCAAAGTCAGAACCAATCTCTGAACCAGACTTCGAGTTATCATCTAATCCATATTCTAAAATTCATTTTTCTTCTCTTATCCATGGCAAGCATAATTACATCATACATATTATCAACAGAAGATTTTTGCCCAAAGTATGCTATAATCAAGGTAGTAAGCATGTGATGCAAAATTCTTTCACTAGCATCAAAAGCTTTTATCTCTCTCTTCTTTGTAGTCTTGAGGCTTCTACCATTTGTATAGGCATTCTCAACCCCTTCATGTGAGTATAACTCACTTATGAAACAATGTCCCTAGGAAGAATAATGCTTAAACCCAACAACCTCAACATCACAAATTCCATTGAGCAATACATTATTAATCTCAAAACCAACTTGTGATACTCTTGAAGAATACCACTAAGTAGCTTTCTTACCAATTTGCTCAACTCTTTCTCCCTTAATATTTGCATAAACGTCATAAACTAAGAAAGGTAATAGCATTCATCAGACATAAGCAAACTAGTCCAGCTCATACCATTGGAAAATGAGAGTATATTACCTATTTCAGATAGTTTGATGACATCCACCTTGTGGCTCGGATTTATCTTATGGTTTCTTTTTGTCCAATCATCAAATTCAGTAGCAGCCTTCACTATGACAGATTTATGAAGCCTTGACATGCTTTGAGGAACTTAAACCTTCCTTGGTTCATTGATCACTGGTCCTCCTTTTCTTTCTTTGGCTTTTCCCTTTCCTTTTCTCATGCTAGGCTTCTTTGTCCACACAATTGTGAATTTTAGAGAAAGGATGTGATTTTCAAAGAGTATTTAGCACTTAGAATACGAGCATCAAGTGGGATTGATGATTTAATAGTGAAGGTTGGATGTCCGAATATTCTGCATGCGTCCAAATCTTGCATTCAAAATTCACCTAGAGCTACAACAATTGAATACACTCATTAGTTATTGAATTTTGAAAATCTTAAGCTTCTTCTAAGATTGGTCAAACCTTTCTTCAGCCAATGGCTTAGTAAACATATCATCAGTTTGTTCATTAGTGCAAACATGCTTTAAACAAATATTATCCTTAGTAGAATTGAAAGACCTAAGAGGGGGATGAATTAGTTCTTTGACTAATTTTTGAAGACCATTTCCTTTTTATGAACCGAGTTTGGACAGATTATAATAACTTGTTTCAATGAGAGAATAATGACTCAATGACAAAGCAATAAATAATTTAAGAGCAATGAACACAAGCAATTTATAGTGGTTCGATCTCTTCAAGATCGACATCCACAACCTTTAGTCTACACTCAAGGATTTCAACCAATCTACTATATGCTCAAATTCAATCAATTACGCAAGAGGCTCACTACAAAGGGTACACCAAAAACCTCTTTTGCAATTCTACTAACAAAGTTCACCCTACCAAGGGATTTTATATCTATAAACAACCTTGAATCAATATCTCAAGAATCACCCTTACCTAAAGGATTTTATGTTACAAGATAACCTTGTATTGAGCAAGTAGAAAACAAGATTAAATAGTGAAGGGATGAGATATTACCACTGCTTGGCAGATGATTACACAATTTAGCACCACTTCACTTTGTTGTCTTTGGAATCTTGAATAATCACATGTAAGCACAAGACAAAAGATAGCTTTGATGTTTTCAAATGATTTTGGAATGTTAGAATTATTTAGGTATTCAAAAGTTACCAAAAATTTGAAGTTTATGGCTTTTATAGATTTTGAAAATCGGTTTTAACAATCATAAAACGGCTAGTAACGACTAGTTTTTGAGGAGTTCGGACGACCGAACTTGGATCCTTTGCGTCCGAACTCTCGTCTGAACATTACTGTGACATGCTGTTTGGGAAAGTTCAGACGACCGAAGTTTACCCCTTGCATCCGAACTTGGAACCGAATTTCTCTGGAAAAACATTAACCATGTTCACAGTTTGGACGTCCGAACTTCCATCCGAAGTTTTCAAATTTTGTCAAAACATTTGAAAATCAACCTCAATAAGTTTGAAATCATTTTGTACTAAAAGATAAGTCATTTAACAACTTTTGAACTCAAAGACCGTTACCAAAGCACTTGATCAGTCAAAGTTTACTCAAAATCATTTAAAATTCAAAAACAACACTTGGTAACACCAAGTTAATTCAAAGCCATTTAAGATTTAAAAACAAGTTTTGTGCTCTCTTATGCATTCAATAGATTCCAAGAAAAACAAGCGTTAATATACCTATTAAGCAAGTGTAAACCTACACTAGAGTCTTTAAAGCCTTCACTCCATAGGACATGCTCTATATTCTTGATCCTTGATCACACTTGAGTTGTCCTTAGCACTTTTAGCTCCAAGGCAATAAGAACTCTTTACTTCTTAATCCAAAAATCCTATCACACAAATGACATAAGAATTAGTCCTTTTCAATGTTTGTCATTATAAACTACATGATTTGCCCATAGGGCTAACAAGAATGATCTCTAATGAGATGATGTTTGATCTCTATATGCTTTTTCCTAGTTTGTTGAATGATATTAATGGTCAAATTTATTGCATTAGTGTCATCACATAGTATAGCCACATATTTGAAATCTAGACCATAATCACATAGAGCATCAATAAGGTAATTGAGAATGTTTTTAACAATAATCAAATGATACTCTTTAGGACAATATTAAAATCTACCAGATAAGCACATGACAAACATAATGTCGGGTCTACTTGCTGTCAAATAAGGTTGAATACTCCTATAAAACTTTTTTATTCATTCTTGTCAATTCTGTTTGATAACTTATAGGAGTGCTTATACCTTAACTTTATTCATAAAGGTGCCATCCTTGGTTTGCTTGATTTGTAGGCCAAGAGAGAAATTGAGTTTTCCTATCATTCTCATTTCGAATTTACTTTGCATCAACTTGGCAAACACATCACAAAGTGAAGTATTAATAGCTCCAAAAATGATATCGTCAACATATCTTTGACTAATAAAAGATCATTGTTGCAAGAGCGTTTTATGAAAAGAGTAGTGTCAACCTTTCCTCTTAAAAATCCTTTTGAAAGAGGAAAACCACTCAATCTTTCATACCAAACTCTAGAAGCTTGTTTTAAACCATACAAAGATTTGGAAAGTTTGAAGACATGGTTAGGATAGTTTTCATGAGCAAAACCTTGGGGTTGTTCCACATAAACCTCTTCTTCAATAAAACCATTTGACAAAGCACTTTTAACATCATTTGCAAAAGTTTAAAACCTTTAAAACATGCAAATGCCAAAAGCATTCTAATTGATTTAAATCTAGTAACCAGAGCTAAATTCTCATAATAATCAATGCCCTCTTCTTGATTGAACTTGTTTCTAACAACTTCTCCAGATTCATTAAGTTTATTTCTAAAAACCATTTAGTTCCAATAATGGGATGATCATGAGATTTAGGAATATCCAAAATTTGTATCTTTCAAATTGACTTAATTCCTCTTGCATAGTAATAATAAAAAAATCATCACACAATGCATCATCAATACTTTAGGCTCAATATGAGATGAAAGAATAAAGTTATCGATAAAGTACCGCCTTGTTTTTACTCCCTGGGAGACATCACCATTGATTTGCTTCTTAGGGTGGCCTCTTGGATATCTAAAGTTCTTTGGGAGCTCTTGGTCCCCACTAGGTTTGCCATCTTGATTTTGTTCAATCATTTCTTCCTCATTGGAATGGTCCTCCAAAGTTGGTGCTTGAAGACGGGTCTGATAGTCATTCATAGATATACCTACATCATCTTCATCTCTTCTTTCCAAGTAAATGTAAGATTTATCAAAACTAACATGAATAGTTTCCTCATCATATAAGGTTCTTTATGTTATAAACTCTATAGACCTTTTGGTTAGAAGAATAGCCAAGAGATATACCCATATCCAGTTTCTATTAAATTTAAGTAAGTTATCACACGTATTCAAGATAAAACATTTATAACCAAACACTCTAAAATATGCAATTTGAGGAGTTCTATAAAAGAGAACTTCAAAAAGTGTTTTTCTTCAAAATAATCTTATGGTTTCGGCCCAAAATTATTTTTGAAGAAGAATATTCACAAAGCATAGACCTAACCAATTTTTGCAAAGTTCAAAATTTTCTTTCAATAACACCATTTTGTTGTGTGGTTTTTGCGGCTAAAACAATTATGTGAAATTTAATTTTCATAACAAATTTTTTAAAGACATGTTTGTAAAATTCTCTCCCATTGTCACTTCTAATGGAAATCTATTTGCACTCAAGGGAGGTTTGAACCTTTTTGAATAGTTTTACAAACTTATGAAACACTTCATCTTTTTGAGCAAAGAAGAATATTAAAGTGAATATTGAGAAATCATCAACTACTACTAAGGCATACTTGAAGTCCCCAATACTAGAGTTCCTCATAAGTACAAATCAATCCATATTGACAAGTATCTCAAACACAATTTTCTCAAAACACATTTTGGCCATCCTTCAACCAAATCTTGAGAGGAAAGTTTGTTCAACAAATACATGCTCACATGACCTAATCTTCTATGCCAAGGAAATCCATCATTATCATAAGCAACAATACATTCAAGCTTTTCAAGCTAAAACACACATTCAAACATTTTGTGAGTGATTGATCAAAAGCAAAAGATATCATTTTGTCATACAAGTTTGAACGACCGAACTAATGGTTTGCGTCCAACTTGAAGTCCGAACATTTTGTAGAGTTTCAAGAAGATGATTTTGGCAAACCAAATGCATAGATATTCAATCATAACTATTTTAATCATCTTGTCATGACATATAGTCAACTTCAAGAACATATCAATCATGAATTCAATTCCACATCATCAATGTTATCTAATCAACTTTATAAAAGCATTCTTAACTGAAACTTCATATTTTGGCATTCAACTTCTTATTCATTGTCACACAATTGACTAATGCTAAGCAAGTTATAGTTCAAATCATCAATGAGCAAAACTTTTTTAATGAGAGGGAAGAACCTTTACCAATACACCAAGGATTCTTTCTTTCTTCTTGTTACCAAATGTAACAAAGCCTTCATTTGTAGCTTAGTGCTCACTTATAAGAGAGACATTTCCTATCATATGTATTGAGCAATCACTATCAAGGAACCATTTAGTGACACTTGATTTTGAAGGGAAGCGGACCTACAATAAAGAAGAGGAATTAACCTTTGGTACCCCATATTTTCTTGGGTCCATGGGGGTTAGTAATGATTCTTTTTAGTCTCCAAATAGTTTTAACACCATTTTTCACTTTTCTTTTCACATAACATCTAGTGGTCTTATCCCCATGTCTTCCACAATAAGTACAACAAGTATGAGACATGGAAGTAGAAGTAGCTCTAACAAAGTGGTTGTTATGTTCAGGCACATTGTTTACTTAATTGTAACAAAGACTATTTTTTACAAGAGGGGATCTTTGAGCTCCAAGAATTTTATCAAGATTGTCCCTTCCTTTTGTAAATTTTTCTATACATGAAGTAAGGTCATCAACCATCTTTTTCAAAGTCTCATGATCAACAAGCATTTTATCAAGAGACAAAATCTTTTCACAAAGAATCATATGTTCGAGGGACATATTTTGTAAAGAGACCTTTAAAACTTCTTTTTCAATATTCAAGCATTCACTAGAATCAAGGAGCTTTTTATTTTCACAAAGAAAATTTGAATTTCCATTTAACAATTCATCAACTTTCAATCTCATTTCCTTGTTTCTTTTTGAAATCTTTTTTAATTTCCCATACATGTCAACAAGTAGATCACTAGGATAATCAAGATCATCATCACAAGGTGTAGCGGTAGAAGGAGTGGGTTATACCTCATCATTTAATACCATGAAACATACATTGGCACTCTATTCTTCATGGGTGACTTGAAGTAGCTTCCACATTTCATGAGCAGTATTACACTCACTTACTCAGTCGTATTCATTCATGTTCAATGCACAACTCAGGATGTTCATTGCTTAGTAGTTTAAAGTCATCTTTCTTGAGTCGTTCTCATCAAATTCCTCCACAGGGTTTAGTTCCCTTCTAATTCCATCAGCTATTATTCTCATAGGCACATAGGGACCCTTCTCAATGATACTCCACAAATCAAAGTTAATAGATAAAAATTCTAATTCTAGATTTTCAAAAAATATAATTAGAACCACCAAACAAAAGAGGTCTATTTGTAGAGGAACCTTCCATATAAGGAAAGTCTGATAAACTAGCCATATAATCTTTACTTCTAGGTTGTTAGACCTTAAAAAGAAGACCTTACTCTAATACCAAATGAAAGACCCTAGGGAGGGGTTAGGTTTTTGTCTAATTTTCAAATTCTTTTCCTGTTTAGCAAACCCTTTGGTTTAATAAAAGCTCTTCTTCAAATTCATAAACTCCAAGTTTATATAACCAATCAATGAATAACTAAGACAAGTGATAGTACCACACGTATGTAGACAAGTAAAGCAATAAAGAAATGAACATAAGATTTATAGTAGTTTGATCTCTCCAAGATCTACATCCATTATCTTGAGTTCACACTTAAGGATTTCAATCAATTCACTAAATGCTCAAGGCAAGCATTTACACAAGAAGCTCACCCTTCAACGGGTTTTACCACAACAATCTCTTTTCAATCCAATAAGCAAGGCTCACCCTTATACCAAAGGGTTTTCATGTCACATACCAATCTTGATTAATCTAGTCAATGACTCACCATTCACAATAGTTTTATGTCTCTTGACAACCCTGTATCAATAAAGTAAATAGATGAAGTATAGATTTAGATGTTACCAACAATTTTTAATTAGAAACCGATGAATTTCACATTCAAAGTAAATTGGTTTCTAAATGAATTCTTTTTTATTTTTGAAAAAAAATTAAAATATATTTCTAATTATTTTCTAAATAGAAACTAATTAATTTTGGATTTAAAGTAAATCAGTTTCAAATCAATTTTTAAATAAATTTCTAAATTTTTAAAAAGGTTTTTAAGGTTGGTTTCAAATCAATTTCAAAGGCAATCGATTTCAAATTAGTTTTTAAATTAATTATTTTTTATTTTTGAATACGTTTTTAAAAATAGGTTTCAAACGGTTTCTACTTGGAAACCGATTCATTTTTTATTCAAATTGGTTTCAAAATCAAATATTTTTTATTTTTTGATGGATTTTATTATTAGTTTTTTATAAAAAACTTATTTAAGTCAGTTTCAAAATCAACTATTTTTTATTTTTGTTACTAATGTCATATTCTAGTAGTGGCAAAATGTTTTGTCACTGACGCATATTTTTTGTTGACTAAATTATTTTCCTCGCTAAAATTTTGTCACCAATGTTGAATTTTCTTTTAGTATGATTAGCAATAGCATAGTCCAAGGATCGAAATTCTACTTCAACATTAGAGAGAGCAATTGTGGGTTGTTTCGTGGCTCTCCAAGAAATATAATTATCGCTAAAAAATGCAAATAACCTGTAGTAAACTATCGAGTAGGACAACCAGTCTTACTCACATTAGAAAAGACAAATTAACCCAATAAAAAATAGTTAGGATTAGACCGTTAACATACCATAGAATGCACTTAACAAGCTAAAAATGTTGCATAGTAGGCTGCTGTATGAATCGTAATACAAAATTAACAACATAAGAAAAGCCATGCCGCATAAGTGTGAGATAATAAAGTATAGGATGACGAGAGAGGCTGACGGACTGAGAAGAAGATGAGTGAGTAGCTATAGAGGTAAAGACTAGTTTGCAACCAACCATTTGAACTCGTTGAAGAATTGAATTACACATCGACACTACAAAAGGAAAACACCATTAGAAAAATTTTTAACTCCAATTCCTAAAAAATACTGAATAGGTCTCGTATCTTTCGTAGCAAACTTTTGTTTCAATGAAGCAATAAATTCAACTAGCAGGGAAGAATTATCTTTGGTAATGATCATCCGCATAATGGATCAATACTAAAATCACCTCCTGGGATTGGTAAATAAATAAACAGGAATCAGCTTTTGTTGCACACAAAAGTTTTAGTCAAGCAATGGGGACTGCACTAGCTCTTAGTACTACTTTTCACTCTCAAACGGATGGACAATCTGAAAGAACAATTCAAACCTTAGCAGACATGTTTCAAGCCTGTATCCTTGATTTTAAAGGGAGCTGGATAGATTATTTAATGCTCATGATTTTTCATACAACAATAGCTACGAAGCTAGTGTAGGGATGATACCTTATGAAGCTCTGCACGGAAGGAAGTGTAGATCATCTACTTGTTGGGATGAAATAGGAGAGAAATTAATCACCGGTCTAGAACTTGTACAACTTACCCAGGAGAAGGTGTTTGTAATTCAGGAGTGGCTTAGAGCAGCACAAAATCGGCAAAAGAGTTGGGCAGACATTAAAGGGAGATCTTTAAATTTTGAAAGTTGGGAGAAGGTATATTTACGTATATCACCAACAAAAAGAATTATGCGTTTTGGTAAGAGTGGTAAATTGAGCCCAAGTTATATTGGACCGTTTGAAATCCTAGAAAGGGTAGGAGATATCGCATATCACATTGCTTTACCACCCGCTTTATCAAAAGTCCACGACGTGTTTCACGTGTCTCTACTAAGATGTTAAGTGCCTGACCCCGTACATGTGTTTGAGGAGGAACCGTTGCAAGAACATGAGAACTTGTCGTATAAAGAGTATCCACTATGAATTGTAGATCGGAAGGACCAAGTATTAAGACATAGTGTTATACATTATGTCAATGTTCAATGGTCAAACCACACTCCAAGAGAAGCAACTTGGGAATTAGAGGAAAAAGTAAAGAGGAATTATCCACACCTCTTCATCGAGCAAGGTTCGTAAGTTTTGAGAAGGAAACTCTCTTTTAGGGGGGTAGAATGTAATGTCCGGCCCAAAAATATAGCCCAATTGATGAATAATAATAATAATAATAATAATAATAAATAGAATAGGTATATTTTTGGAGGGATTTGTTGCAATTTAAAAGAGTTATTTGGATTAAAAGTTCTTTAGGGTTAGGAAACGTTTTTAGGGTTAGATAGACAACTAACGAAAGGGTTCCTTCAGGGCTACGAATAACATGCTTCAGAAAGTCAATACCGGCAAGGAATCTACACTGGATTCTATCAGCGAAGAGGTAGAGGCAGAGAATTAGAAGGGAATAGCAAGAAGCACATAGTTTAGAGTCAAAAACTCACAAGTAAGTGGTTTAATGCCTTTATCTAACTTTAAAAAAAATGCATATATGCTTGAAGAATGCTGGAATGATTTATGTTTATAATGTTTTCTGCAAAATGACTAATTTTTTTTATGATTTTAGTAATTTATTTAGTCGCTGAGAATATTTCGTAAAGCTATTCTGTCCTGTTCTAACCCTTGTAATGAGGGAATTTTTATTTTGTCTTGTCCTAACCACCTTAGAGAGATTATTTGAAACTCACTATAGTATTAATTGTCTCTTATTCCTTATATTTGTTCTTCTTTCACTCTATGCTACGAAATTTGTTACCACCGATGGTTGAAATTATTTATTTATTATTTTCTATTAGAGAAATTTATATATATAACTGTTATATATATAACGGTGATCGATTGCATAAATTGTTGTTTTTTAAAGCATTATTTGTGTTATGAAATTCTCTTCTCTAATGTTGTGAAATAAAAGAAGGGAATCTGAAGATCTGACTGTTACTGTTTCCGTCTTCTGGAATGAATTGAAATGGATTTTGTTTCGTGATGTGATTCAGAATGAGTCGCAAGAAGAAGAAGAAAAAAGGGAAATCTGATGTTCTTACTGTTACTACTGCTATCTTCTGGGATGAATTGTAATGGATTTTGTTTCTGTGATGTGGTTCAGAAGGAACCGCAAGAAGGGAAAAAAAAAAAAGAAGATCTGACCACTATTTTCTGCCCAGTAGAATACTGGGCCTAAGGCAGAAATCGACCAGTAAAGAGTTGGACTGGTTGCTAGCATTCTACTGGCCAGCAAGTGTAATGGGCCGAAGTCCAATAAAGCTGGGTAGTTTGCCCAGCTGAGTTCTGGGTTAGAGCCCTGCCCAGATTTTTTTTAAAAAAAATTTTGTCTTGGGCTGCATTTTTTTGGGCTATCTACTTTCTTTTAAAAAAATATATTGAGATATTTCTACTATGTTTTTAAAAAATAATATATTATTATTATTGAATTTTATTTCCTTAAAACAATTTATGAACTTGATTTTATCATATAGAGAAAAAATATATATACATTTTAATCATTCTTTGGATGAGGGATTTAATTACTTATTGAGTGATAGCTCACCCCTTATCAAATTATATTTCAAAAAATGATTTTGAGGACTTTGAGAGTTTCGATATGGAATAGTAGAAAGCGATATCAACAATGGAAGGTGGATTTCGATTTCTCCAAGAGTTGGTTGATATTGAAGAGCATTGATTTGAGATATTTTATTTCTTTTTTTTATGTACTTTAAGATTTTTCAGTATTTATCTTGGTCTTATTTGAATTCATTTAATTAAGTTAGTATTCTCTAATGATAATGACGTTGTTTCTGAATTTCAATTTAGAAACACGGTCGTGTTGCCCTTCGGGTACTAAGGCTTCAACCCAGTTTTGGGGGGTGACATAAGTGGTCAAACTAAGCTTGTAGCGCTTTTTTCAACCTATAGAGGACATGGTTCAATTTGCAGACATAAAAGGGTCAGTGAGGATTTTTTTTTTCATTTTGAGGTAAAACAAAAACTTTATTAAGGCATATCAAAGTCTACAACAATACAAATATCAAAAAGGAAATTGGAGAGCCATGATTTATAGCCTATGACATTGGCTTTCAACGCTAATAGGTGATTGTATGGTTAGGTTTACGTAACTTTGATATTTTTGTCAAACTCCGTGTTTTGAAGTCGAATCTACACAGTTTAACACAACACACACAAATAGAATAATAAAGTTTGACACAATGAAATTGGTAATGTAGTTCTGCTCAACAGCCTAATTTGCAGGGCCATGCCCAAAAAAGCAATCTACTAAACTTTATATTTCAAAAGTACATGAACACGCTCTTAATCTCTTCTAGTGATTCCCCTAGTTGACTTGGCAAAACACCCTTTGCCAAAGCTACCTCAACTGTCAGAAATCCAACAACTACTGTGTTGTCTTCACGATTGGAAACACACCAATTACAACTCCTGTCTCCACGATTGTTGAACTTTCATCCAGCCATAGCTCGATTTTGTTGAACTCTCCTTAGTAGGATGTGTTGAGCTCCTTTTGACAAGATGCGGTAAGGTCACACTTGCACTTATGGATCTCAACTGATCTCAATCAGTCACAACACCCTTATTCTCCGTGATGTGGTTTGAACAGAATTCTGTCAAGTGCACATAACAGTTGTTGAAGATCAGTTTTAGCAATTGAACATAAAAAAAAAACATTTTAATAAATGAACAGCATATCAAGAAGATAAAGTGTGCTGATAAACTCTCTCAAGATGTAGCTTCTATAACATGAGTTCAATGAATAACTCGCTTAAGATTTAGCCTGAAAGCTAAAAGATAATACAAGACTTCCGTGAGAGATATAAGAGTTGCATGAGAGTTATTTGAGAGTTATTTTTGTTTGCCTTGAAGCTTTATATGTAATTACTAGAAAGTCTTAAGCTTCTTCTTCTCCAATATTAGTATCCCTAGAATATAGCAAGAAATCCCTAAATATCAGGATACAAATCTCCTTGATATTTGGTGTATATAGATTTTCAAGAGATCCTCCAAATTCTATGATCTTTAGGAGATGACAAATATCTTCTCCTTGTCATAATGGATTTTGCTCAAATAATGACGACTTCTAAATAGACTCCTTAATGCAATGAAGGTCTTCTAGGCAAATAATTATTGCATCAAATCCTAATGCCAAGAAGCTTGCCATAATTGTTTGCTCCATGTCGTAACAATCTCTCCCTCTGGTATTGTTTGTTGCAAAACCTCCGTAACATATTGTATAGTCATGTGTGTCATGAAAAATCTAGTGGAAGCAGTTTGACAGCACACATTCAACTACTTCACGGTGCTATGTTGAATCAGAGCATAATAATGTGTATATTGCAACAGTAGTTCAATAAAAATAATAAAGTAAGAATTCAAAAAAATCACAGTGCAAAAACATTGCTATTATAGTCGTCCAAATATAGCCAAATTAATAAGAGAATTAAGCAAATCAAATAAAATTGCTTAGCCAATGAAATGGATAGTAAAATTCCTCTAGCAATAAACCTGACAAAAATCCAGAAAACCAAGTTTAATGGAGTAGAGAACTCCCTCTTGCTTCATGCTCCCCCTTTACAAAAATCCACCATTCTACCCTTCGGATATCCCTCTTTGACATATGCACTATTCTAAAGCTAAACTTCTCCCCCACGCGTTTTTTGCATGAAACAAGGCCAAAGGTGCTTTATTTGTCTCAAAAGCTAATGAAGAGAATATTAGGGGCAAAGTTGAGAAGTGGTCACTGTCTAGTTGTTAACGTCTGGCATTGGTGAACACACTCAGCAACTTGGTGTTGAAGATCATGAGTATCATCAATAATAGGTGTTGAAGGGACTCTAACACAAGAAGAATTGCCAGCAACCCTTATTGATATCCTTCTAGAAGTGGCACTTGCTATACTAGAAGAATCTGACATTGATGTTTCAGACTTAGGTTTTGTCAGGGGTAGCTTGAATGTCTTGATATCACTGACAATAATATCCTTGACAAGAGGAGAGATAATCAGTAATGAGACAAGAAAAAGAAAGACTTGTTGTACTTATGGTACTTATCCTGGCAAGTTTAACAATAGAATTGAACATGACAGAACTAATGTTAAACTTCTCTTCAGTCCCAATCAAGTACAACAGTGCTACTTTGTCCCTTAAAAAAATAGATATGTTGACCGATGGCATCCAGTTAGTATAAGGCAAAGTACTTTACTATCAAAGAGGAGCACTTCAACTGGTTCTCTCTAGGCCATTCTTAGACTGAATATCCTGTCAATTCTTTGTAAACTATGGTCATGTCAAAGTCACCATCTATTCCACTGCCTTTAATTTTTGGATAGTGATTAGCTCCAAGCACACCAACCAGCAATTCAAGATAAAAGGAGACTACAACACCCGTAACATGGACTGCATGATGAAAAGAGATTTCTGGATCATCCACACCTTTGCCAAGGTTTGCATAGAAATCATGCACCATGTTGCGATTGTAGGACTTAGCAAAAGTGGCTGAGTCATATAACTTTGTTAGCCCTAAAGGCAAATCATGTAATTATGATTAGTTTTGATTAATGAAAAATATTGATAAGGATTAATATGCTTGTATGTTGTGTGATAGGATTTGTGGATTAAGAAGTATGAAGTCTCATTGCCTTAAAGCCATAATGCAAGAACAACTCCACTATGTCAAAGTGATTGAAGATTGAAGAGTTTGTTCAAAATGATTGAAGGTTTTGAAGACATGAAGTGTAGGTTACATGTTCTTAATAGGTAAACTTTGTAAACCCTACACTCTTAAGCCTTGGAATCTATGAGTTACAATTGAGAGCAGAAAACTTAATTTAAATGGTTTCAATGGTTTTGAACTTGCATAAATTATCAGGTTTTTCATCAATGGTTTTTGCACTTAAAAGGTGTTTAATGACTTATTGAAAGACCTAAGAGGGGGGGTGAATTAGGTCTTTGGCTAATTATCAAAAATCTTTTCCCTTTTTGCAAATCCTTTGCCGTAATAAAAGCTTTTCTTCAATTCACAAGCTCTAAGTTTATATGTGATTTAATGGTTGAGACAATATGATCAAATAATAAAACCACAACCAATCAATCAACAATTAAGAACAAACAATAATAACACGAGTATGTAAACAAGTAAAGCTATAAACAAGTGAACACACGATTTATAGTGGTAAAATCTTTCCAAGATCTACATCCACTACCTTGAGTCCACACTCAAGGATTTCAACCAATTCACTATATGCTTAATCCAAGCAATTACACAAGAGGCTCACCCTTCAATGGGTTTTACCACAACAACCTCTTTTCAATATAATAAACAAGGTTCACTCTTATCACTAAGAGTTTTATGTCACTAGACAACCTAGACCAATCTAATCCAAGGCTCACCCTCACCAATGGGTTTTACACAAACAACCTTGATTAATCTAGTCTATGGCTCACCCTCCACAAGGGTTTTATGTCTCTTGACAACCTTGTATCAATCACAACAATAATATAAAGAGAGAATTTGAATGTTACCAACACTTCTTGGTAGATGAATACAATTGCTAGCACCACTTCACTTCTTGCCTTTGGAATATTGAATTTCAATCTTTGAGCACAAGGCAATTTGAGAGCTTTTGATATAATTTTGATGTAAAATAAGTTAGAGCTTCAAGGATTTTGAATGTTTAAAAGTTCTTTCAAAAATCTAGAGTTTCTAGCCTTTATAGAATTTGAAAATCAGTTAAAACGGCCATAAAACGGCTAGTAATGGTTAGTTTCAGAAAATTCAGACGACCGAATTTTTGGTCGAAAATTTTCGGACGCACTGTTCACTACTGTTCACTATGCGGGGGAAAATTCGGACAGCTGCGTCCGAATCTTCTTCCGAATTCATTGCACAGTACTGTTCACATGAATAGTGGATACTGTTCATTGCGCAAGCAAATTCGGACGACCGAATTTTTCATCCTGCGTCCGAATCTTGCATCCGAATTTTTCAAACTTTGTCAAAACATGTTCAAATCAATTCTAACAAGTTGAGAAACCTTCTAGCCTCAAAGATAAGTCATTAAAGACCTTTTAAGTGCAAAAACCATTTATGAAAACTTGATAATTTAGGTAAGTTTAAAACCATTGAAACCATTAAAATCAAATTTTATGCTCTCAATGGCAACTCATAGATTCCATGGCTTAGGAGTGTAGGGTTTACAAAGTTTACCTATTAAGCACATGTAACCTACACTTCATTTCTTCAAAGCCTTCAATCATCTTGAACAAACTCTTCAATCTTCAATCACTATGACATATTGGAGTTGTTCTTGCATTTTAGCTTCAAGGCAATGAGACTTCAAACTTCTTAATCCACAAATCCTATCACACAACATGTAAGCATATTAGTCCTCATCAATATTTGTCATTAATCAAAACTACATGATTTGCCCTTAGGGCTAACACTTATCTTTTAGGCTAGAAGGTTTTCCAACTTGTTTGAATTGATTTGAATATGTTTTGACAAGGTTTAAAAAGTTCAGACGCAAAATTCGGGCGCATAAGAGAAAATTCGGTCATCCGATTTTTTTTTGCACTGTGAACAGTGTTACTGTTCTCATGAACAGTGCCCTACTATTTTTCAAGAGAAATTCTGACGTACGTTCGGAAGCACCTGGAAAAATTCGGACGCTGGATGAAAATTCGGTCCTCCGAATTTTCCCCGTGTTGTATTTTTTCTAGAGAAGTTTGGACGTTCAAAAAATTCGGATGCAAAATTCGGTCGTCCAAATTTTCTGAAACTAGCCGTTACTAGCCGTTTTATGACTGTTAAAGCCAATTTTTCAAATCTATAAAAGCCATAAACTCCAGATAAAACCCTTGTTGGGTGAGCCTCTTATGTAATTGCCTAAATTGAGCATATAGTGAATTGGTTGAAATCTTTGAGTGTGGACTCAAGGTAGTGGACGCAGATCTTGGAGAGATTGAACCACTATAAATTGTGTGTTCATTTCTTTATAGCTTTACTTGTTTACCTACTTGTGTTATTATTATTTGTTAATAATTGTTGATTGATTGGTAGTAGTCTTAGAGTTTGATAGTCTTATCTTAATAGCTCCTCTATGTTCCTCACTCTAGTGTCCAATCCATCCAATTTTCCAAGAACCGTAGGGGCAAAGGACTCAAAGAATTTATACATCCTCTCCATTTTCTTGATGTGGTTGTTCAAGGCTTCTTGGAATACCTTGGTAGCGATGATGTCTCCTCTAGTAATCCATTCATCACTAGGCATTTCTCCATCATTTGGATGAGATTGAGGAGTAGTCATTTCTTCAAACAATCTCCTTTTTGAGAGAGGTTTCTCCCCCTCACTTGATACATCATGCCTTTTCTTTGTTTTCCTTTACCTTGCTAAAGCCTCTTCTTCATCTTCTTCTTCTTCATTCTCCTCTTCCTCTTCAATATCTTCACTTTCTTCCATCTTTTTATTTCTTTGAGGAGTTTCTTCATCCACCATCCTCATCAAGAGATAATTGCATTCTTTTGAGGGACTCATTGGTGTAGATTTCTGCACTCTTAATGCCTTGACCTTATCCAAGAAGTTGAACTTGGAAGTGCTTGAGAATCTTGGTTAGCAATCTTCCATAAGGCAAAGCCTTGTTTGCTGTCTTCCGTGCACCAATCACATGTTTCAAAGCCATAAACCCAAAATACAACCTTCTATGTTCATGTAAAGCAAGCAATATCACAACATGCATATTACCAACGTAAGACTTATGTCCAAAATTGAGAATTATCATAGTAGTAATAATGTGATGCAACACTCATCCTCTAGCATCAATTGCTATGATTTCTCTTTCTCTTATGGATCTAAATATCCTACCATTGGTGAAAGCTTCCATTTGTGAACAATTCATGAATGTAACTATGTTGCCCCAAAGAGTAGTATCTTGCACTATTATCTTCGATTCTACAAATTGTATTGACTAAAGCATCATTAAATTTAAAATCAACTTGAGATATTCTAGAAGAATACCATTGACATACATTATCCTGAACATGCTCAGCCCTTTCCTCCTTAAGGTTTGCATAAAATTCATATACAAGAGTAGGGTAGTATTCTTCATTAATCACAAGCAAGCTACTCCATCCAATTTCACCGAATATAGATAGAATGTTACCCATATTGGAGAGCTTGTCCAAATCAACCTTATGCCCGAGGATGATCTTCCCATTTTCTCTTGCTCCATTCTTCAACTTTCCATAGCTGCCCTTGTTGATATGAATCTATGCACTCCTAAGGTGGTTTGAGGAATACAAACCCTTCCTGGTTTGTTGATGATTAGCCCTTCATCAACCATCTTCACTTTTCCTTTTCCCTTTCCAACATTGGCTCTCTTTGAACGTACCATGGTGATTTCCTTTGAAGGAGGGTGAGTTTCAAGGTTAATCTAGGGCATAGAAAACAATAATGGGAATGATTTTCAGTGAAAATGGTGGAATATGGAAGAAATTTAAGTTTGGATGAGAGTGGGTTGACTGGGTTTTGACAAAAGAGGGAATTCGAATGGTAGAAATGAGAGAAATTGTCATTCGAGTGATTTTAAAACTGCAGTAATTGCAAAATTCAGACGACCAAACTTTCTGGTCTGCATCCAAACTCACGTCCGAATTTCTCTATTTCTTCAACTCCAGCAAATTCGGACGATCGAATTTTTGGTCATGCGTCTGAATCTTTCTGTCTGAAATCTTCTGAAAAGCAGTTTGGATGTCTGAATTTCAGAACATGCGACCGAACTATGCGTCCAAATTTTCAGTATTTTTGTCACACTTGAATACACACTTTAGTAATTGAATTTTGATAAGCTTTTCCTAAGGTAAAAAAACCTTTTCTCGGCCAAAGGCTTGGTAAAAATGTCAGCAATTTGTTCATTTGTGCACACATAATCCAAGCATATATCACATTTAGCTACATGATCACGAATGAAATGATGCTTAATCTCTATATGCTTAGTCCTTGAATGTTGAATGGAATTTATTCTCAAATTAATGGCACTAGTATTGTCGCATAAGATAGGTACACATTTGAAATCTAAAGCTAAAATCACGTGGAATGTGCTTCATCCGTAGCACTTGAGCACAAAAATTACCGGCGACGATATATTCGTCCTCGGTGGTAGACAATGACACATAAGCTTGTTTCATACTATGCCAAGTTACAAGACAGGTACTAAGAAATTGACATTAACCACTTGTAACCTTACGCTCGACTTTGTATCCAGCATAATCAGCATCAAAATAAGCAATAAGATCAAAAGAAGATGATTTTGTAAACCAAAGACCATAATCATGTGTATCAATGAGATAACGAAGAACATGCTTGAAGACAATTGAATGAGACTCTTTTGGACAAGATAGAAGTCTAGCACACAAGCACACGACAAACATAATATGTAGTCCACTTGCATTACAACAAAGAAAACTTTCAATTATACCTCTATATACCTTTTCATCAACAATTTTACCTTTCTCATCTTTGTCAAGTTTGGTTGATGAACTCATAGGTAGGCTATTACCTTTTAGTTGGTCCATTCCAAATCTCTTCAATAGCTCCTTGGTATATTTGGCTTGATTTATGGAAGTGCCATCTTTGGTCTGCTTGATTTGTAGCCCAAGAAAGAAGTTGAGTTCTCCCATCATGCTCATTTCAAATTCACTAAGCTTTAACTTTGCAAAATCCCCACAAAGAGAAACATTAGTAGCACCAAATATTATATCATCTACATAAATTTTCACAAGAGATCATTGTTGCAATAAATTTTTATAAAAGGAGTTGTACCACTTAGTCTTTCATACCAAGCTCTAGGAGCTTGTTTCAAACTATATAAAGCTTTGGATAGTTTGAAGACACGGGGGCTAGTTGCAAACCACATAAAGCTTTTGATAGTTGGAAGACATGGTTAGGATAATTTTCATGAGCAAAACCGAGGGGGGGGGGAGGGGGGGTTGTTCCACATAAACTTCTTCATCATTAAAACTGTTTAAAAATGTGCATTTGACACAACTTAAAACCTTTAAAGCAATCAAATGGAATTCTAATAGATTCAAGTCTAGCTACCGGAGCAAAAGTTTCATCATAGTCAGTGCCCTCTTCTTGATTGAATCTTTGGGCAACAAGTCTAACCTTGTTTCTAACAACTTCTCTGGATTCATTTAGTTTATTTCTAAAAACTAATTTTGTACCAATAACGGGGTGATCACAGGGTCTAGGGACAGGAATCCAAACTTTGTTTCTTTCAAATTGATTTAATTCCTCTTGAATTGCAACAGTCCAAAAATCATCACACAAAGTATCATCAATGTTTTAGGCTCAATGTGAGATAAAAGTGCAAAGTTGATAAAATGCTGCCTTGTTTTCACATCTTGGGAGACATCACCAATGATTTGCTCCTTAAGGTGACCTCTTGCATATCTTAGATCCTTGGGAAGCTCTTGGCCATCACTAGTTGGTCATCTTGTTCTTGCTCAATCATTTCTTCTTCATTGGCATGATCTTCCAAAGCTAGTGCTTTAAGATGGGTTTGATTATCATTCATTGAAGTACCTACATCACTATCATCTCTTTGTACCATGTAAATGTTAGATTCATCAAAGCAGACATGTATGATTTCCTCAACATATAAAGTTCTTTTATTGTAAACTCTATAAGCCTTTTTGTTAGATGAATAATAAAGAAAGATGCCTTTATACGATTTTCTATCAAATTTTCCCAAGTTGTCACGGATATTCAATATAAAGCACTTGCAACCAAACACTTTGAAATAGGCAATTGAGGGAGTTCTACCAAGTAGAAGTTCAAAAGGGTTTTTTCTTGAAAATGGTCTTAAAAGAACTCTTTTCAAAACATAGCAATCAATGTTTATGGCTTAGGTCCAAAAATATTTTGATAAAGAGTTTTCATAAAGCATAGGTCTAGCCATTTCTTGCAAATCTCAAATTTTTCCTTCCAACAATCCCATTTTTTTGAGGTGTTTTAGCAATCAAAAAATTGTGAACAATTCCATTCTCGTCACAAAGTTTTGTAAAATCTTGATTATAAAACTCTCTTCCATTATCACTTGTAACAGAAATCAATTTGTTATCAAGAGAGGTTTGAACCATTTTGAAAAGCCTAACAAATTCATGAAATGCTTCATCCTTTTGTGATAAAAACAGTACTCGAGTGAATCTTGAAAAATCATCAACAATAGCATGTGTATACCTCTTACCACCAAGACTAATGGTCCTCATTGGCCCAAATAAATCCATATGAACGAGTTCTTTTGAAGTAGAAACCATTTTCTTGGATTTGAAAGTTATTTTTGGTTTTTTCCCCCATATTGGCATATATTAGAAAGACGGATTTTCTAAAAATGCATTTTCGGCAATCCTCTAACCAAATCTTGTGAGGAAAGTTTGTTCAACAAATCCATGCTTACGTGACCAAAGACATTTAACATTGGCAACAAGTTCATCAAGATATAGCACATATACATTTCCAACTCTATTTGAAACAAAAATGGTTTTGCCACTGACACTATCAAGAATAGTACAAGTATCATATTTAAACTCAACTTTGCATCCATTGTCACACAATTGGCTAATGCTAAGCAATTTGTATTTCAAATCATCAATGAGCAAAACTTCTTTAATGAGACGGCAAAATTGTTTACCAATATTACCTACTTCAAGAATTCTTCCTTTCTTCTTGTCACCAAAGGTGACAAATCCATCATTTGTGGCTTGAAGTTCACTAATGAGTCAAGCATTCCCCGTCATATGTCTTGAGCATCTACAATCAAGGAACCACTTAGTGGCACTTGATCTTGGGGGAAGATGTACCTACACTAAAGGAGGGGAAGTAACCTTTGGTACTTATATTTGGGTCCATGGGATTAGTAATGATTCTTTTTAATCTTCAAATGGTTTTAACTTTATTTTTCCACTTTTCCTTTCATATAACATCTACTGTCCGAATGCCCATGTCTTCCACAATAAGTACAACAAGTATGAGGCATGAAAGTAGAAGTAGCTCTAATAAAGAAATTTCTTCTTCAATGTTCAAGCATTCAATAGACTCAAGAAGCTTTTTGTTCTCACAAAATATTTTTGAATTTTCATTCAATAACTCATCAATCTTAAATCTCATTTCTTTGTTTCTTTTTGAAACTTTCTTTAACTCTCCGTACATCTCAACAAGAATATCACTAGGATCATCAACATCATCATCACAAGAAATAGAGGTGGAAGGAGTGAGTTGTACCTCACTATCCATTGCCATGAAGCACACATTTGCTTTTTCTTCATTTTCTTCTTCACTTTCATGAATGGCTTGAAGTAACTTCCACATGTCATGAGGGGAGTTACATCTACTCATTTTATTGTACTCATTCATGTTCAAAGCACGTCAAAGAACGTTCATGGCTTGATAATTCAAGGTCATCTTCTTCAAATTACTTTCATCGAATTCTTCAATCTTCTTTGTCTTTCTTGTGATTCCATCAACTTTCAACTTCATAGGAAAATATGGATCTTTCTTAACAATATTCCACAAATCAAAGTTAATCGAACAAACATAAATCTTAATACAAGATTTCCAAAACGTATAATTTGCTCCTTCAAAAAGTGGAGGTTTGAAATATTAACCATAGCACCTTAACCTATAGGTTGTTAAACTACAGAAAGAAGCCCTTGCTCTAATACCAATTAAAAAACCTAAGAGGGTGGTGAATTATATTTTTGGCTCATTTTTTAAAACTTTTCTTTAACAAAATCCCTTTCAAAAGTTCACAACCTCCAATTACTTATAAGTTTGGAATAGAGTGGTTGAGAGAAAAAGAGTAGTCAATGAGATAGAAATTATGATTAACAATCACAACAAATAGAAGGCAATAAAGATAGCACATATAAGTGAAAGCAATAAATAACAAGAGAAGTACTCACCAATTTATAATGATTCGATCTTTCCAAGATCTACATCCACTACCTTGAGTCAACACTCAAGGATTTCAACCAATCCACTAAATGATTAAGTCAAATAATTACACAAGAGGCTCACCTTCAAAGGGTTTTATGCCAATAACATCTTTTTTAATTCAACAAACAAGGATCACCCTCACCACAAAGGGTTTTATGTCACAAGACAACCTTGAACAATAAAATCAATGCTCCCCATCTCAAAAGTGTTTTACATCCTCAAGAAAAGCTTAATTAAACAAAGTAAAGATGAGATAAGAATAGAAATTACCAATCAATATGGTAGATATTCAACAAATCTAGCACCACTTCTAGTTTGCTTTCGGAATCCTTGGATAATCATGTGAAGTGAAATACCTAAGAGGGGGTGAATGAGGTATTTGGGTAATTTTTCGCAAATTAAAACCTTTTATACGTCTAAGTAAAGAACAGAATATATGAGTCAAGTTATAAGCAATTTATAGCACAGCAATACAAGAAAGTATGATCAAAGAACACAAGTAATTTATAGTGGTTCGATCCTCAAGATCTACGTGCACTACCTTAAATCTACACTTAAGGATGTCAACCAATCTACTATATGCTCAGGTTTACAAATTACAAGAGAGGCTCATCACACTATGGTTTTACACTCACAACCTCTTCCAGTAACTTTTACAAACAAGGCTCACCACACACAATGGTTTTATATCTTAAACAACCTTGAATCACAACTTCAAGGATCACCCTTATCTAAAGGGTTTTATGTTATCAAGATAACCTTGCAAGAGCTAGTAGAAAAACACAATTTGATAAAAAGATAAGAGTGTGTAGATGTTACCACTTGTTGGTAGATTTTTTTACACAAACTTGCACCTTCACACTTTGATGTCTTTTTGATTGATCAATTGAATGCACAGGACATAAGAGAGCTTAAGAAATGTTTGTAAAAGGCTTTAGAATGCTTAGAGTTCTCAAGGATTCAAAACTTAAAAAAAATTTCAAGTTTATAGCTTTTATAGAATTTGAAAATAAGTTTTAACAGCTATAAAACGGCTAGTTAACGGCTATTTTTAGGAAATTCGGACGACCAAATTCTGCGTCAGAATTTTTCGGACGACCGAATTCTTCCTACTGCGTCCAAATCTTCGACCGAATTTCTTTGGAAAAATAGTGACCATGCTGAAGGCCAAAATTCGGACGACCGAATTTTCTTCATGCGTCCAAATCCTCTTCCAAATTTCTCTGGAAGAACAGTAGTAAACTTTTGCTACAAAATTCGAACGACCGAATTTTTTGGAAGCATATTCAAACTTTGTAAAATCATTTGAGATTTAACTTCAATAAGTTTGAAAAACATTTGGTATGTATAGAAAACTTATTTAGACATATATAAGTTTGAAAACCAAGACACAAAACTTTTACTTAAAAAACTTTTAGGACACAAAACTACATTCATCAAAAAATTCATTCAAAGCCTTTTAAGATCATAAGACTCATTTTATACTCTCTTATGCATTCAATGATAACCAAGACATACAAGTGTAGAGTTTACATAGAGATTTACCTACTAAGTATATACCCTCTACACTTCAAGTCTTCAATGCCTTTAGATCATCTAAGAGCAACCTTCTTCAAACTTCAATCACTTTGCTTTACTGAAGTTGTTCTTGCACTTTGGCTTCAAAGCAATGAGACTTCATACTTCTTAGTTCACAAAACCTATCACACAACATACAAGCATATTAGTCCTCATCAATATTTGTCATTAATCAAAACTACATGATTTGCCCATAGGCCTAACAATCTCCCCCTTTTTTATGATGACAAACTTTGATGCAAAATGTGATAGATTAAAACAATGTAGTACATAAAAGTATTAATGTTAACGATAGAAAATATCCAATTTAGCACATTGACATGGAAAAGGCTCAATATGAGCCTATGACCCAACCAACCTCCATTTACCTCCTTCCTTCCAACAAACTAGGATAGAAGATATAGCATTTAAGAAAAACTTCTAAGAGAGGTTTTAAAGGTTGTAATAGTTTAAAAATGCTCCCCCTTAGATTGTGCTCACTTTTCAACACATTTGGACTAGAGATATCATGCATCCGAATTTTTGCATAGCAAGTCCAAACTTTAAAATAAGATAATCAAAGGCTTCAAATTCTGTAAATAATCTTTCCTAAGTTTGTTCAAACATATTATGAGAGATTAAAATATATTTGAATCAATTTGAACAACAAAGGAGCACATTTTGGTAACAAAATATGGATGCATCCGAATTTCAGAACATGCATCCGAATTTTGAGATTTCAAGTCCAAATTGCAATAAATTGAATATAATGAATGTTTAAAGTGAAATAAAGCTTTCCTAAAGTTTTTCAAACATAATGGAAGAGATTAAAACATATTTGAATCAATTTGAACAACAAAAGATCACTTTTTGGCCACAAATATGAATGCATTCGAATTTTTAAACCTTGCATCCGAATTTTGAATCCAAAGTTTTTGCAACTCAGTTTAGCTTTACAACAACTCAGTTTAGCTTTACAAAAGTTCAAGACTCATATTGCAGCATCATATCATCATTACAGTCATCATATCATTATTTTTCTCCCCCTTTTGTCATCACTCGAAAAAAATAAAAGAGGGATCAATGAAAATGAGACTATCAATTTAGCACATAAAAGAAGCTCTCATCACTGAGATTTCATCATTGAGCTTCACTATTACATAAAATGAAGCAAAATACTTAACAAGTTTAGAATTACGTAATAGAAAAAAAATCAGTATAGATAAGCAACTTAAAAGCAGTAAATAGGATAGAAGGAAAGAAAGCTTAGTCTTGTGATGTTGATGTTGATGGGGAGGCTCGACTCACTCCTTTCTTGATGGCCAAGTGCTTCACTCTTCCTTGACTGAAAGAGATTGTTGATGGAGAGACTATTTCAGCTTGAGCTACTTGGCTGCCTGCTATTGGTGGCTCTTCATGAGCATGTTCTTCCCCTTCTTCTTCTGCTACAGTCTCTTTATTTCCACCTTGATCATCATCTTCATCATTACTGTCATTATCATCTCCTTTCTTTTCTTCCCTATCTCCTTCTTCCTCATTTCCATCTTGAGGCTTAGAGGGTCCTTCACCACTTTGAGTATTTCTCATAAGGGATTTCTTCAATGTGCTTTACCCTACTCTCCAGTCCATCTAACTTTCCAAGAACCATTGGAGCAAATGATTCAAAAAACTTATACATCTTCTCTATTTCCTTGACATGATTGTTCAAGGCTTCTTGAAATGCTTTGGCCACTATGGTGTCACCTCTAGTTACTCCTTCACCACTTGACCCAATTCCAGTTTCTTCTTCAAACAATCTCCTTTTTGTTGGAGGTTGCTCCCCCTCACTTGAGGTGTCATGCTTCCTTATTGTCTTCATTTCTCTAGCAAGGGCTTCTTCTTCATCCTCTTCTTCTTCCTCTTCTTCACTTTCTATCTTTCCTTCTCTTCCTATTCTTTTTGGAGGGGTTTCTCTTTTTGTCCTCCATGCATTATCCTCATCAAGAACTAATTGCATTCTCTTAAGAGTTTCATTGGTGTAAATTTCCCAACTCTTAAAAGCTTGTCCTCTTCCTGGAAGTATTAGTGATGACCTAGAAACTGGAAGTATTCGAAAGAGAATAATTTCAGAAACTCAAACCTGGACTGTCTAAGAAGGTATGACTTGGATCAACACAACGGCCAACTCTTGGGCACTCAAAGGATCCTGTCCTCTTATCTTTCAACAATCCAAGAAGGAATGAAATCAACCATTCTGAAAGGAATACTCACAATTTCTAAGTATCACCGAACAAGGACCTAAGCTAAAGCCATATCAGAAATAGAAGCAGAGAAGAAGAATAGAGGAAACTTAGAAAGACATGTTTTGAGTAGAACACACAAGAGAGATGTTATTACTCGGGAACTAAGCTTGAGGAAATGTTACAACAATGGGCTCTTTATATAGAGCTCCAAGGAAGAACCTAGAAGACTAAATTATTGGGCTATGACATCATCGCTTACATCATGGTAGCTAATGAGGTCATTGCTTACATCACTGCTTACATCAGTGCTTACATCACTGCTTACATCACACCACACTTAACATACTTATCAGCTTTAATCAGCTGAGAAATAAAGTTGAAATGACAGCACACTGAATAATAAAGACAACAAAGTGCAGAGCACTAAAGATAAAAGTCTTCACAGCTGTAATGCTCAGAATCAGTCGGTGTTGAAACATCACTATCAGTGGAGTCTGGATCAGTGATATTGCGTTCAATAATGAGATCCTGATGCAGAGCATGTGCCTTTGCTTTTTTCTTTTTCTGCTTGAGTGCATCCTTTCTGAGTGAGGTGACACAAGTGGTTCGAGCAGTTTTATCAAAGGCCATACGTGGAAAGGTAAACCCATGTGATGACTGAGAGGAGCTAGCTGGCTGAAGGTTAAAGTAATCAAAAGGGGTTTCAGTGTCTGGTTGAGAATTAGGCAGGTGGTGAAGATACCATTCACGAGCTATTTTGATGTTTATCTCGTGATGATGGTAGGTAGGATAATTCCAAGAACCATAATCATCAGGCCAAATTTCTTGAGGCATAATTTTATTTTCAACAAACATGTATTTTTGGGCCTCAGAGTATTTTTGAGGGAGATCTAACACAGTGATGGAATTGACCTGGTAAAGATGAGAATATGGATGGATTGTGAAATCAGGGTCTATTGGACGGTGGATGTCAAAGAGGAGGAAGTGTTTAGGAAATTGGAGGAGTAAGTTCTTCCATTCTGCTAAAGGTTTAAACCAGGTTAAGAACTCAAAGACACTTGGAATAAAACCTTTAAGAAATAATGCAGAGTCGATTTCAAGAAGAATGTGGTACTGTTGACAGAGGTACCAGAAGAACCATTTCAATGGAGGAGGGAAGTCACTAGGTCTGAGAATGAAAACCTGACTGAAAGGGAAAGATGGATTGACTCCGGATGGTTTCAGGATGGATCCTCCAAATTCTTTAAAAGTCTGTAACTCATAAAAATTTCTTTTTTGCATGATTGAGTCAACAGAATATGGAATTGGGTAATCTGGAGGAAAGTCTGGAGGAATATTAGGTGGGTTGGAATAACTGGGTCGGATCATGGCTATAACGAGTTTGGTGGTAAAGGAATCAGGTCGGGAAAGGAAATCAGCCACGACATTAGATTTACCTTTGATATGTTTGACCTCGAATGAATACTGCGCAAACCACGTTGACCACCTGAGCAGTTGAGGATGAGGAACTTGCTTCGCTTGAATCGCAACATTTTGGGGGAATGAACTCATATCTGTTTCCACCAAAAACTTTGATCCGATGAGATAGAAACCGAACTTCTTTATTCCATTTTTGACGGCGAGGATTTCTTTGAAAGTGGAGTGGTAATGAATTTCTGCGACTTGAATCTTCCACTTGCAAATCCACAAAGATGCTCAGGGTGCCATCAGCTTTCTTCTAGCGATCATGCACTCCAATATTTGTCACTTGCATCGATCCCAAGTATCTTTTGGCCATTTGTAGGGAGATGCAATTTCTGAATTTTGGACACTTGTTCTTTCAGTGCAGCGACAGCTTGAGTCTGTAATGATGTCCAGGGAGATGGATTCTTTTTGAGAATCTTGGTGAGTGGATGGATATGCTCAGAGGATCTGGGCAGGAAATCTCGGACATAATTGACAACACCAAGGAACTGTTGGACTTGTTTCTGAGAAAGATTGGACTCAGGGAACTTTTGTAATTCGTCGGAAATATGATTTCCAGGAGTGTATGTACCTGCAGAGAAATGCATTCCTAGGAAAGTAATTTCCTGTGTAGCCAAGATCATTTTCTTTTCTGAAAGCATTACGCCATAATCTTTAACAATTTGAGCAAATTGGCGTAAAAAGTTTATATGATCATCCTTAGTAGAACTAAAAAGTAGGATATCATCAATATAAACCAGTGCAGTGTGTAACAGTGGTTCGAAAATCTTGACCATGGCTTTTTGAAACAAAGATGGTGCGGGTTTTAATCCAAAAGGCATTACTTTCCACTGGAAATGCTGGTTAGGAATACAAAAACCTGTTTTAGGACGTTCATCAGGATGAATGCCTAATTGCCAAAAACCAGATTTCAAATCAAATTTGGAAAACCATTTTGCACCAGAAAGCTGTGATAACAGTGTGTGCCTGTGTGGTAATGGAAACTTATCATCTTGTAAAAAGTGGTTGAGAGGCTGATAATTAATTACCAGTCTCATTTTTCCACGGACTTGTTCAGCCCGTTTGTCAACATAGAATGCTTCACAAGACCACTGAGAATCTGTAGGTTCAATAAGATCAGAATGAAGAAGGTCAAGGCATTCTTTTGTGGCTAACTGGAGATGATCAGGATTCATGCCAGAATGACTGGCCTTGGTAGGGTTGATATCCTCATTTTTCTTGAAAGGGAGTTTGATGAAGAATTGAGGATTCTGCCAAAGTGGATGGGAACATTTAGTAAGGAACTCTGTATGAGATTCAGCACAAGATTGGGAGACAAGAAGTTTTTGAATCTCAGCAACTGGGTTGGGAGTGATTTGGTAAAGTCTTGGAATGGTGCCATATTCTCTAAACTGTTTTCCAAAACGAATACCATTAGGAAGAATCTGAAACTTGTGAAGTTTACTGTAAATGTCAAAACCAACAAGTAGATCTTTGTCAGTTTCAGAACAGCCAACAAGATGTAAACGAACTTCACATTTAGGAAAGAACTGGATGGTAATGGGTGTCTTAGTAATCAGAGAAGTATAGAACGTTTTACCATCAGCAGTAATAAATTCTTTCTTATGTTCTCGTCCCGGTGTTCGGGAGGCGAGACGAGATGGATTCATCATGGATACTGCAGCACTTTTCGTGTCAAAGAAGGCTATGGCGAGAATGGGTTTATCATATTTGGAGGTTCGGATTTGAACAGGGGGCTTGAGGATGTGTTTTTCGAGTCCGAATAGTAAGGATTGGAACGAAGGTTTTTCGGTGAGTTTTTCCGGAAGTATCGGGTGCAGTTGCAGGGGGCACTGGTTCCCGAGGAAGCTGGTTCTGCTATATGGTAAAACAAAGGGATTTCATCTTCTTCGATGGCGAAGAGGGTGTCTTCAGTTAGTTCATCTTGTTCAGAGAAAAGGGACTCAAGGTCATCATCATATATAGGGCTAACCTGTTCGATTTGTGAGATGAGGTTTTGCCTTTTCTTCTTTTGAGGGCATTGCTTGGCATAGTGACCCTTTTGTTTGCAGACATAGCAGTAGTCTGACTTGCTTCTGGGACTTCTGGAGGACTTGTGTTTCCTTCTGAAGTATCTCCATTTTTTCTTTGAAGATCGTCTGTCTGTGGTATGGATTCTGGAGAACTTCTTTCTCCTGGATGATTTCTTGCAAGAGGACTTGTTGCAGCATGACTTGATGATCAAGTCTGAACGCTTGCATACTTGGTCAACTTCTTTATCTCCTTTGAGATATTGCTTGATTACTTGCCGTTTGTGGCAAAGGTCTTCAAGGCTTTGCAAGATGGCTTGTCTGATTTGACCAGGAGTCATACCAAGGTTGGATTGATACTTTTGTCTGATGTAGACATCAGCTCCTTGAGCTAAAGCTTGAGGGATTGAGCTGAGGAAGGCTTGCTTTAGACTAACATCTGCACCAAGAAGATAAAATAATTGAGTCATGCGTTGCAAATGTTTATCTAAATCAGATCTTTGAAAAGAGTAACATTTCATTTGGAAAAACTCTTTTCTTTTTAATTCTAAATCAGAATCAGGTTCACCAAGAAAACAGTAATAAAGTAATGAAGCAGCTTGATCTAATGAAGAGTTTAGGAATTGAGTTCTCTCAACATAATTGAGAGTAGTAAACCAGTGCTTCAATGTGCCGGTGAATCTGGAGGTGAACTCAGTGAGGATGTTTTCTGCTGTGATGCCAGATAGTTCTCTGGTTGTCATCCAGGCATGGAATTCTTGTAATCTGACTGCCCATTTTGCTGGAGGGATATCATCGAGCTGGAATGTGAATGTGCCTGAAGTAGTTAATTTCTTGGAAGTTTGAGATGACTCAGGCTCATCGACAATAGGTGTGGCTTCAGATGTATCTCCTGTATCTTCTTCTTCACGAGTCATGTTGATTTGTGGAATATCTGGTTCAAAATCATCAGAGAGGGACTGTGTAGAAGAGTCTGAGACTGAAGAGGAGTCTGTGTCGGAATCAGAGACTGGTTCTGACTCTGTTGGAGAAGAGTACTGGGTCTCAGATGGAGTTTGTTCTTGAACAACAGCAATATGAGGAACAGTCTGAGCTGTAGCTGCCTCTTGAAGCATAGGAGTCAGAGGATTCTGAATCATAGCTTGCTTTTGAACTTCCGGAGGAGGAGGAGCAGGCTTCTGTTGTTGTTTCTGGGCTTGTTTTGCTTTTAACCATTGAGCAGCGTTGAAAGTGCTTGGAGAGGGTTTGGACATTTCATATCCCATGGTTCCAAAGGCAGAGTATTGTGTTTTGGATGGTGGCTGGAAGGGATTTGTGAAAGGTGGAAAGAAGCTGGAAGAGACTGGAGGTGGAGTAGTAACTGGCGGGGGAGAAGAGTAAGGAGTAGACTCAACCTGTGCTTTGAGATAAGCAATATAACCTTCAAGGTCTGCTACTTCTTTCTGCTTTTGTCGAATGACTTCAACAGGATTGACACCAGGCATAGGTAGATCGTAAGGGATCTGCTTCAATCTTTTCTCCATATTGACGATCAACCGTTTGGTGGCTTCCAGGTCTTGCACTTGAGAGTCAACTTTAGTTTCAACAGTAACAAGACGGGAATTTACCTGGGTAACTTTCTGATCAATCTGGGTCAGAAGCTTGTTCTGAGCAACAGCGTTTTCTGATTGCCAGTTCAGGACGGTTTCAACTGGATTAGTGGATGCAGTCTGTCCACTAGGAAGTATGGTTGATGAAGAGTTCTGGATTTTATGAGAGTGTCGGGCATTGTCTTTGGTAAAAGGTGAGGTTTGAGGAAAGATAGGATTGAGAGGGGGAAATTCAGCAGGTTGGAACATACAGATGGCTGGGATAGGAGTTGATGGTACAGGTGGCTTGTAAAATGGATTGATGGGTTGACAAGTAGGCGGTACTGGTTTTTCCTTGGCAAGGATTTTGAGGCATTTTTGGTAATAAGGGTGAAGTGGTGGTTTTGGTTTAGGAGGCAACCATGTGGATGGGATTTCAGCAATAGAGGAATCATACCTGCTACGAGTTTGAACGATTTGAGCTCCTTGCTGGTAATCGGGATCTATGTCAGGTGCTTTAGTAGAACAAGAGGAAGGAATGGATTTCTTCTTCCTTCTTCTGTGGCTAGAATATCCGCAAGTGCAGTCTTCTGGATCAAGACCACATTCAAAGCAGCAATTCTGACAAGATTCACAGGAAGTGCAACCACCCCAATAGCAATGATTGGAGAATGGATCTGTCTCAAAGACGACTGGTTGTGCATCTGGTGTGTACCATTAACGATGTCTGGGAAAGTATCTCTGTGGGAAACCAGAGGATGATCTGGTCCAAGTTTGGTGATCCGATCAAGATCTGCTCAAGCAAGGCTAACATGATTACCATATGCATATTTCCAACTGATGACTTATGTCCAAAATTAGGAACAATCATAGTAGTTACCATATGATGCAACACTCTACCTCTAGCATCCAAGTTTTTGATTTCCCTCTCTTTTATAGATCTAAACTCTCTTCCATTGGTAAATGCTTCTTCAAATCTAACATATGTAAAGAGTTCACGATCATAGTAATGCATGGAAGGTGAATAATATCTAGCTCCATTGTCACCTACTCCACAAATTCTGTTTATCAATCCTTCACTAAATTCAATGTCAACTTGGGATACTCTAGATGAATACCATTGTATCGCATTATCCCCTACAGTCTCAATTCTTTCCTCTTTCAGGTTTGCATAGAATTCGTATATCAAGGTAGGATAAAATTCTTCATCAATGAACAACAAACTACTCCAACTAACATCATTGAAACAAGAGAGAACAATATCCATGCTAGACAATTTATCAACATCCACCTTATATCCAGGGATAATCTTTCTGCTATTTTTATTCCATTCATTAAATTCATGAGTAGCCTTGATCGAGTCAAACCTGCCAGCTCCAGATAATGTTTGAGGGATTCGAATTCTTCTTGGTTGGTTGAGGATTGAGTCTCCATCTCCTTCCTTAGCCTTTCTTTTCCCTTTCTCAACATTTGGCTTCTTTGTTCTCACCATTGATATTTTCTGTTGAGAAGTTCCGATTCTTGGTATGAATTTAGGGTTAGAAGTTCAAAAGTGAAGACAAATCAGGATGAGAATGTGTGGTTTTGAAGGGATTTTGATTCGGATGTGAATGGGTATGAGAGCCATTTAAAAGGATGTGAAATTCGGAAGTTGAACAGTCGCGTCCGTAAAATTCGGACGACCGAATTCTCAGGTCTGCGTCCGAATTTTCAGTCGAAAGTTTCTGTTTCTTCAGTTTAGAAAATTCGGTCGACCGAATTTTCTGACCTACGTCCGAATTCTTGATCAAAAGTCTCTGTTTCCTTTCACTCAGAAAATTCGGTCGACTGAATTTTTGTAGTGCATCCGAATTCTGGATCCGAAAATTTCCTGTTTTCATCAAAACTTCAATACACACATTAGTCATTGAATCTTGAAATTCCTAAGAGTCTTCTTAGGTGATTGAACCTTTCCTCAGCCAAAGGCTTTGTAAATATGTCAGCAATTTGATCATTTGTATTTATATATGCTAAGCATATATCTTTCTTAATCACATGATCACGAATGAAATGATGTTTTATCTCTATATGCTTAGTCCTAGAATGTTGAATGGGATTTATGCTCAAATTGATAGCACTAGTATTATCACATAGTATAGGCACACAATTGAATTTAAGACCATAATCAAGTAAGGTATGTTGCATCCATAACAATTGTGCACAACAACTACCTGCAGCTATGTATTCAGCTTCTGTAGTGGATAAAGACACACAAGCTTGCTTTTTACTAAACCAAGATACCAGACAACTACCAAGAAATTGACAATGACCACTTGTGCTTTTACGTTCAACTTTGCATCCAGGATAGTCAGCATCAGAGTATCCAATAAGTTCAAAAGATGAAGTTTTTGATAATCAAATAGCGAAAAATACGTTTGACAGAAATTAAATGAGATTCTTTAGGATATGATTGGAATCTAGCACACAAGTATACAGCAAACATAATATCTGGTCTACTAGTGTGAGATAGAGTAAACTTCCAATCATACCTCTATATAATTTCTCATCAATATTTTTACCTTTCTCATCTTTGTCAAGTTTAGTTGATGAACTCATTGGAGTACCTATTCCTTTTGCTTGATCTATTCCAAATCTTTTCAGTAGCTCCTTGGTATACTTTGCTTGATTAATGAAAACTCCATCCTTGGTTTGCTTAATTTGCAGCCCAAGGAAGAAATTTAGTTCTCCCATCATGCTCATCTCAAATTCATTTTGCATGGATTTGGCAAAATCTTCACAAAGAGGAGTATTAGTAGCACCAAAAATAATATCATCACCATAAATTTGCATAAGTAAAATATCATTTTTAGAAGATGTTTTTATAAAAAGAGTTGTATCCACTTTTCCTTTTGTAAAACCTTTTGAAAGAAGAAAACCACAACCACTTAACCTTTCATACCAAGCTCTTGGAGCTTGTTTCAATCCATATAGAGCTTTGGCTAACTTGAAATCATGATTTGGAAGTTTTTCATGAATAAAGCCAGGAGGTTGTTCTACATAAACCTCTTCTTCAATAAAACCATTTAGAAAAGCATTTTTGACATCCGTTTGAAATAGTTTAAAATCTTTAAATCAAGCAAATGACAAAAGTATTCTTATGGACTCTAATCTGGCCACTGAAGCAAAAGTCTCATCATAATCAATGCCTTCTTCTTGGTTGAAACCTTGAGCAACAAGTCTAGCTTTATTTCTAACAACTTCTCTTAGTTCATTTAACTTATTTCTAAAGACCCATTTTGTACCAATAACAGAATGATCATGAGGTCTAGGAACAAGAGTCCAAACTTTATTTCTCTCAAACTGATTTAACTCTTCTTCCATAGCAATAATCCAGAAATTATCACACAATGCATCATTAATATTTTTCGGTTCAATATGAGATAAAAGGGCAAAATTATCAATAAAGTACCGCCTTGTTTTAACTCCTTGGGAGACATCACCAATGATTTGCTCCTTAGGATGACTTCTTGCATATGTGAGTTCCTTTGGAAGTTCTTGATCATTACTTGATTGGTCATCTTGTTCTTGCTCCATTATTTCTTCTTTTTTGGCATGATCTTCCAATGTGGGTACTTGGTGTTGAGTTTGATTTTCAACCATTGAGGAACCTGCATCATCTTCATTTCTTCTTTGAAGATAAATGTTAGATTCATCAAAAGTTACATGAATAGTTTCTACAACACATAATGTCCTTTTGTTATAGAATCTATATGCCTTTTTATTTGATGAATAGCCAAGAAATATGCCTTTATCTGATTTTCTATCAAACTCACCAAGATTGTTACTAGTGTTTATAATAAAGCACTTACAACCAAAAACTTTAAAATAGACAATTGATGGAGTTTTATCAAATAGAAGTTCAAAAGGTGTTTTTCTTATAAAAGGTCTTAGTAAAACTCTATTCATTACATAGCAAGCTGTATTTACAGCTTCAGCCCAAAAATATTTTGGTAAGGAATTTTCACAAAGCATTGATCTAGCCATTTCCTGTAAAGTTCTGTTTTTCCTTTCAACAACACCATTTTGTTGAGGTGTTTTGGCAGCTGAAAAATTATGAGTGATGCCATACTCATCACAAAATTTTGTAAAATCTTGGTTACAAAACTCTCTTCCATTGTCACTTCTAATAGAAATCAGTTTGCAATCAAGAGAAATTTGAACCTTTTTGAAAATTTTTAAAAATTCATAAAATGTTTCATCTTTTTGTGATAAGAAGACTACCCATGTAAATCTTGAAAAATCATCAACAATTACATAAGCATATCTTTTACCACCAAGACTAGTAGTCCTCATAGGTCCAAATAAATCCATGTGAACTAGTTCAAGAGGTTTTGAGGCAGAAACCATTTTCTTGGGTTTAAAAGATGTTTTTGATTGTTTTCCATATTGACAAGCATCACAAAGACGGGTTTTATCAAAATGCATTTTTGGTAATCCTCTAACTAGTTCTTGTGTAGAAAGTTTGTTCAATAAATCCATGCTCACATGTCCTAATCTTCTATGCCATAAAAATCCATCATTGTCATGAATGGCAAGACATTTAATATCATTAGTAATAAGCTCATCAAGATATAACACATATACATTACTAACTCTTTTAGCAACAAAAATAGTTTTATTACTTGCACTGTCAAGAATAGTACAAGTATCACATTTAAACTCAACTTTGCAACCATTGTCACATAATTGACTAATACTAAGTAAATTATACTTTAAACCATCAATAAGTAAAACTTGCTTGATAAGAGGGAAAGAACCTTTACCAATGTTACCTATTCCAAGTATTTTCCCTTTCTTCTTATCTCCAAATGTGACAAAACCTTCACTTGTAGCTTGAAGCTTACTAACAAGTGATGCATTTCCAGTCATGTGTCTTGAGCAGCCCCTGTCAAGAAACCATTTAGTGGCACTTGATCTTGAGGCAAATTGTACCTATACCAAATTAGAAAGAGTGATTTTTGGTACCCATATCTTCTTGGGTCCAAGGGGGTTAGTAATAGTTCCTTTGACTTTCCAAATGGTCTTAACACCATTTTCTGTCTTTCTTTTTATAAAACATCTAGAAACCTTGTGTCCATACTTGCCACAATATGTGCAACAAATATGAGACCTAGAATGAGAAGATTCTTTAACAAATAACTTTTTTTGTTTTGGATCAAAACAATCATGTGTAAAACCAAGACCATGTTTTACAAATGAAGATCTTTGATAACCAAGTAGTTTATTTAAATTTTCTCTTCCATTTGTAAATCTCTCAATGCATAAAGTAAGATCATTAACTTTCCTTTTCAAAGACTCATGATCTTTTAGCATTGATTCAAGAGAAATAATTCTTGTACAAAGCTTTTTGTTTTCAAAAGATACGTTTTGTATGGTTGTATTCAAAACTTCTTTTTCAAGGGTAAGGCAATTAATGGTCTCAAGAAGTTTATCATTTTCAACACATAATTTTGAATTCTCATTTGATAAATCATTGATTTTGAATTTCATTTCTTTGTTTCTTTTTGAAGCCTTTTTCAACTCTTTATACAGTTCTACAATCAAATCACTAGAATCAATATCATCATCACAAAAATTTGAAATAGAAGGTGAAGATTGTACCTCATCATCAATGGCCATAAAGCATATGTTGGCCTTCCCTTCACTGTCATCCTCACTTTCTTGTTGATCCCACGTTCCAGCTAATCCTTTTCCTTTCTTGGCAGATTTCTTTCTATTTTTGCTGTCTCTTTCCCTCTCTAACACTTTGGGACAGTCAGCAATAAGATGCTCTGTGCTCTTGCATTCAAAACATTGAGGTTTATAGGATGAGGATTGTCCACTCTTCTTGACTGGCTTTCTTCCTTTCTTGAGAAACTCCTTTTTGTAGAATCTCTTGAACTTCCTCACTGCCATTGCAATCTCTTCTTCTCCACTGTTTCCTCCTTCTTCTTCACTTGAAGATAGTTCTTGTTCACTTAAGTGATTTAAAGCACTGAGTACAACTGCTTTTCTTCCCTTTTCTTCATCTTCCTTGTCATTCAACAGTTTCATCTTCATTTCATGTGTGAGTAGTGATCCGATAAGCTCTTCAAGAGGAAGAGTTTTTAGATCTTTGGACTCCTCAATAGCAAGTGTCTTTGGCTGCCAGGATTTTGGTAGAGCATCCAAAATCTTTCTGTTTTGCTCTCCCATGGTATAGCTTTTACCATAGGCTTTCAAGCCATTGAAAATATTAGGAAACCTTTTAAACATATCACTAATATTTTCACCTTGTTTCATGGTAAAGAGCTCATAATCTCTAACAAGCATAGCAAGTTTAGATTCTTTAACTTGATTAGTACCTTCATGTGTAATTTGGAGTAATCTCCACATATCATGAGCAGAATCACACTCACTAACTCTATTGTATTCGGTAATATCTAATGCACAACTTATTATATTCATGACCTAATAGTTTAATGTCATTTTCCTTGAATCATGCTCATCAAATTCATCAGTGAATTTGGGTTCTGAGGTTACTTCATCTACTCTCATTTTCATTGGGACATAAGGACCTTTCTCAACTATGTTCCACAAATCAAAATTGATAGAACAAATATATATTTTAACTCTAGTTTTCCAAAAAGTGTAATATTTTCCATCAAACAACGGTGGTCTATTTGTAGATAATCCTTCTAGGTACAGTAGGTTTGAAATATTAGCCATAGGATCTTTGTCTTCCAGGTTGTCAAACCACACAAAGAAGTTCTAGCTCTGATACAAATTGAAATACCTAAGAGGGGGGGTGAATTAGGTATTTGGCTAATTTTTGGCAAATTAAAACCTTTTATACGTCTAAGTAAAGAACAAATTATATGAGTCAAGTTATAAGCAATTTATAGCACAGCAATACAAGAAAGTATGATCAAAGAACACAAGTAATTTATAGTGGTTCGATCCTCAAAATCTACGTCCACTACCTTAAGCCTACACTTAAGGATTTCAACCAATCTACTATATGCTCAGGTTTACAAATTACAAGAGAGGCTCATCACACTATAGTTTTACACTCACAACCTCTTCCAGTAACTTTTACAAACAAGGCTCACCACACACAATGGTTTTATATCTTAAACAACCTTGAATCACAACTTCAAGGATCACCCTTATCTAAAGGGTTTTATGTTATCAAGATAACCTTGCAAGAGCTAGTAGAAAAACACAATTTGATAAAAAGATAAGAGTGTGTAGATGTTACCACTTGTTGGTAGATTTTTTTACACAAACTTGCACCTTCACACTTTGATGTCTTTTTGATTGATCAATTGAATGCACAGGACATAAGAGAGCTTAAGAAATGTTTGTAAAAGGCTTTAGAATGCTTAGAGTTCTCAAGGATTCAAAACTTTAAAAAAATTTCAAGTTTATAGCTTTTATAGAATTTGAAAATAAGTTTTAACAGCTATAAAACGGCTAGTTAACGGCTATTTTCAGGAAATTCGGACGACCAAATTCTGCGTCAGAATTTTTCGGACGACCGAATTCTTCCTACTGCGTCCAAATCTTCGTCCGAATTTCTCTGGAAAAACAGTGACCATGCTGAAGGCCAAAATTCGGACGACCGAATTTTTCTTCATGCGTCCAAATCCTCTTCCAAATTTCTCTGGAAGAACAGTAGCAAACTTTTGCTACAAAATTCGAACGACCGAATTTTTTGGAAGCATATTCAAACTTTGTAAAATCATTTGAGATTTAACTTCAATAAGTTTGAAAAACATTTGGTATGTATAGAAAACTTATTTAGACATATCTAAGTTTGAAAACCAAAATCAAATTCCTTTGATCATATAAAGTTTACTTAAAAAACTTTTAGGACACAAAACCACATTCATCAAAAAATTCATTCAAAGCCTTTTAAGATCATAAGACTCATTTTATGCTCTCTTATGCATTCAATGATAACCAAGACATACAAGTGTAGAGTTTACATAGAGATTTACCTACTAAGTATATACCCTCACACTTCAAGTCTTCAATGCCTTTAGATCATCTAAGAACAACCTTCTTCAAACTTCAATCACTTTGCTTTACTGAGGTTGTTCTTGCACTTTGGCTTCAAAGCAATGAGACTTCATACTTCTTAGTTCACAAAATCTATCACACAACATACAAGCATATTAGTCCTCATCAATATTTGTCATTAATCAAAACTACATGATTTGCCCTTAGGGCTAACATGAAGCATAAGAGCAAAGAGAGCTCAATGGTTTTCACATGATTTCGGATTAATAAGATACTTCAAGTCTTCAAACTTCTCAAGATTCTAGAGTTTATAAAACGGTAATAAAATAGCTAGTTTCTGAGGAGTTTAGAGAACCGAATTTGATCTTGTGGGTCAAAACTTATTGTGATCATGCTGTCAGGGAATGTTCAGAAATAGAGCAGTCATATTCATAGTTCAGGGGCCCGAACTTTTGAAACTTTGTCAAAATATTAGAAAATCTGCCTCAATAAGTTTGAAATCATTTTAGACCAAAAGATATGTCATTTAAAAAATTTGAACTAAAAATCGTTATTAAAGTACTTGGTCAATCAAGAATATTCAAAGCCTTTTTGGATTCAAGAAAGCAAGTTTTGTGCTCTTTTATGCATTCAATAGATTCCAAAAAACAAGAAGTGTAGGGTTTACAAGAATATACCTATTAAGCAATTGTAAACCTACACTTGAGTCTTCAAAGCCTTCAATCCTTAGGACATGCTCTATATTCTTTAGTTCTTTGAGCACAATTGAGTTGTCCTTAGCACTTCTTAGCTTCCACAATCCAAGAATCCTATCATAGAACAATTACTCAAGTTAGCCTATATCAATGTTAGTCATAATCAAAACTATAAAATTTGCCCGTAGGGCTTACACTTCTCTTAAAAACCACACAACTCACTCTCATCCAAACTCAAATTTCTTCCATATTTCACTGTTTTCACTTGAAATATTCCACAATTGCATGTTCTAAGCCCTTGATTAACTTTGAAACTCACCTTCTCTCAAATAAATCACCATGGTGCGTTCTAAAAGAGCCAATGTTGCAAAGGGAAAAGCCAAGGCCAAGCTGGTTGATAGTGGGCTGATAATCAATGAACCAAGAAGGGTTAGTGTTCCTCAAACTTCCTCAGGAGTGGATCTCTTTATCTCTACCAAGGCTGCCACTAAGTTTGAAGATTGGTCCGAGAGAAATAGAAAAATCATTTCGGGCCACAAAGTTGATTTAGATAAACTCACCCATATGGGTAATCTTCTATCTCTCTTTGGTGAAATTGGATGGAGAAGTCTACTAATACTTAATGAAGAATATTATCCTACTCTCGTCTATGAGTTTTATGGAAACCTTATGGAGGAAAGGATTGAACATGTTGGGGATAATATAGTTCAATGGTATTCATCTAGAGTATCTCAAGTTGACTTTGAATTCAATGATGCTCTAGTTAATAGAATTTGTGAAGTGGATGCTAATGGGACTAGATATTACTTTTTGGGAAAACATTGTTTTCTCCGTGAGCTTTTTACAGATGAGAGATTTGAAGAATCATTTACTGGTGGTAGGAGATTTAGATCCATTAAAGAAAGGGAAATCAAGGCATTTGATGCTAGGGGAAGAGTTTTGCATCATATGATTACTACGATGATAATTCCCAACTTTGGACACAAATCATCCACTGAAAATATGCAGATTGTGATAATGGTTACTCTTCACAAATGTAAAAGATTAAACTTTGGATATATGGCTTTGAAACACGTGATGGGAGCAAGAAGGATGGAAAATAAGGCCTTGCCTTATAAAAGGCTGTTTGCCAAGATTATCAACCATTTCCAAGTACAATTTCCAGGAAGAGGGCAAGCCGTCAAAAGTGGAGAAAGCTACACTAATGAGTCTCTCAAGAGGATGCAACTATCTCTTGATGAGGATGGTATATGGAGAACAAGAAGAGAAACTCCTCAAAGAAATGAAAAGATTGAAGATAGTAAGGATATTGAAGAACAAGAGGAGGTTGAAGAAGAAGAGGATAAAGAAGCTCTAGCAAGGAAGAAGAAAACAAATAATAGGCATGACCTATCAAGTCCCTCACAAAGAATTTTTTTTTGAAGAAGTGCCTACTCCTCAATTACATCCCAATGTTGGAGAAATACCTAGTGGTGAAGGGATTACTAGAGGAGATACCGTTGTTGCCAAGGTATTTCAAGAAAATTTAAATAACCATATCAAGGAGATGAAGAAGATGTATAAGTTCTTTGAATCCTTTACTCCAATGGTTCTTGGAAAGCTTGATGGATTGGAGACTAGAGTGAGGAACATAGAGGAATTATTGATGAAGAACACATAAAGTGGTGAAGGAACCTCTAAACCTCAAGGAGAAGAAGAAAAGAAAGATGATGATGAAGATGAGAAAAAAAAATAAAGAGGAGCAAGATGAGGAAAAAGATAAGATAGTGATAATGAAGAGAAAGGAGGAAGTAGTGAGGATGATGATGATGGCCATGGAGATGATTTTGAATTAGTGGCTAGAGAAAGTGATAAAAATGAAGAGGATGATGATGGTGCACAAAAAGAAGAAGAAAATGAAAAAAATAATGTTTTGAAATAATATTTTTCTAGGATGAAGTAATTTTTTGAAGCTCAATGATGATACACTTGTGTTGAGAGCTTTTTTTCTTGATCTAACTTCACTTTGATCACCCACATTTGATTGATGACAAAAGAGGGAGAAAAGTGATGTAATTGATTGCAATATGAAATGAAATGTGTTTGCTAGACTAGATATGATTTGGTCAATACTGTGATCAATTGACTTGATGCTGTTTGGTCAATATGTTGATGTGAATGATCGTGATGGTTATGAATGTTTTCTATGGTTGATTATCTTGCTTTGATGATTGAGTATTTGATTTTAAGCACTTATGCTGCAACATTCACTGTTTGAAAACTTTTACCAAAACTTCGAACTTGAAGTTCGGATGTAGGATAAAAGTTCGGACACCCAAACTTTCCTGTCAAAAAGGTTGATTTGCTATTTTCACTTGAAACTATCTTGATCTTTCCTAAAATGATGGAATTACCTTGGGAAGGCTTTTTCATAGAATATCAAATCACTATGTTGAATATTTTGCATTTCGGACTTGAATTTTCAAAATTCGGCCTTATAAACACTTCAAGTCCAAACTTGTTGAAATGAGCACAATCTAAGGGGAAGCTTTGAAAAATATTTTCTAACATCTAAAACTTCTCTTAGAAAGTATTCTTAAAGCTTTCAAGCTATTTTTTCTATCTTGTTGGAAGAAAGGAGGAATATGTAGGTTAGTTGGGCCAAAGGCTCATCATGAGCCATTTAAAATGTCATTGTACTAAATTGCTCATCATTCATCTATGACAATAATACTTCTCTGTACTATATTATTTTAATCTATCTTATTTTGCATCGAAGTTTGTCATCATAAAAAAGGAAGAGATTGTAAGCCTTAAGGGCAAACTTATATTTTTGATTATGAAAAATATTGATATAGGCTAAGTTGAGTAATTGTTGAGCGATAGGATTCTTGGATTGTAGAAGCAAAGTGATCTCGTTGTCTTGAAGCTAATATGAAAGGACATCTCAAATGTACTCAAGAAGTTGAAGAATATAGAGATCGTCCAAGGAAATTGAAGGCTTTGAAGTCACCATTGTAGGTTTACCTTTGCTAAATAGGTATTTTCTCGTAAACCCTACACTTGTTGTCCTTGGAATCTAAAGAATTCATAAGAAAGCACTAAACTTGATTTTCAATCTTAAAACTTTTTCATTATTCTTAATTTACCAAGTATTTGATAATGGCTTGTAGCTCAAAAGTTTTGAAAAGATCTATCTTTAGTCTAAAATGATTTCAAAGTTGTTGTAGATAATTTTCAAATATTTTGAAAGCGTTTGAATGGTTCGAACCTAGTTCGGATGTCCGAACTAGAATCTTGGCTGCTGAATTTTCAGAGAAATTTGGATGACCATTTGGATAAATATGTCCAACTTTGGTCAACTGAATTTATCTTGGTAGCTTGGTAAACAAAGAAGTTTGGTCGACATTCGAACACAGTAGTTCATGTTCGGTCGACTAAACTTTACTATTACTAGCCATTATTTGAATAATGGAATTGAATTTCAAACCCTATAAAAGCCATCAATTTCATATTTTTGAGAATTTTTGAGCATTTTAAGAATCTTCATACTTCCAAATCATTTGTACATCAAAAAGCTCTGTTTTGTTTTCATCTACCAAGTTGTTGGTAATATCTTATTCTCTTATTTTATCTACTTGCTTTATTCAAGGTTTTCTTAATTATATAAAACCTTTTTGAGAGGGTGAACCTTGATTGCAGTAGTGAAAAGAGGTTGTGGAGTAAAACTTGTGTTGGATGAGCCTCTATTGTATCTTGCTTGACTATTTTCTATAGTTGAATTGTTTGAAATCTTTGACTGAAAACTCAAGGTAGTGGATGTAGATTTTGAGGAGATCAAATCACTATAAATCGCTTGTGTGATCTTTACTCTTCCTCTCTTACCGAGGTATTTATTGTGTTGACTTGAATATCTTCTTGTGAACTTGAATTCAAATCTCTTCCAAACTAAATTTACAAAAAAAAGGGAATTTTTTTTTTTTTGCAAATTAGCCAAAGACCTAATTCCCTCCCCCCTCCCCCAAATTTTTGAAAATTAGTAATCCCCTGTTGATTCTTGCTTAATTACCATCATAGAAAAACTTTGAGATGTTTTCCTACATTTTGATTTTGTTAGGGAAACTGTTCTGGGCCTAAAATGTAATTTACTAAAATAGTAACTTTTCTAAGTTATTAAACAATAAATTTTAACAAAGTAGCAGCAATATAGTAAATTTTGTAAATTTGATAGTGAGATTGTGAGTCTTAACAAAGAAATAAATATCCATGGAATTTATTATTTTCTCATCAAAACTTATCATTTTTCTCAAATTACTTACCATCGAATATTTCCTTCTTTTAAAATTAAATATCTGTTATGAATTTGTTGACGTGCAGTCGTTTGTCGGCACAGAAAAATAGTAATACTAATGTAGAGAGTTTAATAAAGAAATTATAATGTATAGAATAGGAGAAAACTATAGAGAGAAAATAGAGAGAAAGAACAAGAGATCTTTATTAATTCTCTGAGAGTAAATCAATCAATGAATGAGTGTATACAACACCTCAGTCTAGAGCCCTATTTATAGGGTTCAGGGGGACATCCAAATCAGAATAGGTATAGGATAATCAGAAGACAAATCCTATCTCTAATCAAAGATATGATAGAACACTACCGTCTATCTTCTGGATAGTTGGAGTATCTTTATAACTCTGATAATTGCATAAGAGTATGCCTCGTTAAAACCTTACTAGATAAAAAACCCAGTGGGAAAAACTCTAGTGAAGGAAAAAGAGTACTCTACGCTTTATACTTCCCCTGATGAGATAATCCTTTGAGGTTTCTTAACCGATGCTTTCCAATCAAATGTTATTATCGGTAAAGTCTTAGTGAATAGATTTATCAAATAATCAAATGATCAAATTCATTGTACATCAATATCACATCTCTTCTGGAGCTTGTGAGTAAAAATAAACTCATAAAAATATACTTTATCATATCTCCTTTAATATATTCTGATTTTATTATCATCCAATAATATAGTTGGAATTCCTTCTTAGAGGATATAGATTATCTCGAATACATTAATCATGATCACATATATTCTCAACCAACATCATGAATTTTTATAAGTTGAAGATGTGGCTGTTATAATCAACACATGTTTATAAATACATGATTTATGTGGATTATATAGGTAATGCATACCTTACATATTCATCTAAACAGGAGTTGAATTTTCTCAGTATTTGAGATAAACTATCTCAAGGAGATATCAATAGGCAAGCTTAATACCATCTCAAAATTCATTGGGCAGAGAAGAACTACAATAGATATCTACTTGCATGTGGACAAAGTGCATTAATGCACTAAATTGCAGAATTGTGGTACTTCAAGACCAAATAGTTCTTCAATATCCTTCAATAGATATAAAGGATCTCGCATATAATAACCCAATAACAATTGATGTGCTATGTCCATGTGAAACATCTTCAGGATGTTTAATCAAAATAAAGTGTTGACTTTTCAAAAAAGTTGATTACAATATTTGCTCCTCTAAATTCTTCAGGAAAAATATCTTGATCATCAAATCCTTTTCTCTTTTGAGGATTTTATTTTTAAAAACAAGAGATCAATCATGCTTCAGGCGTGTATAAAAATCATATAGTTATAGAATTCATATATTTGTCCTGCTGGGACATTTATCCAAATAGGAATATCTATAAGTAGAATATTATATTGACTAACTCTACAGGAGTCAACAAATAATCAATTTGCAATATTATACAAATAAACAATATTTTGAACTTCTAGTTCATTAATACTTGTGCATAGATCAAGATAATGAAAGTCATAAATGATATCCTCTTTAATTGATGATTTTCTCCCCCTAATGTGGGGAACACTATGCCAATCAATAGATTGTACAATGAGAATATCTTCTAATAAAGAAATATATATAGCAAGTATAGCTACGTATAGAATTTCTTCATATATGGACATAATCATTCTTTCAATAAAAATTCATTAAGATAATTTCATTATGTTCTACAGGAACAACTATATGCTTCAAGCATATTGAGTCCATCAGGGACTTCAAATATAAGCTCTATTATCAAATGATAACAAATATAAACACATATTAAGTGTCATCATTCACCATTATATCCACCACAAGAAATATATTTCTTCGTTATCAGTGCCAGGACTTACGAAGAATCATACGTCATAACTCATGGCAATATTCACTTTTGTGGTTCGTATTTTATAAGCAAATATTAATTGCTATCTCTTTGGATTACACTTCAAGTGTATAATTCCTGCTGGGAATACATGTACACTTCAAGTGTATTTATGAATAGTTTAAACTTTTCATATTTATCATGCGAACTTTATCATTTCGAGTCTATGGACCTCGATTTGGAAATCCTCAATATATTATGCACATTATATTTTTAAAGTCATATACTTGTACGGTTCCAATAGTTCCCAATCATATTGTGATCTCATCATTTATCACAGTTTTCAGGTACCTGAATTTCTTCTGGAAATAATATATCAATGATGTTTGGAGGAAAATTCTACTGGAATTTAAATCTCCTCAACTTAACATATATGACCATCTTAAGCCTTTGCTCCAGTGAAAAATTTGTATCTTTGGAACGGACTTATCTACCACATTTCAGTTGTGTCTCAAATTTATTTGTAGTGGTAGATTATCCTTCAGGGATATCAAATAGGAGCATTCTTTGCCGGATATTGGTCAGTTAATATACCTGGCTATATAAATTATCCTTTGAACTTCTGGTTCAAGGTATCTTCTATGAGGATCAAAATAGAAGATCAAGATGAGACACGTACTAATATCTTTATCTAGTCTCATGATTTCTCCTCTTTATGTTGGGGCAACATATTCAACATTAACAAAATACGAATCTCTCCCTTGAGATTTGCTCCCAACATATTTAATAATTTCTTTGAGAACCCATCTCATTACCTTTATGGTGGAGCAACATACATAGTGCATCTCTAAATTTAGGATGGGAAATATTTAGTTTCTGACCACAAACCAACTGCTATAAGGAGAATTACAATGTGTTGGCAAAATACGAAATAAATGCTTATATATCACAGTCATGAACATTCTACAGGATGTTCAATATTTATCTCAATACAACTAGTATTATTAGGACAAATTATGTCTTTGGGAGAATTTTAAAACATGAGCTCATTATCAATAAATTGTGCAAACTACAGGTTGCAAAAACAAAAATATTCATACGACTATTTGTTGATGCATCAACTAATAATTTCTCCATATTCATCCCAAAATAACACATTCAACCCCAAATAATACTGGCAACTTTTAAATAAAACAAGTAGCACATATAAATTCATCATATTATGAAACTTCTGGTTCCATAATAAATTCATAATCATAATTCGTATTTTAATGATCCGAGATGGTCCAACCGGTCATGCCAACTAACAAATTATTTATCAGTAAACTTCAAGTTTACTCAATATTGCATTTCAATTTCATAATTCTATACAATATAAATCAGGAGAGATAAATAGTGGTATCTATAATTGACATATATTTCTTGTCATAATGGTAATGCATATGTCTCAAAATTTCATTAATCCAATGTCTTAATATACTGATAATAAAATGCTCAAAATGTTTATGAGACTTTATGGAGAATAATGCATTACAGAATTGACCATTGGGTGAAGATCATGTAGCTCTTCTGGAGCTTTAAATCAATTAATTCTTCTAGAGTTATTTGATCAATTAGTTCTTCAGGAACCTTGCACTACCATTTTTACTTTGGACATATATTTTAAATTTTGTCCAAATAAACAACAAATATTGTTTAGACAAATTGTATCTTCACCATTCTTGATCCAAAATAAACTAAAATAACATAGGAAAGTAGCAATTCGATAATTTTGATTAACATTCAAAATGCTAAAAACTCTTTCTAGATATTCAAAAGAACTGGCTAGATTCTGTGCCATATCGATATTATCAACACACGCATCATTACTATCAGTAGCATAATTTAGGAAAGTAAAGAATTATCAATAATTAATAGAGATTCATAACATGCTTGACGTACTACAGGTACGTGACAAACTTTCATATTACATCAATAACATGTTAGAATTATTACTTCCCTTTTTTCTTTTCATTATTTTCTCACTTCTGGTGAGTATCCATTCACTGGAGATTTAATGAGTCATTCTTATAGTATAATAACAAAGTGTATTTCTACTAGCCAAGACCAAAATCTCGTACATAAATACATTATAATTTCTAATGTCATTCACTTCAGGGAATGTCATAAACATATTTGATCGAGCGTCAAAATATTTTATCCATGACTCATTTAGTTTCAGAAGATATAAATTCAAAATCCTTCTGAAAAACTTCTTCTCAATATTGCTACTTCAGGAGCATATTAGAGATATGAGAAAGGAAAATTCTTTCATCCATCACATTACTAGTGATATTTCTCCTTATAACTTTAATTGAGGAGAAATTATAAAAGCAATAAAATGTTTGCATATTGATAGACAAAATATTATAGGCACACTTACAACAAATCATAACTATCATTTATATAACAATCATCTTCTGGTGATTGTATATCTCATTCACGATTTGCTAGTAATTAAGTGGCTTTGATGCTTTGTATTTTTTTAAATGGACCCACAATATCCAGATGCATATATTCTAGTCGCCATGATTATATGGATTATTCTTATCATATCTGCGTCTATGTTGACGGCTTCAACCATGACTACGATTTCTTCCAGGGTCATAACCATTGATTCTAATGCATCCACTCACAAATTTAAAGTAAACTGTGTTTTTGATAGAATGACTATCTTCTGGTAGTCAAATCTTTCTTTTAGATCATTCCATAAAAAAAGTGGATCTTTCACAATAAGATATTCCGCCTTTAGATCCTCATAGAAATTATGGCGGTGAAAAATCATGAATTTTATACGATTTTAAGATGGTGTCTGCCAGACCCATTATATCTCAATAAATTTGAGCATCTAATGTCTATGACATATAATTCTTTCTATAAATATCAAGAGTAAAAAAGAGTTTTGAAAAGTTTGTTATGGGAATTCAAAGGTAGAAAAAATACCTCTTTTTCTCTTGATTAAACTCTCAACTTCGGCGGCAGAGACTCGTGCTGATAACGTGTTATGAATTTGTTGACGCGCAATCGTTTGTCGGCACAGCAAAATAGTAATACTAATGTAGAGAGTTTAATAAAGAAATTATAATGTAGAGAATAGGAGAAAACTATAGAGAGAAAATAGAGAGAAAGAACAAGAGATCTTTATTAATTCTCTGAGAGTAAATCAATCAATGAATGAGTGTATACAACACCTCAGTCTAGAGCCCTATTGATAGGTTTCAGGGGTACATTCAAATCAGAATAGGTATAGGCTAATCAGAAGACAAATCCTATCACTAATCAAAGATATGATAAAACTCTACCATCTATCTTCTGGATAGTTGGAGTATCTTTATAACTCTGATAATGGACATCCATAATAATATTAATTTCATAACAATATCCATTCAAAAGTGTATTTTGAAGTGAGGACATATAAAAAGGAATACCTATTTAATACTAAAGCATTCTTATCTTTGCTACTTTGTTCTAGTCCGGATGATAAATCAATTAGGCACCAAAAGCTTTTAAGATTAAAAATGAAAATCCTCCTGAGATAGGATGTGGATTCCTTATGATCACTTAAATAGCTGATAATCTTTCACTTCTTCGAAATTTACAGTCAAAACACAAACTTTTTACTGTCTTTTACTGTAAGAAATGAATCTGTTAGCCTAGCTATCCTACTATGTACTTGATTTAGATCAAAATTAAAAATGAAAAAAAAATTCCTGAAATAGTAGAAGGCAAAGATGGATAGTTCTTCAACAGCTCCCATGGTATCTTGTTCTTATAGGCTCAGGTGAAAGGCATTCTTCTGTGTTCTTCCTCTTGCAAGTATTATTGTTAGCACTTTCGTGATCTTTAACAGCTAATTTTCCCTTCAACAAGTGAGGGACAAGTTTATTCATATCTGATTGTTTTACTGGTTTGAGGAAGAAATCATCAGCTCCTTGTTCGAAGCATCTGTTTATTCTTGAAGGAACATTCTCAGAAGACATGATTACTACTGGGATGCCCTTTAGGTATGAAGACCCCTGTAAAATAATTGAGATTTTTGTTCGTTAGCTCAAGAATATCTATTTAAAGAAAACTGAAGATGGTTGATAAAAAGTTGTCATTAATAATTGTTCAAATCTTTCTCCAAAATAGTAGTTTAAAGCATACAAATCGAATTTTAATTACCCGAGTTATTACGTAATTCAAAAGATAATTTTCTCTTTTTTCTTGAACTAATACATACAAAAGTGTTAAACATTTTAATAATTTCTTTAGTGAGGCAATCAATCTCAATTCATACCATAATCACTTAATGTATTTAATCATACAAAGCTCAAACCCATATTCTTTTTTGGCAAATCAAGGATTACTGGTTAATAGAAAAAGTCTTTCAGCAGGAATGGTTTTCTTCTTATACACACTTCTCTTATACAAAAAGGTTGCACATGCTAATAGCTTCATGAATAATAAGTACAATTATATAAGAAAATTAATATATACACTTAAAAAGACCATCAGACTTTTAATGATTTATGAATGGTCACAATAATATGCATATTTTTTCAAAAGAAATTTTACATTTACAAAATATAAACAGTATATAATTAATAATTAACTATAATGTGTTCACCTTGATTTTTCTCAACAGATCATAACCGGTCATTCCTGGCATGCAATAGTCTGCGATGATCAAATTTACTTCCACATCCTGCATTATTACAAGTGCATAATCCAAAATCAGTTCAAGTTTTATCAAGAAGATCATAATATATGTCCAACAAGTTAAATCAAAATAATCAAGGCAAAGACAACTAGGAATTCAAGTCCATCCGAGGTTTGCCGAAGAACTTACATGGTGATTGCTTGTGTTGTTTTCTTTCTCATCCCCTAGCAGACCCAAGAACTCCAGAGCTTTACTTCCAGAATCAACAACGGTTACTGCAATTAATCGTCGAAGAAAAGTGAATTCATCTTGTTTTTACTGCTGCATTACTGTAAAAACATACTAATACTAACAAGCAAATAACTATATACCTTGATAGGAAGAAATCTTGAGGAGCCTTTCGATCAACTTTCGATCCACAAGACTATCATCAACTGCCAGAACATGAAATTGTGAATCCGAAACAAGAGCAGCCATTGAAACACCAAAGCAGATCAAGAAGATAACAGAACAAATGAGAGGATTCTTGGAGGATGAAGAGATGTGGGGATGGTGGTGTTGTAGTTATACTAGGCCTCATTAGGTTTTGATCAAGGGGAAGATATTACAGAAGATACTGACAGTTTGGAAAGGAAGATCTGACCGGATATCATATCAGAATCTGTGGGATCTTCTTGGGTGGATCTTTGAATTGCAGAAGAAGCAAATAAGTTTCATATTTTAATCAGATCTCTAAAATTTTTGAAGATTCTTTTTGACTCTTAGAGAATCCTAAGGCTGCATTAGCCTCCCCAACTTTACCCTTTCTTATAGCAAGAAGGTCATTGAAAAGTGTCCCATGCGCCTGGCTACTAATTTCATGATTTGAAAATCATGGATTTGGAGAATATATATTATTTTGCTTGTTCATAATGTTTCTTTGGATATGGATGTTCACGTAAATCAAAACTTTCATTAAGTGAGGTTAATCTTTCGTAAAAGAAAATGTATGATTAGTCATAATACTAAATGGACAATATAAAGAGTGGTATTAAAATATATTCGCGCTCTTTTTTTGTAAATGGCACTCCATACTTTTTTCTCCCTCGTTTAATGGATAATAATGTCCTCTACCTTATTCCTTAATCTAAACTATTAATTTCATATTCTTGTTTTAATTAGGAGTGTTCATTCAGTTATTGATTCGAAATTTGAGTTTTCTATTTGGTTTTGCAATTCTTTTTGAAAATCGAACAAATTAAAACTTTTATAAAATTGAACCGAACCGAATTGAAATAAATTAATTGGGCTTGATTTGAAATCAGATTTATGAGGGAAAAAAAGAGAGAAAAACAATGCATTATATGAATGGGTTGTAAGCATAAAAATGCATTTTTATAATTCATTAATAAATAATTTTTTAAAATTTCAGTTTTTCAGTTCAGTTTTTAGTCTGAGCACAATAATTGAAAACCGAACCAAACTATATAAAATTTTTATAAACATAACTGAATGAAACCGAAATATCGAAAAATCGAACCAAAATAAAAATTTCGATTCGATCCGGTTGGGTCATGTTTATCGGTTGCACCGAATAATAAACACCCTAAGTTTTAATATTATAATTTGATTTCATTTAATTTTTATATTTTAATTAATTTTTCTTTCTACAAATTTATTAAACATGAATCAAGTTGAAATGTAAAAGTACCTTTTTAAGTCCTTAAAATTTCTCCCTTTTATTCACGTTTTTTGTAGTAGCTTAAACAATGATTATGGCAAGACTAAAACGAGGCACTATTATTATGTATGCTTTTTTTATTATATATAGTTTAAAAATTAAATATTTTTGAATATATGTGACTATATTAATATTTTAAACTTTGTAAGATTTATTAATTACTTGTCCTGAAAGAATTATATTGCTTTAAGAGATTTGGTAAGACATGTATATATAGATGTGTGCTCTCTTGTTATTGATGATATCCATAATGTTTTCATCTTGTTTATCTTTTTTTATCAAATTATACTAACTTAAGTATCGGAAGACCTTTGAGGCTCATCCCTTTTCTCTCCTTATTGCTCTCTTTGCCTTGTAGGTATTAGGACTCTGATGGATCAATTCTTCAATTCCATCAATTGATGCCCATCGTGGCGCCTACTTTTCTAAAGTAGGGCTTCTTCTCATTGTTAGAAATTAATTTTTCTCGTGTGAAGAATATCAAAATGGGTTCAAGAAATTGTCTAAAAAAAGCTTGGGTAAGGACCTAAGCGTGGGGGGGTCGTTGGGGCACATCCCCCACCTCCCCTCATTGATCTCTTGTCTCTCTGCCTTGCAGGTATTAGGACCCCCGATGAATCAATTCTTCAATTTCATCAATTGATGCCCATCGTAGAGTCCACTTTTATAAAGTTAAGTTTTTTCTCATTGTCAGAAATTGATTTTTCTTATGTCAAGAATATCAAATTGAGTTCAAGAAATTGTCCAATAAAGGCTTAGGTAATTCTTGAAGAAGGTGTAAGGAATCATCTTTATCCAATGGGCATGGTAAGCCATTAAACTGGTAACATCCGTTTAAATATATTATCTTTTTAACAAGATCTATAACTCCTACAAAATAAATATGTCCTAATGTGATTACTCATTTGCGTGCCGTTGGGAGATATATAAATACCTTCTCAATTTATTATACTAGCAATCCTATTCTTCATGTCTGTGTAATATCAATAACAAGTTGGATGGCTCCATGAGACTTTTGTCACCTAAGAAAACAAAATAAAGCTTTGAAGCACATAATGGACCAAGCTCTCGGAATGCTCATTTTTTCATCTCTCTAAAATGGTCATCTTTATAATGGAGTTTAAATTATGTTCCATCATCTGAAAATTTTTGGAATATTTCTATTACTTTAGTCTTCAGAGATTAAATTTCCTAATTTTTGGAATTCCTATCGTTGCAAAGATAGAGACCCTTGCTGCTCCTTGCCACCTTAATCCCAAGAAGAATTTCAATGCGCCTAATCTTTCATGTGAATACCTTGCTCAATTGTTGTTTGAACTTCATTAGAGCACCACAGTTGTTTCCGGTACCAATAAGATCATCCACATAGATTAATACATAGAAAAACTCCATCTGTATCAGAAGTAAAGACTAAATAATTGACAAACAATTGTTTAAATCCATCATTCCTCAAGGCGGCAGCAACTTTAGAATACTTGCACCTGGGTGCTTGGTGCAAACCATAAGAGACTTTCTCAATCTATATACCTGGTCGGATATTGAGAATTAAATTGAAGAAGTAGTTTCATGTAAACTTCATATAAATCTCCATGTACGAACACATTATGCATATCCATTTGGTGTATAAGGTTGTGGTTTGGAAAATATAAGGTTCAACGATCCATTACAATTGTCTGTTGTCTCAATTACAAGATCAAGGGCAAAGAGATTTAGGGAAAATCGAAAAGGATTTTTATCAAGGTGGCCTATGGAGACACTAATTAAAGATGAAGAAATCCTATTTGACTTCCAAAATTCCTAGGTTTTACACCTCATGAGAGTGCAAGAAAAGAAACTGACAGAAAAGAAGTTGAGAAAAGAGAAAAAGAAAAGCAGAGAGTTGAAAAACAAGAAGAGGAAAGCAAGAGAAAAACAAAATTTCTTTGCAAAAGAGAGTGAGATAAGAGTGGCTGGGAGAGAAAATGAGAGCATTCTTTTGCTCCTTTTTAAGAAGTCTTATTTAGCTATTAACACTCTTCCCAGTGCCTTTGTTGAGTTGCTGCATGAATTCAATGACGTGTTCCTCGAGGAGCTATTGAAAGGATTATCACCCATTCAAGGAATCGAGCATCAAATTCAATTATTCCAAATCGCCCCGCCTATAGGAGCAATCTTGAGGCGACCAAGGAATTACAGAGGCAAGTAGAAGAGCTCCTTCAAAAGGTCATGTTAGACAAAGTCTAAGTCCTTGTGCAGTTCTAGTTTTGTTAAATAGCTCCAAAGAAGGATGGTACTTGGCGAATGTGCGTTGATTATAGAGCAACCAACAACATAAAGGAAAAGTATTGCTGCCCTATTTCTAGACTTGATGGTATGTTAGATGAGTTGGTTTTAGCATATTTACTAAAACGGATTTAGAATCTTGCTATCATCAAATTCACATTAAGTAACGGATGAATGGAAAACCACATTTAAGACTGAGTATGGGCTCCATGAATAGCTTGTTATGCCTTTCGGACTCACTCATACACCTAGCACATTTTTGCAACTAATGAATCATGCCTTGTGTGAATTTTTGGCAAGTTTGTGTTCGTCTATTTTGATGATATTTTGATTTATAGCAACTCTCTAGATGATCATATCATGAATGTTAGGTTAGTGCTTCTTGCTTTGAGAAAAGGCCACTAGTATGCTCATCTAGAAAATTGTAGTTTTTGCATAGACAAGGTCATATTTCTTGGGTATGTTGTAAGTTCAAAAGGAATTGAAGTGCATGCCAAAAAGGTTAAAGCTATAAAAGATTGGCCAACACCTAAAAATGTGAGTGAAGTTAGAAGTTTTCATGGTTTGGCTGGTTTTTATAGGAGGTTTGTGAAAGACATTAGCACCATTGCTACACCACTAATTGAAATAATTAAAAAGAAGGTTGGATTCAAGTGGGGTACTGATCAAGAACATGCATTCAATGAGTTAAAAGAAAGGTTAAGTAGTGCATCTTTGTTCGCTATACCTAATTTTGATAAAACTTTTGAAGTTGAATGTCATGCATCGGGGCGGCCTTGATAAGACCCATAGTATATTTTAGTCAGAAGTTGTCTAGGGCGGCCTTGAGTATGCAACTTATGATAAAGAGCTATATGCTTTGGTAAGAACTTTGGATACATGGCAACACTACCTATGGCCTAAGGAATTCGTAATTCACATAGATCATGAGGCTTTGAAGCACCTTAAAGGCCAGGGGGTACTTAATAAGAGACATGCTAGATGGCTAGAGTTCATTGAGACCTTTCCCTATGTCATCAAGTATCAACAAGGCAAGGAAAATGTGGTTGCCAATGCTCTTTCAGTACCACTATCAATACAAGCTTAAACCAGCAAGCTGACTCAAATGTAGTCCAAGCCTATTTTTAACGCGGGAGTTTTAGCCCGTGGGCCAATATTTTTTTAAAAAACTATTTATTTATTTTTATTATTTTTTCAAAAAATATTTATTTTTTATTATTTTTTCAAAATAATTATTTAAAACGATATCATTTTATAGTATTTTTAATATTTAAAATTTAATAAAATTTATATATTTAAAAAATATATAAAAAATATATTAGCTCACGAGCTGGCCCGTTAAGCCCACGGGCTAGTCATTACAGGCTACGGATTTGAAGTTTTCAACCCGTGGGCTAAACGGGCCAACCCTTTCTGGCCCGTTCAAGGGTTAGCCTGTGATGGGCAGGGCCTGGTCGAAGCGGGCTGACCCATTTGACACCACTATCTTTCAGGGAGCTATGCTCGCTGAAACACCCTTGAAACTAAATTATTTGGATTTGATCACATGAAAGAGTTGTATGAGAAAGATCATGATTTTGGTTACTTATATGTTGCATGTGAAAGAGCTTTTGGAAAATTTTATAAGTTTGATGGATTTCTTTTCAAAGAAAACAAATTGTGCATTCCCATGAGTTCATTGAGAGAATTTCTTGAGAAGAATTAGTGGGATACTTTGGAGTTAATAAAACTTTAGATGCTTTACAAGAACATCTCTTTTGGCCTAAAATGAAAAGATATCTCCAAAGAGTTTGTTTGCTTTGTGTGTAAAAGAACCAAATCCAAAGTATCTCCACATGGTTTATATGCCTTTACCCATCCCTAATGAACCTTGGGTTAATGTCTCTATGGCTTTTATTCTTAGTTTTAATCCACTCATACCTTAGGATCTAATGCCTTTACCTGTGCATGTTAAGCTTAGCTTGCATTTCAAAAAGCAAAGTTTGTTTGCCACTTACATGAAAAAGTGAAACAAATCACTGACAAAAGGAATCAAGCTATTTCTTCTAAAATCAATAAAGGAAGGTACAAGTCATTTTTGAACTTGGTGCTGGGTTTGGGTTCATCTGAAGATGGAATGTGTTGGCCTTTAAGGAAAAATTTTAGAGTTTTGATTAATGGCGAACATTGGTGTAGCTTAATTTCAATAATTCTTGTATAATAGGATTTTTTGATCGAAAAAGAAAAATGATTTCATTGCCTTGAAGTTAAAGAGAAACAAGGACATCCCAAGTGAAGTCAAAAGATTGAAAATTGCAATGAATGTCAAGTGTAGAAAGGCTTTAAAAATTCAATAGTGTAGGGTGTTGGTTATTCAATAAGTATATCTTGTAAACCATACACCTTTTTTATTTAGAATCTATGAATTGCACTTTGAAGCAAAGCTTTTGTTATTCTAACTTAAACTTTGTTTCTGAGCCTAAGAGACTTCATGACTTTTGAAAAATAATATTTTTGAAAACAACTTTTGGTTAAAAGGTCTTTAAATGTTTTATCTTATGTTTTAAATGTTTTAAAACTTGATTTTAAATTGTCCATATTCAGTCAACTGAATTGGCCTATACAACAAATTGAACAGAGAAATTTGGACGACCAATCTGAATGCAAGAAGCCCAATTCAGTCGAGCACTGTTTTGTTTCAAAAACTAACTGTTTTTTAACATTAGTTTTTAAATTTTTAACCATATAAAAGGCTAGAAAAACTCAAATTTTGTTAAGATTGATAAACTTTACGTGCCATATTCTTGAGAACATCAAAGATTAAAATAAAAGCTTTCATTGTTTACGTGTTTCACTTGATTATTCAAGGATTCCAAATTAAAAGTGAAGCGATGCTAGAATTGTTTATTATCTACCATCTTACTGGGTAATCTCTTTCCATATTATCTTCTTTATCTTGTTTGTTCAAAGTTATCTTGAGGCATAACAACCTTTTGGTAAGGACGAGCCTTGATTGTTGAATCAAAGAGGTTATAAGTGTAAAACCCTTTGTGGGTGAGCCTCTTGTTTATTTGTGTGACTTGATTATTTATTGAATTGGCTGTAAACTCAAGATAGTGTATGAAGATCTTGGAGAGATTTATCCACTATAATTTGTTGTGTGTCTTTCTCTCTATTTATTGCTTGCATTTATTTAAGCCAACTTCATTTGTTCTTTGTGGTTGCTGATATTTATTGTAGCCTTAGTAATGGTCCTTCTTTCGTCAATCACTTTCTTTTGAACACATAGATACTTGGAGGCTGTGAATTTCAAAAAGATATCTCATTCAAGAATGGTTTTAAAAATTATCAAAATATCTAATTCACTACCCCTTAGGATTCTCAGAACGATTTCCTAACTAGTAGAAATCCAAACTTGATCCAAGAGGCGATGGTCCATTACAAGTTCTAGAGAAGATCAATGTCAACGCACATAAAATTGATCTTCCAGGTTAGTATGGAGTTAATGCTACTTTTAATGTTGCTGATTTAACTCCTTTTGATATAGGTGATGCAGCTTTGAAGACAAATCCTTTTCGAGAAAGGGGGAATAATATGATTGGGGATAGTACAAGGTCCAAGGATCCATTACAATTGTCTATTGGTCCAATTACTAGATCGAGGGCAAAGAGATTTAAGGTTAATCTACAAGAATTTATATCAAGATGGCCTATGGAAATATTGATTAAAGATGAAGAAAGCCCAGTTGGCTTTCAAAAGGCCCAGGTCTTAACAAATATTCTTGTCCTAGAGATTAGAGAACTTTAAGAGAAGAATCAGTTTGTAATAAAATAACCCAATACCATAACTAATCCTTAGTCCTTTTCAAATGAGGTAATGGTTAAAATTAAGTCCTATTAGTTTAAGGTAACTATCATAAATGAAAATCCTAACAACATTCTAATTTATTGTTTTCGAAGAAGCCTAATACTATATAACGGCTTCCATCTCTTGTAATTTTTGGTGCATCAATAAACATTATTCTTGAGTTTTCCCCTGGTAAGGAAAAGTTTATTTCTTTAGTTCTTGTTAGAACTGGGGTTGTTTTTCGTATCAAAGGATTGATCATCCATTGAGTGTTATCACTTATGGTCTTATACTGCTTTGCCTATAGGTTGAAATTTTGGACCAAGGGTCTCTGTTTCCTTTGTTACAAAGGTTTGAGGTGATCATCCAACTTAGGAAATTGGATGATCCTAGATTTTGATTCAACTTACTTGTGGGTCTACGAGGTCTTTGACTTGTGGGTTCACAACACTTTCAATTGAATTGTACATGATTCTCTACACCCATTTATTTCCCAAAGCTCTTTTTCTTGGAGTAAGTGAGATGAATGTCCAATTTCCATTTTGCTCCAGTCCATCAATATCTTGTTGCATGGTCTCACACCATTTAGGGACAATAACTTAACTGCTTTTGAATATTTTATAGGCTTGGTCCCTATAGTAATAGCTGCTAAAAAATTTCTATATTTTTCTAAAAAATTAGTACACTCAGATAGTAAGCTACAGGATATAAGCAAGCAGTAGAAAACTTTCTAGTTTGCGTAGCATTAGAGTAAGGGTTTGCACTGTTATAGTATGGCACACATAGTATTTAAGGTTCTTTGGAATTCTTTCTCAGCTACTCCTTCACAATAGTTCAATTCCAAGTTCATTGTTGGGTGTTGGACAATCAGTTTTAGCTGTCGAGTATTCCCTTTCTTGCATGTTTCAATGTTCATGATCGCTGGTTAGTACAATTAGGCAAGTAACAATTTTATCATCTAAATGCCTAATCCTTTTTCATCTAATTTATCCTCAGAATCATTAATTTTATTTTGTCTTATATCAAAGAATTCAGCTAGGCCATCAACCAAGGATGACTAAACTGGATCATTAGAAAAGGATCGATAATATCTGAGGCATATGAGAACTCCTTCTCATGAAAAAGGACACCTCTGGATACCAAGAACTCATTTGCTGTAAGATCACAAAGATGTCAGAAATCATCCTTAATATTAGGGACTTAATTGTGACCCACACATTAGGTTACCATATATTATGTAACTAAACTCTCATACTAATGGTAAGTTAAATAGGTTAAGGATTTGATTAAATTATGCATATCAGTTAGTTTCCTTGATGGTTGGTAACGTACATGTACGTAATTTACTCTGTTTTTGTTTATGACATCTATCGATCTACGAGATTTTCTTTTGATATATATAGGATAGAAGGTTTAGGATTTCTGTCACTGACTACTACATAATTGGTGAGAATACTTTTAGTTTCAACTTGAACAATTATAGCTATCACTGAAGATATATTTTTTTGTACCAATCACTTTTTACTGCTAATTAGATATATGCCTTGATTTTCATGGATATTAGAGCCTTTTCTTAGCCCTGTTGTTTTGTACACATGTTTTAAACATCTCTATCCATTTATTGTTGTTTTTCCGCATGATGATTTGGTGTTCTAATTCTCTGATCGTTGAATTCATTGAAATCACATGTGAAAACCTATCTGATATGAATATGATATCAGATAACTCCAATAACGCATAGCTATTTTATCTCGTGTTTGTTATAAATTTTTTGTCATTGTAATTCCACTGATTTTATGAATCTTGCATGCATATTATTATTTTATTAGATGCCTTGGGTATTTTTTTCTTTTCTATTTAAGTGAAAAGGTTCTTTCACTCCCTAATTCCATTATGCTCCCTCGGTCTTTCTCGCCTTTTGCCTACTTTGATTAGGACTTTACATTTCCTTTTTATGTTCGGTATTTCTATGTTCCTTTTCCAAATTTGGAGTTGGACAGTCTTGGTGTGGTAGTCTTTTGTCAACTTTTGGCTCTTCGATTAAAAAACAATAGATTTTTTTTTTAGAAAATTATAGTTTTATCTAGAATTTTCAAGTTTACAATATAAACTTTTGTTAATATTATTTTTTACTCTATAAGTTTTGGTAATGTTAAGTTTAATTTTCAAATTGCTTATTTTGACATAGGGCAATAGGACACTCTTATTTAGCTTATTTTATGTGATGTCCATATGAATTAAATCAATAATTCGATTAAGTTTATTATTCAGATATTGAATATCATTTTCTTTGTTCTCTTCCTATCATGTACTTAGTAGTAGACATAGCATCTTAAGTGCTTGATATTTCAAAAATATTTAATCACATTTAAGTTAGTGATTCTTTTAAATGACATTCATAATGTACAATTATCCTATTAAAATAGTAATTTGGCCCCACAAGGAGGTAGCTATTTTGGTAAGATCAATTAAAATGAGACGGTAAACCTTTAGTTAGAAATTTTCTTATGCCCACAGGTGTGGATTATTTTCTATGTTTCTTTGTTTACTAGTCTCATCATGAAGTTAATGTAAATTCTATGCTTGAGTTGCAACTTCTACTCACAGAAATGTTAGAATTTACATTGAATCACTTTGGTTGATACATTTCTTTTGGTTATACTTTATAATTTATGTTTTATTCTTAGTTTTGCAACTTCTCCTATTTCATTGTTTAATTAACATGCTTGTATTTCAATGCTCACAGGTACTTGTTAGTCTGACAAGAGAGATAAAGTATTTCTAACTTCAGAGTCCATGGATACATATTGGCACCTCGTGAGAACGAACCACCTGTTTCGATAGAATCAAGTATGCCAGAGGATAAGGTTACTTATGAGCAACGGGCGAAATCTAATCACAAAAGTTTAATACTCATTAAAACTCATATTACTAAAAGCATTAGGGTTCAATCCTTGATTGCACTAAGGTCAAAGCTTACATGGAGGCAATTGATGCCAATTTGTAAGTTCTGACAAAGTCTTAGCCAGCACCCTAATGAAGAAACTTTCTACGTGATGCAGGCAAAACTATGCTTGAGTACATTATAGAGATGAAGGATATTTCTATTAAGCTTAAAGCCTTTGAAGTTGAGATGTTTGAGTCATTTCTTACGCATTTCATTCTCAACTCTCTTCTTGTGGAATATGGTCCATTCAAAATTTCCTACAACACACATGATGAAAAATGGTCAATTAATGAAGTTTTGACCATGTGTGTTCAAGAGGAAGGGAGATAGAAACATTAGGTACTTGAGAGTATTTATCTCGTTACTCATGATAAAGGAAGGACGCAGAAAGGCAAAGATGTTTATGTGAAGAAAAAGAGAAAAAGTAAACATATTGACCAGTTTTTGCCAACATAATGGACACCTCAAGAAGGATTGCCTAAAATATAAGAAATGGCTCAAAAAGAAAGGTAATCTCAATTTTGTGTGTTATGAATCTAATTTTATTGTAGTTTCTAATAATATATGGTGGATTAATTATGGTTTTACAATTCACATTTCCAAAAGCATGCAGGGCTTTTGAATCTAAGAAAATTGATAGGAAGTGAACAAGATATCTATTCTAGCAATAGGATGTGTTCACATGTGGAAGACATGGGGACTTATAAGCTTAGAAATTTATCTTCTGTTTCAAAACTATCACATTGGATATTGTTTACATTCTTCTAAGAAACTTTTGAAAGACAATAAAGTTGTTGTTTTTAGAATTTTTTCAAATTTGAGGTAGACCTTACATATGAGTGCAATGTTTTAAGTTTGCATGATAATGAAATTGCCCTAAACGATGTATTATCAATATGAACTCGTAAAGTTTTGGCACAAAAGATTAGGTCATATCTCAATTGACTAGTTTAAGAGGTTAGTAAATTATGAAGTTTCAAAAACCTTGATTTTTTTGACTTTGGTACTTTTTGTAGACTGCAAGAAGGGAAAAGCATACCAATAACTCCTCTAAAGGTGCCAAAAAGAGCTCTCAATTACATGAGATTATACACGTATATCTATGAACTTTTTCCTACCCTTTTCTTGAATAGGGAGAGATATTTTATCTCTTTTATTGACGACTATTCAAGATACATGTATCTCTATTTCTTTTTTGAAAGATCTGAAGCACACAAAGCTTTTAAAGTATTTAAAACAGAAGTAGAGGAAAAAAAGAAAATTAAGATCGAAATTGTAAGATCCAATAGGGGTGGAGAATACTATAGGAGCTACATAGAAAAAGGGGCAACCTAAAGGTCCATTTTTTGAGTTCCTTGAAAGTATTATTATCCAATATATTATGCCAGGAACACCACAACAAAATGGTGTGTCTGAAAGAAAGAACCGCAGTTTAATGGACATGGTAAGAAGCATGATTAGCAGATCAAGTTTACTTTTGTCCTTGTGAAGCGAAGCCTTAAAAACCATCATGAATATTTTAAATTGAATGGATGAAAACCTAGTTTAAGACATTTCCACATTTGGGGTTGTCCAACCGAAGTTAGAGTTTATAATCCTCAACTAAGGAAGTTGAATGAAAGAACAATTAGAAGTTTTTTTTATAAGCTACGCCATCAACTCCAAAGGATTTAGGTTTTATTATCCCTCTCGTACTCCTAAAATTGTAGAAGCTAGAAATGCTAAATTTCTTGAGGATCATGAAGTAAATTGGAGTGGTCTATCTCAAACGGTGAAACTTGAGGAAGTAAGAGAATCACCTATTGTATCAATGGTACCTTCATATTGTGAAAACTTTAATACTTCTAAAGCTAATTCTCATGTATTAGTTAAGGAACTACAAGCTCAAGATCCGCCACATCTTCAAGAACTACTCCCACGGCAGAAATGCCTAAACAAGTAGGGGTTAGGAGAACCAGAAGAATGAAAAAGATGATCCATGTTCGTTTTCGCAAGCCATGAGTGGAGAATATTCCACACTTTGGTACAGTTCCATGAAAGATGAGTTGGAATCTAAGGCTAAAAACAAAGTTTGGGATCTCATTGAGTTACCAGATGGAGCCTCTACTATAGGATCCAAATGGGTCTTCAAAACTAAAAGAGACTCTTTTGGTAATATCGAATGATATAAAGCCCGACTATCGAATGATATAAATCTTCTCTCTAGTTTCAAAGAAAGATTAGTTCAGAATAATCATGGCTTTAGTAGTTAATTTTGATTTAGAGATACATCAAATGGATGTGAAAATGGCATTTCTGAATGGGGATCCCAAAGAAGAGGTATATATGTGTCATCCAAAAGGATTTGATAATAGTAAAAAAGTCACCTTCTTTGCAAACTAAGATAATCTATATCTAGACTTGAACAAGCATCTTGCCAATGTTACATTAAATTTCACAGCGTTGTTTCTTCATGTGAACTTACAAAGAACATCATCGATGAATGTATGTACCTCAAGCTAAGTGGAAGTAAATATATTATTTTAGTCATTTATGATATTCTACTTGCAAGTAGTAATTTAGGTTTGTTGCATGACACTAAGTAGTTTCTTATCAAAAACTTTGAAATAAAGGATATGGGTGAAGCCTCTCATATCCCTAGCATAGAGATTCGTAGAGAGAGATCCCAAAGGACACTTGGACTATCTCAAAAGGCCTATGTTGAAAAGGTTTTGGAAAGATTAGGAATGAAAAATTGCTCAACTATTACAAAAAGTGACAAGTTTAATATGCAACAATGTCATCAAAATGCATTGGAACAAGAGCATAAGAAAGCATTCCTTATGCTTCTCTTGTTAGAAGTTTTTTGTATGCACAAGTATGCGCCATACTTTATATTGCTTTTGTAATAGGAATACTTTGCAGAAATCAAAGTAATCTTGGTCTTGATCATTGGAAAGCTGGTTAAAGGGTTTTAAAATATTTGCAAGGAACCAAGGATTTCAAACTCATATACAAAGATTCGGATTCCTTGGAGGTGATTGGATAATCATAAACAGATTTGGGTGGTTTTATAAAGACAATAGTAAATCTACCTCAGGATATATTTTTCTTCTTGCTGGAGGGGTTGTATCTTCAAGGAGCATTAAGCAAACCATTAATGCAACATTCACAGTGGAAGCTAAGTTTGTTGCATGCTATGCAGTTATATCATTTATGGTTAAAAACTTTTATCACTGGCCTTCATATAATTGGTTATGCTTCAAGGTCATTAAAGGTCTATTTTGAAAACTTAGCTGATGTATACTTTTCCAAGAATAATGAAGTGTTAACCATAGTAAGCTCATAGTCATCAAGTATCTAATTGTCAGAGACTACATTAAGAAGCAAGTTGTATGACTTGAGCACCTTAGCACCCACTACAATAAAACAGCAAATTTGAAATCGAAAAACTAATTTTTCTTGTTTCAAAGTTCGGTCTCAAATTGGTTTCAAAAAGCTTTTTTAAATGAATTATTTTTTATTTTTCAAGAGGTTATTAAAATTAGTTTCTAATTAAAAACTGATTTTTTTGTTTCAAAATTTAGTCTCAAATCAGTTTCAAAATGATTTCCTTTTTTGTTCCAAGAGGTGTTTGAAAATCAGTTTCTAAAAACCAATATTTTTCGGTTTCAAATTGGTTTCTAAATGAATTTTTTTTTTCAAGAGATTTCAAAAATCGGTTTCAAATAGGTTTCTAATTAAAAATTAATTTCTTTTAGTTTCAAAATTCGGTCTCAAATTGGTTTCAAATGAAATTAGTTTCAAATTTGTCTCAAAATGATTTCTTTTTTATATTTCAATAGGTTTTTGAAAATCAGTTTCTAATCAAAAACTGATTTTTTTCTATATTAAAATTAAATCTCAAATCGGTTTCTAAATGATTTTTTTATATTTCAATAGGTATTTGAAAATTGGTTTCAAATTGCTTCTAATCAGAATTCTCTTTTCTCGATTTCAAAATTTGATTTCTAAGTGATTTGTTTCTCATGTTTCAAGAGGTGTTTGGAAATCGGTTTGAAATAGGTTTCTAATTTAAAACTGATTTTTTCAATTTCAAATTGGTTGCTAATTAGAAACTGAATTTTTTGGGTTTCAAAATTTGATCTCACATCGGTTTCAATGAAATCGGTTTCTAAACCATGTATCCTAGAACAATTCTAAATCGGTTTCTAATCAGTTAAAAAACCCTAATGGGGTTCCAAATTTGTTTCAATATGGTTGCCAATCCAAAATCGGTTTCTAATCGATTTCAAACCGAATATTTAAAATTAAGATTTGCAAATTATAATTAAGGTTTAGGACATGATCCTAGACCTTTGATGGATTTACACGAATTATTCTGATTAATATATAATTAGTATATGTATATATGTTGATTATGTATATATATAATTATATGTAATCAAGTAAACAATTATATATTTGTTTTGTATTGCTTATGTCTAAGATATATATTGATCTATACTTATTTCGATTATTATACAAGTATTATCTAATAGCTTACAAATGATTTATAATTAATATTTGTATAAGTATGTAAAATAGTAATTATATAGAATGTTAATATATTTTTGTAAGCCCTAAAGACAAATCTTATAGTTTTGATTATGACAAACATTGATATGAGCTAACTTGAGTAATTGCTGTGTGATACAATTTTTGGATTGAAGAAGCAAAGTGATCTCATTGTCTTGGAACTAATGTGAAAAGGACATCTCAAATGTACTCAAGTTATTGAAGAAAAAGCATGTCCTAAGGAATGCAAGCTTTGACGACTTTAGTGTAGGTTTACACTTGCTTAATATGTATAATCTTATAAACCCTACACTTGTTGTCGTTGGAATCTAAACAACTTACAAGAGAGCATAAAACTTGGTTTTCAATCTTAAAAGGTTGCTTGTGGTTTAAAAGCACTTAAAAAGATCTTATAGTCCAAAATTATTTCAAACTTGTACTTGATTTTTGAACATTTTGATAAAGTTTGAATATTTTGGACGCATGAACTGAAAACCTTACCTGCTGAATTTCTAGAGATATTCAAACAACCATTCAAAGGCTTATGTCCAAATTTAGTCAACCGAATTTATCATGGCAACCTGTAAACATAGAAGTTCGAACGATTATTCAAACAGAAGAGTCAAAATTTGATTGATTGAACTTTATTGTTACTAGCCGTTATTTGAACGTTGAAATTGATTTTCAAGCGCTATAAAATGCATAAATTTCAGATTTTTTTAAACAATTTTTGAGCCTTTAAGAATTTTTACTCTTCCCAATCATTTTATATATATAAAAAAGCTCTCTTTGGTCTAGTGCTTAAAAGTTGTTTTTCAAGGTTCCATAGACAAAAAAGGTGAAACGATGCTAGATTTGTCATCATCTACCAAGTTATTGGTAATATCATTCTCACTTACTTCATCTATTTTCTTTCTTCAAGGTTTTCTTAAAGATATAAAACCCTTTTGAGAGGGTGAACCTTGATTGTTGTAAGTGAAAAAATGTTGTGAAGTAAAATCCTTGTTGAGTGAGCCTCTATTGTGTTTTGTATAACTATTGTTATAGTTGAAATTGTTTGAAATCCTTGAGTGAGGGCACAAGGAATTGGATGTAGATCTTGTATGATCAAACCACTATAAATTGCTTATGTGATCTTTTCGCTTCTCTCTTTACTTGGACAACATTATCTCCCACTTGTTCAATCTTTTCTTCTTTAAGATTTGGATAAAATTCATACACAAGCGTAGGATAATAATCTTCATCAACTACTAGCAAACTGCTCCAATTCATTGCTCCAAAAAGAGAGGGAACATTACCCATACTGAAGACTTGTCTAAGTTAATTTTGTGTTCGGGGATTATCTTCTTATTTCTTCTGTTCCAAGCCTTGGTTGACACAAAACGATCCACTCTAAAGGATGATGGAGGAATTTGAACCCTTTGTGGTTCATTAATTATTAACCCACTATCCAATTATTTGCCTAGCCTTTACCTTTTCCAACATTTACCCTCTTTGATCTCACGATGATGGTTTTCTTTTGAATGAAGTGAGTTTCAAGGAAAATCTAGGGCTTATAAAATGAAAATGTGGAAGATTTCAAGTGACAATGGTGAAACATGGAAGAAATTTGGGTTTGGATGAGAGTAGTTTTGTGGGTTTTGAGTGAAAATGGAGTTTGGATAAAATATTTTGATAAAGAGAGAAAAATGACTGTTCGATTTCTTTTAAAATTGCTGAAACCACACAAGCTCAGACGATCAAATTTTTTGGTGTGCCTCCAAACTTGCCTCCAAACTTTTCTAATCCTTCTTACTCCAACAAATTCGAGCAATCGAATTTTCAGTCACATATCTGAACTTGAATCTGAATATTTCTGTCTGGGATCTTCAAAGATACAGTTTGGACGTCTGAATTACAAAGCAAGCATCCCAACATTTCATCCAAATTTTACATATATTTTCAATACTTGAACACGTTAGCAATAACTTTTCTCGGCCAAATGGCTTGGTGAAAATGTCAGTAATTTGTTCATTGTACATACATAACCCAAACATATATCACCTTTGGCTACATGACCACCAATAAAGTGATGTTTAATCTCTATATGCTTTGTTCTAGAATGTTAAATAGGATAAATTGTCATATTTATAACACTAGTGTTGTCATATAAAATAAAATAGGCACACATATGAAATTTTAGCCAAAATTAAGTAGAGTGTGCTTCATCCATAGCACTTGAGCACAACAACTACCGACAGTGATATTTCGGACTTGGTAGTAGATAATGACACGCACGATTGTTTCTTGCTATACCAAGAGACAAGACAACTACCAGGAAATTAATAATGGCCACTTTTATTCTTATGCTCAGCTTTGCATCCGACATAGTCGGCATCCGTATAAGCAATATGATCAAAAGAAGATGATTTTGTAAATGAAGGACGATAATCATGTGTGTGAATAAGATAACAATGAAAGAATGTGCTTAATGACAATCAAATGAGACACTTTTGGACAAGATTGAAATCTAGTATATAAACACATGACAAACATGATAATTCGGTCTACTATCAGTAAGAAAAAACAAACTTCCAATCATACCTCTATACACCTTTTCATCAATGTTTTTCTTATCTTTGTCAAGCTTGGTTGATGAACTCATAGGTGTGCTAATTCTTTTTGCTTGGTCCATTCCAAATCTCTTCAATAACTCTTTGGTATATTGTGTTTGATTTATGAAAGTGCCATCCTTGGTTTGCTTGGTTTGAAAGCCAAGAAAGAAATTGAGTTCTCCCACCATCTCATTTCGAATTCCCTTTGCATCATCTTGGTACACTTGTCACAAAGAGATATATTAGCGGTACCAACTATAATATCATCAACATAGATTTTCACAAGCAAGAGATCATTATTACAATAGGCTTTTATAAAAAGATTTGTGTCAACCTTTCCTCTTGAAATTTCTTTTGAAAGTAGAAAGCCACTTAATCTTCCATACCAAGCTCTAGGAGTTTGTTTAAAATCATATAAAGCTTTGGATAGTTTGAAAACATGATTAGGAAAACTTTCATGAGCAAAATTAAGAGGTTGTTCCAGATAAACTTCTTAATCAACAAAGCCATTTAGAAATACACTTTTGACATGCATTTGAAATATACTTTTGTACCAATAACAAGGTGATCACGGGGTCTTGGAACAAGATTTCAAACTCTATTTCTTTCAAACTGATTTAGTTCCTTTTGCATTGAAACAATCCAAAAATTATTACACAAGGCATCATCAATGTTTTTAGGCTCAATGCGAGATAAAAGAGCAAGTTATCAATAAAGTATCGCCTTGTTTTAACTCCTTGGGTGACATCACCAATGATTTGCTCCTTATGTGGCCTCTTGCATATCTTAAATCTTTGGGAAGCTCTTGCTCACCACTAGGTTGCCCATCTTGTTCTCTTCTCAACCATTTCTTCTTCATTGGCATGTTTTTACATAGTTGGTGCTTGAAGATGGGTTTGATTGTTATTCATTGAAGTACCAACATCATTTTCATCTCTTCTTTCAAAGTAAATGTTAGATTCATCAAAGCTTACATGAATGGTCTCCTCAACAAAGAATGTTCTTTTATTGTAAACTCTATCGGCCTTTTGGTTAGATGAATAACCAAGAAAAATGCCTTCAAATAAATTTCTATCAAAATTTTCTAAGTTATCACGGGTATTAAATATAAAGCACTTACAATCAAACACTTTAAAATAAGAAATTGAGGGAGTTCTACTAACTAGAACTTCAAAAGGTTTTTTTTCTTACAAAAGGTCTTAAAAGAACTCTATTCATAACAGAGCAACTACTGTTTACGACTTCGGTCCAAAAATATTTTTGCAAAGAATTTTCACGAAGCATAGACCTAGCCATTTCTTGCAAAGTTCGATTTTTCCTTTTGACAACACCATTTTGTTGGTGTGTTTTGGCAACTGAAAAATTATGAACAATTTCATTTTCATCACAAAGTTTTGTAAAGTCTTGACTATAGAATTCTCTCCCATTGTTACTTCTAATAGAAATCAATTTGTAATCAAGGGAGGTTTGAACCTTTGGAAAAATCTTACAAATTCATGAAAGGCTTCATCTTTTTGAGATAGAAAGAGTACACAGGTAAATCTAGAAAAATCATCAAAAATTACATATGCAAACCTTTTACCACCAAGAATAGTGGTCCTCATTGGTCCAAACGAATCCATGTGAACAAGTTCAAGAGGTTTTGAAGTAAAAAACAATTTTCTCAGGTTGGAAATATGTTTTTGTTTGTTTTCTATATTGACAAGTAACACAAAGATGATTTTTCTCAAAATTCATTGTTTGGCAAACATCTATCAAATTCTTGAGAAGAAAGTTTGTTTAACAAATCCATGCTATCATGACCTAAGCTTCTATGCCACCAATAACCATCATTATCATAAACGTCATGGCGTTTAATATCACTAGCAACAAGGTCATTGAGATATAACTGAAAGACCTAAGAGGGGGGTGAATTAGGTCTTTGGCTAATTTTTTGAAAATAATTTTCTTTTACAATGTTTAAGCTAAACTAGATTATATGTGTTTATTTCAATGAGAGAATATATCAATTAATATCAAAGTAATTGTTAGCCCTAAGGGCAAATCATGTAGTTATGATTAGTTTTGAATAATGGCAAACATTGACGAGGACTAATGTGCTTGTATGTTGAGTGATAGGATTAATAGATTGAGAAGCGAAGTCTTATTACCTTGGAGTCACAATGCAAGAACAACTCAACTATACCAAAGGTGATTGAAGATTGAAGAGTATGTTCAAGATGATTGAAGGCATTGAAGACTTAGAGTGTAGAGTTCTTTTACTAAATAGGTATATTTTTCTGTAAACTCTACACTTGTATGTCTTGGAATCAGTTGAATGCATGAGAAAGCACAAAACTTGTTTTTGAAATGGTTTTCAATAAACTTTGTGATAACAAGTATGTTATCTCAAATGATCTTAAGAAAATTTTGTATGATCAAAATGTTTTGGTAACGGTTTTTTTGTGTTTAAATGTGCTTAAATAACGTGTCCATTCATGCAAAACGTTTTCAATGTTATTAACAATGATTTTTCAAAAGAATTGACAAAATTTGATAAGTTTGGATGCAAGTTTGGTCGTCCAAACTTTGGAAATTGTTACTGTGCTTCCAGAGAAGTTCGGAAGCATGTTCGAAAGCATGGAGAAAAGTTCGGACTTCCAAACTTTCTCTGATAGCATGGTCACTATTTTTCCAGAGAATTTCGGACACAAGTTTAGACGCATAAGGAAAAGTTCGGACGTCCGAACTTTTCCAGACAGCTTGGCACAGTAAAGTTCGGACGCAAGTTCGGACGTATGGCAGAAAGTTCGGACATCCGAACTTCTCTGAAACTAGCCGTTACTAGCTGTTTTATAGCTGTTGCATTTGAATTTTCACATCTATAAAAGCTATAAACTTCAGATTTTTTGTAAGGTTATCTTTTGACATAAAATCCTTTTGATAAGGGTGAGCCATAGACTAGATTAATCAAGGTTGTGGTGTAAAACCTGTGATTGAGTGAGCCTTGAATTAGATTGGTCTTTTGGTTGTCTTTAGATATAAAATCCTTGTGGAAGGGTGAACCTTGTTTGTATAATTACTAAAAGAGATTGTGAGTGTAAAATCATTGTGTGGTGAGCCTCTTGTGTAATTTGTAGACTTGAGCTTATAGTAGATTGTTTGAAATTCTTAAGTGTAGGCTTAAGGTAGTGGACGTAGATCTTGAAGAGATCGAACCACTATAAATTGCATGTGTTCTTTGTTCTTATATTGCTCTACTACTTTGCTATTAATTGCCTTACTCTTCTATTGAACCAAGCACATACAATATGTTTTTTGCTTAGAATTATAAAATGACTGTATTTGCGAAAAATTATCCAAATACCTAATTCACCCCACTCTTAGGTATTTCAATTGGTATCAGAGCAAGGACTTCTTGTGTGGTTTTACAACCTAGAAGTTAAAGATCTTATGGATAGTATTTCAAACTTACCTTACCTAGAAGGGTCTTCCACAAATAGACCACCTTTATTTGATGGAACAAACTATACCTTTTGGAAATGTAGAGTTAAGATATACATTGGTAAAGATTCTTCCTCCCTCATTAAACAAGTTTTGCTCATTAATGATTTGAAATATAACTTGCTTAACATCAGTCAATTATTGATAATGATTGAAAAGTTGAATTTAAATGTAATAATTGCACTATACTTGATGATGTCAATGGTAGAACTATTTTTGTTACAAATTGTATTAGTAATGGTTATGTGCTTTGCCTTGATGAACTTGTTGCTTATGAAGTTAGATAATTTTCCATTCATGATAATGGCAGTTATTTATGGCATAGTAAACTTGATCATGTTAGCATGGACTTGTTAAAAATTTTTTTAAGAACTTGTTAAAGGATTATCAAACAAAAAATTCATTTTAAGAAAAATCATCCTTGTAATACTCGCCAATATGGAAAACAAACAAAAGTTTCTTTCCAACCTAAGAAAATGATTTTCACTTCAAAACCTCTTGAAATTGTTTATATGTGATTGTTGATGATTCCTCAAGATTTACATGGATGATCTTTCTCGCTCAAAAGGATGAAGTTTTTCATGAATTTGTAAGACTTTTCAAAAGGGCCCAAATCTCCCTTGAGTGCAAATTGATTTCTATTAGAAGTCACAATGGGAGAGAATTTTACAATCAAGATTTTACAAAATTTTGTGATGAGAATAGGATTGTTCACAAACTTTTTGGCTGCAAAAACATCTCAACAAAATGGAGTTGTTGAAAAGAAAAATCGTACTTCACAAGAAATGGTTAAGTCTATGCTTGGTGAAAATTCTTTACCAAAATATTTTTGGACAAAGCTGAAAACACTGCTTTGTTATGTTTTGAATAGAGTTTTTTTGAGGCTATTTTGGAGAAAAATATCTTTTGAACTTCTATTAGATAGAATACCCTAGAAATTGAACATGCATGACAAGTTATATCAAATATACATGAATATGCGTAATAAATTGGGAAAATTTGATAGAAAATTGGTTATTCCTCTAACAACAAGGCTTATAGAGTTATACAATAAAAACAACTTTATATGTTGAGGAAACCATACATGTAAGTTTTGATGAGTCTAACATCTATTTGGATAGAAGAGAAGATGATGATGCAGGTGGTTCCATGAATGATAACCAAACTCATCTTCAAGCTCCAACCTTGAAAGATCATGCCAATGAAGAAGAGATGATTAAGCAAGAACAAGATAACCAACTTAGTGGTTACCAAGAGCTACGAAAGGATCTAAGATATGCAAGAGGCCACCCTAAGGAGCAAATCATTGGTGATGTATCTCAAGATGTTAGAATGAGACGGTACTCATTGACAACTTTGCACTTTTATCTCACAATGAGCTTAAGAATATTAATGATGCATTGTGTGATGATTTTTGGATTATTGTTATAAGAGAGAAGCTAAATCATTTCGAAAGAAACAAAGTTTGAAAACTTGTTCCAAGACCCCATGATTACCCTATGGTTGGCACAAAATGGTTTTTAGAGATAAATTGAATAAATCAGGGGCAGTTGTAAGAAATAAATCTAGATTTGTTACCCAATGATTCAATCAAGAAGAGGAAATTGATTATGATGAAACCTTTGCTCCGATTGCTAGACTTGAGTCCATAAGAATGCTTTTGACTTTTACTTGCTTTAAAGGTTTTAAGTTATTTCAAAAGAATATCAAAAGTGCTTTTCTAAATGGTTTTATTGAGGAAGAGGTTTATGTAGTACAACCACCCCGTTTTGATCATGAAAAGTTTCCTAACCATGTTTTCAAACTATCCAAAGCTTTGTATGGTTTAAAACAAGCTCCTAGAGCTTAGTATGAAAGATTGAGTGTTTTTTTTTTACAAAGGATTTTCAAGAGGAAAGGTTGACACTACTCTTTTCATAAAAACTCTTGCAACAATGATCTATTACTTGTGCAAATATATGTTGATGATATCATATTTGGTGCTACTAATGTTTCACTTTGTGAGGAAGTTGCCAAGTTGATGCAAAGTGAATTCGAAATAAGCATGATTGGAGAACTCAACTTCTTTCTTGGATTACAAATCAAGCAAACCAAGGATTTTACTTTTATAAATCAATCCAAGTATACCAAAGAGCCTGTGAAGAAGATTTGGAATGGATCAAGAAAACGGTGTAAGCACTTCAATGAGTTGATCAACCAAACTTGATAAATATGAAAAAGGTAAAAATGTTGATGAAAAGGTATGTGCAGGTATGATTGGTACTTTACATTGTCTTACCACAAGTACATCAGATATTATGTTTACCATATGGTTGTGTGCTAGATTTTAATACTGTCCAAAAGAGTCATTTGATTCCCATTAAAGAGTATTCTTCATTATCTCATTAATACATTTGATTATGGACTTTGGTTACAAAATCATCTTCTTTCAATCTTGTTGCATATAAGGATATGACTTTGTTGAACACAAAGTCAAGCATAAAAGTACTAGTGGTTATTGTCAATTTCTTGGTAATTGTTTTGTCTCTTGGTATAACAAGTAACAAGCTTGTGTGTCATTATCTACCACCAAAGTCGAATATATCGCCGCTGGTAGTTGTTGTGTTCAAGTTGTGTGGAAGAAGCACGCTTTACTTGATTTTGGGTTAGACTTCAAAGGTGCACTCATTTTATGTGATTACTCTAGTGCTGTAAATTTGACCATAAATTTGGTTTAACACTCTAGGACTAAGGATATAAAGTTCAAACTTCATTTTATTCATGATCATGTAGCTAAAAATGATATATGCTTGGACTATGTAAATAGAAAGGATCAAAGTGCTAATATATTTATCAAGCTTTTGGCCGAGGAAAGGTTGTGTTACCTAAGAAAACTCTTGGGATTTTTCAAAATTCAATTACTGATGTGTGTGTTGAAGTATGGTAAAAATAGGGAATATTTGGATGCATAATTTGGATACATGAAGTGAAATTCAGATGTCCAAACTTTCTTTAGAAAATTCTAGACAAAAAGATTCGAACGCATATTCAGACGTATGACAAAAAATTAGGTCGTCCGAATTTGCTGAAGCTGAAAAAACAGAGAAGTTTGGATGCGAGTTCGGATGTAGACCAAAATGTTCAGTCGTCCGAACTGTGCGGCTGCAACAGTTTTTAAATAGAATCAAACAGTTATTCTTCTCATTTTCAACTTCTGAACTCTCTCTTCTCACAAAACCCACCTTACCCACACTCGTCCAAACACAAATCCATCCATTATTTCACCATTATTTCTTGAAAATCATTTGATTCTCTTGATCTCCACCAGTTATTGTCATCAAAATTTATCCTTCTCATGAAAACCTTATCATGGTTCGATCAAAGAAGATCAATGTGGCAAAGGACAAAGGAAAAGCCAAAGTGGGAAATGAAGGACTTATTATCAATGAACCACGACGAGTTCGCATTCAACAATCCAATCTCAGGGTAGACAAATTCATCTCTACGAGAACTACAGTTGAATTCGAGGAATGGAGCAAGAAGAGCAGGAAAATTATTGCTGGCCATAGAGTAGATGTGGATAAACTCTCCAATATGGGTAATGTGCTATCTCTCTTTGGTGAAATTGGTTGGAATAGTTTACTTGGTGTGAATGAAAATTATTATCCTACTCTTGTCTATGAATTTTATGCTAATCTTAAAGAAGAAAGGGTTGAGCATGTTGGGGATGGCATTATTCAGCAGTATTCATCTAGAGTATCTCAAGTGGACTTTGAGTTTAATGATGCTCCAGTTAATCGTATTTGTGGTGTTGATGACATTGGTGCTAGATATTATTCTTTGGGTCAACATTGCTTTATTCATGAATTGTTCACCAATGAAAGATTTCAAAAGGATTTCACAAATGGTAGAAGATTTAGGTCCATTAGAGAAAGTGAAATCAAAGCCTTTGATGCTAGAGGAAGGGTTATGCATCACATGATTACTACCATGATCATCCGTAATTTTAGGCATAAATCATCGGTTGGTAGTATGCATATGGTGATTATGCTTGCCTTGCATGAGCATAAAAGACTAAACTTTGGATTCATGGCAGTAAAGCATATGATTAGTGCAAGAAAAATATCCAGCAAAGTCTTACCTTATGGCAGATTATTAACAAGGATCTTCAAGCACTTCAATGTTCAATTTCCAGGAAGAGGAAATCCAATGAAAAATGGAGAAATCTATACCAATGAGTCTCTCAAGAGAATGCAGTTAACACTTGATTAGGATGGTATATGGAGAACAAAAGGAGAAACCCCTCTAAGAGGTGAGAGGGTAGAAACAAGTGGTGATGAAGAAGATGAGGAAGAAATAGAAGAAGAAGAAGAGGATGAGGAGGAGACTTTGGCTAGAGAAAGAAAAAGCAAGAAAAGACATGATTCATCATGCGAGGGGAGCAACCTCACACCCAAAGAAGACTATTTGAAGAATAACCCACTCCTCAATCTCACGAAAACTTGGAAATATGCCTAGTGAAGAGGGAATTACTAGAGGTGACACTATAGTAGCCAAGGTGTTCCAAGAGGCTTTAAACAACCATGTGAAAGAGATGGAGAAAATGTATCAGTTCTTTGAATCTTTTGCTCCCATGACACTGAGAAAGTTGGATAGCTTGGACACTTGAGTTAAGAATATTGAAGAATTATTGATAAAAACTGCACAAAGTGGTGAAGGACCCTCTAGGCCTCAAGCTAAGGATGACAAGTATGATAAATGAGATGAGAAAGGCAAGGAAAAGAAAGAGGATGAAGATGATGATAGTGATAATGAAGATGATAATGAGGATGATGATCAAAGAGGCAACAAAGAATTTGTGACAACACAAGAAGAAAGAAATGAAGATGTACAAGAGGAGCCACAAGAAAGAGGAAGCCAAGAAGGGACATTAATAGAGAGAGTTGAATCACCTCACCATCTGCTATCTCTTTTAGCAAAGGAAGAGTCAAGCACATGATCAAAAAGAAGGGTACAAGGAGATCCTCCCATTTGAATGCTATTCCTAAGCCAAACTACACTGGCTAAGAGAAAGCAAGTGAGGGACCACTTCATATCGAGCTCAAGGGAGACATGGCAATCACTACCAATAAATATGGAGTGAAGATGATGACCAAAATCAAAGACTAAGCATTTCTTTAATCCTATCTCTCTTTACTGTTTTATTTACTTAGATGTGCTTAGTATGACTTATGTGCTTCACAACTATTTTTATTTCTAGCATGGTTTCTGTAATTTCACAACTTTTCTAGTTTTTGTGATGTTTTTGTGAAGCTCAATGATGAAACATTAGCGTTGAGAGCTTCTTTAGTTAATGATACTTTGATCACCTCAAGTTTAATTAATGCTAGAAAGGGGAGAAGAAGTTGATTTACAAGAATGTGCTAAAATTGTTACATGTTGCTTATTGTTGCTCAGTTAAGATGTTAATATTTGACTTGAGATTTGCCAAAATGTGCTAAATTGTTACATGTTGCTTATTGTTGATCAGTTTAGATGTTAATTACTTCACTTGAAATTTACTAAATGTTGCCAATAGTTGAAAATTACCAAATGAGAATTGATTGATACACTGCTTATATGAAGCTTACTCATGCTGATTGTGATAATGTTGTACAATTTTCATTTACCCTATCTTTGAGTGATGACAAAAGGGGGAGAAAAATAAGATGACAAAATTTGTCTATACGAAATGAAGTATGTTTATATTAAACATATTGCAGTTATGTTATGACTAAATAAGTTTATATTGCAGTTGATGATTATGATGATTATTGATTGTGCATATATGATTTGGATTTATAACTGCATTTTGAAGTTTAAATTGGCTACATTTGGAGTTTAACTTGTGTGTGTTGTATATATGAAATATGGTGATATATGATGTTATGATAGTATGGATGTATGTGCCACATGAAATATGATTATGCATATGGCTGCTTTTGTATTGATATTAATTGATAATAATAGTTGAGTTGAGATTGGAAAGAAAAGTATGAGTTTGAAAACGGTTTAATGTATGAGTTTTGTGGTTTTGCAAAGCTAAATTGAGTGCCACTGTGGCTATACATATTTGAGTACTTCTATAGTTCATTTGACAATGCAAAATCACTTTTTCAAAATTGCTGCCAAAAGTTCGGACTTGAAGTTCAGATGCATCCAAACTTTCTTGACAAAAATATTTTTCTATTGTTCAAATTGTTTGAAAATTGTCTCAATCTTTCCTATCATATCTGCACAACCTTAGGAAAACTTATTTTCAAAAATTGCAACCTTCGTTTTACATATTTTACAATTCGGACTTGAAATTTCAAAATTCGGATTCACAACATCTCAAGTCCAAACTTGTTGAAATATGAGCACAATCTAAGGGGGAGCATTGTTAACCTTTTCTGACCTTTAAAACCTCTCTTAGTTCTTAATGCTTAAATGCTATATCTTCTATCCTAGTGTTGGAAGGAAGGAGGTAAATGGAGGTTGGTGTTGGGCCATAGAATGTCAAAGTACTAAATTGGCTATTATTTATCATTCACATCACTGCATCACTATACTACATTGTTCAAATCCATCACATTTTGCATTAAAGTTTATCATCATCAAAAAGGGGGAGATTGTTAGCCCTAAAGGCAAATCATGTAGTTTTGATTAATGACAAACATTGATAAGGACAAATTCATATGTTATCTGCGTGATAGGATTTTTGGATTGAGAAGCAAAGAGTTCTTATTTCCTTAGAGCTAAAAGTGCTAAGGACAACCCTAGTATGCTCAAGGATCAAGAATATAAAGCATGTCCTATGGATTGAAGGCTTTGAAGACTCTAGTGTAGGTTTACACTTTCTTAATAGGTATATACTTATAAGCCCTACACTTCTTGTTCTTGAAATCTATTGAATGCATAAGAGAGCACAAAACTTGTTTTTGAATCTTAAATGGATTTGAGTAAACTTCGAATGATCAAGGACTTTGGTAACTGCCTTTGAGTTGAAAAGATTTTAAATGACTTATCTTTTAGTACAAAATGATTTCAAACTTATTGAGGTTGATTTTTAAATGTTTTGACAAAGTTTCAACAGTTCGGATGCAAGTTCGGACGTCCAAACTGTGAACATAACTACTGTATTTCCAGACAAATTTGGACGCAAGGGGTAAAGTTTTGTCATCCGAACGTTCCTAGACAGCATGTCATAGTAATGTTCAGATGATAGTTTAGACGTAGAGGATCAAGTTCAATCGTACAAACTCCTCAGAAACTAGCCGTTACTAGCTGTTTTATGACTCTTGAAATCAATTTTCAAAATCTATAAAAGTCATAAACTTCGGATTTTTTGTAACTTTGAACACTTGAAGAATCCTAACATTCCAAAATCATTTGACATCATTAGTGCTCTCTTTTGTCTTGTGCTTTCATGTGAATATTCAAGATTCGAAAGACAACAAGGTGAAGTGGTGCTAACTTGTGTAATTATCTACCAAGCAGTGGTAGTATCTCTTTAAATCTCTAATTTATACTTGTATCTACTTGCTCAATTCAAGGTTATCTTGTGACATAAAACCCATTTGGTAAGGGTGAGCCTTGATTCAAGGTTGTCTTTAGATATAAAATCCTAGTGGTAGGGTGAGCCTTGTTTGTAGGATTGCAAAGGAGGTTGTTGGTGTAAAACCTTATTTGGTGATCGTCTTGTGTAATTGCCTAAATTGAGCATATAGTGGATTGGTTGAAACCCTTGAGTGTGGACTCAAGGTAGTGGAGTAATTTAGTACTCAAGATGTCTTTTTTAATTATTTTTCAGAGGCAAGGGAATGCTAATATCTTTTTATGTTTTCTCTTAGAATCCATCCTAATCCCCCACATAATTGCGAGGAATTATCGTTGAATCACTCGTTCATAAAATTAAAATCTCTTTTTTATTTTTACAAGTTTTCCATCACTAATCCTCACATATTTGCAAAGGATTAGCAACAAAACACTATTTTAAAATTAAATCTATTTTTTATTTTTCAGTGGGTTTCCATCGATAATTCCTCATATGTGAGCTATTAGCGACAAAAATTAATTTTTAAATTATGATTTATTTTTCATTTTTTCTAGCGTTCTATCACTAATTCTTTAAAAATTTGTGCACACATGCGGAAGCCCAATACCCAATCCAAGCTATGCTAGGCTTGTGGGTCTAACCCGATTTATAATTTTTTTATTTCTTTTCTAAAATAATTTTTTAGTGAGAAACTATAGCAACAAAATTTGTTGTCTATAATGTGGCAGTATTGGTGACAAAAACATACTTAATGACTAAATTTTAAGGTCTATAGCGATAAAAACGTTTCGGCCTAAAAGATACCTCAATGGCAGCAAAGGTAATTTTGTCACCAAAAGGTACCTCTATAATGACAAAAGTGGTATTTTTGTCGCTGAGACCCTATAGGAATGACATATTAGGGACAAATGGTATTTTTTTGGCTAAAGATCATTAGCGACAAAAAAAGAACTTCAGCAACAAATTTTCTTGGTCACTGAAGGTTAATTTTCATGTAGTGCTGTAGTAAACAGCTTATTAGATTGATGCCCCAATCTCAAGTACCACAAATCTCACTGGTCCTTCTTCTTTGCTGAATTACTTTAGTAGTATTAACCTCCTCATTATTAATATTGATGTCAAGGGAAAAGGAAAAAGAATACAAACGATTAAGACCTTGGTATACTAGCAAATTATTTGAAGGTTTAGAAGCTTGGAAATTGTTGGTTAATATTAAGGTAAAGGTTTTATTATTTAGCACTTGAAGGTACCATCAAATAAGAAGGAAGGACAAGGTTGCAAGCAGCAAAACAATTACTGCGGAAACTAGCTTTACAAATTTGTACTCGAAGCTGAAAAAATTGTACATTTTAAGCGGGCCAATGAGAGTTGAGATACTAGGTGAGTTGATTGAATGTGTGCAGCTTCTTGTGGGTTGTTTAGTCAAAGCTTTGGCTCGCTAATCTTTGTAGAAAGCAGCCCTTATGCTGCTCATTTCATCAGTCTTTATTCCAGGAAAAAGAAATTTCAGAAAAGAAAGAGAAGAACAGTATCAGCCATCTTTCTTGTGGAAGTTACCCCGGTTTTGGCTCTCCTCCTGGACCAGGTTAGATGTCAAATTCTTACCCTTCTAGACTGTAATTGTTTTGGTTGAGAATATGGCAGAAAACACGGCTGATGTTCAACAGAAAGTGAGTAGTTTGTTCAGTTTTTTTTAAGGCAGAATAATTTCTGGTTTTGTTTAGGGGAAATGATTGATATGAAGTGGTTAAATTTTAATGAATGTAAATGTTTGAGTTAAGACAGTTAATAGAAAGCAAGAGTATGGTTTTGTGTGAGGAATAAATCGTGAAAAGGAAGGAAAACAGATAATTCATGTGCAAAGAATGAACCAAAGAGAAATTAGTCTGGTATATCTTTGTCACTTTGTGTTTGCTAGATGTGTGGATATTATTTCTTTCAAACGCTAGTTTCAAATTAATGGTTTCTAGAACTGACTTTAATGTTTCTTACTGTAGGTCCTAAACAATGTCCAAAAGGGGGGAGGGGAATTGGATTTTATCAAAAATTAACCTATTTAAAGCGAAATTAACAGTTCAAAAGTTGAAGTTATATTAGCAAGCTGGTAAAACAAAAGGTGAAGTTTACACTGAATATCATGCTATTTTTCTGAGTTTGAGTTAAACACAATGTGACATTGGCTTGAGTAACTCATAAGAGCTTTGTTGGACTTAATGTGCAACATTCCATTATTTTGGAGGATGCATGGATGCAAGTTGCCGACCTAATCATTGCAGTAAAATAACTTCAAAAAGTTATCAAGCTAATTGTTTTCCACAGAGACTTTGAAAGATAGTTTTTGTGAGAATTGTCTAAATAACAATTTTATCTTGTCTTTTCGTTGTGCGGAGAGCATGCTTCAACCTTAATCATTTTGAAAGACCTAAGGGGGGGGGGGTGAATTAGGTCTTTGGCTAATTATCAAAATATTTTTCCGTTTTGCAAATCCTTCGCCGTAATGAAATCTCTTTTTTAAATTCACAAACTTCAAGTTTATATGTGATTTAATGGTTGAGACAAGATGATCAAACAATAAGACTGCGACCAATCAATCAACAACTAAGAAAACAAATAATAATAACGCAAGTATGTAAACGAGTAAAGCTATAAGGAAATGAACAAACGATATATAGTGGTCGATCTCTCCAAGATCTACATCCACTACCTTGAGTCCACACTCAATGATTTTAACCAATTCACTAAATGCTCAATCCAAGGAGTTACACAAGAGGCTCACCCTTCAACGGGTTTTACCACAACAACCTTTTTTCAATCTAATAAACAAGGTTCACCCTTATCACTAAGAGTTTTACGTCACTAGACAACGTGGACCAATCTAATCCAGGGCTCATCCACACACGGGGTTTTACACAACAACCTTGATTAATCTAGTCCATGGCTGACACTCCACAAGGGTTTTAAGACTCTTGACAACCTTGTATCAATCACAACAATAATGTAAAGAGAGTTTTGATATTACCAACACTTCTTGGTGGATGAATATAATAGCTAGCACCACTTCACTACTTGCCTTTGGAATCTTGAATTTTAACCTTTGAGCACAAGGCAATTTGAGAGCTTTTCAAACAATTTTGATGTAAAACAAGTTAGAGCTTTAAGGATTTTTGAAGTTCAAAAGTTCTATAAAAATTCTGGAGTTTATGGCTTTTATAGATTTTAAAAATTAGCTTCAATAGCTATAAAACGGCTAGTAACGGCTAGTTTCAGCAAAGTTCGGACGTCTGAACTTGCTCCTATGCATCCGAACTTTTGTCCAAACTTTACAGTGACAAGTTGTCAGGAAAAGTTCGAGCCGGACGTCCGAACTTTTCCTTCTGCATCCGAACATTCGTCCGAATTTCTCTAGAAAAATAGTAACCATGCAATCATGAGAAATTTGGACGTCCGAACTTTAACCTTCGCGTCCGAACTTCTGTAGAAGTACAGTAGCCATTTTCAAAGTTTTAACGTCCGAACTCATCAAACTTTGTCAAAACATTTGAAAATTAACCTTAATAAATTTGAAAACATTTTGTATAAATAGGTAAGTCACATAAACACTTTTAAACTCAAGAACCGTTACTAAAACACTTTGATCATACAAAGTTTACTCAAAATCATTTGAGACTCAAAAGCATACTTGTTATTCAAAAGTTCATTCAATGCCATTTAAGATTCAAAACAAGTATTGTGCTCTCTTATGCATTTAATAGATTCCAAGACATACAAGTGTAGGGTTTACAAAAGAATATACCTATTAAGCATATGTAACATACACTTCAAGTCTTCAAAGCCTTTAATCATCTTTGAACAAAACTCTTCAATCTTCAATCACTTTGACATGTTGGAGTTGTTCTAGCATTTTGGCTTAAAGGCAATAAGACTTCATACTTCTTAATCTAACAATCCTATCACATAATTTACATAAAGATAAGTCCACATCCATATTTGTAATTAATCAAAACTTAATCAAAACTTAATCAAAACCTCATGATTTGCCCTTAGGGCTAACAATCTCCCCCTTTTTGATGATGACTAACTTTGATTCAAAATGTGATGGATTTAAACAATGTAGAACACAGAAGCATTGATGTCAATTGAAAGACCTATGGGGGGTGAATTAAGTCTTTGGCTAATTATAAAATTTTTTTTTCATTTTGTAAATCCTTTGCCGTAATAAAATCACTTTTTTAAATTCACAAACTCTAAGTTTATATGTGATTTGATGGTTGAGACAAGATGATCAAACAATAAGACTACAACCAATCAATCAACAACTAAGAAAAAATAATAATAACGCAAGTATGTAAACGAGTAAAGCTATAAGGAAATGAACACACGATTTATAGTGGTTCGATCTCTCCAAGATCTACATCCACTACCTTGAGTCCACACTCAATGATTTTAACCAATTCACTAAATGCTCAATCCAAGGAATTACACAAGAGGCTTACCCTTCAATGGGTTTTACCACAACAACCTTTTTTCAATCTAATAAATAAGGTTCACCCTTATCACTAAGAGTTTTACGTCACTAGATAACCTAGACCAATCTAATCCAAGGCTCATCCACACAATGGTTTTACACAACAACCTTCACTAATCTAGCCCATGGCTCACCCCTTACAAGGGTTTCAAGTCTCTTGACAACCTTGTATCAATCACAACAATAATGTAAAGAGAGAGTTTTGATGTTACCAACACTTCTTGGTGGATGAATACAATAGCTAGCACCAACTTACCTCTTGCCTTTGGAATCTTGATTTTTAACCTTTTAGCACAAGGCAATTTGAGAGCTTTTCAAATAATTTTGATGTAAAACAAGTTAGAGCATTAAGGATTTTTGAAGTTCAAAAGTTCTATAAAAAATCTGGAATTTATTGCTTTTATAGATTTTAAAAATTAGTTTCAACAGCTATAAGATGGCCAGTAACGGCTAGTTTAAGAAAAGTTCGGACGTTCAAAGTTGCTCATATGCGCCCGAAATTTCGACCGAACTTTACTGTGACAAGTTGTCTGGAAAAGTTCGGAAGTCCGAACTTTTCCTTTTGCGTCTGAACATTCGTCACAATTTCTCTGGAAAAACAATAACCATGCTATCAGGGGAAATTCGGACGTCCGAAGATGCGTCCGAATTTCAATGGAAGCGCAGTAGCCATTTTCAATGTTTGGACGTCCGAACTTGCCTCCGAACTGATCAAAAATTTTCAAAACATTTGAAAATCAACTTTAATAACTTTGAAAAAATTTTGTATAAATAGGTAAGTCACTTAAAACACTTTTAAACTCAAAAACGTTTACTAAAACACTTTGATCACACAAAGTTTACTCAAAATCAATTGAGACTCAAAAGCATACGTGTTTTTATAAAGCTCATTCAAAGCCATTTAAGATTCAAATCAAGTTTTGTGCTCTCTTATGCATTCAACAGATTTCAAGACATACGAGTGTAGGGTTTACAAAAGAATATACCTATTAAGTATATGTAACCTACACTTCATGTCTTCAATGCCTTTAATCATCTTTGAACAAAACTCTTCAATGTTCAATCATTTCGACATATTAGAGTTGTTCTTGCATTTTGGCTTTAAGGCAATAAGACTTCATACTTCTTAATCAAAACTTAATCCAAACCTCATGATTTGCCCTTAGGGCAAACAATCTCCCCTTTTTTATGATGACAAACTTTGATGTAAAATGTGATGGATTTAAACAATGTAGAACAAAGAAGCATTGATGTCAATTGAAAGAACTAAGAGGGGGGGGGGGGTGAATTAGGTCTTTGGCTAATTATCAAAATCTTTTCCCGTTTTGCAAATCCTTTGCCGTAATAAAAGCTCTTCTTTAAATTCACAAACTTCAAGTTTATATGTGATTTGATGGTTGAGACAAGATGATCAAACAATAAGACTACAACCAATCAATCAACAACTAAGAACAAATAAAAATAACGCAAGTATGTAAACGAGTAAAGCTATAAGGAAATGAACACACGATTTTTAGTGGTTCGATCTCTCCAAGATCTATATCCACTACCTTGAGTCCACACTCAATGATTTTAACCAATTCACTAAATGCTCAATCCAAGCAGTTACACAAGAGACTCACCCTTCAAAGGGTTTTACCACAACAACCTATTTTCAATCTAATAAACAAGCTTCACCATTATTACTAAGAGTTTTATGTCACTAGACAACCTGGACCAATCTAATCAAAGGCTCATCCACACACGAAGTTTTACACAACAACCTTCATTAATCTAGTCCATGACTCACCCTTCACAAGGGTTTTAAGTCTCTTGACTACCTTGTATCAATCAGAACAATAATGTAAAGAGAGAGTTTTGATGTTACCAACACTTTTTGGTGGATGAATACAATAGCAAGCACCACTTCACTTCTTGGCTTTGGAATCTTGAATTTTAACCTTTGAGCACAAGGCAATTTGAGAGCATTTCAAATAATTTTGATGTAAAACAAGTTAGAGCTTTTTCAAATGTTCTATAAAAAATCTGGAATTTATTGCTCTTATAGATTTTAAAAATTAGTTTCAACAGCTACAAAATGGCTAGTAACGGCTAGTTTCTGAGAAGTTCGGACGTTCGAACTTGCTCATATGCGTCCGAACTTTCGACCGAACTTTTTTGTGGCAAGTTGTCTGGAAAAGTTCGAAAGTCTGAACTTTTCCTTTTGCGTCTGAACATTCGACACAATTTCTCTGGAAAAACAGTACCCATGCTATCTGGGGAAATTTGGACATCTTAAGATACGTCCGAATTTCAATGGAAGTGCAGTAGCCATTTTCAATGTTTGGACGTCCGAACTTGCCTCCGAACTGATCAAAATTTTTCAAACTTTTGAAAATCAACTTTAATAACTTTGAAAAAGTTTTGTATAAATAGGTAAGTCACTTAAAACACTTTTAAACTCAAAAACATTTACTAAAACACTTTGATCACACAAAGTTTACTCAAAATCATTTGAGACTCAAAAGCATACGTGCTTTTATAAAGCTCATTCAAAGCCATTTAAGATTCAAATCAAGTTTTGTGCTCTCTTATGCGTTCAACAGATTCCAAGACATACGAGTGTAGGGTTTACCAAAGAATATACCTATTAAGTATATGTAACCTACACTTCAAGTCTTCAATGCCTTTAATCATCTTTGAGCAAAACACTTAAATCTTCAATCATTTCGACATATTAGAGTTGTTCTTGCATTTTGGCTTTAAGGCAATAAGACTTCATACTTCTTAATCCAACAAACCTATCACATAATTCACATAAAGATAAGACCACATCCATATTTGTAATTAATCAAAACTTAATCCAAACCTCATGATTTGCCCTTACGGCAAACAATCTGCCCTTTTTGATGATGACAAACTTTGATGCAAAATGTGATGGATTTAAACAAAGTAGAACAAAGAAGCATTGATGTCAATTGAAAGAACTAAGAGGGGGGGGGGTGAATTAGGTCTTTGGCTAATTATCAAAATATTTTCCCGTTTTGCAAATCCTTTGCCGTAATAAAAGCTCTTCTTTAAATTCTCAAACTTCAAGTTTATATGTGATTTGATGGTTGAGACAAGATGATCAAACAATAAGACTACAACCAATCAATCAACAACTAAGAACAAATAATAATAACGCAAGTATGTAAACGAGTAAAGCTATAAGAAAATGAACACACGATTTTTAGTGGTTCGATCTCTCCAAGATCTATATCCAGTACCTTGAGTCCACACTCCATGATTTTAACCAATTCACTAAATGCTCAATCCAAGGAGTTACACAAGAGGCTCACCCTTCAAAGGGTTATACCACAACAACCTATTTTCAATCTAATAAACAAGCTTCACCCTTATTACTGAGAGTTTTATGTCACTAGACAACCTGCACCAATCTAATCCAAGGCTCATCCACACACGAAGTTTTACACAACAACCTTCATTAATCTAGTCCATGGCTCACCCTTCAGAAGGGTTTTTAGTCTCTTGACAACCTTGTATCAATCACAACAATAATGTAAAGAGAGAGTTTTGATGTTACCAACACTTCTTGGTGGATGAATACAATAGCAAGCACCACTTCACTTCTTGGCTTTGGAATCTCGAATTTTAACCTTTGAGCACAAGGCAATTTGAGAGCTTTTCAAATAAATTTTGTTAGCCCTAAGGGCAAATCATGTAGTTTTGATTAATGACAAATATTTATGAGGACTAATATGCTTGTATGTCGTGTGATAGGTTTTATGAACTAAGAAGTATGAAGTCTCATTGCCTTCAAGACAAAGTGCAAGAACAACCTCAATAAACTATGAAGTCTTTTGAAGGTTATTCAAAGATGAACTCAAGGGATTGAAGACTTGAAGTGTAGAGTAGATATGATAATAGGTAATATCTATGTAAACTCTACACTTGTATGTCTTGGAGTCTATTGAAAGCATAAGAGAGTATAAAATAGGTTTCTTAATCATAAAAGGATTTGAATAAGATTTCTTGATGAATGTGGTTTTGTGTCCTAAAAGTTTTAAAGTAAACTTTATATAATCAAAGGAATTTGATTTTGGTTTTCAAACTTATATATGTCTAAATAAGTTTTCTGTATATACCAAATGTTTTTCAAACCTTTGGAAGTTAAATCTCAAATGATTTTACAAAGTTTGAATATGCTTTCAAAAATTTGGTTGTCCGAATTTTGTAGCAAAAGTTTGCTACTGTTCTTCTAGAGAAATTCGGAAGAAGATTCGGACGCATGAAGAAAAATTCCGTCGTCCAAATTTTGGCCTTCAGCATGGTCACTGTTTTTCCAGAGAAATTCGGACGAAGATTCGGATGCAGCAGGAAGAATTCGGTCATCTGAAAAATTTGGACGCAGAATTCGGTCGTCTGAATTTCCTGAAAATAGCCGTTAACTAGCCGTTTTATAGCTGTTATAACTAATTTTCAAATTCTATAAAAGCTATAAACGTGCAATCTTTTGTAAGTTTTGAATTCTTGAAAACTCTAAGCATTCTAAAGCCTTTTACAAACATCCCTTAAGCTCTCTTATGTCTTGTGCATTCAATTGATCAATCCAAAGACATCAAAGTGTGAATGTGCAACTTTGTGTAATATCTACTAACAAGTGGTAACATCAACACACTCTTCTTTATTTATTAAATTGTGTCTGTCTACTAGCTCTAGCAAGGTTATCTTGATGACATAAAATCCTTTAGATAAGGGTGATCCTTGAAGTTGTGATTCAAGGTTGTTTGAGATATAAAACCATTGTGTTTGGTGAGCCTTGTATTCTAAAAAGTTACTAGAAGAGGTTGTGAGTGTAAAACCATAGTGTGGTGAGCATCTCTTGTAATTTGTAAACCTGAGCATATAGTAGAGTGATTGTCTCTATTTTGCTCATATAATCTGTTATTTGTCTAAACACACAGAGAAGTTCGGACGTTCGAACTTGGTCATATGCGTCCGAACATTCGACCGAACTTTTCTGTGACAAGTTGTCTGGAAAAGTTCAGAAGTCCGAACTTTTCCTTTTGCGTCTGAACATTCGTCACAATTTCTCTGAAAAAACAGTACCATTTCAATGGAAGCGCAGTAACCATTTTCAATGTTTGGACGTCCGAACTTGCCTCCGAACTGATCAAACTTTTTCAAAACATTTGAAAATCAACTTTAATAACTTTGAAAAAATTTTGTATAAATAGGTAAGTCACTTAAAACACTTTTAAACTCAAAAACGTTTACTAAAACACTTTGATGACACAAAGTTTACTCAAAATCATTTGAGACTCAAAAGCATACGTATTTTTATAAAGCTCATTCAAATCCATTTAAGATTCAAATCAAGTTTTGTGCTCTCTTATGCGTTGACATACGAGTGTAGGGTTTACAAAAGAATATACCTATTAAGTATATGTAACCTACACATCAAGTCTTCAATGCCTTTAATCATCTTTGAACAAAACTCTTAAATCTTCAATCATTTCGACATATTAGAGTTGTTCTTGCATTTTGGATTTAAGGCAATAAGACTTCATACTTCTTAATCAAACAATCCTATCGCATAATTGAGATAAAGATTAGTCCACATCAATGTTTGTCATTAATCAAAACTTAATCAAAACCTCATGATTTGCCGTAAGGGCAAACCATCTCCCCTTTTTGATGATGACAAACTTTGATGCAAAATGTGATGGATTTAAACAATGTAGAACAAAGAAGCATTGATGTCAATTTAAAGAACTAAGAGGGGGGGGGTGAATTAGGTATTTGGCTAATTATCAAAATCTTTTCCCGTTTTGCAAATCCTTTGTCGTAATAAAAGCTCTTCTTTAAATTCACAAACTTCAAGTTTATATGTGATTTGATGGTTGAGACAAGATGATCAAACAATAAGACTACAACCAATCAATCAATAACTAAGAGCAAATAATAATAACGCAGGTATGTAAACGAGTAAAGCTATAAGGAAATGAACACACGATTTATAGTGGTTTGATCTCTCCGAGATCTACATCCACTACCTTGAGTCCACACTCAATAATTTTAACCAATTCACTAAATGCTCAATCCAAGGAGTTACACAAGAGGCTCACCCTTCAAAGGGTTTTACCACAACAACCTATTTTCAATCAAATAAACAAGGCTCACCCTTATTACTAAGAGTTTTATGTCACTAGACAACCTGGACCAATCTAATCCAAGGCTCATCCACACACGAAGTTTTAAACAACAACCTTCATTAATCTAGTCCATGACTCACCCTTCACAAGGGTTTTAAGTCTCTTGACTACCTTGTATCAATCAGAACAATAATGTAAAGAGAGAGTTTTGATGTTACCAACACTTCTTGGTGGATGAATACAATAGCAAGCACCACTTCACTTCTTGGCTTTGGAATCTTGAATTTTATCCTTTTAGCACAAGGCAATTTGAGAGCTTTTCAAATAATTTTGATGTAAAACAAGTTAGAGCTTTTTCAAATGTTCTATAAAAAATCTAGAATTTATTGCTCTTATAGATTTTAAAAATTAGTTTCAACAGCTATAAAATGGCTTGTAACGGCTAGTTTCAGAGAAGTTCGGACGTTCGAACTTGCTCATATGCGTCCGAACTTTCGACCGAACATTACTGTGACAAGTTTTCTGGAAAAGTTCGGAAGTCCGAACTTTTCCTTTTGCGTTTGAACATTCGTCACAATTTCTGTGTAAAAACAGTACCCATGATATCAGGGGAAATTCGGACGTCTTAAGATACGTCCGAATTTCAATGGAAGTGCAGTAGCCATTTTCAATGTTTGGACGTCCGAACTTGCCTCCGAACTAATCAAAATTTTTCAAACTTTTGAAAATCAACTTTAATAACTTTGAAAAAGTTTTGTATAAATAGGTAAGTCACTTAAAACACTTTTAAACTCAAAAACATTTACTAAAACACTTTGATCACACAAAGTTTACTCAAAATCATTTGAGACTCAAAAGCATACGTGTTTTTATAAAGCTCATTCAAAGCCATTTAAGATTCAAATCAAGTTTTGTGCTCTCTTATGCGTTCAACAGATTCCAAGACATACGAGTGTAGGGTTTACAATAGAATATACCTATTAAGTATATGTAACCTACACTTCAAGTCTTCAATGCCTTTAATCATCTTTGAGCAAAACACTTAAATCTTCAATCATTTCGACATATTAGAGTTGTTCTTGCATTTTGGCTTTAAGGCAATAAGACTTCATACTTCTTAATCCAACAAACCTATCACATAATTCACATAAAGATAAGTCCACATCCATATTTGTAATTAATCAAAACTTAATCCAAACCTCATGATTTGCCCTTACGGCAAACAATCTGCCCTTTTTGATGATGACAAACTTTGATGCAAAATGTGATGGATTTAAACAAAGTAGAACAAAGAAGCATTGATGTCAATTTAAAGAACTAAGAGGGGGGGGGGTGAATTAGGTATTTGGCTAATTATCAAAATCTTTTCCCGTTTTGCAAATCCTTTGCCGTAATAAAAGCTCTTCTTTAAATTCACAAACTTCAAGTTTATATGTGATTTGATGGTTGAGACAAGATGATCAAACAATAAGACTACAACCAATCAATCAACAACTAAGAACAAATAATAATAACGCAAGTATGTAAACGAGTAAAGCTATAAGGAAATGAACACACGATTTTTAGTGGTTCGATCTCTCCAAGATCTATATCCACTACCTTGAGTCCACACTCAATGATTTTAACCAATTCACTAAATGCTCAATCCAAGGAGTTACACAAGAGGCTCACCCTTCAAAGGGTTTTACCACAACAACCTATTTTCAATCTAATAAACAAGCTTCACCCTTATTACTAAGAGTTTTATGTCACTAGACAACCTGGACCAATCTAATCCAAGGCTCATCCACACACGAAGTTTTAAACAACAACCTTCATTAATCTAGTCCATGACTCACCCTTCACAAGGGTTTTAAGTCTCTTGACTACCTTGTATCAATCAGAACAATAATGTAAAGAGAGAGTTTTGATGTTACCAACACTTCTTGGTGGATGAATACAATAGCAAGCACCACTTCACTTCTTGGCTTTGGAATCTTGAATTTTATCCTTTTAGCACAAGGCAATTTGAGAGCTTTTCAAATAATTTTGATGTAAAACAAGTTAGAGCTTTTTCAAATGTTCTATAAAAAATCTAGAATTTATTGCTCTTATAGATTTTAAAAATTAGTTTCAACAGCTATAAAATGGCTTGTAACGGCTAGTTTCAGAGAAGTTCGGACGTTCGAACTTGCTCATATGCGTCCGAACTTTCGACCGAACATTACTGTGACAAGTTTTCTGGAAAAGTTCGGAAGTCCGAACTTTTCCTTTTGCGTTTGAACATTCGTCACAATTTCTGTGTAAAAACAGTACCCATGATATCAGGGGAAATTCGGACGTCTTAAGATACGTCCGAATTTCAATGGAAGTGCAGTAGCCATTTTCAATGTTTGGACGTCCGAACTTGCCTCCGAACTGATCAAAATTTTTCAAACTTTTGAAAATCAACTTTAATAACTTTGAAAAAGTTTTGTATAAATAGGTAAGTCACTTAAAACACTTTTAAACTCAAAAACATTTACTAAAACACTTTGATCACACAAAGTTTACTCAAAATCATTTGAGACTCAAAAGCATACGTGTTTTTATAAAGCTCATTCAAAGCCATTTAAGATTCAAATCAAGTTTTGTGCTCTCTTATGCGTTCAACAGATTCCAAGACATACGAGTGTAGGGTTTACAATAGAATATACCTATTAAGTATATGTAACCTACACTTCAAGTCTTCAATGCCTTTAATCATCTTTGAGCAAAACACTTAAATCTTCAATCATTTCGACATATTAGAGTTGTTCTTGCATTTTGGCTTTAAGGCAATAAGACTTCATACTTCTTAATCCAACAAACCTATCACATAATTCACATAAAGATAAGTCCACATCCATATTTGTAATTAATCAAAACTTAATCCAAACCTCATGATTTGCCCTTACGGCAAACAATCTGCCCTTTTTGATGATGACAAACTTTGATGCAAAATGTGATGGATTTAAACAAAGTAGAACAAAGAAGCATTGATGTCAATTTAAAGAACTAAGAGGGGGGGGGGTGAATTAGGTATTTGGCTAATTATCAAAATCTTTTCCCGTTTTGCAAATCCTTTGCCGTAATAAAAGCTCTTCTTTAAATTCACAAACTTCAAGTTTATATGTGATTTGATGGTTGAGACAAGATGATCAAACAATAAGACTACAACCAATCAATCAACAACTAAGAACAAATAATAATAACGCAAGTATGTAAACGAGTAAAGCTATAAGGAAATGAACACACGATTTTTAGTGGTTCGATCTCTCCAAGATCTATATCCACTACCTTGAGTCCACACTCAATGATTTTAACCAATTCACTAAATGCTCAATCCAAGGAGTTACACAAGAGGCTCACCCTTCAAAGGGTTTTACCACAACAACCTATTTTCAATCTAATAAACAAGCTTCACCCTTATTACTAAGAGTTTTATGTCACTAGACAACCTGGACCAATCTAATCAAAGGCTCATCCACACACGAAGTTTTACACAACAACCTTCATTAATCTAGTCCATGACTCACCCTTCACAAGAGTTTTAAGTCTCTTGACAACCTTGTATCAATCACAACAATAATGTAAAGAGAGAGTTTTGATGTTACCAACACTTCTTGGTGGATGAATACAATAGCTAGCACCACTTCACTTCTTGGCTTTGGAATCTTGAATTTTAACCTTTGAGCACAAGGCAATTTGAGAGCATTTCAAATAATTTTAATGTAAAACAAGTTAGAGCTTTTTCAAATGTTCTATAAAAAATCTGGAATTTATTGCTCTTATAGATTTTAAAAATTAGTTTCAACAGCTATAAAATGGCTAGTAACGGCTAGTTTCTGAGAAGTTCGGACGTTCGAACTTGCTCATATGCGTCCGAACTTTCGACCGAACTTTTCTGTGACAAGTTGTCTGGAAAAGTTCGGAAGTCCGAACTTTTCCTTTTGCGTCTGAACATTCGTCACAATTTGTCTGGAAAAATAGTACCCATGCTATCAGGGGAAATTCGGACGTCCGAAGATGCGTCCGAATTACAATGGAAGCGCAGTAGCCATTTTCAATGTTTGAACGTCCGAACTTGCCTCCGAACTGATCAAACTTTTTCAAGCATTTGAAAATCAACTTTAATAACTTTTAAAAAGTTTTGTATAAATAGGTAAGTCACTTAAAACACTTTTAAACTCAAAAACGTTTACTAAAACACTTTGATCACACAAAGTTTTCTCAAAATCATTTGAGACTCAAAAGCATACGTGTTTTTATAAAGCTCATTCAAAGCCATTTTAGATTCAAATCAAGTTTTGTGCTCTCTTATGCGTTCAACAGATTCCAAGACATACGAGTGTAGGGTTTACAAAAGAATATACCTATTAAGTATATGTAACCTACACTTCAAGTCTTCAATGCCTTTAATCATCTTTGAACAAAACTCTTAAATCTTCAATCACTTCGACATATTAGAGTTGTTCTTGCATTTTGGATTTAAGGAAATAAGACTTCATACTTCTTAATCACACAATCCTATTGCATAATTGAGATAAAGATTAGTCCACATCAATGTTTGTCACTAATCAAAACTTAATCAAAACCTCATGATTTGCCCTTAGGGCATACAATCTCCCCTTTTTGATGATGACAAGTTTTGATGCAAAATGTGATGGATTTAAACAATGTAGAACAAAGAAGCATTGATGTCAATTGAAAGAACTAAGAGGGGGGTGAATTAGGTCTTTGGCTAATTATCAAAATCTTTTCCCGTTTTGCAAATCCTTTGCCGTAATAAAAACTCTTCTTTAAATTCACTATTTTTCCAGAGAAGTTCGGATGCAAGTTCGGACGCATGAGTAAAACTTTGGACGTCCGAACTTTTCCAGACAGTTTGGCACAGTAAAGTTTGGACGAAAGTTCGGACGCACAGCATGAAGTTCGGACGTCCGAACTTCTCTGAAACTAGCTGTTACTAGCCGTTTTATAGCTGTTGCATTTGAATTTTCACATCTATAAAAGCTATAAACTTCACATGTTTTGCAAGTTTTGAATTCTTACAAACTCTAAGCATTACAAAGCCTTTAGCAAACAATTTTAAAGCTCTCTTATGTCTTGTGCATTCAATTGATCAATCCAAAGAAATCAAAGTGTGAAGGAGCAAATATTGTGTAAACATCTACCAATAAGTGGTAACCTCTACGCACTCTTTTCTTCTTACCAAATTGTGTTTTCTACTAGCTCTTGCAATGTTGTCTTGATAACATAAAACCCTTTAGATAAGGGTGATCCTTGAAATTGTGATTCAAGGTTGTTTGTAGATATAAAACCATTGTGTGGTGAGCCTTGTTTGTAAAAGTTACTAGAAGAGGTTGTGAGTGTAAAACCATTGTGTGGTGAGCCTCTCATGTAATTTGTGACCTTGAGCATATAGTAGATTGATTGAAATCCTTGAGTATAGGCTCAAGGTAGTGGACGTAGATCTTGACGATCGAACCACTATAAATTGCTTGAGTTCCTTTGCCATTACATTCTTTTTGTTTTGCTATCAATCATCTTCAACTGTATTCATATAATCTGTTCTTTGCTTAGACTTATAAAAGATTTTTGTTTGCAAAAATTAGCCAAATACCTAATTCACCCCCCCCCCCCTCTCTTAGGTATTTCAATTGGTATCAGAGCAGGAGCTTCTTTGTGTGGTTTTAAAACCTAGAAGTTAAATATCTTATGGCTAATATCTCAACCTTACCTTACCAAGAAGGATCTTCCACAAATAAACCACCTTTGTTTGATGGAACAAATTACACTTTTTGGAAATCTAGAGTTAAGCTATACATTTGTTCTATCAATTTTGATTTGTGGAATATTATTGAAAAAGGTCCTTATGTTCCTATGAAAATGAAAGCAGATGGTGTGACCTTAGAACCAAAGTGTACTGATGAATTTGATGAGCATGATTCAAAGAAAATGACTTTAAATTATCAAGCCATGAACATCTTGAGTTGTGCTTTAGATGTTACTGAATATAATAGAGTTAGTGGTTGTGACTCTGCTCATGATATGTGGAGATTACTCCAAATAACTCATGAAGGCACAAATCAAGTTAAAGAATCTAAACTTGCTATGCTTGTTAGAGATTATGAGCTGTTTACCATGAAACAAGGTGAAAATGTTAGTGATATGTTTACACGGTTTACTAACATTTTTAATGGCTTAAAAGCTTATGGTAAAATTTATACTATGGGAGAGCAAAACAAGAAGATTTTGGATGCTCTACCAAAATCTTGGCAGCCGAAGACACTTGCTATTGAGGAATCTAAGGATTTAAAAACTCTTCCACTTGAAGAGCTCATTGGATCTCTGCTCACACATGAAATGAAGATGAAGAGATTAAATGACAAAGAAGATGAAGAAAAGGGAAGAAAAGGAGTTGTACTCAAGGCTTCTAATCATTTGAGTGAACAAGAAAAATCTTCAAGTGAAGAAGAAGAATGTAACAGTGGTGAAGAGGAAATTGCTATGGCAATTAGGAAGTTTAAGAGATTCTACAAAAAGGAGTTTCTCAAAAAGGGAAGAAAGCCAACCAAGAAGAGTGGACAGTCTTCCTCATTCAAACCTCAATGTTTTGAATGCAAGAGTACAGAGCATCTTGTTGCTGATTGTCCCAAAGTTTTGGAAAGGGAAAGAGACAGCAAGAACAAAAAGAAATCTGCCAAGAAAGGAAAAGGATTGGATGGAACGTGGGATCAACAAGAAAGTGAAGGAAAGGCCAACATATGTTTTATGGCTACTGATGATGAGGTACATTCTTCTCCTTTTATTTCTAATCTTTATGATGATGATGTTGATCCTAGTGAATTGCTTATATAAATGTATGAAGAGTTGAAAAAGGCTTCAAAAAGAAATAAAGATATGAAATAAAAAATAAATGATTTGTCAAATGAGAATTCGAAATTATGTGCTGAAAATGGTAAACTTCTTGAGACCATTAATTGTCTTAATATTGAAAAAGATGTTTTAAATGCAACCATACAAAACAAATCTTTTGAAAACAAAGAGCTTTGCATAAAAGTTACTTCTCTTGAAAAAAATGCTCATTAATCATGAGATTTTGAAAAGAAAAGTTAATGATCTTACTTCATGCATTGAAAAAATTACAAATGGAAGAGCAACCTTAAATAAATTACTTGGTTATCAAAGTTCTTCATTTACAAAACATGGTCTTGGTTTCACTCATGATAGCTATGTTCCTAAATATAAAAACACTTTTGCTAAAGAAACTCTTAATTCTAAGCATCATATTTGTTGTACATATTGTGGCAAGGATGGACACAAGGTATCAAAATGTTTTGTAAAAAGAAATATAGAAAATGGTGTTAAGACCATTTGGAAAGTCAAAGGAACTATCACTAACCCCCTTGGACCCAAAAAAATATGAGTACCAAAAATCACTCTTTCTAATTTGGTGTAAGTTCAATTTGCTTCAAGATCAAGTACCACCAAATGGTTTCTTGACAGTGGGTACTCAAGACATATGATAGGAAATGTCTCACTTGTTAGTGAGCTTCAAGCAACAAGTGAAGGCTTTGTCACATTTGGTGATAAGAAGAAAGGAAAAATCCTTGGTATAGGTAACATTGGTAAAGGATCCTTTCCTCTTATTAAGCAAGTATTACTTATTGATGGTTTGAACTATAATTTACTTAGAATTAGTCAATTAAGTGACAATGGATGTAAAGTAGAATTTAAATGTGATACTTGTACTATTCTTGATAGTGAAAGTAGCAAAACCATTTTTGTTGCTAAAAGAGTTGGTAATGTATATGTTTTATATCTTGATGAACTTATCACAAATGATATAAAATGTCTTGCTATTCATGATAATGATGGTTTTCTGTGTCATAGAAGATTAGGACATGTAAGCATGGATTTATTGAATAAACTTTCTACATAAGAGCTAGTTAGAGGTTTACCCAAAATGCATTTTGATAAAACTCGACTTTGTCATGCTTGTCAATATGGAAAATAATCAAAAACTTCTTTTAAACCAAATAAAATGGTTTCTACTTCAAAACCTCTTGAATTAGTTCACATGGACTTATTTGGACCTATGAGGACCACTAGTCTTGGATGAAACATTTCATGAATTTGCAAAACTTTTCAAAAAGGTTCAAACATCTCTTGAATATAAACTGATCTCTAGTAGGAGTGACAATGGAAGAGAGTTTTGTAACCAAGATTTTACAAAATTTTGTGATGAGTATGGTATAACTCATAATTTTTCTGCTGCCAAAACACCTCAACAAAATGGTGTTGTTGAGAGGAAAAACAGAACTTTACAAGAGATGGCTAGATCAATGCTTTGTGAAAATTCTTTGTCAAAATACTTTTGGGCTGAAGCTATAAATATTGCTTGCTATGTAATGAATAGAGTTTTATTAAGACCTTTCATAAGAAAAACACCTTTTGAACTTTTATTTGATAAAACCCCTTCAATTGTCTATTTTAAAGTTTTTGGTTGTAAGTGTTTTATCTTAAACACTAGTGATTATCTTGGTCAGTTTGATAGAAAATATGATCAAGCTCTTCATCAATCAAGCAAAGTACACCAAGGAGCTCTTGAAAAGATTTGGAATGGATCAAGCTAAAGGGATAGGTACTCCAATGAGTTCATCAACTAAACTTGACAAAGATGAAAAAGGTAAAAATGTTGATGAGAAATCTTATAGAGGTATGATTGGAAGTTTACTCTATCTCACAGCAAATAGACCTGATATTATGTTTGCTATATGCTTATGTGCTAGATTTCAATCATGTCCTAAAGAATCTCATTTAATTTCTGTCAAACGTATTTTTCGTTATTTGATTGATACACATGACTATAGTCTTTGGTTTCAAAATCTTCATCTTTTGACCTTATTGGATATTCAGATGCTGATTATGCTGGATGCAAATTGAACGAAAAAGTACAAGTGGTCATTGTCAATTTCTTGGTAGTTGTCTTGTATCGTGGTATAGTAAAAAACAAGCTTGTGTGTCTTTGTCTACTGCTGAAGCTGAATATATTGCAACATACACTACTTGATTATGGTATTAAATTTAATTGTATACCTATTCTATGTGATAATACTAGTGCCATCAATTTGAGCATAAATCCCATCCAACACTCTAGAACAAAGCATATAGAGATTAAACATCATTTCATTCGTGATCATGTTGCTAAAAGGGATATATGCTTAGAATACATAAATACAAATGATCAAATTGCTGATATATTCACAAAGCCTTTGGCTGAGGAAAGGTTTACTCATTTAAGAAGGCTCTTAGGAATCTCAAAATTCAATTACTAATGTGGTTATTTAAGTGTGTTAAAAGCAAGAAAAATTTGGATGCATTCAGTGAAAATGAAACGTCCAAACTTTGACAGAAAATTCTGAACAGAAAAGTTCGGACGCATGTTCGAACGCATGACAGAAAGTTTGGATGTCCGAACTTTCTGAAACTGGAGAAACAGAGATGTTCGGACGCATGTTCGAACACAGACCAAAATGTTTGGACGTCCGAACTTTGCAGTTACAGCGCTTTTTAAGAAACCGAACTAGCCGTTACACACATAATCTCTTATTCGAACTCTCTCCTTTTCAAAATTTCTCTCTACCCACTGGCGTCCAAACATAAATCCCTCTGAGATTTCACCATTTTCACATCAAAACACCTGAATCTTTGAATTCCCGGCCCTACACACCGCTCAAAACTCGCTACTTTTTCTGTTAGAAGATCAAAATGGTGAGAACTAAAGGAGCTAATGTTGAGAAAGGTAAAGGGAAAGCAAAAGTCAGTGAAGGAGGACAAATTCTCAATGAACCAAGAAGAATTAGGGTTCCTCAATCATCATCTGGAGCAGACAAGTTCATCTCAATCAAAGCTGCATCAGAATTTGAAGAATGGAACAAGAAATCAAGGAAAATCATCCCTGGAAACAGAGTTGATTTTGAAAAGCTCACCAATATGGGTAATGTCCTATCTTTATTTGGTGATATTGGGTGGAGTAATTTGTTGGCTATAGATGAAGAGTATTATCCCTCTCTAGTATACGAATTTTATGCCAATTTAAAGGAAGAAAGAATAGAATATGAGTGAGAAGATGTTAATCAATGGTACTCCTCTAGAGTCTCACAAATAGATTTTGAATTCAATGATGCATTTGGTAAATAGAATTTGTGGAGTGAGTGATGTTGGAGCAAGATATTTTTCTTTGGGACAACACTGCTATGAACGAGAACTGTTTACAAATGCCAGATTTGAAGAAGCTTTCACAAATGGTAGAGAGTTTAGGACCATTAAGGAAAGAGAAGTTAAGGCTTTAGATGCAAGAGGAAGAGTTATGCATCATATGATTACAACCATGATAATTCCTAACTTTGGTCACAAAACATTTGTGGGGAACATTCATATGGTAATTATGCTTGCTTTGCATGAGCATAGGAGATTGAATTTTGGATACATGGCATTGAAGCATATGATTGGGGTTAGAAAGACTGATAACAAGGCTTTACCATATGGAAGACTTCTGACAAGATTTTTTAAACATTTTCGAGTCAAGCTTCCTATTAGAGGACAAGCTTTTAAAAGAGGACAAATTTATACAAATGATTCTCTCAAGAGGATGCAATTGATTCTTGATGATGAGGGAGTGTGGAGAACTAAAAGAGAGACCCCTCCAAAGAGAGTTGAAGTAGAGGAAAGTGAGGAAACTGAAAAAGAAGAAGAAGATGAGGCAGAAACATGGGCAAGGGAAATGAAGACTAAGAGAAGACATGATTCAACAAGTGAGGGGGAGCAGCCTCCCTCCAAAGAAGACTCTTTGAAGAAGAGCCAACTTCACAATCACATCCTATTGCTGGAGAAGGTACTAGTGCTGAAGATATTTCAAGAGAGAATAAAATTCAATAAGCACTGAACAACCACATGAAAGAAATGGAGAAAATGTATAAATTCTTTGAAACATTTGCTCCTATGGTGCTTGGAAAACTGGATAGTTTGGAGAATAGAGTCAAGCACATTGAGAAAATTTTGATAAGAAATCCTCAAAGTGGTGAAGGGCCTTCTAAAACTCAAGAGAAAAAGGATGATAAGCATGATGAAGATAACAAGAAAAGTGAAGAAGGCAATGATAGTGATGATGAAGATGATGATGGTGATCAAGGGAATAGCAATGAGCAGATCATGGAGTCTCAAGGAAGAGATCAAGAAGTGCAACAAGCTGAAATCAGTCAAGAAGGAGGGCAAATTGCAAGAGCTGAAATAGCAACCACATCAAATCCAACATTTGGCTATGGAAGAATCAAGCATGTTGCTGGCAAGAAGAAACCGAGGAAGGACTCTCCATCAATATCCAAAGACTAAGCATAATCTTCACTCTCATTTTCATTTACTGCTTTTACTTATTTTGAACCTTGACTGGCAAGTTTTATGCAAACATCTCTGTTTTTGCATTTTAAGTTTCTACATTCTGTCACTAGATTAATATGGCCTATGTAATAGCGTTAATAGTCTCATTTTCATTTTCCCATTCTTTAATGATGACAAAAGGGGGAGAAGAAGATGAGCTGTAAAATGCACTGTGAAAATTATTTTTTTGGCATATGTGCTGTAAACATGTGCAATGTGTTTTATACATTTGAAATTTAAACTGGAAATAATTATAATATGTGAGGATAGAATTTATAAGTTTGGACTTGAAGTTTGGATGCAAACCAAAAAGTTCGGACGCATCCAAACTGTTTTGCTAAAACTGATTTTTCTGTTGTTCAAACTGTTTGAAAACTATTTCAAATCCTTCTATCATATTTGAACAACCTTAGGAAGGCTTATTTTCAAATATTACAGCCTTCATCTCACATATTTTAAAGTTTGGACTTAAAATTTAAAAGTTCGGATGAATGTTCTGAAATTCGGATGCATCCATATTTTGTTGTCAAAATGTGTTCCTTTGTTGTTCAAATTGATTCAAATATGTTTTAATCTCTTCTAATATGTTTGAACAACCTTAGAAAAGCTTATTTTCAAAAATTGCAGCTCTCATTTCACTTATTTTAATGTTTGGACTTGATATGTCAGATTTCGGATGCTTAGCATCACAAGTCCAAACTTGTTGACAAATGAGCACAATCTAAGGGGGAGCATTGTTAAGGATTTACAACCTTAAAACCTCTCTTAGAATTTTTTTTAAATGCTTAAATGCTATATCTTCTATCTTTGTTGGAAGGAGGGAGGTAAATGGAGGTTGGTTGGGCTATAGGCTCATATTGAGCCTTTTGTATGTCAATGTGCTAAATTGGTTATTATTCATCATTGACATCAATGCTTCTTTGTACTACATTGTTTGAATCCATCACATTTTGCATCAAAGTTTGTCATCATCAAAAAAGGGGAGATTGTTAGCCCTAAGGGCAAATCATGTAGTTATGATTAGTTTTGAATAATGGCAAACATTGATGAGAACTAATGTATTTGTATGATTGAGTGATACGATTGATGAATTTAGAAGCATGAAGTCTTATTGCCTTGGAGTCACAATGCAAGAACAACTCAACTATGCCAAAGGGGATTGAAGATTGAAGAGTATGTTCAATATGATTGAAGGCATTGAAGACCTACAGTGTAGAGTTCTTATACTAAATAGGTATATTTTTCTGTAAACTCTACACTTGTATGTCTTGGAATCTGTTGACTGCATGAGAGAGCACAAAACTTGTTTTTAAAATGGTTTTCAATAAATTTTGTGATAACAAGTAGGTTTTTGAAATCTCAAATGATCTTAAGAAAATTTTGTATGATCAAAATGTTTTTGTAACGGTTTTTGTGTTTAAATGTGCCTAAATGATGTGTCCATTCATGCAAAACATTTTCAATGTTATTAAAAATGATTTTCAAAAGATTGGACTAAATTTGATAAGTTTGGATGCAAGTTTGGTCGTCCAAACTTTGGAAATGGTTACTGTACTTCCAGAGAAGTTCGGACGCAAGTTTGGATGCATGGAGTAAAGTTCGGACGTCCAAACTTTCTCTGATAGCATGGTCACTGTTTTTCCAGAGAAGTTTGGACGCAAGTTTGGACGCATGAGGAAAAGTTTGGACGTCCGAACTTTTCTAGACAGCTTGGCACAGTAAAGTTTGGACGAAAGTTCGGACGCATAGAATGAAGTTCGGACGTCCGAACTTCTCTGAAACTAGCCGTTACTAACCGTTTTATAGCTGTTGCATTTGAATTTTCACATCTATAAAAGCTATAAACTTCAGATTTTTTGTAAATTTTGAATTATTACAAACTCTAAGCATTACAAAGCCTTTAGCAAATAATTTTAAAGCTCTCTTGTGTCTTGTGCATTCAATTGATCAATCCAAAGACATCAAAGTGTGAAGGAGCAAATATTGTGTAAACATCTACCAACAAGTGGTAACCTCTACACACTCTTTTCTTCTTACCAAATTGTGTTTTCTACTAGCTTTTGCAAGATTGTCTTGATAACATAAAACCCTTTAGATAAGGGTGATCCTTGAAATTGTCATTCAAGGTTGTTTGTAGATATAAAACCATTGTGTGGTGAGCCTTGTTTGTAAAAGTTACTAGAAGAGGTTGTGAGTGTAAAACCATTGTGTGGTGAGCCTCTCATGTAATTTGTGACCTTGAGCATATAGTAGATTGATTAAAATCCTTGAGTATATGCTCAAGGTAGTGGATGTAGATTTTGACGATCGAACCAGTATAAATTGCTTGAGTTCCTTTGCCATTACATTCTTTTTGTTTTGCTATCAATCATCTTCAACTGTATTCATATAATTTGTTCTTTGCTTAGACTTATAAAAGATTTTTGTTTCCAAAAATTAGCCAAATACCTAATTCACCCCCCCTCTTAGGTATTTCACATGCTATCAGAGAAAGTTTGGACGTTCGAACTTTACTCCATACGTCCGAACTTGCGTCCGAACTTCTCTGGAAGTACAGTAACCATTTCCAAAGTTTAGACGACCAAACTTGCATCCAAACTTATCAAATTTAGTCAAATCTTTTGACAATCATTGTTAATAATATTGAAAATGTTTTGCATGAATGGAGACATCATTTAGGCACATTTAAATGCAAAAACTGTTACCAAAACATTTTAATCATACAAAATCTACTTAAGATCATTTGAGATTTCAAAAATATACTTGTTATCACAAAGTTTATTGAAAGTCATTTTAAAAACAAGTTTTGTGCTCTCTCATGCATTCAACTGATTCCAAGACATACAAGTGTAGAGTTTACAGAAAAATATACCTATTTAGTATAAGAACTCTACACTTTAAGTCTTCAATGCCTTCAATCATATTGAACGTACTCTTCAATCTTCAATCACCTTTGGCATAGTTGAGTTGTTCTTGCATTGTGACTCCAAGGCAATAAGACTTCATGCTTCTCAATCCATCAATCCTATCACTCAATCATACAAGTACATTAGTTCTCATCAATGTTTGCCATTATTCAAAACTAATCATAACTACATGATTTGTCCTTAGAGCTAACAATCTCCCCCTTTTTGATGATGACAAACTTTGATGCAAAATGTGACGGATTTAAACAATGTAGTACAAAGAAGCATTGACGTCAATGATTGATAATAATCAATTTAGCACATTGACGTACAAAAGGCTCAATATGAGCTTATGACCCAACCAACCTCCATTTACCTCCTTCCTTCCAACTAAGATAGAAGATATAGCATTTAAGCACTTAAAACAAATTCTAAGAGAGGTTTTAAGGTTGTAAATCCTTAACAATGCTCCCCCTTAGATTGTGCTCATTTTTCAACAAGTTTGGACTTGTGATGCTAAGCATCCGAAAACTGACATATCAAGTCCAAACATTAAAATAAGTGAAATTTCCTAAGGTTGTTCAAACATATTAGAAGAGATTAAAACATATTTGAATCAATTTGAACAACAAAGGAACACATTTTGACAACAAAATATGGATGCATTCGAATATCAGAACATGCATCCGAACTTTTAAATTTGAAGTCCAAACTTTAAAATATGTGAGATGAAGGCTGTAATATTTGAAAATAAGCCTTCCTAAGGTTGTTCACATATGATAGAAGGATTTGAAACAGTTTGAACAACAGAAAAATCAGTTTTGACAAAACAGTTTGGATGCATCCGAACTTTTTGGTTTGCATCCAAACTTCAAACTTATAAATTCTATCCTCACATATTATAATTCTTTCCAGTTTAAATTTCAAATGTATAAATATAATCAAAACATGCCAAACACACATTGCACATATAACATATATTGCATAAGCACACACATTTCACATGTTTGCAGCACACATGCCAAAAAGTTTTCACAATGCATTTTGCAGCTCATCTTCTTTCTCCCCCTTTTGTCATCATTCAAGAATGGGAAAATGAAAATGAGACTGTCATTACTAAAGGAATCTCTCAACTCTAAGGTTTCATCATTGAGCTTCATACCATTAACGCTATTACATAGGCCATATTAAACTAGTGATAGAATGCAGAAACTTAAAGTACAAAAACAGAGATATTTGCATAAAACATGCCAGCAAAGGTTCAAAATAAATAAACACAGTAAATAGAAATGAGAGTGAAGATATGCTTAGTCTTTGGATATTGATGGAGAGTCCTTTCTTGGTTTCTCCTTTACAGTAACATGCTTGACTCTTCCATGGCCAAATGTTGGATTTGATGGGGTTGCTATTTCAGCTCTTGCAATTTGGCCTCCTTCTTGACTGATTTCAGCTTGCTGCACTTCTTGATCTCTTCCTTGAGACTCCATGATCTGCTCATTGCCATTCCCTTAATCACCATCATCATCTCCATCATCACTGTCACTGCCTTCTTCACCTTTCTTGTTATCTTCATCATTCTCATCATCCTTTTTCTCTTGAGTTCTAGAAGGCCCTTCACCACTTTGAGGATTTCTTATCAAAATTTCCTCAATGTGCTTGACTCTATTCTCCAAACTATCCAGTTTTCCAAGCACCATAGGAGCAAATGTTTCAAAGAATTTATACATTTTCTCCATTTCTTTCATGTGGTTGTTCAGTGCTTCTTGAATTTTATTCTCTCTTGAAATCTCTTCAGCACTAGTACCTTCCCCAGTAATAGGATGTGATTGTGAAGTTGGCTCTTCTTCAAAGAGTCTTCTTTTGGAGGGAGGCTGCTCCCCCTCACTTGTTGAATCATGCCTTCTCTTAGTTTTCATTTCCCTTGCCCATGTTTCTGTCTCATCTTCTTCATCTTCTTCAGTTTCCTCACTTTCCTCTACTTCAACTCTCTTTAGAGGGGTCTCTCTTTTAGTTCTCCACACTCCCTCATCATCAAGAGTCAATTGCATCCTTTTGAGAGAATCATTTGTATAAATTTGTCCTCTTTTAAAATCCTGTCCTCTAATAGGAAGCTTGACTCGGAAATGTTTGAAAAATCTTGTCAGAAGTCTTCCATATGGTAAAGCCTTGTTATCAGTCTTTCTAACCCCAATCATATGCTTCAATGCCATGTATCCAAAATTCAATCTCCTGTGCTCATGAAAAGCAAGCATAATTACCATATGAATGTTCCCCACAAATGTTTTGTGACCAAAGTTAGGAATTATCATGGTTGTAATCATATGATGCATAACTCTTCCTCTTGCATCTAAAGCCTTAACTTCCCTTTCCTTAATGGTCCTAAACTCTACCATTTGTGAAAGTTTCTTCAAATCTGGCATTTGTAAACAGTTCTCGTTCATAGCAGTGTTGTCCCAAAGAAAAATATCTTGCTCCAACATCACTCACTCCACAAATTCTATTTACCAATGCATCATTGAATTCAAAATCTATTTGTGAGACTCTAGAGGAGTACCATTGATTAACATCTTCTCACTCATATTCTATTCTTTCTTCCTTTAAATTGGCATAAAATTCGTATACAAGAGAGGGATAATACTCTTCATCTATAGCCAACAAATTACTCCACCCAATATCACCAAATAAAGATAGGACATTACCCATATTGGTGAGCTTTTCAAAATCAACTCTGTTTCCAGGGATGATTTTCCTTGATTTCTTGTTCCATTCTTCAAATTCTGATGCAGCTTTGATTGAGATGAACTTGCCTGCTCCAGATGATGATTGAGGAACCCTAATTCTCGTTGGTTCATTGAGAATTCGTCCTCCTTCATTGACCTTTGCTTTCTCTTTACCTTTTTCAACATTTTCTCCTTTTTCAACATCTTCTAACAGAAAAGTAGTGAGTTTTGAACGGTGTGTAGGGCTGGGAATTCGAAAATCCAAGTATTTTGATGTGAAAATGGTGAAATTACAGAAGGATTTATGTTTGGACGCCAGTGGGTAGAGAGAAATTTTGAAAAGGAGAAAGTTCGGATGATAAATTATGTGAGTAACGGCTAGTTCGGTTTCTTAAAACCGCTGTAACCGCAAAGTTTGGACGTCCAAAGTTTTTGGTCTGCATCCGAATATGCGTCCGAACTTCTCTGTTTCTCCAGTTTCAGAAAGTTCGGATGTCCGAACTTTCTGTCATGCGTCCGAACATGCGTCCGAACTTTTCTGTCCTGAAGTTTCTGTCAAAGTTTGGACGTTCCATTTTCACTCAATGCATCCAAATTTTTCCTGCTTTTATCACACTCAAATAAACACATTAGTAATTGAATTTTGAGATTCCTAAGAGCCTTCTTAAATGAGTAAACCTTTCCTCAGCCAAAGGCTTTGTGAATATATCAGCAATTTGGTCATTTTTATTAATATATTCTAAGCATATGTCCCTTTTACCAACATGATCACGAATAAAATGATGCTTAATCTCTATATGCTTTGTTCTAGAGTGTTGGATGAGATTTATGCTCAAATTGATGGCACTAGTATTATCACATAGAATAGGTATACAATTAAATTTAATACCATAATCAAGTAGTGTATGTTGCATACACAGAAGCTTATTTTTTACTATACCAAGACACAAGACAACTACCAAGAAATTGACAATGAGCACTTGTACTTTTTTGTTCAACTTTGCATCCAGCATAATCAGCATTCGAATATCCAATAAGATCAAAAGATGAAGATTTTGAAAACCAAAGACCATAGTCATGTGTATCAATCAAATAACAAAAAATACGTTTGACAGAAATTAAATGAGATTCTTTAGGACATGATTAAAATCTAGCACATAAGCACACAGCAAACATAATATCAGGTCTACTTGCTGTGAGATAGAGTAAACTTCCAATCATACCTCTATAAGATTTCTCATTAACATTTTTACCTTTTTCATCTTTGTCAAGTTTAGTTGATGAACTCATTGGAGTACCTATCTCTTTAGCTTGATCCATTCCAAATCTTTTCAAAAGCTCATTGGTTTACTTTGCTTGATTGATGAAGACCCCATCCTTGGTTTGCTTAATTTGCAGCCCAAGAAAGAAATTCAATTCTCCCATCATGCTCATTTCAAATTCATTTTGCATAGATTTGGCAAAGTCTTCACAAAGAGATATGTTAGTAGCACCAAAAATAATATCATCCACATAAATTTGCACAAGTAAAATATCATTATTGGTAGATTTTTTTATAAAAAGAGTTGCGTCTACTTTTCCTTTTGCAAAACCTTTTGAAAGTAGAAATCCACTTAATCTTTCATACCAAGCTCTTGCGGCTTGTTTCAATCCATAGAGAGCTTTGGTTAACTTAAAGACATGATTTGGAAATTTTTCATGAATAAAACCAGGAGGTTGTTCTACATAAACTTCTTCTTCAATAAAACCATTTAGAAAAGCACTTTTGACATCCATTTGAAATAGCTTAAATCCTTTAAAACAAGCAAAAGCTAAAAGTATTCTTATAGATTCCAATCTGGCTACAGGAGCAAAAGTTTCATCATAGTCAATGCCTTCTTCTTGGTTGAAGCCTTGAGCAACAAGTCTAGCCTTATTTCTAACAACTTCTCCTAGTTCATTTAATTTATTTCTAGAAACCCATTTTGTACCAGTAATGGAATGATCATGGGGTCTTGGAACAAGAGTCCAAACTTTATTCCTTTCAAATTGATTTAATTCTTCTTGTATAGCAATAATCCAAAAATTATCACTCAATGCATCATCAATGTTTTTAGGTTCTAAATGAGATAAAAGAGCAAAATTATCAATAAAATACCACCTTATTTTTACTCCTTGGGAGACATCACCAATGATTTGCTCCTTAGGATGACCTCTTGCATATGTTAGATACTTTGGAAGCTCTTGATCATTGCTAGGTTGACCATCCTGTCCTTACTCTATTATTTCTTCTTCTTTGGCATGTTCTTTCAATGTGGGTGCTTGATGATGAGTTTGATTTTCAATCATTGAGGAACCTGCATCATCTTCATTTCTTCTCTCAAGGTAAATATTAGATTCATCAAAGGTTATATGTATGGTTTCTTCAACACATAATGTTTTTTTATTATAAACTCTATATGCCTTTTTATTTGATGAATAGCCAAGAAATACTCCTTCATCTGATTTTCTATCAAATTTTCCTAGATTATCACTGGTATTTAAAATAAAACATTTACAACCAAACACTTTAAAATAAACAATTGAAGGAGTTCTATTAAATAGAAGTTCAAAAGGTGTTTTTCTTATAAAAGGTCTTAATAAAACTCTATTCATTACATAACAAGCATTGATCTAGCCATCTCTTGTAAAGTTCTATTTTTCCTTTCAACAACCCCATTTTTGTTGAGGTGTTTTGGCAGCTGAGAAATTGTGAGTAATACAATATTCGTCACAAAATTTTGTAAAATCTTGATTGCAAAATTCTCTTCTATTATCACTTCTAATAGAAATCAGTTTATATTCAAGAGATGTTTGAACCTTTTTGAAAAGTTTTGCAAATTCATGAAATGTTTCATCTTTTTGAGCTGAGAAGAGCACCCAAGTAAATCTTGAAAAATCATATACAATCACATAAGCATATCTTTTACCACCAAGACTAGTGAACAAGTTCAAGAGGTTTTGAAGTAGAGACCATTTTCTTTGGTTTAAAAGATGTTTTTGATTGTTTTCCATATTGACAAGCATCACAAAGACGTATTTTATCAAAATACATTTTGGGTAATCCTCTAACTAGTTCTTGTGTAGAAAATTTATTCAATAAATCCATGCTTACATGTCCTAATCTTCTATGCCACAAAAATCCATCATTATCATGAATTGCAAGACATTTTATATCATTTGTGATAAGTTCATCAAGATATAACGCATACACATTTCCAACTCTTTTAGCAACAAAAATAGTTTTGTTACTTGCACTATCAAGAATAGTACAAGTGTCACATTTAAATTCTACTTTACATCCATTGTCACATAATTGACTAATGCTAAGTAAATTATACTTCAAGCCATCAATGAGTAATACTTGCTTAATAAGAGGGAAAGAGCCTTTACCAATGCTATCTATTCCAAGTATTTTTCCTTTCTTCTTGTCACCAAAGGTGACAAAGCCTTCACTTGTTGCTTGAAGCTCACTAACAAGTGAGGCATTTCCAGTCATATATCTTGAACATCCACTGTTAAGGAACCATTTTATGGCACTTGATCTAGAAGCGAATTGAACCTACACCAAATTGGAAAGAGTGATTTTTGGTACCCATATTTTCTTGGGTCCAAGGGGGTTAGTGAAAGTTCCTTTGACTTTCCAAATGGTCTTAACACTATTTTCTTTCTTTCTTTTTACAAAACATTTAGAAACCTTGTGTCCATGCTTGCCACAATATGTGCAACAAATATGAGACCTAGAAATAAAAGTTTCTTTAGCAAAAGAGTTTTTATATTTTGGAACATAGCTATCATGAGTAAAACCAAGACAATGTTTTGCAAATGAAGATCTTTGATAACCAAGTAATCTATTTAAATTTTCTCTTCCATTTGTGAATTTTTCAATACATGAGGTAAGATCATTAACTTTTCTTTTTAAAATCTCATGATCACTAAGCATTTTTTCAAGAGAAATAACTTTTATGCAAAGCTCTTTATTTTCAGAAGATATATTTTGTATGGTTGTATTTAAAACTTCTTTTTCAATGTTAAGACAATTAATGGTCTCAAGAAGTTTACCATTTTCAACACATAGTTTTGAATTCTCATTTGATAGATCATTTATTTTGGATTTCATTTCTTTATTCCTTTTAGAAGCCTTTTTCAATTCCTCATACATTTCTATAAGTAATTCACTAGGATCAACATCATCATCATAGAAATTAGAAATAGAAGGAGAAGATTGTACCTCATCATCAATTGCCATAAAGCATATGTTGGCCTTTCCTTCACTGTCATCTTCACTTTCTTGTTGATCCCACATTCCAGCCAGTCCTTTTCCTTTCTTGGCAGATTTCTTTTTGTTCTTGCTGTCTCTTTCTCTTTCCAGAACTTTGGGACAATCATCAACAAGGTGTTTTGTGCTCTTACATTCAAAACATTGGGGTTTGAAGGATAAAGACTGTCCACTTTTCTTGGTTGGCTTTCTTCCTTTCTTGAGGAACCCTTTTTTGTAGAATCTCTTGAATTTCCTAACTACCATGGCAATTTCCGCTTCTCCACTATTACCATCTTCTTCTTCACTTGAAGATTCTTCTTGTTCACTCAAGTGATTTGAAGTCTTGAGTACAACTCCTTTTCTTCCCTTTTCTTCATCTTCTTTGTCATTTAATATTTTCATCTTCATTTCATGTGTGAGCATAGATCCAATAAGCTCTTCAAGCGGAAGAGTTTTTAAGTCCTTGCACTCCTCAATAGCAAGTGTCTTTGGCTGTCAAGATTTTGGTAGAGCATCCAAAATGTTCCTGTTTTGCTCTCCAATAGAATAACTCTTTCCATAAGCTTTTAAGCCATTGAAAATGTTAGTAAACCTTGTAAACATATCACTAACATTCTCACCTTGTTTCATGGTAAAAAGTTCATAATCTCTAACAAGCATGGCAAGTTTAGATTCTTTAACTTGGTTTGTACCCTCTTCACATATCATGAGCAGTGTCACAACCACTAACTCTATTATATTCAGTTACATCTAAAGCACAACTTAATTTGTTCATGGCGTGATAATTCAATGTCATTTTCTTTGAATCATTTTCATCAAATTCGTCCGTAGACTTTGGTTCTAAGGTCACTCCATCAGCTCTCATTTTCATAGGAACACAAGGACCTTTTTCAATAATATTCCACAAATCAAAATTGATAGAACAAATGTATATCTTAACTCTAGATTTTCAAAAGGTATAGTTTGTTCCATCAAACAAAGGTGGTCTATTTGTGGAAGACCCTTCTAGGTAAGGTAAGTTTGAAATATTAGCCATAAGATCTTTAACTTCTAGGTTGTAAAACCACACAAGAAGTCCTTGCTCTGATACCAATTGAAATACCTAAGAGGGGGGTGAATTAGGTATTTGGCTAATTTTTCGCAAATACAGTCCTTTTATAATTCTAAGCAAAAACAGATTGTATGTGCTTGATTCAAAAGAAGAGTAAGCAAAGCAGTAGAACAATATAAGAACAAGTGAACACAAGCAATTTATAGTGGTTCGATCTCTTCAAGATCTACGTCCACTATCTTAATCCTACACTTAAGGATTTCAAACAATCTACTATAAGCTCAAGTCTACAAATTACACAAGAGGCTCACCACACAATAGTTTTACACTCCCAAACTCTTTTAGTAATTGTACAAATAAGGTTCACCCTTCCACAAGGATTTTATATCTAAAGACAACCTAAAGACTAATCTAAACCAAGGCTCACCCACTCACAGGTTTTACACCACAACCTTGATTAATCTAGTCTATGGCTCACCCTTATCAAAAGAATTTTATGTCACAAGATAACCTTGCAATGAGCTAGTAGAAAAACACAGTTTAATAGAGAAGGAAGAATGTGTCGATTTTACCACTTGTTGGTAGATGTTTACACAATGTTGCACCTTCACACTTTGTTGTCTTTGGAATCTTGAATGATCAATTGAAAGCACAAGACAAGAGAGAGCTTGAAATGTTTGCTAAAGGGTTTGGAATGTTTTTAGAGTTTTCAAGAATTCAAAACTTACAAAAAATCTGAAGTTTATAGCTTTTATAGATATGAAAATTCAAATGCAACAGCTATAAAATGGCTAGTAAAGGCTAGTTTCAGAGAAGTTCGGACATCCGAACTTCATGCCATGCTTCCGAACTTTCGTCTGAACTTTTCCTCATGCGTCCGAACTTGCATCCGAACTTCTTTGGAAGAACAGTGACCATGCTATCAGAGAAAGTTTGGACGTCTGAACTTTACTCCATACGTCCGAACTTCTCAGGAAGCAGAGTAACCATTTCCAAAGTTTGGACGACCAAACTTGCATCCAAACTTATCAAATTTAGTCAAATCTTTTGACAATCATTGTTAATAATATTGAAACGTTTTGCGTGAATGGACACATCATTTAGGCACATTTAAACGCAAAAACCGTTACCAAAACATTTTAATCATACAAAATCTACTTAAGATCATTTGAGATTTCAAAAACATACTTGTTATCACAAAGTTTATTGAAAGTCATTTTAAAAACAAGTTTTGTGCTCTCTCATGCATTCAACTGATTCCAAGACATACAAGTGTAGAGTTTACAGAAAAATATACCTATTTAGTATAAGAACTCTACACTCTAAGTCTTCAATGCCTTCAATCATATTGAACGTACTCTTCAATCTTCAATCACCTTTGGCATAGTTGAGTTGTTCCTGCATTGTGACTCCAAGGCAATAAGATTTCATGCTTCTCAATCCATCAATCCTATCACTCAATCATACATGTACATTAGTTCTCATCAATATTTGCCATTATTCAAAACTAATCATAACTACATGATTTGCCCTTAGGGCTAACACATTCAATTGTTTTCATGAAGTATCCTAAAATCATAGGTCAAGTCAAGAACCAAGATCAAGATTTCAAAATTTCAACTTAACCATATTCAAAATCTCAGAAAACAACCAAATTCAATTAAAATTCGAAGTGCAACCAAAATAAACAACTAACTGTGAAATATAACATAGTTTACACAAAATATAGCACATTTTGTAACATTTTGTACAATTTACACAACATATAGCACATTCACAGTTTACACAACATATAGCACATTTTGTAACATTTTGCATAGTTTACGCAACATATAGCACATTTTGTCATCACTCAAAGATGGAGTTAATGAAAATGAGACAGTATGTATCACATATAAGCAGTATATTGACCAATATTTGATTTTGTCATCACTCAAATCAAATAATTAACATCCTAACAACAATAAGCATCATGTAACAGTTTAACAACAATAAGCAATATGTAGTATCTCAACAACAATAAATCAACTTTTTCTCCCCTTTTTAGCAGTGATTAAACTTGGGGTGAGAGTACTTGGACAACAAAAGTGAAGCGAAAGAAGGTCTTATCACAAGAATTTCACATATTGAGCTTCAAAACATTATAATGACTAGAAAGGCACAAGTAAATTTCAATGTTAAAGCATAACATGTGCATCAAGGCATAAACTAGGATAAGCAACAAAATAGAGTTTAGGGATAGAAAGGCTTAGTCTTGGATGTGCTTCATGGTTTTCACTTCCAAATCTGTTTGTTATGATGGCCATGTTTCCTTTCATCTCTATATGATGGGGTCCTTCATTTGCTGACTCCTTGCCCGTGTAGTTCTGTTTTGGAAAGTTACCAATCAAGAAGATCTTTGTATCTTCTTCCTTTGAACCATATTTTCCTCCTCCCTTGGCTGAAGGAAATTGGTGATGGATTATTTTTTTGTTTGACCTTTCTAAACTCCCTTCACCTCCTTCTTCTTGCTTGTTCTCTTGGGCTTTACCTCTTTATTCTTCATTCTCAGGCTCTTCTTCTTCTTTGGGTGCTTCACTGCCTTTTCCTTCATCTTTGTCTTCTTCTTTAGCAACAAATTGATAGCCATCTAAATTTTCACTATCATTACTATCATCCTTATTGTTGCCATCTCCACCCATATTATCTTCTTGATCTTCTTCATTTTCCTCGTCACTATCCTCTTTTTCATCTTCTTTCTTGTCTTCTTCTTTGGATTTATATGAACTTGCGCCATTTAAAACCACTTGAGAAATCTTTCTCAAGTCTTCTTCCATATTTTTGACTCTAGCTTCTAAACCATCAAATTTTCCAAGAATCATTGGAGCAAAGGACTCGAAGAATTTGTCCATCTTCTTCATTTCCGTTACATGGTTGTTCAATGTCTCTTGAAATACCTTGGCAACTGTGGTGTCACCTCTAGTGAGATTATCACCTTCAACTTCTTTTCCTTGAATAGAGGGTACCTTTTCAAATAGTCTTCTTTTGTGGAAGGTTGCTTCCCCTCACTAGATAACTCATGCCTCATTTTAGTTTTCCTTTCTCCAGCAAGGATTTCCTCTTCATCCTCTTCTTCTTCATTTTCTTCTTCACCACTAGCACCTCTTCTATCACCCCTTAGAGGAGTTTCATATCATCAAGTATCCAAAGCATTCTCTTTATTGAGTTGTTGGTGTAGACTTATTTACTCTTTACTGGTAAACCACTAGAAGACAAGTGCACTTGGAAATACTTGAAAACTCTGATTAACAATCTGCCATGTGGTAAAGCCTTACTTTTGGTTCTTCCAGCTGCCATTATATTCTGTAGCAATATATATCCAAAATTCATTTTTCTTTTCTTATGCATGGCTAGCATACTTATAGCATACATATTATCAACAGAAGTATGTGCCCAAAGTATGATATAATCAAAGTAGTAAGCATGCGATGCAAAATTCTTTCACTAGCATCAAAAGCTTTTATCCCTCTCTTCTTTATAGTCTTGAGACTTCCATAATTTGTACAGGAATTCTCAATCCTTTCATGTGAGTATAACTTATAAAACAATGTCCCTTGGAAGAATAATGCCTAAACCCAACATGCTCAACATCACAAATTCTATTGAGCAATGATTACCAATCTTAAAAATTAACTTGTGATATTCTTGAACAATACCACTGAATAGATTTATTACCTATTTGCTCAACTTTTTCTTCCTTAATATTTGCATAGACTTTATAAACTAAGGAAGATAATAGCATTCATCAAGCACAAGCAAACTAGTCCAGCTCACATCATTTAAAGATTAGAGTATATTACCCATTTCAGATTGTTTGATGACATCCATCTTGTGGCTTGGATTTATCTTATGGTTCCTTTTTGTCCAATCATCAAATTCAGTACCAGCCTCCACTGTGACAAATATATCTAGCCATGACATGCTTTGAGGAATATGAACCTTCCTTGGTTCATTGATCACTGGTCCTCCTTCTCTTTCTTTGGGTTTCCCTTTCCTTTTCTCATGCTAGGCTTCTTTGTCCTCACCATTGTGAATTTCAGAGAAAGGATGTGATTTTCAAAAAGTATTTAGTGCTTAGAATACGGGAATCAAGTGGGATTGGTGATTTAATAGTGAAGTTTGGACATCTGAATGTTTTGTATGCGTCCAAACTTGCATCCGAAATTCACCTGGAGCTACAACACTTGAATACACTCATTAGTTATTGAATTTTCAAATCCCTAATGTTCTTCTAAGATTGTTCAAACCTTTCTTTGGCTAATCGCTCAGTAAAAATATCATTAATTTGTTCTTTAGTGCAAACATGCTTTAAACAAATATTACCCTTAGTGAAATGATCTCTAATGAGATGAAGTTTGATCTCTATATGCTTTGTTCTAGTTTGTTGAATAGTATGATGGTCAAATTTGTTGCATTAGTGTTATCACATAACATAGCCACACATTTGAAATACAGAGTATCAATAAGGTAATAGAGAATGTGTTTAACAACAATCAAATGAGACTCTTTAAGACAAGATGAAATCTAGCACACAAGCACATGACAAACATAATATTGGCTCTACTTGTTGTCAAATAGAGTTGACTACTCCTATGAAACATTTTTATTCTTGTCAAGCAAAGTTGATAAATTCTTGGAAGTGCTTATACCTTAATTTGATTCATGAAAGTGCCATCCTTGGTTTGCTTGATTTGTAGGTCAAGAAAGAAATTGAGTTTTCCTATCATGCTCATTTCAAATTTACTTTGCATCAACTTGGCAAACACATCACAAAGTGAAGTATTAGAAGCACCAAACATTGTATCATATATTTGGACAAGTTGTAGATCATTGTTACAAGAGGTTTTTATGGAAAGAGTAGTGTCAACCTTTCCTCTTGAAAATCCTTTTGAAAAGAGAAAATCACTCAATTTTTCATACCAAGCTCTAGAAGCTTTTTTTAAATCATGCAAAGCTTCGGATAATTTGAAAACGTGGTTAGGAAACTTTTCATGATCAAAACCAGGTGATTGTTCCACATAAACCTCTTCCTCAATAGAACCATTTAGAAAAGCACTTTTGACATTCATTTGAAATAACTTAAAACCTTTAAAGCAAGTAAAAGTCAAAAGCAATCTTATGGACTTAAGTCTAGCATTCGAAGGAAAGGTTTCATCATAATCAATTCCCTCTTCTTGATTGAATCCTTGGGTGAAAAATCTAGATTTATTTCTTACACCTTCCTCGGATTCATTGAGTTTGTTTCTAAAAACCATTTAGTTCCAATAATGGAATGATCATGAGATTTAGGAATTTCCAAATTTTGTATCTTTCAAATTGATTTAATTCTTCTTGCATAGTAATAATCCAAAAATCATCACACAATACATGATTAATACTTTTAGTGCTCATATGAGATAAAAGAATAAAGTTATTGATAAAGTACCGCCTTATTTTTACTCCTTGGGAGATATCACCAATGATTTGCTCCTTAGAGTTGCCTCTTGGATATCTTAAGTTATTTGGGAGCTCTTGGTCGCCACTGGGTTGGTCATCTTGATTTTGTTCAATCATTACTTCCTCATTGGTATCATCCTCCAAAGTTGGTGCTTGAAGATAGGTTTGATAGTGATTCATAGATGTGCCTACATCATCTTCTTCTTTTCTTTCCAAGCAAATGTAAGATTCATCGAAACTAACATGAATGTTGAAGTACTCAAATATGTATGTCCACAATGGCACTCAGTTTAGTTTTGCAAAACCACAAAATTCATGCATTCAATTATTTTTATGGAGTAATTCAAAATCATAAGTCTAGTCAAGAACCAAGTTTCAGATTTCAATCTCAACTTAACCATATTCCAAAATCTCATAAAATAACCAAAACCTCACATATTATAACATTCAATTTTAAATTTCAAATGCAGCCAAATATTTTCACAGTACAAATTCATTTTACATTTTAACCTATAGCACACATACGTATCACATTTACAGCAAGCACATTCACATTACGCAGCACAATTACAGCAAGCAATTACAGTACATCAAGCACATAGCTCATTTTGCAGTCATCATTCTTTCTCCCCCTTGACATATGCATAGATTTTCAGAAAATTCACACATTTTCTATTCATGCATGAGGAAGCTATTTCACACATTTTCACACATTTTGTCATCACATTTCTTCTCCCCTTTTTGTCATCAATAAAGGATGGGGTAAGAGTACTTGGACAACAAAAGTGAAACAAAAGAGGCTCTTATCACAAGGATTTTATACATTGGGCTTCAAAACATTATAATAACTAAAAAGGCACAATTAAATTTCAATGTTAAAGCATAACATGTGCATCAAGGCATAAACTAAAATAAGCAACAAAATAGAGTTTAGAGATAGCAAGGCTTAGTCGTGTATGCGCTTCATGGTCTTCACTTCCAAATTTGTTTGTTATGATGGCTATGTTTCCCTTGATCTCTATATGACGGGGTCTTTCGTTTGCTGACTCCTTGCCCGTGTAGTTCAGCTTTGGAAAGTTAGCAATCAAGATAATCTTTGGATCTACTTCCTTTGAATCACATTTTCCTCCTCCCTTGGCTGAAGGAAATTGGTGATTGATTTGTGATTTGACTTGGTTAAACTCTCTTCACCTCCTTCTCCTTGCTTGTTCTCTTGGGCTTTACCTCTTTGTTCTTCATTCTCATGCTCTTCTTCTTTAGCAACAAATTGATAGCCATCTGAATTTTCACTGTCATTACTATCATCCTTATTGCTGCCATCTTCACCCATAGTATCTTCTTGACCTTCTTCATTTGACTTTATAAGAACTTGCACCATTTAAAATCACTTGAGAAATCTTTCTCAAGTCTTCTTCCATATTCTTGACTCTAGCTTCTAAACCATCAAATTTGCCAAGAATCATTGGAGCAAAGGACTCGAAGAATTTGTCCATCTTCTTTATTTCCTTTATATGGTTGTTCAATGTCTCTTGAAACAGCTTGACAACTATGATATCACTTCTAGTGAGATTATCACCTTCAACTTCTTTTCCTTCAATAGAGGGTACCTCTTCAAATAGTCTTCTTTTATGGAAGGTTGCTCCTCCTCACTAGATAACTCATGCCTCATTTTTAGTTTTCCTTTGTCCAGCAAGGATTTTCTCTTCATCCTCTTCTTCTTCTTCATTTTCTTCTTCCTCAACCTCCTCACTTTCTTCAACCTCTTCTCTTTTTTAACGAGATTCTCTTTTTGTTCTCCATATATCATCTTCATCAAAAACTAATTGCATCCTTCTAAGAGAGTCATTATTATAGATTTCTCCACTCTTGAAAGCTTGTCCTCTTACAGAAAGTTTGACTTGGAAGTGTTTGAAAATTCTTGTTAATAGTCTCTCATACGGTAAGCTTTGTTGGTTGTTTTTCTTGCACTAATCATATGCTGCAATGCCATGAATCCAAAGTTTAGTCTTCTATGCTCATGCAAGGCAAGCATAATCACCATATGCATAGTGGTAATCATGTGATGCATAACCCTTCATCTAGCATCAAAGGCTTTGATTTCCTTTTCCCTAATGGACCTAAATTTTCTAACATTTGTGAAAACCTCTTCAAATCTTTTATTTGTGAACAATTCATGAATAAAGCAATGCTGTCCCAATGAGTAATACCTTGCCTCATTATCATCTACCCCACAAATTCTGTTCACTAAGGCATCATTGAACTCAAAATCCACTTGATATACTCTAGAGGAATACCATTGAACTATATTATCTCCCCCATGTTCAATTCTCTCTTATTTAAGATTTGCATGAAACTCATATATAAGGGCAGGATAAAATTCTTCATCAACTAATAGTAAATTGCTCCAATCAATATCATCAAATAGAGATAGAAGATTACCCATATTGGTGAGTTGATCTAAGTTTACTTTGTTCCCAAGAATAATTTTTTTGTTCTTCTTGCTCCATTATATTCTTTAGCACTATATTCATTTTTCTTTTCTTATGCATGGCTAGCCTAATTATAGCATATATATTATCAATAGAAGATTTTTGCCCAAAGTATGCTATAATCAAGGTAGTAAGAATGTGATGCAAAATTCTTTCACTAGCATCTCTCTCTCCTTTATAGTCTTGAGGTTTCTACCATTTGTATAGGCATTTTCAATCCTTTCATGTGAGTATAACTTAATTATAAAACAATGTACCCCGGAAGAATAATGCCTAAACTGAACATCCTCAACATAAAAAGTTCTATTGAGCAATGCATTATCAATCTCAAAAATCAACTTGTGATATTCTTGAAGAATACTACTGAGTAGTTTTAATACCAATTTGCTCAACCACCATTTTTTTATATATAAACTTCATAAACTAAGGAAGATAATAGCATTCATCAAGCACAAGCAAACTAGTCCAGCTCCCATCATTTAAAGAATAGAGTATATTACCCATTTTGGATTGTTTGATGACATCCATCTTGTGGCTTGGATTTATCTTATGGTTCCTTTTTGTCCAATCATCAAATTCAGTACCAGCCTCCACTGTGACAAATATATCTAGCCATGACATGCTTTGAGGAATATGAACCTTCCTTGGTTCATTGATCACTGGTCCTCCTTCTCTTTCTTTGGGTTTCCCTTTCCTTTTCTCATGCTAGGCTTCTTTGTCCTCACCATTGTGAATTTCAGAGAAAGGATGTGATTTTCAAAAAGTATTTAGTGCTTAGAATACGGGAATCAAGTGGGATTGGTGATTTAATAGTGAAGTTTGGACATCTGAATGTTTTGTATGCGTCCAAACTTGCATCCGAAATTCACCTGGAGCTACAACACTTGAATACACTCATTAGTTATTGAATTTTCAAATCCCTAATGTTCTTCTAAGATTGTTCAAACCTTTCTTTGGCTAATCGCTCAGTAAAAATATCATTAATTTGTTCTTTAGTGCAAACATGCTTTAAACAAATATTACCCTTAGTGAAATGATCTCTAATGAGATGAAGTTTGATCTCTATATGCTTTGTTCTAGTTTGTTGAATAGTATGATGGTCAAATTTGTTGCATTAGTGTTATCACATAACATAGCCACACATTTGAAATACAGAGTATCAATAAGGTAATAGAGAATGTGTTTAACAACAATCAAATGAGACTCTTTAAGACAAGATGAAATCTAGCACACAAGCACATGACAAACATAATATTGGCTCTACTTGTTGTCAAATAGAGTTGACTACTCCTATGAAACATTTTTATTCTTGTCAAGCAAAGTTGATAAATTCTTGGAAGTGCTTATACCTTAATTTGATTCATGAAAGTGCCATCCTTGGTTTGCTTGATTTGTAGGTCAAGAAAGAAATTGAGTTTTCCTATCATGCTCATTTCAAATTTACTTTGCATCAACTTGGCAAACACATCACAAAGTGAAGTATTAGAAGCACCAAACATTGTATCATATATTTGGACAAGTTGTAGATCATTGTTACAAGAGGTTTTTATGGAAAGAGTAGTGTCAACCTTTCCTCTTGAAAATCCTTTTGAAAAGAGAAAATCACTCAATTTTTCATACCAAGCTCTAGAAGCTTTGTTAGCCCTAAGGGCAAATCATGTAGTTTTGATTAATGACAAATATTGATGAGAACTAATATGTTTATATTGTGTGATAGGATTCGTGAACTAAGAAGTTTGGAGTCTCATTGCCTTCAAGCCAAAGTGCAAGAACAACCTCAATAAACTATGAAGTCTTTTGAAGGTTATTCAAAGATGAACTCAAGGCATTGAAGACTTGAAGTGCAGAGTAGGTATGATAATAGGTAATATCTATGTAAACTCTACACTTGTATGTCTTGGAGTTTATTGAATGCATAAGAGAGCATAAAATAGGTTTCTTAATCTTAAAAGGCTTTGAATAAATTTCTTAATGAATGTGGTTTTGTGTCCTAAAAGTTTTTTAAGTAAACTTTATATGATCAAAGGAATTTGATTTTAGTTTTCAAACCTATATATGTCTAAATAAGTTTTCTATATATACCAAATGTTTTTCAAACCTTTGGAAGTTAAATCTCAAATGATTTTACAAAGTTTGAATATGTTTCCAAGAAATTCGGTCGTCCGAATTTTGTAGCAAAAGTTTGCTACTGTTCTTCCAAAGAAATTCGGAAGAAGATTCGGACGCATGAAGAAAAATTCGGTCGTCCGAATTTTGGCCTTCAAAGATGGTCACTGTTTTTCCAGAGAAATTCGGACGAAGATTCAGACGCAGCAGGAAGAATTCGGTCGTCCGAAAAATTCGGACACAGAATTCGGTCGTCCGAATTTCCTGAAAATAGTCGTTAACTAGCTGTTTTATAGCTGTTTTAACTGATTTTCAAATTCTATAAAAGTTATGAACGTGCAATTTTTTGTAAGTTTTGGATCCTTGAATACTCTAAGCATTCTAAAGCCTTTTACAAACATTTCTTAAGCTCTCTTATGTCTTGTGCATTCAATTGATCAATCCAAAGACATCAAAGTGTGAAGGTGCAACATTGTGTAATATCTACCAACAAGTGGTAACATCTACACACTCTTCTTTAATTATTAAATTGTGTTGGTCTACTAGCTCTAGCAAGGTTATCTTGATAACATAAAATCCTTTAGATAAGGGTGATCCTTGAAGTTGTGATTCAAGGTTGTTTGAGATATAAAACCATTGTGTTTGGTGAGCCTTGTATTGTAAAAAGTTACTAGAAGAGGTTGTGAGTGTAAAACCATAGTGTGGTGAGCTTCTCTTGTAATTTGTAAACCTGAGCATATAGTAGAGTGATTGAAATCCTTAAGTGTAGGCTTAAGGTAGTGGAGGTAGATCTTGAGGATCGAACCACTATAAGTTGCTTGTGTTCTTTGATCTTACTTTCTTATATTGCTTTGCTATAAATTGTCTCTATTTTGTTCATATAATATGTTATTGGTTTATATACATAAAAGGTTTGATTTTGCGAAAAATTAGCCAAATACCTAATTCACCCCCCCCCTTAGGTATTTCAATTGGTATCAGAGCTAGAACTTCTTTGTGTGGTTTTACAACCTAGAAGACAAAGATCCTATGGCTAATATTTCAAACCTACCTTACCTAGAAGGATCATCTACAAACAGACCACCGTTGTTTGATGGAACAAATTACACTTTTTGGAAATCTAGAGTTAAAATATATATTTGTTCTATCAATTTTGATTTATGGAACATAGTTGAGAAAGGTCCCTATGTCCCAATGAAAATGAGAGCAGATGGAGTAACCTTAGAACCCAAATCCACTGATGAATTTGATGAGCATGATTCATGGAAAATGACATTAAATTATCAGGCCATGAATATATTAAGTTGTGCATTAGATGTTACTGGCTTGTTAGAGATTATGAACTGTTTACTATGAAACAAGGTAAAGATATTAGTGATATGTTTACAAGGTTTACTAACATTTTCAATGGCTTGAAAGCTTATGGTAAAAGCTATACTATGGGAGAGCAAAACAGAAAGATTTTGGATTCTCTACCAAAATCCTGGCAGCCAAAGACGCTTGCTATTGAGGAGTCCAAAGATCTAAAAACTCTTCCTCTTGAAGGGCTTATCGGATCACTACTCACACATGAAATGAAGATGAAACGGTTGAATGATAAGGAAGATGAAGAAAAGGGAAGAAAAGGAGTTGTGCTTAATGCTTCAAATAACTTGAGTGAACAAGAACAATCTTCAAGTGAAGAAGAAGGAGGAAATAGTGGAGAAGAAGAGATTGCAATGGCAGTGAAGAAGTTTAAGAGATTCTACAAAAAGGAGTTTCTCAAGAAAGGAAGAAACCAGTCAAGAAGAGTGGACAATCCTCATCCTATAAACCTCAATGTTTTGAATGCAAGAACACAGAGCATCTTATTGCTGACTGTCCCAAAGTGTTAGAGAGGGAAAGAGAAAGCAAAAACAGAAAGAAATCTGCCAAGAAAGGAAAAGGATTAGCTGGAACGTGGGATCAATAAGAAAGTGAGGATGACAGTGAAAGGAAGGCCAACATATGCTTTATGGTCATTGATGATGAGGTACAATCTTCACCTTCTATTTCAAATTTCTGTGATGATGATATTGATTCTAGTGATTTAATTGTAGAACTGTATGAAGTGTTGAAAAAGGCCTCAAAAAGAAATAAAGAAATGAAATCCAAAATCAATGATTTTTCAAATGAAAATTCAAAATTATGTGTTGAAAATGATAAACTTCTTGAGACCATTAATTCTCTTACCATTGAAAAGGAATTTTTGAATACTACCATACAAAATGTTTCTTTTAAAAACAAAAAGCTTTGTTCAAGAATTATTTCTCTTGAATCAATGCTAAAAGATCATGAGTCTTTAAAAAGGAAAGTAAATGATCTTACTTTATGCATTGAGAGATTTACAAATGGAAGAAAAAATTTAAATAAATTACTTGGTTATCAAAGATCCTCATTTGTAAAGCACGGTCTTGGTTTTACACATGATTGTTTTGATCCAAAACAAAAAGGGTTATTTGTTAAAGAATCTTCTCATTATAGGTCTCATACTTGTTGCACATATTGTGGTAGGCATGGACACAAGGTTTCTAAGTGTTTCATAAAAAGAAAGATAGAAAATGGGGTTAAGACCATTTGGAAAGTCAAAGGAACTATTACTAACCCCCTTGGACCCAAGAAGATATGGGTACCAAAAATCACTCTTTCCAATTTGGTATAGGTACAATTTGCCTCAAGATCAAGTGCCACTAAATGGTTTCTTGACAGTGGCTGGTCAAGGCACATGACTGGAAATGCATCACTTGTTAGTGAGCTTCAAGCTACAAGTGATGGTTTTGTCACATTTGGAGATAAGAAGAAAGGGAAAATACTTGGAATAGGTAACATTGGTAAAGGTTCCTTCCCTCTTATCAAGCAAGTTTTACTTATTGATGGTTTAAAGTATAATTTACGTAGTATTAGTCAATTATGTGACAATGGTTGCAAAGTTGAGTTTAAATGTGATACTTGTACTATTCTTGATAGTGCAAGTAATAAAACTATTTTTGTTGCTAAAAGAGTTAGTAATGTATATGTGTTATATCTTGATGAGCTTATCACTAATGATATTAAATGTCTTGCCATTCATGACAATGATGGATTTTTATGGCATAGAAGATTAGGACATGTGAGTATGGATTTATTGAACAAACTTTCTACTCAAGAACTAGTTAGAGTGTTACCAAAAATGCATTTTCATAAAACCCGTCTTTGTGATGCTTGTCAATATGGAAAACAATCAAAAACATCTTTTAAACCAAAGAAAATGGTTTCTACCTCAAAACCTCTTGAACTAGTTCACATGGATTTATTTGGACCTATGAGAACTACTAGTCTTGGTGGTAAAAGATATGCTTATGTGATTGTTGATGATTTTTCAAGATTTACATGGGTAATCATTTTATCACAAAAAGATGAAACATTTTATGAATTTTCAAAACTTTTCAAGAAGGTTCAAATTTCTCTTGATTGCAAACTGATCTCTATTAGAAGTGATAATGGAAGAGGGTTTTGTAACCAAGATTTTACAAAATTCTGTGATGAGTATGGCATCACTCATAATTTTTCAGCTGCCAAAACACCTCAACAAAATGGTGTTGTTGAGAGGAAAAACAGAACATTACAAGAAATGGCTAGATCAATGCTTTGTGAAAATTCTTTACCAAAATAGTTTTGGGCTGAAGCTGTAAATACAACATGCTATGTAATGAATAGAGTTTTACTAAAACCTTTTATAAGAAAAACACCTTTTGAACTTCTACTTGATAAAACTCCATCAATTGTCTATTTTAAAGTTTTTGGTTGTAAGTGCTTTATTTTAAACACTAGTGACAATCTTGGTAAGTTTGATAGAAAATCAGATGAAGGCATATTTCTTGGCTATTCATCAAATAAAAAGGCATATAGAGTCTATAACAAAAGGACATTATGTGTTGAAGAATCTATTCATGTAACTTTTGATGAATCTAACATTTATCTTCAAAGAAGAAATGAAGATGATGCAGGTTCCTCAATGGTTGAAAATCAAACTCAACACCAAGTACCTACATTGGAAGATCATGCTAAAGAAGAAGAAATAATGGAGCAAGAACAAGATGGTCAATCAAGCAATAATCAAGAACTTCCAAAGGATCTCACATATGCAAGAAGTCATCCTAAGGAGCAAATCATTGGTGATGTCTCCCAAGGAGTTAAAACAAGACGGTACTTTATTGATAATTTTGCTCTTTTATCTCATATTGAACCGAAAAATATTGATAATGCATTGTGTGATAATTTCTGGATTATTACTACGGAAGAAGAGTTAAATCAGCTTGAGAGAAATAAAGTTTGGACTCTTGTTCCTAGACCTCATGATCATTCTGTTATTGGTACAAAATGGATATTTAGAAATAAGTTAAATGAACTAGGAGAAGTTGTTAGAAATAAAGCTAGACTTGTTGCTCAAGGCTTCAACCAAGAAGAAGGCATTGATTATGATGAAAATTTTGCTCCAGTGGCCAGATTAGAGTCTATTAGAATACTTTTGGCATTTGCTTGTTTTAAAGATTTTAAACTATTTCAAATGGATGTCAAAAGTGCTTTTCTAAATGGTTTTATTGAAGAAGAGGTTTATGTAGAACAACCTCCTGGTTTTATTCATGAAAAATTTCCAAATCATGTTTTCAAGTTAACCAAAGCTCTATATGGACTGAAACAAGCTCCAAGAGCTTGGTATGAAAGATTAAGTGGTTTTCTTCTTTCAAAAGGTTTTACAAAAGGAAAAGTAGATACAACTCTTTTTATAAAAACGTCTTCTAAAAATGATATTTTACTTGTGCAAATTTATGTTGATGATATCATTTTTGGTGCTACTAATACTTCCCTTTGTGAAGAGTTTGCTAAATCCATGCAAAATGAATTTGAGATGAGCATGATGGGAGAACTAAGTTTCTTCCTTGGGCTGTAAATTAAGCAAACCAAGGATGGAGTCTTCATCAATCAAGCAAAGTATACCAAGGAGCTACTGAAAAGATTTGGAATGGATCAAGCAAAAGGAATAGGTACTCCAATGAGTTCATCAACTAAACTTGACAAAGATGAGAAAGGTAAAAGTATTGATGAGAAATTATATAGAGGTATGATCGGAAGCTTACTCTATCTCACAGTTAGTAGACCAGATATTATGTATGATGTATGCTTGTGTGCTAGATTCCAATCATGTCCTAAAGAATCTCATCTAATTTCTGTCAAACGCATTTTTCGTTATTTGATTGATACACATGACTATGGCCTTTGGTTTTTAAAAACTTCATCTTTTGAACTTATTGGATACTCTGATACTGACTATGCTGGTTGCAAAGTTGAACGTAAAAGCACAAGTGGTCATTGTCAATTTCTTGGTAGTTGTCTTGTATCTTGGTTTAGTAAAAAGCAAGCTTGTGTGTCTTTATCCACTGCAGAAGCTGGATACATAGCTGCAGGTAGTTGTTGTGCACAATTGCTATGGATGCAGCATACCTTACTTGATTATGGTCTTAAATTCAATTGTGTGCCCATACTATGTGACAATACTAGTGCTATTAACTTGAGCATAAATCCCATTCAACATTCTAGGACTAAGCATATAGAGATAAAACATCATTTCATTCGTGATCATGTGATTAAGAAAGATATATGCTTAGAATATATAAATACAAATGATCAAATTGCTGACATATTTACAAAGCCTTTGGCTGAGGAAAGGTTCAATCACCTAAGAAGACTCTTAGGAATTTCAAGATTCAATGACTAATGTGTGTATTGAAGTTTTGATGAAAACAGGAAATTTTCGATCCAGAATTCCGATGCACTACAGAGAGTGAAAGGAAACAGAGACTTTTGATCAAGAATTCGGACGCAGGTCAGAAAATTCGGTCGACCGAATTTTCTGAACTGAAGAAACAGAAACTTTCGACCGAAAATTCAGACACAGACCTGAGAATTCAGTCGTCCGAATTTTACAGACGTGACTATTTAAATGAAGATTAAATAGTCTTCTCAACATTTCAACTTCCGAATTTCACATCCTTTTTAAAGCCTCTCATACCCATTCACATCCGAATCAAAATCCCTTCAAAATCACACATTCTCATCCCGATTTGCCTTCACTTTTAAACTTCTAACCCTAAATTCATACAGAAAATCAATACTTCTCAAAAGAAAACATCATGGTGAGAACAACGAAGCCAAATGTTGAGAAAGGGAAAGGAAAGGCTAAGGAAGGAGATGGAGACTCAATCTTCAACCAACCAAGAAGAATTCGAATCCCTCAAACATTATCTGGGGTTGACAGGTTTGTCTCAATTAAAGCTACTCATGAATTTGATGAATGGAATAAAAGTAGCAGAAAGATCATTCCTAGATATAAGGTGGATATTGATAAATTATCAAGCATGGATATTGTTCTATCTTATTTCAATGATATTGGTTGGAGTAGTTTGTTATTCATTGATGAAGAATTCTATCCTACTTTGATATATGAATTCTATGCAAACTTGAAAGAGGAAAGAATTGAGATGGTAGGGGATAATGTGATACAATGGTATTCATCTAGAGTATCCCAAGTTGACATTGAATTTAGTGAAGGATTGATAAACAGAATTTGTGGAGTAGGTGACAATGGAGCTAGATATTATTCACCCTCCATGCATTGCTATGATCGTGAACTCTTTACATATGTTAGATTTGAAGAAGCATTTACCAATGGAAGAGAGTTTAAATCTATAAAGGAGAGGGAAATCAAGAACTTGGATGCTAGAGGTAGAGTGATGCATCACATGGTAACTACTATGATTGTTCCTAATTTTGGACATAAGTCATCAGTTGGAAATATGCATATGGTAATCATGTTAGCCTTGCATGAGCATAGGAGAATGAACTTTGGTTATATAGCCTTGAAACACATGATTACTGCAAGAAAAATAGTAACCAAGGCATTCCCATTTGGAAGGTTATTGACAAGAATCTTTAAGCATTTTAAGATTAAACTTCCCGGAAGAGGGCAAGCCTTTAAGAGTGGGGAGATTTACACTAATGAAACTCTTAAGAGAATGCAATTAGTTCTTGATGAGGATAATGTATGGAGGACAAACAGAGAAACCCCTCCAAAAAGAATAGAAAGAGAGAAAATAATAGAAAGTGAAGAGGAGGAAGAAGAAGAAACCCTTGCTAGGGAAATGAAGACAAAGAGGAAGCATGACACCTCAAGTGAGGGGGAGCAACCTCCAACAAAAAGGAGATTGTTTGAAGAAGAAACTGGAATTGGTTCAAGTGGTGAAGGAGTAACTAGAGGTGACACCATAGTAGCCAAAGCATTCCGGGAAGCCTTGAACAATCATGTCAAGGAAATGGAGAAGATGTATAAGTTCTTTGAATCATTTGCTCCAATGGTTCTTGGAAAGTTAGATGGACTGGAGAATAGGGTAAAGCACATTGAAGAAATTCTTATGAGAAACACTCAAAGTGGTGAAGGACCCTCTAAGCCTCAAGATGGAAATGAGGAAGAAAGAGATAAAGAAGCAAAGAAAGGAGATAATAAGGATAGCAATAATGAAGATGATAATCAAGGTGGAGATGAAGAGACTGTGGCAGAAGAAGAAGAGGAAGAACATGCTCATGAAGAGCCACCAGTAGCAGGCAACCAAGTAGCTCAAGCTGAAATAGTCTCTCCATCAACAATCTCTTTCAGTCAAGGAAGAGTGAAGCACTTGGCCATCAAGAAAGGAGTGAGCCGAGCCTCCCCATCAACCTCAACATCACAAGACTAAGCTTTCTTTTCTATTCTCTTTACTGTTTTTAATTTGCTTATCTTTATTTGTTTTTTAATTCTGAACTTGAGTATTTTGCTGCATTTTATGTAATAGTGAAGCTCAATGATGAAATCCCAGTGATGAGAACTTCTTTTATGTGCTAAATTGATAGTCTCATTTTCATTGATCCCTCTATTTATTTATTTTTTTTGAGTGATGACAAAAGGGGGACAAAAATAATGATATGATGACTGCAATGATGCTACAATATGAGTCTTTAATTTTTGTAGTGATAACTGAGTTTTGCATTAAAATTCGGATGCAAGGTTTAAAGATTCGGATGCATCCATATTTATGGTCACAATGTGCTCTTTTATTGTTCAAATTGATTCAAATCTGTTTTAATCTCTTCCATTATGTTTGAACAACATTATGAAAGCTTTATCTCATTTTAAACATCCATTATATTGAATCTATTGCAGTATGGACTTAAAATTTCAAAGTTTGGATGCATGAGTTTAAAAATTCGGACCCATGAGTTTAAAAATTCGGATGCATGCTCTAAAATTCGGATGCATCCATATTTTATTGTAAAAATATGCTCCTTTGTTGTTCAAATTGATTCAAATATGTTTTAATCTCTTCTAATATGTTTGAACAACCTTAGGAAAGCTTATTTTCAAAAATTACAGCTTTCATTTCACTTATTTTACAATTCGGACCTGATATGTCAAAATTTGGATTCACAACATCTCAAGTCCAAATATGTTGAAAAATGAGCACAATCTAAGGGGGAGCATTGTTAATCTTTTCTGGTCTTTAAAACCTCTCTTAGAAGTTTTCTAAATTCTTAATTACAATATCTTCTATCCTAGTTGTGTTGGAAGGAAGGAGGAAAATGGAGATTGGTTGGGTCATAGGCTCATATTGAGCCTTTTGTATGTCAATATGCTAAATTGGCTGATTTCTATCATTGACATCAATACTCTTTGTGCTACCTTGCTTAAATCCATCACATTTTGCATCAAAGTTTGTCATCATCAAAAAGGGGGAGATTGTTAGCCCTAAGGGCAAATCATGTAGTTTTGATTAATGACAAATATTGATGAGAACTAATATGTTTATATTGTGTGATAGGATTCGTGAACTAAGAAGTTTGGAGTCTCATTGCCTTCAAGCCAAAGTGCAAGAACAACCTCAATAAACTATGAAGTCTTTTGAAGGTTATTCAAAGATGAACTCAAGGCATTGAAGACTTGAAGTGCAGAGTAGGTATGATAATAGGTAATATCTATGTAAACTCTACACTTGTATGTCTTGGAGTTTATTGAATGCATAAGAGAGCATAAAATAGGTTTCTTAATCTTAAAAGGCTTTGAATAAATTTCTTAATGAATGTGGTTTTGTGTCCTAAAAGTTTTTTAAGTAAACTTTATATGATCAAAGGAATTTGATTTTAGTTTTCAAACCTATATATGTCTAAATAAGTTTTCTATATATACCAAATGTTTTTCAAACCTTTGGAAGTTAAATCTCAAATGATTTTACAAAGTTTGAATATGTTTCCAAGAAATTCGGTCGTCCGAATTTTGTAGCAAAAGTTTGCTACTGTTCTTCCAAAGAAATTCGGAAGAAGATTCGGACGCATGAAGAAAAATTCGGTCGTCCGAATTTTGGCCTTCAGCATGGTCACTGTTTTTCCAGAGAAATTCGGACGAAGATTCAGACGCAGCAGGAAGAATTCGGTCGTCCGAAAAATTCGGACGCAGAATTCGGTCGTCCGAATTTCCTGAAAATAGTCGTTAACTAGCCGTTTTATAGCTGTTTTAACTGATTTTCAAATTCTATAAAAGTTATGAACGTGCAATTTTTTGTAAGTTTTGGATCCTTGAATACTCTAAGCATTCTAAAGCCTTTTACAAACATTTCTTAAGCTCTCTTATGTCTTGTGCATTCAATTGATCAATCCAAAGACATCAAAGTGTGAAGGTGCAACATTGTGTAATATCTACCAACAAGTGGTAACATCTACACACTCTTCTTTAATTATTAAATTGTGTTGGTCTACTAGCTCTAGCAAGGTTATCTTGATAACATAAAATCCTTTAGATAAGGGTGATCCTTGAAGTTGTGATTCAAGGTTGTTTGAGATATAAAACCATTGTGTTTGGTGAGCCTTGTATTGTAAAAAGTTACTAGAAGAGGTTGTGAGTGTAAAACCATAGTGTGGTGAGCCTCTCTTGTAATTTGTAAACCTGAGCATATAGTAGAGTGATTGAAATCCTTAAGTGTAGGCTTAAGGTAGTGGAGGTAGATCTTGAGGATCGAACCACTATAAGTTGCTTGTGTTCTTTGATCTTACTTTCTTATATTGCTTTGCTATAAATTGTCTCTATTTTGTTCATATAATCTGTTATTGGTCTATATACATAAAAGGTTTGATTTTACGAAAAATTAGCCAAATACCTAATTCACCCCCCCTCTTAAGTATTTCAAGCTTGTTATAAATCATACAAAGTTTTGGATAATTTGAAAACATGGTTAGGAAACTTTTCATGATCAAAACTGGGTGATTGTTCCACATAAACTTCTTCCTCAATAGAACCATTTAAAAAAGCACTTTTGACATTCATTTGAAATAACTTAAAACCTTTAAAGCAAGTAAAAGTCAAAAGCATTCTTATGGACTTAAGTCTAGCATTCGAAGCAAAGGTTTCATCATAATCAATTCCCTCTTCTTGATTGAATCCTTGGGTGACAAATCTAGATTTATTTCTTACACCTTCCCCGGATTCATTGAGTTTATTTCTAAAAACCATTTAGTTCCAATAATGGAATGATCATGAGATTTAGGAATTTCCAAATTTTGTATCTTTCAAATTTATTTAATTCCTCTTTCATAGTAATAATCCAAAAATCATCACACAATACATGATTAATACTTTTAGGCTCATATGAGATAAAAGAATAAAGTTATTGTTATCCCTAAGGGCAAATCATGAGGTTTTGATTAATGACAAACATTGATGAGGACTAATCTTTATGTCATTTATGTGATAGGATTGTTGGATTAAGAAGTATGAAGTCTTATTGCCTTGAAGCTACAATGCAAGAACAACTCGAATATGTAAATGTGATTGAAGGGTGAACCTTGTTTATTAGATTGAATAGAGGTTGTTGTGGTAAAACCCATTGAAGGGTGAGCCTCTTGTGTAATTGCTTGGATTGAGCATTTAGTGAATTGGTTAAAATCCTTGAGTGTGGACTCAAAGTAGTGGATGTAGATCTTGGAGAGATCGAACCACTATAAATCGTGTGTTTATTTTCTTATAGCTTTACATGTTTACATACTTGTGTTATTATTATCTGCTCTTAGTTGTTGATTGATTAGTTGTGGTCTTATTGTTTGATCATCTTGTCTCAACCATCAAATCACATATAAACTTGAAGTTTGTGAATTTAAAGAAGAGCTTTTATTAAGGCAAAGGATTTGCAAAAAGGAAAAGTTTTTGATAATTAGCCAAAGACCTAATTCATCCCCCCCCCCTTTTAGGTCTTTCAGTTATTGATAAAGTACCGCCTTATTTTTACTCCTTGGGAGATATCACCAATGATTTGCTCCTTAGGGTGCCCTCTTGAATATCTTAAGTTCTTTGGGAGCTCTTGGTCACCACTAGGTTGGTCATCCTGATTTTGTTCAATCATTTCTTCCTCATTGGTATGGTCCTCCAAAGTTGGTGCTTGAAGATAGGTTTGATAGTTATTCATAAATGTACCTGCATCATCTTCTTCTTTTCTTTCCAAGCAAATGTAAGATTCATCTAAACTAACATGAATGGTTTCCTCATCATATAAGGTTCTTTTCATTATAAACTCTATAGGCCTTTTGTTAGAAGAATGGTTAACCGGCTTTCTATCAAATTTAAGTAAGTTATCACAAGTATTCAAGATAAGACATTTAAAACTAAACACTTTAAAATATGCAATTTGAGGAGTTCTATAAAAAAGAACTTCAAAAGATGTTTTCTTCAAAATGATCTTAAAGAATTCTATTCAGCATAGCATGTGTTGTTTATGGCTTCGGCTCACAACATATTTTTGAAGAAGAATTTTCTCAAAGCATAGATTTAACCAATTTTTGTAAACTGCAATTTTTTTTATTAATAACACCATTGAATTGTGGGGTTTTTATGGCTAAAACAATTATATGAAATTCAAATTTCATCACAAATTTTGTAAAGACTTGCTTGTAAAATTCTCCCATTGTCACTTCTAATGGAAATCAATTTGCACTCAAGGGAGATTTGAAACTTTTTAAATAGTTATTTTTATTATTATTTATTAAATTAATGAAACACTCCATCTTTTTGAGCAAAGAAGAATGCTAAAATGAATATTGAGAAATCATCAACTATTACTAAGGCATACTTCAAGTCATCAATTCTAGAGTTCCTCATAAGTTCAAATCAATCCATATGAACATGCTCAAGATGTTTCGAGGTCTAAAAGCATTTTCATGGTTTTGAAAGATTCTTTTGTTTGTTTTCCATAGTGACAAGTATCTCAAAGACAATTTTCTCAAAACACATTTTTAGCAATCCTCCAACTAAATCTTGAGAGGAAAGTTTGTTCGAAAAATTCATGCTCGCGTGACCAAATCTTCTATGCCAAGAAAATCCATCATTATCATGAGCAACAGGACATTCAAGCTAATTAAGACAAAGCACACATTCAAAAGTTTTGTAAGTGATTGATCAAAATCACAAAATATCATTTTGTCATACAAGTTCGGGCGACCGAACTTATGGTCTACATTCAAACTTCAAGTCCTAACATTTTGTAAAGTTTCATAAAGATGTTTTTGGCCAAGCAAATGCATAGATATTCAATCATAGCTATTTTAATCATTTTATCATGACATATAATCAATTACAAGAACATATCGACCATGAATTCAATCTCATATCATCAATGTTACCTAATCAACTTCATAGAAGCAATTGACAAGTCATGGTTGGCAAGTTTTCAAATCTTAAAAAAGGGATTCTCAACTGAAACTTCGCATGTTGGCATTTAACTTCTTATTCATTGTCACACAATTGACTAATGCTAAGCAAGTTATAGTTCAAATCAGCACTAACCAACATTTGTTTAAAAAAAAAAAAAAAGAGGAACCTTTACCAACATTGGTTACTCAAAGAATTCTTCGTTTCTTTTTGTCTCAAAAACAAATCCTTTATTGGTTGCTTTGACATTGATTATGAATGAGGTGTTTTCCGTTATTCTTTAAGCCAACATCATCAATATACCACTTAGTGGTGCTTGAGTTTGAATTGAAGAGTACCTGCAATGAAGCAGAGGAAGCATCCTTTGGTACCCATACTTTCTTGGGTTCGTGGGGGTTAGTAATAATTCTCTTAACTCTCCAAATGGTTTTTACACCATTTTATACTTTTCTTTTAACATAATATTTGGTGACTTTATGTCCATGTTTTCCACAATAAGTACAACAAGTATGATGGATGGAAGTAGAAATAGCTCTAACAAAGAAGTTGTTATGTTTAGGCACATTATTGATACAATTGTAACCAATACCATTTTTGACAAGAGAATATCTTTGAGATCCAAGTAGTTTGTCAAGATTGTCTCTTCCATTTGTAAATTTTTCAACACATGATGTAAGATCATCAACTTTCTTTTTCAAAATTTCATGATCACTAAGCAGTTTTTCAAGAGAAGAAACTTTTGTACAAAGAGTTTTATGTCACTAGACAACCTGGACCAATCTAACCCAAGGCTCATCCCACACGAGGTTTTCCATAACAACCTTGATTAATCTAGTCTATGGCTCACCCTCCACAAGGGTTTTAAGTCACTAAAAACTTGTATCAATAACAACAATAATGTAAAGAGAGAGTTTGGATGCTACCAACACTTCTTGGTGGATGAATACAATAGCTAGCACTACTTCACTTCTTGGCTTTGGAATCTTGAATTTTAACCTTTGAGCACAAGGCAATTTGAGAGCTTTTCAAATAATTTTGATGTAAAACAAGTTAGAGGTTTAAGGATTTTTTAAGTTCAAAAGTTCTATAAAAAATCTAGAGTTTATGACTTTTATAGATTTTAAAAATTTATTTCAAAAGCTATAAAACGGCTAGTAACGGCTAGTTTCAGAGAAGTTCGAACGTCCGAACTTGCTCCTATGCGTCCGAAGTTTCGACCGAACCTTACTATGACAAGTTGTTTGGAAAAGTTCGGACGTTCAAACTTTTCCTTCTGTGTCCGAACATTCGTCCGAATTTCTCTTAAAAATAGTAACCACGCTATCAGGGAAAATTCGGACGTCCGAACTTGCGTCCGAATTTCTCTGGAAGCACAGTATCCATTTTCAAAGTTTGGACGTCCGAACTGATCAAACTTTGTCAAAACATTTGAAAATCAACCTTAATAACTTTGAAAACATATTTTATAAATAGGTAAGTCACTTAAAACACTATTAAACTCAAAAACCATTACTAAAATACTTTGATCATACAAAGTTTACTCAAAATCATTTGAGACTCAAAAGCATACTTGTTATCCAAAAGTTCATTCAAAGCCATTTAAGATTCAAAACAAGTTTTGTGCTCTCTTATACATTCAACAGATTCCAAGACATACAAGTGTAGAGTCTACAAAAGAATATACCTATTAAGCATATGTAACCTACACTTCAAGTCTTCAATGCCTTTAATCATCTTTGAACAAAACTCTTCAATCTTCAATCACTTTGATATATTGGAGTTGTTCTTGCATTTTGGCTTTAAGGCAATAAGACTTCATACTTCTTAATCCAACAATCCTATCACATAATTGACATAAAGATTAGTCCACATCAATGTTTGTCATTAATCAAAACTTAATCAAAACCTCATGATTTGCCCTTAGGGCTAACACATTTTTTCAGAAAATGTGCTTGCCAAGTAAAGGGTGAATGACAGTAAAACAAGTAAACAATCAAAACTAAGTAAGGCAAGAAAGAAAAGTGACACCGAGAATTTTTATAATGATTTAACAATATGCATACATCCACTCCATGAGAATCTCATTTCAAGTATTTTCACTAAAACCCATCTCTTTAACGATAAGATCAAACCATACAACCCTAAATATCTTACATCTAAGAAACTCTCAAGTTGTACACACTAGTTTTACAAATAGATCTAGCAACTATCACCACTAGTTTTCAATAGATCTAAAAACTATACAACTATTTTCCATCCAAGAACCTCCTAGACCTTGGTAGCATAAGTTTAAAATTGGTATTTGTGGTACTTGTTAACCTTGAAGAGATGAAGATGAAATGATTGAAGCTTTCACTTGCTTCTTGTACAACTCATACTTTGGGCATTTCTTCTTTTCTACTTGGATGTGTTTCTCTCACAGTTTTCAGGCTTTCTACTTTTGAAGAACCCTCAACTCCTTTGAGAAACACACTCATCTGCTGAAGACTTAAGAGTGCAAAGGGATAATATTTATAACATATACAAGATCCTATGAAAAGATAAAAGATAATTCAGTCACATGGTCCTTTGGTCAAGTCTTGTTCAAAAGTCAAAAAATAGTTTTTCAAAAATAACAACTTTTTGTAAAGCATAGATGGTCATATGATTTCCAATCGTATTAGCTTGATTCTTTCACAAAAAGTTAGCTCATTCATTTTGCCTTAAAAACTGATTCAAAACACCTTTTTGTTAGTTTTGTGCAAGTTTAAAAATATAAGGTTTGATTGCTTTTAAAAAATTGATTCTGGATAGCTATAAAGTCATACTGACGCAATGTCAGTTAAACAGTAATTAGTCACCATCAAGCTGATTCGCATCGAGATTCTGCAGTCTGGAATAATTAATTGACATAAATGGATCTAGCTTGATAGTTTTAAAAGTAGCTCGACACACAAATTAGAGTAAAGACACTGTCTTTTTCTTGAAGAGTTTCCATATTCAATTTTTAAAGTAAAACCTTTAGAGGCACATTTTTAAGGATTGAAAATTTGAATTTAACTAAAGCACACATGAGGACATATTATCTCAAATCGATTCCTGATAAGAAATAAAAATTATACTCATAAAGTACAGTGCTTGATTCTTGAACTTATGTAGCTTGATCATGATCACTCAAAGCATAATTTGAAATCTTCTCAATAGAAATTCATTAAATTAATAAAACATATGTTGTTAGTTATCAAAACTAAAAGTTTGTATTCTTGAGTCAACATTTACAACATTGGCAATGCTAAGGGCAGAATGAGGAAAGAGAAAAGATATAATTGAGTGCTAAATCTTGACGCAAGAACCTGGTAATTTCTAGCTAACAAGCTAAAAATGTACATAGTGATTAACGTGATCTTTTCCTAGTTTGAAGCTAGGTGTTTAAGGCATTTCAAAAGAACCTATAACAGGTTTTTAAACCATGAAAAAGAGAAGGAATGGACAGCTTTGCACCCTTTCTAGACTGGTCAAAATTGGCAAAATGAACAATGTAGCTTGAGGAGAAATAAGTGAAATCCTAATGAACTACAACAGAATGAGATAATGTAATACGTAATAACAAATTTGCTTATCTTAAGCATCAATTTGACACTAATTTAGCAAAACCTAGAATCTATATAAACTATAGCAACCACATCGGGAACGATAAAGAGGTTAGTGTGGAATTTAGAACAGATAAAGAAACAAACTTGTGAATCATATATAATAATTTGCAGGTGCAAGATATATAAATCCTATTGAAGTGCAAGAAATTGAATTCCCTTGCACTGATTAGATCCCAGCTCACTTTTAGATTTTGTTTTGAAAAGTGATTATTTGAATTTCATTTGTCGTCACCATTTAAATTAAATATTGTTTATTTAAATAGTTTTACGAATTGAGATTCACACTGGTAACAGAACTTAGAAAATGTTGGACTACTTTATTAATTGAGTTGAAATTGAGGATCACCTTCTTGTACTAGAAAGTTCTAATTTCTTCTTTAGGAAAATTATTAAGTTTTGAGAAGATCCCTATTTTTAGAAACCCTTATTTGGAAAGTGTTAGCCCTAAGGGCAAATCATGTAATTTTGATTAATGACAAATATTGATGAGAACTAATATGTTTATATTGTGTGATAGGATTTGTGAAGATAGAAGTTTGAAGTCTCATTGCCTTCAAGCCAAAGAGCAAGAACAACCTCAATAAGCTATGAGTCTTTTGAGGATTATTCAAAGATGAACTCAAGGCATTGAAGACTTGAAGTGTAGAGTAGGTATGATGATAGGTAATATCTATGTAAACTCTACACTTGTATGTCTTGGAGTTTATTGAATGCATAAGAGAGCATAAAATTGGTTTCTTAATTTTAAAAGGCTTTGAATGAAGTCTTAGTAAATGTGGTTTTGTGTCCTAAATGTTTTTAAGTAAACTTTATATGATCAAAGGAATTTGATTTTGGTTTTCAAACTGATATTTGTCTAAATAAGTTTTCTATATATAGCAAATGTATTTCAAATCCTTGGAAGTTAAATTTCAAATGATTTTACAAAGTTTGAACATAATTCCAAGAAATTTGGTCGTCCGAATTTTGGTCTTCAGCATGGTCACTGTTCTTCTAGAGAAATTCGGACGAAGATTCGGACGAAGCAGGAAGAATTCGGTCGTCCGAAAAATTCGGACGCAGAATTCAGTCGTCCGAATTTCCTGAAAATAGCTGTTAACTAGCCGTTTTATAGCTGTTTCAAATGATTTTCAAATTCTATAAAAGCTATAAACATGCAATCTTTTGTAAGTTTTAAATCCTTGAATACTCCAAGCTTTCTAAAGTCTATTACAAACATTTCTCAAGCTCTCTTATGTCTTGTGCATTCAATTGATCAATCCAAAGACATCAAAGTGTGAAGGTGCAACTTTGTGTAATTTCTACCAACAAGTGGTAACATCTACACACTCATCTTTACTTATTAAATTGTGTTGGTCTACTAGCTCTAGCAAGGTTATCTTGATAACATAAAACCCTTTAGATAAGGGTGATCCTTGAAGTTGTAATTCAAGATTGTTTGAGATATAAAACCATAGTGTGGTGAGCCTCTCTTGTAATCTGTGAACTTGAGCACATAGTAGAGTTATTGAAATCCTTAAGTGTAGGCTTAAGGTAGTGGAGGTAGATCTTGAGGGTCGAACCACTATAAATTGCTTGTGTTCATTGGTCTACATTTCTTATATTGCTTTGCCATAAATTGTTTCTCTCTTATCCATATCACTTGTAATTGATCTATACATATAAAAGGTTTGAATTTGCAAAAATTAGCCAAATACCTAATTCACCCCCCCCCCTCTTAGGTATTTCAGAAAGGTTAGTTTATGAGAAAACTATAATAAAAAATGTCTTTGCTTTAAGAAAAAAAATTCTACGTTTTCACAACACTTTTCTCAATACTGAAAAGCTTCCTGTTTTGGAAATTTTCCATATCCAGGAAATGCTTTGTCAGTAAACTTTCTTTTTACAAAGTTATGACTATTATTTGATATTTGAAAATTCAAGAAAGGTTTTGGAGATTTGTATGGCTCCTTTTGGGATGAAGCTATCTTTGTCAAGTTTACGAGTGCATGTTGGGAAGAAATCGTTTTGGATACAGGAACGAAATACGATTCCTCTCTTGCAAGCATTTCTTGTTCTGCAAGTCATGAAACCGTGTTCAACATGACAAGGAAGTCAAGATGCGACAACATGCATGACACAACAGTTGAGAAATTCAAACCAAATTACAACATAAATTCGTCACATAAAGAACGCGGTGTAAAATCAGATTTGGTCCTACGACCACAGAGCCTCCTTTTAGTGTATAAGCTTTGAAACCGGCTGGTAAACCATAGGACATGGTCCAATACTCTGCATGTACTGTAAGTATTCAAGATGGCTGGTCATATGCTGGGAAGACCCCGTATCAAGAAGCCAATCCGTTGTTTACCTATGAGTTTTTCATAAGATGAATATTAATGAGTGCATTCTACTAGTTTGAGATGAGGCCCAGTATTCCAGCTGTGTTTTCGCCATGCTGAATTTCTGAGTGATCGTCGCATCTCCCGAGGTTACTGCATTCACCATAATTATTTGAGCAGTAGCCGCCAAAATATCATTTGTAATGTTTCCTCAGCACCTACCATGTCCTCCAGATCTTTCAAAACAATTATCTCCCCTTCTACCTCTGCCATTCCTGCGTCCAGTCACCATTCAAGCTCTACCTCCCTACCATTGAAGATTAGGCAATTATTTGAAAATAGTCCTTGCTTTCATAACCTGCCTTACCACAAACCACTACAAGAAAACAAGGAATTAGCGACGGACAAATCCGTCGCTAATCCGTCGCTAATCGCTAATTAGCGACTGGATTAGCGACTTTAAACCTTCCCTCGCTAAATAATGAGTCACTAATTGCGACTGAGCACTTTTTTCCGCCGCTAATTAGCTGACTGATTTGCGACTGAAAAATTTAGCTGACGTGATTTGCGATGGAAAATAATATATTTAAATTTTAAAAATAAAAAATTAATGTTAATTTTATGAAATTTAATTTTAAAAATTATTTTTAAAAATCGTCGCAAATCCGTCGCTGAATTAGCGACAGATTTGCGACGAATATAAATTATAATTTAAAAATAAATAATAAAAAATATAAATTATTATTTAAAAATTTTAAAAATAATATAAATCGGGTTAACCCGGCCCGATTTATTATTTAATTTATAATTTAATTTATTAATTAAAAATTTTAAAATTAAATTTTAAAAAATAATATGAATTGGGCTAACCCGACCCAACCATATTGGGCCGGGTTAGCCCGATTCAGCTCCTATGGATCGGGTTAGCCCGATCCGAATTTAATTCCTTTGTTTTGCTTGAAGAGAGATTCGAACCTTGGTTACCTGAAAGTTGGATGACGTCGTCTTCCGCTGGGCCAAGTCACTTCTTGTGTTTTATTTTATCATATAATATTTTTATATTATAAATTATTGTTATCATATATTATTATATTAATAATAATCTATTATATATTATTATAATATTAAATAATATATATTAATATAATTATATTTATTATTATATATAATTTATAAATTAATATTAATTTTTTTATTTTCTGTTACTATCCTTCGCAAATCCGTCGCTAATTAGCGACGGATTAGCGACGGAATATTATTTTTAAATATAAAAAATAATTTTTTTTAATTTCTTAATTTTTTCATTGTAAACTGTCGCTAATTAGCTGACTTTGATTAGCTTACTGAATAAGTGTTTTTAAATATTAAAAATTAATTTTTTAATCTCTTGTTAAAAATAAAAAAAAATAGCAACGGCTTTTTTAGTAAAAATAGAAAAAGTCTTCATAAATACTTATTTTAAACCTTAATTTATTAAGTATTACTTTTTTGAATTGATATTACTTATAGTCTAAAGTATCTAAATATATATTAATTATCATTTCTTCTATTTATGTACATCTGTGTCTATTTCTGCACATATATGCTACATATGTATGTTATATTACACTTATGTTATACTTATAAATATTATCGTATATATATGTGTTATAAATAGATCATACTACTAGAAATGCATGGTTTATTACATGTGTATTACATAAGAATAATCATACTTAATAATTGTTATATATTATTCAATATAATTTATTTTACTTCTATTCATATTCTTATGTCAAGTAGAAAAATAATATTACTAAACTAAATAAAAATAAAAAATATCTTAAATTAGAAAATACTATTCCGTCGCTAATCCGTTGCTAATCCGTCACTAATTAGCAACGGATTAGCTACGGAATAAATTGAAAATTTTTTAAAATTATTTTTAATATTTAATTTATTATTCTGTCGCTAATCCGTCGCTAATTAGCAACGGATTAGCAATGGAAAAAATTAAGAAATTGAAAAAATTCTTTTTAATATTTAAATTATTTTTCCGTCGCTAATCCATCGCTAATTAGCAACGGATTAGCTACGGAACAAATTGAGAATTTAAAAGAATTATTTTTAATATTTAATTTATTTGTCCGTCGCTAATTAGCAACGGATTAGCAACGGAAAAAATTAAGAAATTGAAAAAAGTATTTTTAATATTTAAATTATTTTTCCATCGCTCATTAGCAACGGATTAGCTACGGAAAAAATTGAGAATTTAAAAGAATTATTTTTAATATTTAAATTATTTGTCCGTCGCTAATCCGTCGCTAATTAGCAACGGATTAGCAACGAAAAAAATTAAGAAATTAAAAAAATTATTTTTAATATTTAAATTATTTGTCCGTCGCTAATCCGTCGCTAATTAACAACAGATTAGCGACGGAACAAATTGGGAATTTAAAAGAATTATTTTTAATATTTAATTTATTTATCCGTCGCTAATCCGTCGCTAATTAGCAACGGATTAGCTACGGAACAAATTGAGAATTTAAAAGAATTATTTTTAATATTTAATTTATTTGTCCGTCGCTAATCCGTCGCTAATTAGCAACGGATTAGCTACGGGACAAATTGGGAATTTAAAAGAATTATTTTTAATATTTAATTTATTTGTCCGTCGCTAATTAGCAACGGATTAGCTACGGAACAAATTGAGAATTTAAAAGAATTATTTTTAATATTTAATTTATTTGTCCGTCGCTAATCTGTCGCTAATTAGCAACGGATTAGCTACGGAACAAATTAAGAAATTGAAAAAATTATTTTTAATGTTTAATTTATTTGTCCGTCGCTAATCCGTCGCAAATTAGCAACGGATTAGCGACGGAATAATTTGAGAATTTTAAAAAATAATTTTTAATGTTTAAATTATTTTTCCGTCGCTAATTAGCAACGGAGTCGATCCGTCGCTAATAGCCGTCGCTAATTAGCAACGGACGTTATCCGTCGCTAATTTCGGTCGCTAATCGCGTATTTTCTTGTAGTGAACAGAACACGTTGGAAAAGACTTGTCCTGTGAACTAGCTTTGCTTCCAGCCTTCGCTGCGAAACTCACAACTTCAGTGTGTTCATCTTTGTTTCAGCTTAATTAAGGTGTCTCTGTTCTTGAATGATCATCAAATAGAGCTGACTTACATTGGGCACAAGAACCATGCTCAGTGTGAGCAGCAAGCACCAAAGTGTGATTTGCAATGTTTCTTCAATCTCTACCATGTCGTCCAATAACCTTACTTCCTCTTCTATCTCTACCATTCTCGCATCCAGTCACCATTTGAGCTCTATTGACAATTATTTGAAAAGTCCTTGCTTTCACGACCTGCCTCATCACAAACAGAAAAAGTTAGAAGGGACTAGTCCTGTGAACCAATTGTGCATCCAGTCTTCAGTGTGACACTCATAGCTTCAACACATTCGTTTTTGTTTCAGGTTACATGCAGGTGTCTCTCTTCTTGAATGAGCATCGAATTGAACTGACTTTTATTGGGCACAAGATCCATGCTCAAAATGTTTGACGGAACCGTTCCAAAAGGAGGTCGTCCAAGCCCATGAGAAATTGGTATACAAGCTCCTCTTCAACCGAACCTGGGTAATTTAACAACATCGGTTGCCACCAAACATGAGGGTGTAAGGTCCCCCATACTGACTCGTTTGACCAATGCTCATCTTTCCTAGTCTGATACCATGTAAAATTCAAGTTTTAAGGAAGAAAGTAATTTTCCTCTGTACTGTGATTATATACAACGGCAAACCGTAGCAAAAACCTACCGCAAATCAAACATATTCCACACTTCCCTAACTAATCAAATGCCATGGTTTCTAGGAGACTTATCATGGGAAAGCTTTACTCAAAGTTCTCTTTCATGGCTGTATTTTGGATTCTCCACCGTGAAAGTAGAGATTTTCCATCTCTACTAAAGCTTTGCAATTAAATGTTTTCTTTTAGGATCTACAAGAGTAACAAAATTTAGGAACTAGAATAAAGAAGAAACTTAATAGAAATATTAGATTGGACTTCCTGCTATCTATTTATTTGAATGAGGATTATATTGGATTTCAATGACCTTTTAGTTTGTTATGAATTGGCGCAGCATACTGATACATATTTTCATTCTGCATGAATGTTATTCTTTCCCATCTTGCTGACCGGTCAAGTTGATTCTAGACTTTCGAAGGATGAATATACGTTGCATTACCGAGTAAACTATTATTTTGCCAGTAGTTGCGTTATTTTTGGAGCTTCAAAGTGCATTTGGACATTAAGATCAATATATGTTACTTTTTTTGATAAATTTTAGTGGGTCAATGACTTATTTATTGCTTTTGGTATATTTTTCATTTTCATCCCAAAATAATGAGTAGTTACTTACCTACAAATGAAAAATACGCATGTATATGAAACTACTAAAATAAAATTATCCCATCATATATTGAATTGGTCATTTCATTCACATGTATTTTTTATTAGTAAATGAATAATTATTTGAATGTCAAAAAATTACTAGTCTAAAATAGAACTACTCACCAAACAAGAGAGGTTATGTTTTTAAAAATCATTTTTCTTTTGTATTTAACCAAACAACTACATTCTCAGTTTCCTAGGTATTTTATTTATCTTTTCATCATTTTCCCTTTCCACACCAAAATCCTTGAAGCAACCAGACCCTAAGTGCCAGTTAGTATTGATGCGTTTTCAGAAAAGGATGTGAATAAACTGCTACAAACACTGTTGGATACGATCAACCAATTCCCCATCCCACGAGAAAATGCCGCTTCCTTCCCCACACTTCCAGTCCTCCCAACACCCCCTTGGCGCAACCCAAATGGACCATCAAATCCTTTGTGATAGGGGAGCAACTGAAAATGTATATGTGAACCCATTAGATAAAATGGAAGGCTAAATATTTACCCAACAAGTAAAAGGAAAAACTTAACAAATTGTTATAAATATATCATGTATATGTCCATTATCCAAAGTATTAATCCATATTTGAGGTTATTGAATATGAAATGTTAGGGATTACAACCAAAGTTATAACATCCATCATTATACACCATTAACCCTATTACCTCCAGTATCATAGAGAATATGGAGATCATGGGATATAAGTTATGTAAATTATAGAGAAGGCTCCTAATGACCTATGATAGAAATGACACTTCTAACTCTATAAATAGGAGTTTATAAAAGTGTGAATATATAGTGAAAAGCTCCAAATAAAATTCTAGTTTCTATATTTCTTGTGTTCTCTCTTTCTCTCTTTTATTATGTTCAAAGTTCTCTTCGTTGTTATTTTATAGTCAGTTTTTGTATATATAGCAAGCGAATTTTACAACACGTTATCAACACGAGACTCCACCGCTAAATCTTTGAGGTTTATATGAAAGCAAGAAGCACGAAACTCTGCCACTAAATTTTTGAGCTTTGTAATCAAGCAAGAAATATACTTCTCTTACTTAGCTTCAAATTTTCACAACAAACCTCAAAACTTGGATCTTTGTCTTCTTGCAAAGAAATCATTTTTTATATACATGACACTAAATTTCATCTGGATATAGTGAATTCTGAAGACATCATTTAAGAAATACTAAAACATCAAAGCCATTTGACTTGTAGTACATTTTTAAGAAAATATACAATCACTAGAAAATGATTATTATATAAATGTTAGTTATGATTTGTCATAAGTGTGATTACAAATATCCCTATTAGTATACCAATTTTATCACATTTAGAATTTCTTCTCAATCAAAGTTGTAAGGAGAAATATTCTAGTGATATGATATAAAAAAATATTTTTCCTTTCTCATATCTTGGGTATGCTTATGTAGTAGCAATATCGAGAAGAAGTTTTTTAGAAGTATTCTGAATTTATATCTTCTGAAACTAAATGGGTCATTGATATAACATTTTGACGTCCGAGCAAATAATTTTATGTTATTTTCTAAAATGAATGTCATGAGAACTTATAATATATTTATGAAAATGATTTTGGTCATCGCTAGTGGAAATACACTTTGCTTTTATGTTACAAGAATGACTCATTAAATTCTCAATTATAAATACTCAGTAGAAGTGAGAAAATAATGAGAAAGGAAAAATGAGAAGTATTAATTCTAATATGTTTTACACGCGATATAAGAAGATTTTTTTCATGTACTTTTAGTACGTAAAACATGTTGTGAATCTCTATTAAGTATAGATTAAAATAAAAGAAAATTGTTGCTTTACTTTTGAGACCTATGCATTACTAGTATGACCTAAAATAAATATCAATTCTAAATACTATCATTACTCTTTTCTAGTTTATATTGCATAAAATTTATAAATTGATATGAAATATTAAATAAACCTAAATTTTATTGATTTAAATAATTTATTAGTTAGCATGACCGGTTGGACCATCTCGGATCATTCAAATGCTAATAATAATTAAGAATTTGTAAAAATATTATAGAACTAGAAGTTTCTTAATATGACAAATTTATGTGTGTTGTTTGTTTTGCATCATTTAAATGTTACTAATATTACTTGGGGTTGAATGTGTTATTTTGGAATGAATATGGAGAAATAATTTGTTGATGCATCAACAAAATAATCGTATGTAAATTTTTTATTTTTGCAACCTGTAATTTGCAATTAATTGATAATGAGCTCATATATTACATTCTCCCAACGATACAATTATCATAATAAGACTAGTTGTATTGAGATAAATATTGATCATCTTATAGAATGTTCATAACTATTATGTATTAACACTTATTTTATATTTTACCAACACATTATAAGTTCTCTTCATAGTAGTTGGTTTGTGGTCAGAAATCAAATATTTTCCATCAAAGATTTAGAAATTTACTATGTATATTGCTCCACCACAAGGTAATAAGATAGATCTTCAAAGAGATTATCTAATATGTTGGAATTGAATCTCAAGGGAAAGATTCATATTATGTTAATTTTAAACATATTGTCCCAACATACAGAAGAGAAAACATGAGGTCGGACAAAGAAATTAGTATGTGTCTCATCTTGATCTTCTATTTGATCATCACAAAAGATACCTTGAACCAAAAGTTCAAAGGATAATTTATATAGATATGTATATTAACTGACCAACATTCGGTAAAGAATGCTCCTATTATATTTGATTTTCTTGAAGGACAATCTATTACTACTAATAAATTTGAGATACAATTAAAACATGGTAGATAAGTTGGTTTCAAGGATACAAACTCCTCACATTATGATAGGAATAGAGACTTAAGATTATCATATATGTTAAGTCGAGCAGATGCAAATTTTAGCAAAATTTTTTCTAACATGATTAATATATTATTTCCTGAAGAAATTTAAGAACCTAAAAATTGTGACAATGATAAAATCTAAACATGATTAAAAACTACTGGAATCGAATAAGTATACGACAACAACATTAGTAACGCACATAATATATTAATTAAGAATGAGAATTTTTCAAATTGAAGTCTACAAACTCGAAATGATAAAGTTTAGATGATAAATATGAAAAGTTTGAACTAGCTACAAATACACTTGAACAATACATCAATTCCCAGCAAGAATTATATACCTAAAGTGTAATCTTAAAGACATAGCAATGGATATTTGCTTATAAAATAAGAACTATAAAAGTGAATTTTTCCAATGACTCATGGCGTATGATTCTTCGTAAGACTCACCACTGATTACGAAGAAATATATCTCTAGTGATGGATATAATAGTGTATGATAACACTTAGTATGTGTTTATCTTTGTTATCATTTGATAGTGCTACTTATATTTAAAGTCTCTAATAGACTCAATACGCTTAAAGCATATAAGTGGATTGTTTCTGTAGAACATAATGAGATTGTCTTAGTAAATCTATATGTAGCTACACTTGCTATATGTGTTTCTCTGTCAAAAAATATCTTTATTACATAATTTGTTGATTGAAATGGTGTTCTCCACATTAGGGAATGAATATTATCAATCAAAAAAATGATATCACTTATGACTTTCATCATCTTAATTTATGCATTAATGAACTAGAAATTTAAAATATTATTTATTTGCATAAAATTACAAATCGATTCTTTGACTGACTTCTATAGAGTTAGTCAATATAATATTCTTATTTAGATATATATCTCATCAGGACAAATATGAATTCTATAACCATATGATTTTGTTGCACGCTTGAAGTGTAGTTGATTTCTTAATTTTGAAAAAAAAAATCCTCAAAAGATAAAAGGATTTAATGATCAAGATATTATTCTTAAAGAATTTAGAAAAGCAAGTATTGTGATCAAAGTTTCAAAAAATCAACATTTTATTTTGATTGAAAATCTTGAAGATGTTTTATATGGACATAGCGCATAAAACATAGCGCATCAATGTTGATTGAGTTATTATACGTGATAAAGATCCTTTATATCTTTCAAAGGATATTGCAGAACTCTTTGATCCTGAAGTACCATAAATCTATAATATAGTGCATGATACATTTGTCTACATGCAAGTATCTATTTCAGTTATTCTTTACCCAATAAATTTTGAAATGGTATTAAGCATGTCATTTGATATCTCTTTGAGATAATTTATCGTGAATATTAAGAAAATCTAATTTTTATTAAGATGGATATATAAGTTATAAATTACATATATGATCCATACAAACTATGTTATTTACAAATATGTGTTGATTATAACAATAACGTCTTCAACTTATGTTAAAGAAATAAAAATTTGTGATGTTGATTGAGAATAGTGTAGTCATATTAATATTTTATTATATTTGAAATAAATATATATCCTCAAAAAACAAATTCTAACTTTATTGTTAGATGATAAGAAAGTTTAAAATATATCAAATAAAATATTATAAAGTATATTTTCATGAACTAATATTAATGTATAACAAATTCAATCATTTGATTCTTTGAAAATTTTATTTATTGAAACCTTACCGATAGCAACATTTGATTAGAAAGTATTGGTTAAGAAATCTCAAAAGATTATCTCATGAAAGGGAATAATAATGACATAAAGAATAGTATATTCTTTTTTCTTTCACTAGTCTTTTTTCATTGAAATTTTATTTACTAAGATTTTAATGAAGCATATTCTTTACGTAACGAATATTAAGGGAGAGTATTATGAATATATCAATTATGTGAATGTCTATTATCCCAAATATTAATTCATATTTAAGGTTATAGAATATGAAAAGTTAAGGGTTACAACCAAAGTTGTAACACTCATCCTCTATACACTACTAACTACATTACTTCTATAATCATAGAGAACATAAGAAATTATGAGATATAAGTTATGAGATGTAAGTTATGAAAGAAGCTTCTAACGACTTATGATAGAAATAGTCACTTCTAACTTTACAAATAAGAGCTTATAAAAGTGTAAATGCATAATAAAAATTTTCAATAACATTTTAATTTCTACAATTCTTATATTCTTTCTTTCTCCCTTTTGTTATAATTCAAAATTCTCTTCATTATTCTTTTATAATTAATTTTATGTCTACAACAACCGAATTTTACAACACAAACACATCATATCTCCAAGGACTAAACTTGCATATTCTACATGCAGTTAGGAATTTGAAATTCCAGCGAATTTTAAATTTCATCCTGCAAAATATTACCAATGACATTTTGAGGAAAGAAATGCTAGCAGTCAGATATTTATTTGGGATTTCCAAAGATTTTATCATGAAGGGCATAAATAAGCGTGTATTTTTTTTTTTTTTTTTTTGAAAAGAGGAACACAGACCGGCATGTACATATGAAAGTACATGAATCAGGTATTTTAGGTCAGCTGCCTAGGCTACCGTCCAACTGTACAATGTGTCACCCAAAGAAATGACAATCTCAAGTTCCTAAATAACAAAATGGATTTGAATCAAATCTTGCCAGAGGTCATTGAAGATAAAATTGTTTGAATAGATCAGTTCCTGATCACTAGATGCTGGAAGAAACAACTTGCATCCAAAGGCCGTTTTGACCCTCTAGCTACGAGACTGGTCCACCAGGATAGCCAAGAGAGCCACAAAAAAGGTATCTTTGAACAACCAACAAAACCAAATCTGAATTTCTACGCCAGGAGAATTGTGACATAGTGAAGCTGAGAAGAATATATTCACAGCAGTCATCCAATAAATTAGATTACAGTCTCAACTTGGATATTCTTATTTGATCTGGAATAACGGTAGACATGGCTGCATGTCTGATAAACCCTTGAGATCTGTACAGCATGTAGAGGAAGAAGATCAACAAGAAATTACGTTACATCAAACGAGAAATATAAAGAATCATGATAGGCGATTCACTTATTTCTCTGAGCTCTAGATTAGAGGCACAACGTTTTGATGCAAGCAAAGTAGGGTACAGGACCTGGCGGTTGGTTTCAAAACACTGATTTCCTAATGGTTGAATTAAAGAGTGGTGCTTGGGGATAAATACAGATCGAACAAGAAGAACCAAAGAGAAATCATAGGTTCATTCTGGCAAGAGAAAGGCAGGAAATACCAAAAACTATTAAACAAAACTACGCATTCAGCCACACACACAAAAAAAAAAAAAACCTTCTTTTCTAGGTGCATATGGATATACTTCATTTAGATGTTCCTCGAGTACTCAGTAAACCCTCAAAGCAAGCTAAAAAGAAGAGAGTGCAAAATAATATCCTAGTGTAATATGAAAGGAAAAGCATGCAGGTTATAACAGCCTTCCATTTTCCTTTTTTTGTTTTTTGGGTGACATAAGCTTGCAGGAATATATATTCAACAAACTTTTCTAAGTCCTTTTACCGTTTCTTGTTTCAAACTTCAAGGAGAAATCAAGGCAAAAGTGACCTTCTAGGACTTAACTAAAATAACAAAACCCTGCTTTGTTTTGGTGAGCTGGTTCTTTTATTATGGAGGAGGATGTGGAGGGGGGAGCACATAATTTTGATTTGAGTCATGCAATTATGAGACTAGAATGCTGTTTAACCTAAAACATATGCGAAACCACGAATCATAGTGGTTCATATTGCCAATTAGAAAAGGGCAAAGATACATGCTACCACAAGAAACCTAAATGAACATAGAACATCTCACATTCAAGAAGTCAAAGTTCAAACAAATTAACATTCTGATATCAAGTTATCATCGTCGCATTATTAATTATAGCCAAGGGGGTTGGTAGAAGCCTGGAAGAGGAAACCCAGAGGGAAATGGAAAGATTACTAGACCAGAATAAGAAAAGGGCAACGGAACAAGAAGGAAAGCGTGCTGGATGTGGGAAATTGATAAAGGCTAGAGTGCGAAAGAAAAAAAGAAAAGAAAAACTTTCCAGTACAGGAGATTATTAAGCATATTATTTATGCGTCAAACTTCTGAGAAATAGCTTTTCTTCTGAATCAGGTACATAAACACGGCCCCTGCTTTATTAATAGAACACCCAGCTATGCCGTTGACTCTAGATTAGAGGAGAACAGAACAAGAAGCACGCGAGAGAAAGATGAAAGCCACTGCAATGCGTGCCTGCTGCATCTTTCTTTTCCAAGGTCAGCCTTGCCCTGCCCTGGAACACAATAGCAAAACATTAAAAATGAAGCATATACCTTCATCTCTTTCAACTTGTGCGAACAAAGCTAAGCTGGGCCAAATAATTGCTCTCTGCAAAATCATGCAATGTGCGATGTACTCGTGGCCCAACACCATCATGTTTACACAACTCTTCCTCTAATAGCCTTCTCTGGGCATCTGCATCCTGCAAAGACTATTGAAAGAGCAGCAGGACTAAGAGAATAACAAGCATAAATAAGATTTGGGTCAAAGCAATCCATGTAGGGAATACTACATATAACAGCAAGCATTCAGAATAGCAATATATCTGGTCGCTTGAGACATGAGATAGTTTATTAGGAAAGCAATTTCACAATATCCAGGATAGGCATAATTCTACCACTGCAGAAAGATTGCAGAAAACAAACCATACTTAATACTCATAAGAAAGGCTACTAGCAGCAGTCCTCAACAATATAAAAAAACATAAAAATTCACAAACAGGCACCAGCCAATTTAGGTCCACTTATTAAGAGAATATAAATGTGGTCCCCTCAAGATCCATAATGGTAACAAGAATATATATTGGGTATTTTGAGTATCAAAGCATGCTTTTGTTTCAGTGGCAAGGTGGTTGAAACCGTAGTTCTATGACCTTAAGGACTCGCAAAACCGTGAAACTATCAAAAGCTTAATTCAGATTTAAGCAAAATCTGGTGGCGTCAGCATTGCTTCGAACAGTATTTCATGTGGAGCAAGATGTAAGAATCTTATTTAAGAATCTTATTTAAAGGAAGGGAATCATCTGAACCAGAAGATATCCTTACCCATGTATTAATTACACGACCTTGACTATCAAAGTACTCTGGGATAATTGTATAAGAAGCATTTTAAGCAAAGCTCTCCTACAAACCAATATTTCCCCAGCTCGGGAGAGAGATGCAGCAAGCTTTTCTTTCACTTTCAGATTGAAATTCCCTTAACTATCCTGGAACTACGAGTGAGTGTCACTTGACCCCATCAATATTTGTGAAATGAGATTTTATAGGAACTAGTCATCACCAACCTATCATAACTAGGAGTTGATGATGCATATCTTATCTTATGCCATTACTTTGGGATTTGACTTTGAAACTATGACTATTACTTAGATGGCTTAATTAATCAATCAATGAACAGTATATTCTGTGCATTTCAATTTTTTTTTCACAAAAGATTCTCGAATTTTTTGTGAGGAATTAAATTTTTGCAAGAAATTAGTAAAGATTACACATAATTAAGTTTGAAAATCAGTATTTGAATACAAAATGAAATTTTGAAAAGTAGCATTCTTTTAACACTGAGAAGAGGAAAATTCAAAAGAGGGAACAAAACAGAAAGCATTTTTTGGGAAGGTGGGGGTTCAAGAAGAGGATTTACCAAGAAAACCAAAGGGTAAAAATAGAAATTTTCAAAACAAAGGCAGTGACAGTCTGCTCTTCCACTGGCATACAGTGCAAGATTTTCATAGAAACTTCGACAGTGCAGACTGATTCCACCACGCCCAAATTTTACAAGTTGGAAAACACACACAAATGTACAAGGTTCTTTCCCTTAATGCAACATTACAAGTATCAGAAAGCAATGCAATTTGATTACCTGAAAACTTCTTGTTCCTTTTTAACAAGCTGTGTATCCTAAACTGCGTGTTTAAACTAACATAATCATTTTATAGTAACAAATGTTTTCCTGCCAGCACATTTTTGGAAAACATCTTCTAAATCCTGTGTTTCTGACTTCAAATTTGCCCTACAAACTTCTTTCAATTTCCCCCAAAAGTCGCATCTTGACTCCTGATTTTTTCTAAAGGATAGCAAAGTTCCATTTACTGCCTACATAATTCATAAATTAATAATTGCACATGTCCTCCAGCACCATTCCTGAATCCTAAAATTCTTGTAAGTTGGCCGATATGCCCTCCTCTTTGCATCAAGTGGAATGGCCTGAATTTTAAATTCTACTGAAATAGAGAATCTGATGTTTCAAAACAAATTATCCAAAACTGGCACAAAAATCCATATGGCGTAGGTCCTAAAATCACAGTTGATTCATGCTTCCTCAGAAATTTTTAGATGTTATTGTAATTTTAGAAAAGAGACCCGAGTTCAACAATTTGATGAAGCAGGATCATTAATTGAAATATAACTAGGAGACGCAATGAAGAAAGTTGGGGAAGCAAAAAGAGATTAAACCAATCAGTAAAGTTCATTTTTAATTTATGAAAGATTATAGGAAACAAACATCTTTTCAAAAGTTATATTCTCTTCTTCATTATCAATCTTCAATAATCTAGAACTCCAAGATTGATATATAGGCCTCAAACATCCTTAATTTTTAATAGGAAGTTGCCACATTACAAAAAGTTCAGGTTTCCAACATTCAGAATCAGCCATGTCTGGCTCAAGTTAGACTGCAAATTATCCTCGTTTTCGGACATTAAAATTTACAATTTTATCTAGAAGAGAAAAGAAATGCCTATTTTAGTACTAATTTTCAACACTGGCAATTCATAGGGATTGCTCTCAGGCGTCCAATTCAATTCAATTGAAGACCATGAAGAAGTCTGATCAGATAAAGAATCAGGCCTGACTGGTTTCCATCTCATCAAACACAAATAGTCAATCCCTCTCCTACTATAGAGGGGCCTACTTGTTATGTGTAACTGTACTTTCCCCTTAAATCCAGCTAAAAGCAGAGAAAAAATAGAGATAGAAAAACAAAAACGTCAAAATATCTCAATACCTCTAAGAATTTCAACATCTGTTCTTCAATTGTGCCTTTCATTGCAAGTATTTCCACCCGAATAGGACGTCTAGCACCCATTCTATGAGCACGACTTATAACTTGTTCCTCCATGCTGATCAATATTCCAAACCAAAGCAAGTCAGTAAGCATTGAATCATCATGACTACTGACTAATCTAATTGAATAGATTACAAATGAGATCTGGAATTTAACAGAGAGATACGGTTTAGCCTCATAAACCAAGTAGCACAACTAGCAATAATCCGTAAGTGTGTCATGGTAAGATTGGATATATATTTTCTTCTTGAAACAGTCAATTATCGATTTCATCTACACATTAATCTTATTAGCAGCACTCACCTTTTGTCCCAAATAGGTTCTGTGAGATAGACATGTGTCACAAAACTCAAATCAAGACCTAAAGCTGCACTTCCGTCCATCAGAAGCGCAGTACAGTTAACATCATTCTGGAAAGCCTCAAGAGATTTCCCCTGAACAAATGCAGAAAGCAATATCTCATTATTTTTGCTCAAAAATAGATACAGAAAAAGGTGGCAGAAATGGGAATTTTTGGGAGCCATGCCTTTTTGTAAGAATGCAATGGACTGTACAGTGCAGCAAACTGGATTCTCGCCTTAGTCAACTGGCAGAAGAAGAACTTCAAGCTCCATAAAATTGAAGTGCACAAGGAAGGTGAGAAGGAAAATACAAAATATGAAGTCTACCTGCTGTTCTATAACATTTATATGCTCAAGAAACTGAGAAAATATGATAACTTTGTCCGGAAGTGCCTGGCTTGATGGGTTTCCAGACCCCTTGTATCTCTCCAGATGTAAAGATTTGTAAGAATTATATCTCTGGAGTTCATCACTATTCTTGATCCAAGGTTCATCATATGAATAGGCAATCCTTCTATTAGCTTCTTGTAATTCTTTTAACCGATCCACAAGATAAGAAACCTTGCTGCTAGATGTTGACTCCCAATCAGGATTCCAGTTATCCTGTACCAAAAAAAGAATAAGTATCCTCAACAAAAGGGGAGACGCTAAAGGAAGGACATTTCAAGCTTAAAGAATAAGCCCACCTGTTTATACGATGGCTGCAATTCAATGAGATCTTTTGGAACAGGCCACTTTGGCTTTGGATTTTCAGGACGGGTTAGTATTTCAGGACTCTGCATCTCATACAGTTTACCACATCCAGGAAATGCACACCTTCGACTGTCCAAAGCAACACAATCCAGACACAAAAGATGCCTGCAAGGTGTTATGATAGGCAAACGACACCATTCTGTACATCTGTTATAAAATATGGAAAGAACCAATCAGAACATCATCTTATGCTGAAATCAAGAAAAGAAAGCTATGCCAATATCATACCTCATACAACTGCCACCATAGAGAAGGTTATATCTTATTAGAGCATGCTCCTGCGAAATGGTTTCCAGACCATTCTGCCCTAAGATATCCATAGTTTCCTGGATATCTTGGCCAGCATCTCTTACTCGGATGTGTCCAGCAACACAACAGGATAACCTTAAATTTCTAATAGCATCACTCCGGGGTTTCCATTGTTTTGGATTTAGTAAACTCTCAACATGAGAAGGATCATTCCAGTCCGCCAATAAAATATTACGCCTGACTGTTTCTACCAATTCATTGTAACTTTTTGCATGTTCTCCAGTGAAATCTATAAATTTCACCACCTTGTTGCAAGCAGGAATAGTCTCCAAATCTACTTTTTTTGCACTAATCATGCACCTATGAAGCACCTGCAACAATCGTGACCTTCCTTCTTCCATCTCAAACTCAAATGGCCTGAGTACACCATCCTCCCAAGATTTTTGGTTTAACCCATAAGCTTCTTCATGAAGGAACTTAAGCATGGGTTGAAGGTGAGAAAGCTGACTGTTTGGAGTATTAGGAGTTGGTGTTCCTGTTAATACCCAGCGGCGAGAAGCTTTGAGAAAAACAGCCATTTGTAATTTGTTTGTCAAATTGAGACTTGAGCCCAAGGTATGCCCTTCATCCAACATCACTCGTAACCAATGCACCTGCATCAGTGCACTTCTCTTCTTGGGGCTCCACTCAGCACTCAATCGATTGAAAGTAGTTATAACAACATCATAATCCCAAGCTAGATGATGTGGGGAAAGCCTTTTCTGATCTGTCCACACAAAAACCCTCAGCTGTCCTGGTTTAACATGCTTTTCAATCTGAGTTTTCCAATGTTGGACAAGATTTGCAGGGACAACAATCAATGTCGCTCTCGATAAATAGAGCCTCAATGAATCCAATGGCTCACAAAGAGCAATTCTGAGGGCATCCAAATCAAAGGTAAGGTTCAAAAGAGGTTCTGGGTAATACCACTTTGTGACATGCTTTTCTACCTTCTTAATGAGACCAAATGCTTGAAATATTTTGTGATATGCTTGGGGCTGATCTGCAATACCAAGTTCTGCAACAGGATGTGCCAATCCAAGTGTTTCCATTTCCAAAAGCTTCTCAGCCGGAAGCTTAACTAACCAAGTCAATACCTTCTTAGTTACAGAGTCTATTTGGGCATAATGCTCCTTTAGCACACTAGTGAAAAATAAGATATTCTCTTTCAGGCCTCCAGGAGTTCCCTTGATATGAAATCCATGTAAATATTTGATGGACTCATAATCCCCAGATTCTTCAGGGGCACTACAGCTTTGATGCAAGGGATCTGTAGTATTCATACTACAAAACCATGCTCTGGAAGTCTCCGCTGCATTTGCATCCGCAAGCTTCCGCCACTTGCAACAAGCATCACATTGGATCCAAGTTTCGTTTTGTTCAAAGAGCTTTGCATATAGAATTTTCGGTTTCTTCCCTTTATGTGATCCATCTGAAGGATGCTTTCTTTTGCTTGCACTATTCCTAAGTCTTTCTTCAGCTGCAAAGGCAGAAGCTTCATCATATGCATTGAGAAGATTTCTCCTAGCATGGCACGTGTTGGAAGGACGTAAAAAGCATCTTCTGGGAGTCGCATGTGGAACTTTATGTGATTCTATTCCATTGTCAGGAAATGTTATAGCAGATCTTGCAGTTTGTTCATCAGAAACCAAAAAAGTGTCTTGTTTAGGAGTCGAGAAATATGTATTCTTCCTTGGAGTAAGCTGATCAGGCCAGAACAGCCCCCTTCGCGGATTTGAACCAACAACTCTACTATGAGATAAAGCCCCATCACTACACTTATTTTGACTTGTAAGCTCATAATAACCACATCTTTGATCAGTATTATGTGTACACCAGATAACTTCCACCCCATCTGGGGGATCTGCCAATGTTCCTTGTGTCTTTAGAATAAGAGATAGAGCAGTAATAGTCTTACCCAATCCAGGCTCATCACAAAACATTCCCCCACGGAAATCCTTAACTGTGGGGACAACCCCAGTCACTATTTCACCAGAAACAGAGTTGACATAGAAGGCAAACCCATCTTCGGTAATGAAATTCATGTACAAAGGATGTTGTAATACTTCAGAGTTCCGCTCACGTACTAACATCCACTCAACTGCTCCCTGTTGATGAGGAAAAAGTTTGAGTTTCATGCATGGCATGATTGGTGCAGCCAATGATCGTAAATGATGACACGTCAAAGCAACCCTGACAAGGTCAACAGGGCGAAGTGCAGTTAGAATACTGATCAATATATCATCTGGAACCAACCAAATACCGGATTCACAAGAAGCCTCGGCTGGACTTATTTTTGAAAAGTGAGGATTTCCCTTCTTTGTCACACTTGGTATGCTCTTAAATATTTCATGAAGATCAAACAACTTTCTTCTAGAAGCTTCGGGGCAGCAGGAATGGACTTTGCATCCAATAACATGACAGTCAGAAAGATTCCAAATCCCAGAATTATCTTGAAGATTATGACTAAAAGACGTAAGCATTGATCTTCTAGCATTCCAGTTGCAACTGCAAAGGAAATGCATCATACATTAACACAAGCAACATGCGAAAAGTGTGAGCAAAATAAGAGCATTACAGTATCGTCCTAGGACAAATTTCTAAACAGCCAGATTCTGGACTCAGGATAAAAACAGCTTAAACTGATTACAGATATTACATGTTAGAAATTACTACTAATGTTACGTAGCCAGCTTAATTAATTACTTTTATAAACTACCATGCATTCTAATTAGTTAAAGATTCTCCCCCTACATTGGTTGTTCAAGAAAAAAGAATCACTTAGTTTTCTTGAATAGAGCCAAACAGGTCAAAAATATATTTTTTGTCAAACTTAAACATCAGAGTCACAAATCTGCCTGGCAAATATATATTTTTTTTTTTGGGATTGTACGACTAGTTTTCTTGAATAGAGCCAAACAGGTCATAAAATATATTTTTGTCAAACTTAAACATCAGTCACAAATCTGCCTGGAAATTTATTTTTTTTTTTTGGATTGTACGACTATTTCTAAAGATTATTTTCAAACTTAAAGAACGCGTCTCATTATATATGAGGTATCTACTTTGACAGCAAAGTTTGATCTTATGACATGTCTAAGTGCCATTTAATAAAACTTAAGTTCTGAATTCTAAAATTTGAAGACTGAATATGAATCCCAGAATTTGAATTTGCAGTTAACATGTGGTTATATATCACTGAACTATGAACTTTAAAATTTTCATATTTTCTTTTTTTGCTTGAAAATGTTGAAAAGAGAGTTTTTTGTTCAACTTTCATAACCTTTGGAAATATTGAAATTGATAAAAAATAAAATTTTAAACAATTTTTTGTCAACAAAGATTTAATTTTTAGTAATAGCATAATTTTTAATTTTTAATTTATAGTAGTTATTAAAAATTAAAAATTTTTTAAAATATATGCTGAAATATTAATAATTTTTTATTCTAATGGAAAAATATTATATTTTATTATGATTTTTATTTTGAAATGTTTATTCGTAATTTTTTTTAAATCTGGAATATATATAAAAGAATATAGTGATTGGATAAGTAATCAATTCAGATTTCAGATTTAAGTTAATTTGAATTCACTGAAAATTTATAAATGCAATTAAACAGGTCTCAAATAATTAAGTCATTCGCAAAATTTGTCATCAAACACACTTAAAAGATTAAGTACTTAATATCATCTATTATCAAACACACTTAATTGTGTAAGTGCTTAATCAATTAATTTTAAGCACTTAATTGAATTATCAAACAGGCCCTAAGAGGATATATTAGTGATATGCCTGCCAACGTATGAAGAATAATTCTTGCATGGATGTCATAACAAGGCATTAGAAGATTGTACTGGATCTCTTCAAAGAAGTCTATGCTAACACATTACCTATTGACAACTGTCCCCTTAACAGGCTCTTTAAAATCTGCTTAATTTAGCCTTTTTGCTTAAGTTGTTTAAGCTATTCTTTTCCTTGCCCTTGGGCTTCAAAAACCAAGAAACTGATATAAGGCACCTACAGGATGTCTTTCAAACAGGTGCTACTCATTTAAATTTGACGGCAATAACATCCTTCGAAACTTACACTCTTCCCCGATGATTTGTTTATTTGTATCCCTATCACAATCTTAGCACATGCAAGCAAGCCTACTGGGATGCAGGGGGTCTATTAAAATCCAAACAAACAACTTCACTACCAACATCCAAATCACTATCCAATGTCGTTAATGGCTACTTAAGCCAATAAGTATAAACAATTCACCTTTCCAATGCAAGAATTGCATTCTCACAATATATATCATAATCATCACATAAACACAGAACACTGAACGTGGAAAACATTAGAAACAAAAGTTGTTCCTATTTCCATAATCATACGTCTATTATGCATTGCGGTTGAAAAAGCAAGTTAATCACATGATATAATTATCATGTGTGGTTATGTTTGTGTATTTATGCAGGCTTTAGCCATTGCTCATTCACCCAAATAATCATATAGCAGGAATAGTTAATTACAAATTATAAATTCACCATCATATCCCTTAAATACATAGAGATTCTAATTAATGCATAAAGCAAAATTGAAAACTTTGTTTGCAATAGGAATGTTGTTGGTCACGTTCAAATATCTTTGTGTATGTACCCTGTTGATTTTGCATATGTTGCAAATATGTTTTGACCAAAATTCACATGTACAAATACAACACATGCAACTGTGAGTAAGTAACTTCTTCATACACTATAGACTTCATGATTGCAGTGTTTGTTTTATCTAGCATAAATATCAGTACTCATTTAGCTTTTGCTATGTAAAGTTTGTTATATCATATAATTTCAGAGTCAAGATACACGTAAAGTATAAAGTACATGATTTATACACGTAGTAACTATACAGAATTACACCCATATGTACTGATATATTTTGCATTTAATCCATCATGATAGCAGGATTTGAATTTCAACATTATTTTCTATATGCCCTTCGTGCCTATAAATGAAAAAGGTCCCTGATTTCCATGCAAAAGAATTTTGAGATTTCAGAAAAATAAACCGTTCAGATTCAATTCTAATAGAACAATAGCCCAAAACTCACAAATTCTACTGTCTTTCTAAAACCTCAGTAATCTAAAAGCATGAACATGAATTGAAACCATTGGATTTGGCGCAATGTTCGCCGCAAGAGCTCAGCCACAAAATACTATACACATTGGAGCTAAATTGGTCAAATTCAATTACATAATGGAAGCAAGCAAAAGTGGGGCACCAAAGGCAAAAGAAGAATCAGCAAACAAGCATACTCTCTGAAGAGTCAGCCTTCGAATACAGTAAAGTTCTTGACTTTATAGAAAGTACGAACCTCAAGTGCTTCAGGAGAGCGGCGGCGGCGGCGGCGGCGGACTTAGGGAACTGCCAGCCGGACCACAATGCAATGGGCAAATAGACATCCACCAGCACTATAACTCTCACGTCTTCCCCATCTTTGCCTTGCCGCCGAGAAACCCCAACGACACTAGCAACAATGCTCAGGCAGCGGTGCGTGATCAACGTGTGCAACTGCCTCACCACGTTTAAGCTCCCAATTTTGCCCCATTTTTTCCTCCACAAGGCCGAACCCGAGCCTTCGCGGTTCTCTTTCGGGGTTGAATTGACGGGCAGCAATACTACGTCGCTTTCCGAAACAAAGTGAGCCTCCGAACCATTACCGGCGGTGTGCAAACGCGAATTGATGGGAACGGCGTGATGATCATGCGGAGGCCGAACTGTAACAACCGTACAGAGATAACCACAGAGCTTATGATCCGAAATTGAATCGCAATGAATATTGCTCATTGGTGAATCATCGAATAGCAGGAACTTTTGCGTTGCTCGGTGAACTTTAGGGCTTCAAATCAATAGCTTGAACGGGATTGGGGAGCTGAGACTAGGACTCGGAGCCAGTGGAGCAGAGGTAGAATATAATGACGTCGGGCGGTGGGAGTTGTGTATTGACGAAATTGCCCTAAACTTAATTAAGGAAAGAATCCTCCGTTGCCGGGATTGCTGTAATTTGAGTTCATGAACTGAAGAAAAGGATATTGTTTTCTAGCGCGAAACTGCGGACGGAAGGAGTGTTCTTGTCTTGCTTAGGCGGACCCTTAGATCTTTTCCTCTAATATCTTCGCCATATATATATATTTTTAAATTTGAATATATATAATCAAAATTTTTTATTTTTTTATTATTCATTCTTTTAACTCTTTTTTTAATTTTTTTCAAACTTAACAACTATTGAAACTTAAATCTACAAAAAGTTATATCAAATTTGTACGAAAGAATATTAATTTTTTAAACTGTATTTATTTTTCTACGTTTGTATAACCAAAGTAGTTAACTTTTTTATTTTTTATCTTTAATAGTTAATTAAATTATTTTTAAAGGTAAATCATTTTTAATTATTCTTTAATTTGTAAAGAAAAATTGATTTTAAATACTGTGAAAAATCGTAGCAGTTGAATACACAGTCGAAACCCAATAACGACCTCAACTAGACAGTAGGCATCTAAGAGGACAATCTTAAGCAAGCACAACACAAGTGACACTCCTGATTCAAACACGTTTACGTTGCCCGCAGAGTCACCGACAACAACATGCTTGCGAGTTCTTCACATCAGTTCAAACCTCCAATGCCATTTGGTTGTCTAGATTGTTTGGGTCCTTCACTTGTTGAAGATCCGTCTCTTTCAACACAAGGTGGTGTGTGGTTGCTGTTGTTGCAAGGCGCAGGATGTCTTGAACGACGAGCATAATACAAGTGATATTCTTGATTCAAACTCATTTACGTTGCCTGCAGAGTCACCTGCAACAACATGCTTGCGATTTCTTCACAATAGTTCATGAAATACCTAAGAGAGAGAGGGGTAAATTAGGTATTTGGCTAATTTTTTGCAAATTCAGTCCTTTTATAATTCTAAGCAAAAAACAGATTGTATGTGCTTGATTCAATAGAAGAGTAAGACAATTAATAGCAAAACAGTAGAGCAATATAAGAACAAGGAACACAAGCTATTTATAGTGGTTCGATCTCTTCAAGATCTACATCCACTACCTTAAGCCTACACTTAAGGATTTCAAACAATCTACTATAAGCTCAAATCTACAAATTACACAAGAGGCTCACCACACAATGGTTTTACACTCACAACCTCTTTTAGTAATTATACAAACAAGGTTCACCCTTTCCCAAGGATTTTCTATCTAAAGACAACCTAAAGACTAATCTAATCCAAGGCTCACCCACTCACAGGTTTTACACAACAACCTTGATTAATCTAGTCTATGGCTCACCCTTATCAAAAGGATTTTATGTCACAAGATAACCTTGCAATGAGCTAGTAGAAAAACACAGTTTAATAGAGAAGGAAGAATGTGTAAATGTTACCACTTGTTGGTAGATGTTTACACAATGTTGCACCTTTACACTTTGTTGTCTTTGGAATCTTGAATGATCAATTGAAAGCACAAGACAAGAGAGAGTTTGAAATGTTTGCTAAAGGCTTTGGGATGTTTAGAGTTCACAAGAATTCAAAACTTACAAAAAATCTGAAGTTTATAGCTTTTATAGATGTGAAAATTCAAATGCAACAGCTATAAAACGGCTAGTAACGGCTAGTTTCAGAGAAGTTCGGACGTCCGAACTTCATGCCATGCGTCTGAACATTACTGTGCCAAGTTGTCTGGAAACGTTCGGACGTCCGAACTTTTCCTTATGCATCCGAACTTGCGTCCGAAATTCTCTGGAAAAACAGTGACCATGCTATCAGAGAAATTTTGGACGTCCGAACTTTACTCCATGCGTCCGAACTTCTCTGGAAACACAGTAACCATTTCCAAAGTTTGGATGACCAAACTTGCATCCAAACTTATCAAATTTAGTCAAATCTTTTGAAAATCATTGTTAATAACATTGAAAACGTTTTGCATGAATGGACACATCATTTAGGCACATTTAAACACAAAAACCGTTACAAAAACATTTTGATCATACAAAAGTTTCTTAAGATCATTTGAGATTTCAAAAACCTACTTGTTATCACAAAGTTTATTGAAAACCATTTTAAAAACAAGTTTTGTGCTCTCTCATGCATTCAACTGATTCCAAGACATACAAGTATAGATTTTACAGAAAAATACCTATTTAGTATAAGAACTCTACACTCTAAGTCTTCAATGCCTTCAATCATCTTGAACATACTCTTCAATCTTCAATCACCTTTGGTATAGTTGAGTTGTTCTTGCATTGTGACTCCAAGGCAATAAGACTTCATGCTTCTCAATCTATCAATCCTATCACTAAACATACAAGTACATTAGTTCTCATCAATGTTTGCCATTATTCAAAACTAATCATAACTACATGATTTGCCCTTAGGGCTAATAGTTCAAACTTCCAATACCATCTGGTTGTTGAGGTGTCTCGAACGTAAGACGAATGGCAGACGAGGTGTCTCGAACGACTGGCATAATTCAATTGACATTCCTGATTCAAACTCGTTTACGTTGCCTGCAGAGTCACTAACAACAACATGCTTGCAATTTCTTCATAGCAGATCAAACCTCTATTGCCATATGGTTGTTGAGGTTGTCTGGGTCCTTCACTTGCTAATGATTCGCCTCTTTCAAGACAAGGTGCTGTGGCTACTATTGTTGTAGGTAGTACTGTCCGCTTTGCCCGTGAGCTGTCCCATACCTCTATTGGTGTGTGCACCTAATTACATAGACTGGTACTTGTAGAGCACACTTCCGGGGATATAGAATCCAGACCATTTCCCAAAAGCCATAGCCCATCCTGACCTAGTAGTTGTCAAGGACACAATGGTGCATAGGATAGGTCTCCGCCTTCTTTTTGTTTAGGCATGCAAAGATAGTTCTAACAATTTTTTAATAATGTTTTTTGCAGAGGTTTGACATGATACATCTTCTTGTTTTGATTGAGAATGACCCACCATGGATGAAACTAGACCAAATACGCATTGTCATACTAGAAGTAGGTTAGATCACTTGTGAAAGGTTGAGGACGCTCATCAATTGACTGGCTAGGGGCTTTCGATCTTGTGGCACTTTGTTTCATTTTTTCGCCGATGACCACGTATCATTGCATTCTTTATCTTATCATTAATAGAGAGTTTTATTATTGAATCGTTAACTTTTCATCTTTAACTACTATATCAATTATGTTACAATAACATATAATAATATTCACATTTTATTTTATTAATAATATTAAACAAAATAGACTTAAACAAATAAAATAACTTGAATATTTATGAGTTCTGCTAAGGTTGGTAGAACACACCGAGTAGTTCGGCTCAGATGAGCCTCCGATGAGTTCTACCAATCTCAGTGGAACTCACACTGGGGTTTTGCCAATTTATGCTGGGGCTCTTCTTGGTGTTCTGCCATAATGGGCGAGACGTTGGTTATAGAGATAGAGAGGGAAATGGGATTAGTTAGAGAGAGCAATTTAAAAGAAAATGATTAGTTGTTAGACTATATATAATAAAAATCTGTCTATAGTAAACATGAATATATTCCGGTCTTCTCTTTATTTATTTAGGTGTTGTTGTCTACTGTGTGATTATATTTCATATTAACATTTTTTTCTCTATTTAGAATCTAAAATTCTCTCTAAAATTTACACAATTTTTTATGTTTTTAAATGTTTGAACACAAGGTACAATAATTTGTGAGGAAACATTAGTAGGACAAGAAGCATTAGATTTATCCCTACCACTGTTTGCGGGGATTTATGAATAAGACCCCACCAGTGATGGTGAGGGACCTGTCTCAAGGCCCTTTCTAGCTAGGCCTGTGTAACAGTTATCACAGTTGATGCAAGCAAGACTATGGACTGCCATGATGGATTAGACGTGTCCAATAAACACTAATTATACCAGTTGGACCTATGACCAGAGGTAGGGCTAAGACACTCCAAGAGGTCTTGTTTGCGTATGTAGGCTAACATTTGAAAAGGATAGACCTAGCCAAACCTATTGGAGGAGAGTTAGTTGTGCTATAGCCCAACTTGATCCATTTGTCTCAAATACTTGGGCCGCATGATCTTGACACTTAAATGCTATGGAGTTGGCTTAAGTCCAAGAGGGAGTGATGTATGCAATGACATCGTAATAGAGTATGATGTAAGCCATGATGTCATAGTATAGTATGAGGTAAGCAATAACGTCATAATAGAATGTGATGTAAGCCATGATGTCATAGTATAGTATGAGGTAAGCAATGACATCATAGGGCAATGTGATGTAAGCAATGATATCATGTTGTATTCTAAAGTCTTCCTAAGAGTTCTATATAAACTCCTAGCTTGTAAGGTTGAGAGGACAAGATTTTGGAGTCATTTTTAGAGAGGGGCTGCCGCCACCTTGAGAGGTTAGAATTCCTTTTGTTCTTGTTACACAAAGAACTACTCTTCACTTATCAATTAAGATTTTCGATTGTGGCGTGTAAGTGTTCTTTTTGTTCATTAAATTCTAATTATCGGGATTGGTTAGAACAAGTTTCTAAGAGGTGTCGTAGGGATTTAATTATCTTGTGTGTTTGGTCATAAACTTGTTTTCAGAAAGTCAGACTTTCTTGTTCCAAAACCGAAAATACATCCTTTACTTTCTTGTTCCAAAACCGAAAATACATCCTTTACATCTTCTCTTCCGCGGAAAGCGCGTTAAAAAGTGATACTAATAAGTGGATCATTTTCAATTAAATCATAATATGTACATGTTTTGTGCAAAATACATGTATTAGTTCAATTTGTTAATGTATATGTTAATGCTATGCTAGTGTTGTAATAATACAATGTTAGTGCATTTTAGGTTGACGTTATGTTAATGTTAATTATATTTATTAATGCTGCATTAATAAATTTAATTAAACTATAAATAATATGTTAATAATCATGTCAGGTAATTAAATAGCCTTATTAATAAATATAATTAAACTATAAATAATATGTTAATAATCATGTCAGGTAATTAAATAGCCTTATTAGTCATACATATGTTTCAAATAAATAGAAGTTGTAGTATGTAATAGAATTATTGAGGGTCCAGAAGAATAGATAGTTAAACAAAGAAAGTAAGAGAGGAAATTTAAAGAGAGTGTTTATCTTCTCTTGTATTCTATAATCTTTCTTCCATATGGAGTAGTGGTTGCAAGTACTGTATCAATCGTACAGAACCGGAGCTAGTGTGCTTTGGTTGCAATTTGTAAAAACTAAGCAGAAAAATATGCATTGGTGGAGGGCACAGGAACAGTATCATTTAATCGAAGTGGGTACTTTGGTTGCAATTATTGAATTGAGACAAAATTAGCGCGAGAGATAGAGTGGCATTGGTTATAATTATTATTTTACTAGATTATAATTTTATATTAATGTTATTAATATAGAATTATTATTATTATTTAATTTTTTATTAGTATTGGTATTATTTATGATTATTATTGGTATTATTGTTGTTATTATTATTTATTAATATTTTTGTTTACTAATTTTATTATTAAATATTATAATAATAATAATATTATTATTAGTTGTTATTAATGTTATCAGTAGGTTTATTATTCTATTTGTTATCATTATTATTTATTATTATTTGTGTTATTATTAGCGGCATATGGTATATACCATTGTTATTTATTTTGCTTCTTATTATTATTATTATTTTATTTTAATTATTATTAGTTTTAATTAGATGTACATTAAATATAAATTATATTATACTATTTTCATCCCCAAATGAGCGGTTCAAATTGTATTAAAAAATACACACCTGACATTAATGCCAGGATTCTCTCGTTTCAAAGTATCCATACTCGGCTTCGACTGAATGTGACATCTCATCAATTGTTTTATGATGCATAACTCAGTCTTGGATATCTCAACACTAATGTGTGCCTCTCAAAATATTCCCCCAACTCGTGCTTGTACCTCCCATCTCTAACAGTCAATGTACATGCATATGGATGCAGTTAAGTGTCTTTTATTTGAAATGGGCAACCACACTTTTTCATATCAATTGGTTTCCTAGATTTGCTTTGCATCTCATCTATAATATCATGAGGGTACACTCTTCCCCCTCGCTCAATCATGATGGTACACTCTTTTTTTTTCATCTTGGATTCTCATTTTTCTTGCTAAGAGAAAATATTTGATTTGAATAATAGCTCAAGTATATGCTAATTATACCAAAAGTTACACAAAAGAGCCTTTCATAGAGTTTTGGGTTCGTAAGGGTTAAACTGTAAATAACTAAAATATAGAGATTAATTGTAAACAATAGAATATCAAAAAAGACGTAAAATAAAAATTGGACATGTTGGTTGAAGCAAATCAGGCACCAAATTCTTGACGATAGGATGAGGACGACATTGGTTCTAATTCAAATTAGGTGTCCAAAACCTTTTATATTCGTAGATTGACTCCAGAGTTACATCAGGTGCTAGATTGACCCTATCAAGCACCAATTTTGTCTCTATTTTGCAATTTAACACAATGATTGTGGTTCTTTCATCCTTTAAGTGATCTCCAAGATCAATGATTAGCAAATTAAGTGTTTTAAGCTCAAATTTCTCAACATTAGATGCCTTTGAACTCAAATTGTCTATACATCTTTGCAACATTTCTTTGAATCTTTTCACACGTGCCCTAGTAATTGGACCACTAGGAAGTTGCAGTAAATCCTTGGACGTTATGACATCCTAAATCATATAATCCCCCCCATCTTTTAATCCTCATAACCTACATAAAAGGGAGTTAAATCAATGTTAAACAACATTAAAGATAGCACTAACTCCATACTTACTTGGAAGATCAATTTTGTAGGCATTATTATTGATCTTCTCAAGTACTTGGAATGAACTATCGCCTCTTAGGTCAACCTTGGATTTTATTTGATTAGGAAATCATTTCTTCCTTAGATAAACCTAAACCCAATCTCTAGGTTCAAACGTGATTTTGCATCTTCTCTTGTTGACTTAGAAGCAATAGCCTAATTCCTTTTGTCAATTTATTGCGCCACCTCTTCGTGTAAATTACGAACAAATTCTACTTTTTTTTCCTTTCAAGACTAAGCTTAACATCCACATAAATGTATTAGATCCAAAAGTGTGAGTGGATTAAACACATAAACATCTTTAATGGGTGAATAATCAATAGTAGAATGAACACTTCGATTATTGCAACTCAATGTATGGAAAACATTCTTCCTAAATTTTCAAATTCTTTATATAAGTGCCCTTAATAATTGAGTAAGAGTTCTGTTGATGAGTTCAAATTGACCATCTATTTTTGGATGACAAGTAGTAGAGAACAGAAGTTTTTTTTCCAAGTTTTCCAATCTCCCAAAAGTGACTAAATAATTTGACATCTCTATCATACACAATGGTTTTTAGAATACCTTGAAGATGAACAATTACTTTAAAAAACAAATTGGCAATATGAGATGCATCATTCATTTTCGTGCATATAATAAGAAGTGCCATTTTAGAAAATCTATCAACCACAAGAAGTATGTAGCATAAAACTTTCCCATAGCTCATTTTTCATATGTAGCATATGTGTCACCAAAATCATGATCTTTCTCATATAACTCTTTGATGGATTTGGAAATACTTTAGATTTAGTTTTTTACACATAATTCATATAGAACAAACTCTTTGGATGTCTCTTTCAATTTTATACCAAAAGAAATATTCTTGTAAAGCATGAAAATTTTTATTAAACCCAAAGTGTCCCATTAATCCTTCCCCATGGGATTCCTTCACAAGCAATTCTCTCAATGAACTCATGGGAACGCGTAACTTGTTTTCTTAGAAAAGAAATAATTTAAACATATAAAATTTTCCCATAGCTCATTTTTCATATGTAGCATATATGTCACCAAAATCATGATCTTTCTCATACAACTCTTTGATGTGATCAAATCCAAGAAATTTAGTTTCAATAGTGTTTAAGAGAGCATACATCCTTGAAAGAGCATTAACAACCACATTTTCCTTATCTTTCATATACTTGATGACATAAGGAAAGGTCTCAATGAACTTTAGCCATCTAGCGTGTCTCTTATTGAGCTTCCCTTAGCTCTTAAGATGCTTCAAAAACTTATGATCTGCGTGAATCACAAATTCACCAAAGGTAGTGTTGCCATGTCTCCAAAGTTCTTCCCAAAGCATATAAATCCATGTCATGGGTTGGATAATTCAAGGCAGCCTTAGAAAACTTATTGCTAAAATATGTAATGGGCCTTTTTTCCTACATCAAATTAGCACCAGTAACTGTTTTGCTAGATTGCTCAAATTTTCTATCATAAGAGTGCTAGCTACGTTAGTGTAACTACCACCATCAAATGATAAGATTACATAGCTTGTTACTTACCTAGCACTTGCTGTGCAAAATATTCTCCCTTTGAATTTCATCCTCTCTCTTGGCTTGCAAGTTCAAAACTTTTCTAATCATCCTCTATCTTTTGGGTACTCCACTAGCTCTTTCTCATTACTACTTCCCTCTAATGGCACATTTTCCCTTTCACTAGAGTAAGCCCCTTCTCTTGCCACCATTGCCCTATTGTTAGGGCATTGGTATTGCATATGTCCTTGACCTTGACATTTTAGATAAATAATATCCCTACTCTTTTTAGAAGGTTCAATAGACTATAGAGGGTTCCTCCTTGGGTTTCGAAGTCTCCCTAGTAGGTGGCTTAACCTCCTTTCTCCAACTTGGCTTTGAAGAAGATCCTTGCCTGTTGGATGGTTTTATTGCCTCCTTTTCTTTAAGTTGCTTTGCCACTTTAATTTCCATGTGAAACATCTCCTTGAAGTCTACATAATGATGAAGTACCATAATATTAGCGATGCCTTGTTTAATCTATTGACTCAAGGGCACAATGTTCTAATATTTTGATAACTAACAAAACAAGATAAATTTATTTAACACTTTTTTAGTACGATCATATTACCTTAGCAAAGAAGAATCGCATTGTTTGTGAAATTCAAGAAAGATTTTCTACGGTTATTTTTGTCTTTTGATCTTAGGAATTCTGTTAAGAGTAGAAGAAGATTTGGTCATTCGAGCTTTTCTATTTAGCAGGTTACCAAGGAAAATTTGTTCGTTCGAATTAGTCATCCAAATTTGGACCTCTGCATCCAAATTGGTAATCTGAATTTCTCTAAAAATAATACAACTAAAAATAGGTGCATTCAGACTCAAATTTGGATGTCTGAATTGAAGTCCAAACTTTTCCAAACTTTGTAAAATCATTTGAAACTTAACCATAACAAGTTTAAAATCATTTTGAATCACAGGATAGATCTTTTAAAACTATTGATCAACAAATCGTTATCAAGCACTTTGTTTTTCAAAGAATAAAAACTTTTAAGCCCCTCAACGAAGTTTAGACTAGATCAAAATAGTTTGTGCTTCAACATGCAATGCATAGATTCCAAATGTAAAGAGTACTTTGTTCACATGAAATACCTATTGAGCAAAGGCAAACCTACACTAAAGTGACTTCAAAGCCCTCAAATTCTTGAACATACTCTTTATTCTTCAACCGGTTCTTTAACAAAAAGTCTTGTTACACAATTAATATACAA